>CM022297.1:477047828-478247828 GCA_011799875.1 Thinopyrum elongatum
GCGACGACGGGTGGAGGCGGCGGCGATGCGGGTGTGGAGGTGCGGGGGGTGGATAGGGGGAGAAATGAGTGGAGGAGAGGTGGCCGCGAGGGGATAAGGGAGACTATGCCGACGGCTTAGCCGTCGGCATAGATATAATAATACCACGTGTGCATCTATGCCGACGGCTAAGCCGTAGGCGTATATATATATATTTTTTAATTTTATGCATCAACCTTAATGTTTTTCTAAAAAAAAATTATGTTACCGCTATGTTAATTATTGTCTCTAGCCTTCGTATACCCTCCGACACGACCACCGGTGGCATTGCTACCCCCCCAGGGCCCCCGTCCCCCTAACCCTGGAGCGGTTGACCACGAGATCTAGCCCTTTGACTTCCCATGGACGGGCTTTGACCAGTGGACCTCTCCACTCGGTTGTGTCAGGTCAGCCCAGAGGGACACCTGGGAGCAACATCCGGGCTAAACCCACTGCTACATCCCCTCTGTGTAGACCCGACGCGTCCGTTTCCCCCCTCCAGGTGCCGGCGGCGGCGCCGTCCGTGAGGGGGGCCACGCCCCGGAGACGCGTGCCGAGCGTTTGCAACCGCCACAACACTTTCAGACTTGTGAGAAGCCGCGTACGCAAGATTGGCGGCATGCTAGCCCCCGGAGGCCGCCGGCCACAGTCGTAGACATGCGAAGGGCAATCCGCGTAGAGGGAATTGTTCGGATACTTCTCCATCACCAAAAATTGTGAAAAATTACCATAATTCCTATAGCACATGTGCCCACGTCGTGTAAAAAACTCATGATTTTATCGCGATCCGAGTATTTAATAATATTCACGCCGCACCGTTACCGCAGAACGTCTACTACTGTGTCATTGCCGTCCGTGAGGGGGGCCACACCCCGGAGACGCGTGCCGCCTCTTCATACATGCCACAATACCACCCGGCATGTATGAGGGCCCGGTACGACGCTCCGGTGGCATTGCTACCCCCCAGGGCCCTCGTCCCCCCTAACCCTGGAGCGGTTGACCACGAGATCTAGCCCTTTGACTTCCCACGGACGGGCTTTGACCAGTGGACCTCTCCACCCGGTTGTGTCAGGTCAGCCCAGAGGGACACCTGGGAGCAACATCCTGGCCAAACCCACAGCTACATCCCCTCCGTGTAGACCCGACGCGTCCGTTTCCCCCCTCCAGGTGCCGGCGGCGGCGCCGTTTCCGTGAGGGGGGCCAAACCCCGGAGACGCGGCCGCCTTCAGACATGCCACAACACCACTCGGCATGTATGAGGGCCCGGTACGACGCTCCGGTGGCATTGCTACCCCCCCAGGGCCCCCGTCCCGCCTAACCCTGGAGTGGTTGACCACGAGATCTAGCCCTTTGACTTCCCACGGACGGGCTTTGACCAGTGGACCTCTCCACTCGGTTGTGTCAGGTCAGCCCAGAGGGACACCTGGGAGCAACATCCGGGATAAACCCACAGCTACACCCCCTCCGTGTAGACCCGACGCGTCCGTTTCCCCCTCCAGGTGCCGGCGGCGGCGCCGTCCGTGAGGGGGGCCATGCCCCGGAGATGCGTGCGGGGCGTTTGCAACCGCCACAACACTTTCAGACTTGTGAGAAGCCGCGTACGCAAGATTGGCGGCATGCTAGCCCCCGGAGGCCGCCGGCCACAGTCGTAGACATGCGAAGGGCAATCCGCGTACAGGGAATTGTTCGGATACTTCTCCATCACCAAAAATTATGAAAAATTACCATCATTCCTATAGCACATGTGCCCACGTCGTGTAAAAAACTCATGATTTTATCGCGATCCGAGTATTTAATAATATTCACGCCGCACCGTTACCGCAGAACATCTACTACTGTGTCATCGCCGTCCGTGAGGGGGGCCACACCCCGGAGACGCGTGCCGCCTCTTCATACATGCCACAACACCACCCGGCATGTATGAGGGCCCGATACGACACTCCGGTGGCATTGCTACCCCCCCAGGGCCCCCGTCCCCCCTAACCCTGTAGCGGTTGACCACGAGATCTAGCCCTTTGACTTCCCACGGACGGGCTTTAACCAGTGGACCTCTCCACCCGGTTGTGTCAGGTCAGCCCAGAGGGACACCTGGGAGCAACATCCGGGCCAAACCCACAGCTACATCCCCTCCGTGTAGACCCGACGCGTCCGTTCCCCCCTCCAGGTGCCGGCGACGGCGCCGTCCGTGTGGGGGGCCACACCCCGGAGACGCGTGCCGCCTCTTCAGACATGCCACAACACCACCCGGCATGTATGAGGGCCCGGTACGACGCTCCGGTGGCATTCCTACCCCCCAGGGCCCCCGTCCCGCCTAACCCTGGAGCGGTTGACCACGAGATCTAGCCATTTGACTTCCCACGGACGGGCTTTGACCAGTGGACCTCTTCACCCGGTTGTGTCAGGTCAGCCCAGAGGGACACCTGGGAGCAACATCCGGGCCAAACCCACAGCTACATCCCCTCCGTGTAGACCCGACGCGTCCGTTTCCCCCATCCAGGTGCCGGCGGCGGTGCCGTCCGTGAGGGGGGCCACGCCCCGGAGATGCGTGCCGGGCGTTTGCAACTGCCACAATACTTTCATACTTGTGAGAAGCCGCGTACGCAAGATTGGCGGCATGCTAGCCCCCGGAGGCCGCCGGCCGCAGTCGTAGACATGCGAAGGGCAATCCGCGTAGAGGGAATTGTTCGGATACTTCTCCATCACAAAAAATTATAAAAATTACCATAATTCCTATAGCACATGTGCCCACGTCGTGTAAAAAACTCATGATTTTATCGCGATCCGAGTATTTAATAATATTCACGCCGCACCATTAGCGCAGAACGTCTACTACTGTGTCATCGCCGTCCGTGAGGGGGGCCACACCCCGGAGACGCGTGCCGCCTCTTCAGACATGCCACAACACCACCCGGCATGTATGAGGGCCCGGTACGGCGCTCCGGTGGCATTGCTACCCCCCAGGGCCCCCGTCCCCCCAAACCCTGGAGCGGTTGACCACGAGATCTAGCCCTTTGACTTCCCACGGACGGGCTTTGACCAGTGGACCTCTCCACCCGGTTGTGTCAGGTCAGCCCAGAGGGACACCTGGGAGCAACATCCGGGCCAAACCCACAGCTACATCCCCTCCGTGTAGACCCGACACGTCCGTTTCTCCACTCCAGGTGCCTGCGGCGGCGCCGTTCGTGAGGGGGGCCACACCCCGGAGATGCGTGCCGCCTCTTCGGACATGCCACAACACCACCCGGTTGTGGTAGGTCATCCGATATATATAAACACTTGAGCCAAGTCCCCTTCGTATAGACCCGATGCGGCTGTTCCCCACTCCAGGTGCCGGCCGGCGGCGGCGCCGTCCGTGAGGGGGGTCATACCCCTCCGTATAGAACCGAAAAATAATGTATGTATGCTTATATTAACACATGCTATATGTAAGTTAGTCAAATAATAATATGTAAGAAAACATAAAATATAGATATTAAAAAAAAGCAAAAAAAAAAAAATGCCGACGGCAAAGCCGTCGGCATAGCTGCGGCCAGGGCAGATGGACGGCGTGCCGCGGATCGATGACGTATCATCTATGCCGACGGCAGCCGTCGGCATAGGTCTTGGTCGGTGCGCTTTGGATCGATGACGTGGCATTCGTATCTATGCCGACGGCCGCCTGTCCCCGCCGTCGGCATAGATCCGACGCCGTTAGCCGCCCATCACAGGTGTGGACGCCGAGCCCGCAGCTATGCCGACGGCAGCTGTAGGCGTAGACCTGGCTATGCCGACGGGGGCCGTCGGCTTATATTGGGATAGCCCGACGGCCTTTGTACGCCGATGGCCTGGGGCCAGCTGTCGGTATAGTCTGTAATAGGCCGATGGTGGCCGTCGGCATCGAGCCCTGTTCCGGTAGTTGCATATCTTGATCTATCGTCACCTGCTCTCTGAATGAGGTATACAACTTCAAGCTTCAAGACAGTCTGATTCAACAGCTATAAGCAATGGACTCCAAACCAGCGCTAATGATAATCCTTCCTTAATATCCAGAAGTTCTGCCTCTAATGCATCATGGCAAGAGAATAATTGCCTACATGCAGATACAATGATGTTGCCAATCGAATCACACAAAATAATGCCGCTACCTGCATCATTAGTTGATATGAAAGAGGCATCAGTATTCAATTTTACCCAACCACTATCAGGAGCTTGTCATCTAATTTCTGGTTTCTGATACCCATCGAGATGCTAGGCAAGGGACTTCTTGTTTTACCTTCATAAGATATCACTCCTTTTCCTTTCACCATGTCCTTCTCCGGGTGTTGGGCAATACCAAGAATAGAGTCCAGATAACTGGTAAGAAATCTTTGTGATGCTTCAATGGGCGGAGGAGTCTTGCCGTGGACAATCTCATTTCGGCAGTGCCAAATATTCCACAACGTCATGTACAGCATAATGCGGTCCACCTCGGCAAGATCACATGAGTATATGAAGAGCCACTCAGGGCCTATATTTTGCATAAGATCAAGTCTTGGCAATCTCCAAACTTCCGACATAGCTCGCCATAAGGACTTACCACGAGGGCATTTGCATGAGGCGTGGAAGGAGCATTCCGGCTCAGTACCACAGATTGGGCATACATTAGTGACTTCCATGTTTCTGGAGTGTTTTATAACCCCAGTGGGCAAAGGATCGGTGACCAATCTCCACACAAATGGACATACCTTAGGTGAAGCAATGCACCTCCATAACGACGCCCAGACGCCTCGTAGACCGTCTGGTGCCCTGCTCGCGGCGCCTATAGAAGGATGTTGAAGTTCACTGAGTGCCGATCGGTACGCACTTCTCACAGAAAAGATGCCATTCTTCTCCGGCGCCCAAGCGATGAATTCTTCCGCACGTCGAGGGGACGCCTTGATTTTAAGAATTTCTTCTATATCACAAGGGAGGAAGTGTTGTCGAAGTAAGTCCATCCGCCATGCGCCGTTCACATCCAGCAGCTCCGCTACCCACTTGAGGCGACAACGCCCTTTCGTGGATACAATCATGCCGGACGGTGGTAGTGGGATCCATCTATCCCTCCATATACAAATGCTTTTGCCATTCCCAACTCGCCAAAAGATAAACTTCTTCAGAAGCTCCAGCCCATAAGAGATAGCCTGGCACGTAGGAGACGGGTTTCCCATGAAAACCGTGTCTTTTAGCTGGTCATTTGGATAGTATTTTTCCTTAAGCACATGCGCACATAAGCTATTAGGGTGTGTTAATAATCGCCATGCCCGGCGAGCTAGGAGAGCTTGGTTAAAAATTCTGCAATCTCATTGGCATACAAAGAGAGTCATGAGGGGATAGAAGCCACACATGGCGACCCTGAGAAAACGATACAACATATTTTACAATATTATGTGCCTCCTAATTCGAAGCTCGACCTTCGAACATAAAATCACAGCTGGCAAAACATCCTCTTCTCATGTTTATCTCTTTCACAATAGTTATATGGGTGTTGAGAAATGTAGTAGAAAACAAAAAAAAAAATCGCGCATATGCACACCCAAGATCAATATGAAGATGCATTACGGGTTGGGATCACGATCGTTACCAACACCGAGTTGCAGCGGAAGAAGAACACGTCGGTGTAGATCGTACTTGAAGTCCCTCGAACCGTAGATGAACGACTACTTCACGAACCGTCCCTCGAACGGAAGTCCGAAAGCACGACCTCTTCATAGATTGCAAGCATACAGGCTTCACGATCCGGCAGTACTTCGCCGTCCAGAGCTAATCGTCGCTGGAGAATTAGAGGGAGAAGAAGAGAACCACACAAGACTTCTCTATTGCGAGGATTAGAGAGAACTAGAACTATATCAAGAGAGAACTAGAGGAGGCTTCAAAACTTATACTCTAGGGGCTGCCCCCGCCCCTTTATAAGTTTTGAACCCAGGATGCATAGGTATCCTCTTTAGTCAACACATGCACACTATACCCAAATCCTTCGTTACCGGTTTTGTTCTTCTTTCTCGTTATAATGTTACGACATCCCCATGATGTAGTCACCTGTGTCTGGCCAGATGATAATGGATGCCGTCATACCGAGAGGTCCCTAAGAATATCTCTGCATCGTCGAAGGAGTAAATCCCACTCTTGAGATATCTAGTCCCTTGTCAAACTTTTCGATGAACCTGTAAGTTGTCGTTATGATCACCGTGTTACAGGTGAAGTTTGAGCAACCCCAAAGCTCACCGTATGGTAAGAGGTGACTACGATACTCTCATGGTCTTAGGAGCAAAATCACACGTTAACACTCCGTGTTATTTCAATTGATTACTGTAAGTGCATCTAGTGCCACCCCTAGTTGGTTTTGGAGTATTGACGACAAACGTGGTTGAGGGACTTATGTGTTTGTGAGAATTGCAGGATAACACAGGTAGAAGTCCCTCATTGATTCGGTTTTCCTACCATAGATGACCCCTAAAAATGTATGAAGACATTGAAGACAATGGTGGTTCGTGAAGACATTCACGTTGAAGATAATGACGTGTGAAGACATTCACTTGAAGACTATGGAGTACGAAGACATAGTTTCTTTCGTAGTTTCCTTTTCTTCTTTATTGAGTCATAGGAACCACCGAACTGTTAAGTGGGGTCCAAGTGAACAAAGTCAGAAGACTGACGTGATGCTCAACTCAAATCCTATGTCTTCGAGTGAAGGCAATGAGAGCAAATCTTATCCAGAGTTGGATGAGTCAGCTTTGCTTGTAGCCCAAGCCAAGCTGCCGCGTGTGTTTGAAAATCCGACCATTGGACACGTGTCGGTTCCTTAGTGACCCAGGGTCATTTCGGACATATTATGTCGGGTTGCCTCCTGGCTATAAATAGCCCACCCCATACACCATAAATTGGTGGCTGCTCAGAGTTAGTGCACGGCTTTTGTCGTTTGAGAGCAACCCACCTCCGAAGCCTTTGAGAGATAGATCCTTGCAAGGACAAAGCCCAAAACACCCAGAGCCAAAGAGTGTTAGGCATCACTGAAGTCTTTCTGTCCGCGTGACCTGAAGACTTGTTACACTTGAGGACTGTGTATCCTCCAGCCGGTTAGGCGTCACGTTCTGAGGATCCAAGAGTCATTGTGGATCACCAGTGAAGGTTTGGAAGTCTTCCTTGAAGACTTACCTGAGTGATTGGGCGAGGACTGGGTGTCCTTAGCTCAAGGGGAATAAGGTGAAGACGTGGTCTTCTGAGTTCAATCTCAGCCTCCCTAACCAGACGTACAGTTGGCACAACAACTGAAACTGGTCTACCAAATCCTTGTCTTCACCAAGCTACTGGTTCTATCCCCCACCTCCTTTACATTTCATTTTGTCTTCATGAAGTCATTGCTTGCTTGCCTAATCTGTTTGACTTCACTGTGCGAAGACTATTACCTGTTTGGCTTCATTCTGTCTTCCATTCTGATCTGTTCTACCTAGCTGCTATTAGTCTTCGTGCTTTCATTATATTGCTTAATTGATTATGGCCTGTCTAGTGTAGTCTATCTTCTGCTGCATATCATATCGGTTCAATTTGATTGTTTGTCTTCAAAGACCTTGTGTTTTGAAGACTTTCATAAAAATCGCCTATTCACCCCCTCTAGTCGATAACTAGCACTTTCAATTGGTATCAGAGCAAGGTGCTCCCTTGTTCTGTGTGATTCGGTTTAACCACCTGGAGTTTTAGCTATGTCGACTGCAGGGATAATCAAGGTCTCCGCTGCGTGCCCCGTCTTCGATGGCACTGATTACCCCTACTGGAAGAATAAGATGCACATGCATCTTGAAGCCATTGACATCGACATCTAGTATGTCGTCAAGACATGCGTTCCCAAGGTCGGTGAAGGTGTCACTGCTGCTGATGTGAAGAGGTTCGCACAACTGGATTCAACTGCCAAGAATATCATCTGTGGTCATCTGACCAAAGGACAGTATGACCGTGTAAGTGCTCTGGAAACTGCGAAGCTAGTCTGGGACTGGCTGTCCAAAGTCAATGAAGGCGTCTCAACTCAGAGAGACTCAAGGATTGATGTTCTTCGCAATCTCTTCAACCGCTTCAAGAGAAATGACAATGAGAATGTCCAGCTCATGTTCGACTGCCTCACTGATATCACCAATGAGCTTCGCGCACTCGGCGCCACTGAGATCACCAAGCATGAAATTGTGAAGAAGCTACTGAGATCACTTGACAGCTCATTTGACACCTTGGCCCTGATGATTCAAGAACGCCCTGACTTCAGAGATCTCGATCCTTCTGACATACTTGAGAGGCTCAACACACATGAGTTCCAGCTATCTGAGAAGAGAGATATCTATGGCCCCAACTATGGCCGATCCCGTGCTTTGAAGGCAAAAGCTGTTTCCTCATCTGAAGAAGAAGCTGACTGCAGTTCTGGTGATCCCGAAGACATTGGCAGAGAGCTAGCAATGCTTGTGAAGAAGTTCCAAAAGTCCTCCAAGAAGAATCGCTTTGGAAAGTCTTCAAGATCCAGTTCCAAGAATGATGAGGCTTCCTCTTGTGACCACAAGAAGAGAACATGCCACAAATGCAAGAATCCAGGCCACTACATATCTAAATGTCCTCAATGGGACAAGGAAGCCAAGAAAAAGAAGAAGAGCAAGGAATATGATTCTGACGACAAGAAGAAGAAGAAGAAATCCTCAAAGTCTTCTTCGAAGTCTTCATCATACAAGAAGAGCTCATCTGGCAAGGCTCGTGCATTCATTGGCAAGGAGATGGATTCAGAGGAGGAGTCTGCTTCTGAGGAGGCAGAGGTGGAGTCTGAGGAGGAGTCTGATTCAGGCGTGGCAAGCCTGGCTCTAGCTTCGGCATTTGTCACCAAGTCCATCTTCAACACTGAATATATTGGTCACACCGCCGACGCTGAAGCCGATGATGAGGACGACTCTGCTCCGACATACTGCTTTATGGCACGAGGTGCCAAGGTAAACTCACGCGATGCTTACTTTCAAACCTCCAGTGAAGATGACTCTGAATGTGAATCCAAACCCAGCTATAAGACTCTTGCTAAAATTGCAACTGAACAACAAACTGCTATGGAACATATTCAAAAATTGTTAGACAAAAGCGATGACCTGTTGGACGAGGAAATGAATCGAACTCAGTCCTTAATCAAAGACATAAAAAATCTTCATGTTAAGTACGAGGAACTTCAAAGTCGTCATGAAACCCTCTCAGCCACTCATGAGAAGCTTTCCTACGATTATCTTCAAAGGAAGCAGGATCTAGAGAAACTGACAGCTTCTCATGAATATCTTCAAAAGGAGAACGATTCACTACTCGCTCAATAGATCAGTTCCGCTCAGGAAGATTTTGTGCCACCATGTTTGAAATGCCTTGAGAGTGACAATGCTGTCTCTATTGCTGAATGTTCTACTGCCTCTGATGTTGCAATATCTTCAACTGCTGATGTGGTAACTAACCCCACTTCTGAGGATACCACTACTATTGCTGATGAAAATGCTAGGTTGAAGACATTGCTTGAAACTGGCATGTACAAAAGCCTCAAAGGGCATCAGACAATATGTGATGTCCTCAAGAAACAGATTCTGAACCAAAACCCTAGGAAAGAGGGTGTTGATTTCGAGAGAAAAATGAATGTTGATGGTTCTTACTGGAAGCCTGAGCAGTACCCCAAAACCACATGGGTTGCTGCAAAGGATCCTTCAGTGGATCCATCCACCTTATCTGGCTTCACTTGTGCTAACCCCATTATCATTGATGAATCCTTTGACGCCAATTATAAGCTGTTTAAGAATCAGAATGGTGAAGTGTTTGCCAGGTTTATTGGTACTAACTGCAGGAATGGGCCACCTTTGAAGAAGATCTGGGTGCCTAAAAGTTGTCTTGAGAAACTTCCTGTGAATGTCATCATGACACCACCAGGGAAGAAGACAAACCCCAGACCAAAGGCTTCATATGGCCCAAAGGATTCATATAGATAGAGGACCTCACAAGGTCACCCTAACGCCAATGTTTTGCAGGGAAATTATCATTAGACTCATGAATATGAGCGTGTTTTGTCTAACCGCTATGTTCACAAATCAAAGAACTTTTCTGCATATTCATTTGAGTACTATTCACCTCCTGCAAAACTATTTGCTAGGGCTCCAAAGCTAAAGTTCTCAGATGCTGCACTTAGACTCATTGCTTCTAAGCCACCCCTTAAGATGTGGGTGGTTAAGAAGAATTAACTTCTCTTGTAGGGAAAGGTCTCCAGCCGAAAATTACAGTCTTCTAAAGACAATGCTGGGGACCTAAAACATCTTGTGGGATGCAAGTTAAAATGCCAAAATGGTCTTACCATTTATTTCATCCCAGGGTTTCTTGACGAGCATCCTAATGTTTGTGCATCACAATACTCTTGGTGAAGCCTATCCTGCTAACTGCACTATAGGGTACAACTCCGAAAGCTACTGAGTGGATAATGGACAGTGGATGCACTAACCACATGACTAGTGATCGAAGTCTTCTCATGGATTCAACCCTACGTCCATCCACTAAAAGCCACATCACGTTCGCTGACACTGGTAAAAGCAAGGTATTGGGCCTAGGTAGAGTTGCTATCTCAAAGGATCAACACATGGATAAAGTGATGCTTGTTGAATCCCTTGGATTCAACTTAATGTCTGTCTCAATGCTTTGTGATATGAACATGATTGTGATATTTGGAAAATATCGTTGCCTTGTGCTTATGGAAACTGACAATCTCTAGTCTTTGAAGGTTATCGAAGAGGTGATCTGTATATGGTAGATTTCTCCGCAGGACCATAGCTTGCCGTATGTCTTCTAGCAAAAGTTTCAGAGTGTTGCCTTTGGCATCGAAGGCTAGGACATGCGGGCATGAGGAACTTGCACACTCTCATGAAGAAGAAGCATATAATTGGCATCGAGGGTGTTAAGTTCAAGAAGGATCATTTATGTGGTGCTTGTGAAGCCGGGAAGATGACTAGAGCCAAGCATCCCTCAAAGACAATCATGACTACATCATGCCCCTTCGAGCTGCTTCACATGGACTTATTCGACCCTATTCACTACTCTACCCTTACTACCACTGCACATCTTTATGGCTTCGTTATTGTTGATGATTACTCAAGATACACCTGGGTACACATAATTCTCTACAAGACTGAAGTGCAGGATGTCTTCAGACGATTCGCCAATTGCGCCATGACCAACTATGGCGTCAAGATCAAGCACGTCAGGAGCGGCAATTGCACGGAATTCAAGAACACTGGCCTCGACACTTATCTTGATACACTGGGCATCACTCATGAGCTCTCTGCTCCATACACACCTCAGCAGAATGGCGTCGTGGAACGCAAGAACAAGACCCTTATTGAGATGGCTCGTACGATGCTTGATGAATACAAGACTCCAAGAAAGTTCTGGCCTGAAGCCATTGATACTGCATGCCATATCATCAACAGAGTTTATCTGCATAAGTTCTTCAAGAAGACATCCTATGAACTTCTCATTGATGAAGCTTCTCCTAGTGAATCTATCAAGCTAATGGGTACTGGAGAAATCATACCCACCGAGGAACAGGCTGAAGAGGAAATCATCATTTCAGCACCTAATTAACATGAAGACAATGCTCAGCCTGAAGACAATGCTAAAGATGAAGATAGCAATCAACAAGAGCAAAGTCTTCGCCCAGCTCATCCTCGCGTGGCCAATGAAGTTCAAATTGAGAAGATTCTCGATAGAATCAATGCACCTGGTCCTCTTACTCGATCAAGAGCTACGCAACTAGCAAATTCCTGTGGACACTTTGCATTTGTCTCAATATCTGAACCCAAGAAAGTTGATGAAGCCTTCATGGAACCTGAATGGATTCAAGCTATGCAAGAAGAGCTTCAACAGTTTGAGCTGAACAATGTTTGGGAGCTGGTCAAACGTCCTGATCCTCGCAAGCACAATATTATTGGCACCAAATGGATCTATCGCAACAAGCAAGATGAGCATGGTCAAGTTGTTAGAAACAAAGCTCATCTCGTTGCCCAAGGTTACACACAAGTGGAAGGAATTGATTTCGATGAAACCTTTGCTCGTGTGGCCAGGCTTGAAGCCATTCGTATACTGCTAGCCTATGCTAACCACAACAATATTCTTCTGTATCAAATGGATGTGAAGAGTGCCTTCCTCAACGGCAAAATTGAAGAAGAAGTGTATGTAGCTCAACCCCCTGGTTTTGAAGATCCAAAGTGTCCTGATATGGTCTACAAACTCAACAAGGCACTGTATGGCCTCAAACAAGCACCTCACGCTTGGTATGATACACTCAAAGACTTCCTGAAGAGCAAAGGCTTCAAACCTGGTTCTCTAGATCCTACTCTCTTCACGAAGACATATGCTCGAGAACTGTTTGTATGCCAAATCTATGTGGATGACATTATCTTCAGTTGCACTGATAAGAGATACAGTGATGAGTTTGGGCATATGATGCAAGAGCAATATCAGATGTCCATGATGGGAGAGCTAAAATTCTTTCTTGGTCTTCAAATCTGTCAACAGAGAAATGGCATCTTCATATCACAAGAAAAATACCTCAAAAATTGCCTGAAGAAATTTGGTATGCAAGACTGCAAAGGGTACATGATGCCAATGCCAACCAAAGGCCAATTGGGCCCCGACGACAATGGTAAAGAGTTCGATCAAAAGGTATACGCTCCATGATTGGTTCTTTATTGTACTTATGTGCATCTAGGCCAGATATAATGCTTAGCATTTGCATGTGTGCCCGATTCCAAGCGGCACCAAAGAAATTGCATCACCTCGCGGTGAAGCGAATACTTCGATATTTGGCTCACACTCCAATGCTAGGATTATGGTATCCAAAAGGCTCAGAGTTTGATCTAGTTGGATTCTCAGATGCTGATTATGCTGGTGACAAGGTTGATCGCAAGTCCACATCAGGCACATGTCACTTTCTTGGACGATCTCTTGTCTGTTGGTCTTCTAAGAAGCAGAATTGTGTATCGCTCTCCACTGCTGAATCTGAATACATTGCTGCTGGATCTTGCTGCGCTCAGCTTCTCTGGAAGAAGCAAACCCTCAAGGATTATGGCATCAACATGAAGCATGTGCCCCTCTACTGCGACAATGAAAGCGCCATCAAGATTGCTCACAATCCAGTTCAGCACTCGAAGACAAAGCACATTCAGATCCATCATCACTTTCTCAGAGATCATGTGTTGAAGGAAGACGTTGATATCATTCACATCAACACTGAAGAGCAATTGGCAGATATCTTCACGAAGCCCTTGGATGAGAAAAGGTTTTGCAAGCTGCGGTGTGAGCTAAATATCTTAGAGTCCTCGAATGTGCTGTGAATGGACACACATTCTAACGCTTATGCATATTGATGACTTAGGTGAGCAACACACAAAGTAATGTATGTCTTCAATTCATGAAGACATACACTCTGAGTGTGAATACATTAATGTGGAATTTGACTTCAGAGCGCCACGATAATTGTGCGCCGTGTCTGGCTCTAATATTTCCTATACGGTGGGTAACGCCACCACCAACCGTTCTTGAAGATTTTCATTTGGCGTCATGATTGCATTATCTTCAAAGTTGGTTTGTCTTCAACATTGGTTTGTCTTCAAGGTTTATCTTCGCAATGTTGATTTGGTCTTCACTGATATATATATATATATATATATATATATATATGTGTGTGTGTGTGTGTGTGTTTGTGTGTGTGTGTGTGTGCGTGTGTGTGTTCTGTCCTCTACAGCATTCACTTATAGCTATGTCTTCAAGTTGCCATTTTCTGCGCTAAGTGAATGTGATCAGACCCTAATCCTCTCTGTGCTTATCCCTCAAACTCTCTCTATCTCTTCATATGCATTCTATTGACACGTGTCAAATGTCTTCACTGTGTCCTTGTCAGCTGAAGATACAAAGACACACATTTAAAACTGCCTTTATTATCTCTATCCTTTTTGCCTGAATACCGGAGAAGCCGGAACGACCACCCGATAAACCAGGCGCGCGTGGGGTAATGGCTCAACCTTCAATAAGTTGCATGCTAGCCACGTGTCCTTCAGATGTGAACCGCCAGGGGCACCTGCGTAATTGCACTGCGTCGTCCCTCCTCCTTATAAATACTTCACCCCCCACGGTCATCATCTCTTCTCCCCTCGCCGTCTCGCTCAAACCCTAGCGCCACCGCTAGCATCCGTCGTTGCGGGAGATGAAGCGCTTCGCTGCCGTGACCTCTCCGACGTCGTCTTCACGCCGGCCGCGGACATCTTCCTCCTGCCGCCGCCGTAGGTGTCTTCCGCCGCCAAGTTAGGGCGCGGGAGATCGGACTGCTCGGCCTCTCTTCTTCTCGTCTAGCATTTCATCTTGCGGTAAATAAGAACTCACTTTTTACCGTTTATTTGATCCGTTGAACTGTCCACATCTTCCTAAAGTTGTTTCTACACTTCCAAATCTGAATCTTTCCTCTTATGCATCTCATAACTTGCAAGTATGTTCACTTATGCATCACAACTAGTTAGATTCCTCACTTGTACTTATTCATGGATTCGTACAAATCTGGAACCAACTCACATCGATAAGTGAATGTCTTCGCACTATGAGGTCAATGTCTTCAAACTAATTTATCTTCAAAATCTTCTGAGAATGCATATGACCTCTTTCCCTTCCCTCGCATCTCTAATGCTGTCACAGGTACATGTCCGTGGGAGAATCCCTTGGTTCTCATAGTCTGCATTCATTTGCAGAGTTCTTACAGCATCACATTGAATCACCTAAAGCCAGCTCCTGTCTAACCAGCCGACTGAAGCCAAACACTGCTGTGAAGCCATTCAGTCTGAAGCCAATGGCAGGAGGAAAATCTGTAAAGAAGGGTGGCAGGCAGCACCGGGACAACACTGCTTTGGACCTGCCCCCAGATCTCTATGAGCAATACAAGTCTGACCCTGAAGAAACCTATGGTGAACGCAAAACTCGTGTCCAATGGATTCGAAGATATTGGGCAGAGAAATGGTTTCAGTATCACTTTGTTACTCCTAAGTATGCAAAGAAGAATGCTGTGAGGCCACCATGGGCCGATATTGTGTACAGGAAGCTCCACCCCAAAACAAAGGCTGACGCCATTGCTCAAGTCTTCTATCCTTGTATGGTCCGTGGCCCAATGCCTGAAAATGCTGACCCATCAAGTCTTCGATGGTGTCGTGCGGATGATCTGTTTGAAGCCAATCTTCAGTTTGCAAGGGCTTCTGCTGTCCAAAACAAGAAGGAACTTGGGATTGACTTCAACCCAGGTCCAGCTGCTCCAAGGCCAGATGGCAGTCGAGAAGCTGAATAGAATCTCATTGGTCCTTTCAACTGCCTTGATGGGCTTCTCACGCATATCGCTGAGCAAAGGGCCACTGTTGATGAAACTGCTGATGATGAGGAACAAGCTGAAGTTCCTGAGCCCCCGAAGCCAAAGAAGAAAGCAAAGGCTTCAAAATCCTCTGCTGCACCAAAAGCTTCAAGTGTGAAGCCATTGCTGTCTGCACCTCCTGAATCCAGTGTGCAGTCTGAGGACCAATCTCGCATCTCCAAGAAATCCAAGAAGCCCAAGAAAACCTCAGGGCAAGCTCTCACACCTGCCAGCATTCTTCGCAATGATGAAGATATTATCGATCTGTCTAGCGATGAAGACATAGATGATGATGCCCTTGAGATGCTGATAAAGAGCAAGCAGGAAGCTGAAATCTTCAATGATCTGCCTTTGTTTGACACTGATATTCTCAACAACTTTATTGACAAGTGGTTTGAAGATACCTCTCTCACACTTGATGATCTGCAGCTTCTGATTGGCATCAGTGTGACATTTCAGGGCTGTATTGCCAAAGAACTTGCAATCGCTCAAAAGGTCATTGAGCACAAAAACTAGATTGACCATGAAAAGGCTCTCTTCAAGAAGAACGTGGCCAAGCTTAGTGTCACTCAAGTGCAAAGCTTCAAGCAGATGATGACTGACCTCAAGGCTGAATTTGTCAAGCGCCGTGATGAAGCCAAAGGCTCCAGAGAGCGTCTCAAGCACTATGCTGAAAAGTGCGTACATGCTCATAATGAAGCCTTGAAGAGGAAAGCACTTGGGCGTCCAGGCATTGACCCCAAGCTGGCTGCTAAGAAGAAGAAGCCTACTGCTGCTGAGCCTGAAGCCCCAAGGCAGGAAAGACCAACCATTGTCTTCCCTGCCAGCATGACTGGCTCGAAGCCAAAGGTCCCTTCAGCGGCTTCTGAGCAGAAGAAAATGAAGCAGGCTGAAGCTGAAGCCAAGAAGCGGAAGAATCATGAAGCTTCTGATGCTGCTCCATCCAAGAAGAAGCTGAAGACAAAGTCTTCAAAGTCTTCTCGCAAAGAACATGCTGCTCCCCAAGAACCATTGCTCATTGAGCCCATTTCTGTTGCACTACCAGCTTCCACCAACCGTGAGCGTCGTCTCGTTGTGCATGAGCCTGCTACCATAGAGGCTCATGAGTCTGAAGCCAAGGAGGCTAAAGATATTCCGGCTGCTGACCCCATCGCAGCTGAAGACATTGGTCATGAAGACAATGTTGAAGATGATGAAGTTCTTCCTCAGTTCCCTCAGATCATGCCCAACCCGGTATCATTGCCTACTCCCACGAGCAGTGAACAGATAAGCATTGGCGGTCCCACGACGCTAATCACACAAGATGAATTATGGGAAGAGCAACACCCCAACTCCCTATTGCATGAAGTTATTCCTCGCACTCCACCTGCTCATGTCACCACTCCGGTGCTTGAGACCCCGCAAGGTACCCCAGAAGACATGGAGAAGACCACTCCTTCACCAAAGGCGTCGCCCTCTTTTCGAAGGCTTCGCAGAGGCCCTAGGCCCACGGTCTCCATGTCAAGCATTCCTGAAGAGGATGTGCACACCACAAGCTCAGTAGCACGTCAAGTGTTTCCTGAAGCCATCTCTTTAGTTACTGCTCAAGAGTCTGAAGATATTCCGGCTGCATCAACCGATGAAAGAGAAGAAGTAGATCATGAAGTTATTCCCCCTACCATTGAACCAGCTGTACATGAAGATGTGATTGTGCCTGACCCGCCAGTTGTTGAAACCACTGAAGCTCCTGCACCTGATGATGCAAATGCCACTGCCACTGAAGCCAATGACGTGGTCATGGCTGAAGTAAATGCTCCTCCTGAAGCCACCCCTCAGTCTGAAGCCCCTGACGCCACAAAAGATCTTCAGCCATCCTCCTCGGATGTTGTTGTTGCTCCACCTGTTCCACACACAATGGCAAGGGCCTTCAATCATGAGGGTGAGCTCATCAGCATCAAGTGGCCAATTATGACGCCTCCAGCTGCTCATGGTCCCCAATATGATTACCATGTCGAGCAAAGGCCTCAGACACAGAAGCCGAAGCCCAGATTGCCAAGGCTTCCAAGTGCTGTTACAACTCAGGATGCTTTCAGTGTCTTGAGCTTCAGAGAGCACAACACATTCTTTGACTCGGCCAAGAATCAATACAAGAAGCCAAAGATCACCTCTGACAGGTTCTGGAGCCACCAACAACGCAACTACTACTCATGCATTCTCTACAATCAAGACATGATCTTTCCCCATAAGCATCTGGATTGTGATGCCATTGCTGGGCTGCCATGCCTTGAAGAGGCTCTTGAATGTTTTCGAGAGGTTGGCCTGCTCCCCTTTGTCGTCGACAAGGAGCACTGGAATGAAGAGCTTCTGCTGCAATTCTTTGCCACCCTTCATATCTTAGGCTACAACAGGGATCCAAAGACATGGGTCCTCGAGTGGATGACAAGTGATGTTCATCATGAAGCCAAAGCTCAAGATATCATCGAGCTCACTTCCCTGCCCACTCCTGGTGATCTGTATGAGCCAGGTTGTCAGCGCTATGAGCAAGAATTGCAGAGTGTTTCCAGAAGCCTGAGCCCAACATGAGTCAAATGCTCAGTATGATGAAGCCATTGCCAGTTGACGCTGAATACCCCAAAGAATTCTATGTTAATGACCTCGAGTATCTGCCCCGCACTATCTATCACATATTGAGGCATACTCTCTGGCCAATTAAGGGGCATTCTCCTCACGCCAAGATTGAGGGCACCATGAAGACATTGGTCTTCTATATCATCAATGGCATCAGATTCAATACTCAAGACTTCTTCATCCGTCAGTTGGCTGCCTCAGGAATTGATCTGTTTGGCCTCAAGTTCTATGCTCCATGGGTTATGCGGCTCATTAAGCTTCACTCCACAATCAACTATCAAGCTTCAGCGCGCAACCATGTTGTATTTCTGCCTGAAGTGGATATGTCTCATGAAGCCATATACCCTGAGCCTGCAAAGGAGCCTGTTCGCGAAGACAATGCCGCCTTCCAAAGCTTCACTCAATCACTTGAAGGGATTCATGTGCCAAATCCAATCACTACTGTTGCTGGTCCTCTTGTAGGTCAGCTTAGGCTGCCGCATCGTGCCAACACTGATGCAACAGCCAGCACAGTAGCCCAAAGGCCTAAGAAGCGTACTCGAGTCCTGAATGACAGAGAACTTCTCGTGTCACTTCATCAGAAACAAGATAGGCATCATGATTGGATGAAGCGCCAAATGCAAAGTCTTCTGGTTGATGTCAATCGCATTCGCAACCTTGCAACCAAGAATTCATTTGTTGCTTATGAAGCCTGTCGGCGTGGCTGGAAGAGCCTTACAATGCTCTGTTCTGAAGATGATCTTCAAGCAGATGGCTTCACTGAGCGCTTCAAGTTTGACTCCAGGCCTCCACAGTCTGCAAGTTGGCGTCCAACTCCTTCCATTGAAGATTCAGAGCATTCATCTTTGGCTCCAACTGTTGTTGCGAGAGTCATTGATGAAGAAGATGACGCCACTTCACCTACGATGGCTTCACTGCACCAAGATTCTGCATCAGGCCCCTCTGCACCGCCCCACTCCAACGTCGATCCTGCTGCCCCAACATCTTCACCACCTGGGAATGCATAGACACTCTATGTCTTCAAACCTTTTTGGTCATTCATGACAAAAGGGGGAGAAGCATATGAGTTGATAGTCTTCAAGCGGGTCCATATGGGTCGGGTGCTTATTTTTGCTAAGTTTTTACAACTCTCGTTCTTGAACTGTTGGTTTTTGAGTTGTAACACTTAAACTTGATGGTCGTCTGCCACTTTTGCTGCTACCATTTATGCGATGATAAATTCCGCACTAAGTCATTCTGCAGATGCCCATTTCTCATTATGTATTTCATTATCTTCATTACATTTGTGTATGCATGATGAATTGTCTTCATGAGTTGAAGAAGATCTCCACAAGGCAAAACCTGCCATGTGCATTTGCATTCAAAGGCAAAACATTTATATGCACATCTTCAGGGGGAGCATCTTTCAACTTATGAAGCCAATGACCACGTACCTTAACTTTCACATAATTTTATCCCGGTTATAAACTTCAACCAGTTTGTCATCAATCACCAAAAAGGGGGAGATTGTAAGTGCATCTAGTGCCACCCCTAGTTGGTTTTGGAGTATTGACGACAAACGTGGTTGAGGGACTTATGTGTTTGTGAGAATTGCAGGATAACATAGGTAGAAGTCCCTCATTGATTCGGTTTTCCTACCAGAGATGACCCCTAAAAATGTATGAAGACATTGAAGACAATGGTGGTTCATGAAGACATTCACGTTGAAGATAATGACGTGTGAAGACATTCACTTGAAGACTATGGAGTACAAAGACATAGTTTCTTTCGTAGTTTCCTTTTCTTCTTTATTGAGTCATAGGAACCACCGAACTATTAAGTGGGGTGCAAGTGAACAAAGACAGAAGACTGACGTGATGCTCAACTCAAATCCTATGTCTTCGAGTGAAGACAATGAGAGCAAATCTTATCCAGAGTTGGATGAGTCAGCTTTGCTTGTAGCCCAAGCCAAGTTACCGCGTGTGTTTGAAAATCCGACCGTTGGACACGTGTCGGTTCCTTAGTGACCTAGGGTCATTTCGGACATATTATGTCGGGTTGCCTCCTGGCTATAAATAGCCCACCCCATACACCATAAATTGGTGGCTGCTCAGAGTTAGTGCACGGCTTTTGTCGTTTGAGAGCAACCCACCTCCGAAGCCTTCGAGAGAGATCCTTGCGAGGACAAAGCCCAAAACACCCAGAGCCAAAGAGTGTTAGGCATCACTGAAGTTTTTCTGTCCGCGTGACCTGAAGACTTGTTACACTTGAGGACTGTGTATCCTCTAGCCGGTTAGGCATCATGTTCTGAGGATCCAAGAGTCATTGTGGATCGCCAGTGAATGGAGTCTATGAAGGTTTGGAAGTCTACCTTGAAGACTTACCTGAGTGATTGGGCAAGGACTGGGTGTCCTTAGCTCAAGGGGAATAAGGTGAAGACGTGGTCTTCTGAATTCAATCTCAGCCTCCCTAACCAGACGTACAGTTGTCACAACAACTGGAACTGGTCTACCAAATCCTTGTCTTCACCAAGCTACTGGTTCTATCCCCCACCTCCTTTACATTTCAGTTTGTCTTCGTGAAGTCATTGCTTGCTTGCCTAATCTGTTTGACTTCACTGTGCGAAGACTATTACCTGTTTGGCTTCAATCTGTCTTCCATTCTGATCTGTTCTACCTAGCTGCTATTAGTCTTCGTGCTTTCATTATATTGCTTACTTGATTATGGCCTGTCTAGTGTAGTCTATCTTCCGCTGCATATCATATAGGTTCAATTTGATTGTTTGTCTTCAAAGACCTCGTGTTTTGAAGACTTTCATAAAAATCGCCTATTCACCCCCCCTCTAGTCGATAACTAGCACTTTCAATTATAAACGATATTAACTCAATTCATAACAGACAAGTTTGAGTCGATTCAATATGATCGTTCTTCCAACGTCATAATCTTAATGTTGTTTTAGGACTATCATTAAACTTAAGGATATCCTAAGATCCGGAAAACATGATCACCAACAACACTTGAGTTAGTCTTAGTGGCGACACTAGGAACCTTTTATTTATCCGTTTATCATTCCACACGTGCATATGAGTTTTCCACTGAATCGCATATTCCAGGATCATAGCAGTTATAGCATGAAATATAAACACTTAAATATGAATATAGAAATATAATAATATAAATATTATTGCCTCTAGAGCCTCCCTTCCCCTTCTTGATGTCGTCCACAAATGGTTTGCAATCGCAGGCAATTACTAAACGATCCAAAGATAGATCAGCCGCAAGCGCCAAGGCATCATGGAATGCTATGGCTTCTAGAGATGTTGGATTATTAACACCAGGTAGAACAATAGCTGAAGACCCGAGGTACAGACCTTGTCTGTTTCTGCAAATTGCAGCAGTAGCTCCAATAGTCCCATCATGGGACAACCCATCGCCTACATGGATTTTAACATGGCCAATCGGAGGCGGTTTGTAAGCTCTTTGCACATTGACCACATGTTTGTGTCTCTCCTGATTGGCCACATTGGACTGCATATTCAAGCCATCCAACTCAGCGATGAATTTTTTGATGAATAGGTGAGTTGACATTGGGCTTTGAAAAATTGAGTCATGAATAGCTTTTCTACGTGCAGTACAAACTGCCCAAAGTGTGATGGCCATTTTGATGAAGTCCACATGGGATAATGCATCCATCATGTTAAAAAGCCAGATTTTCGCATTGGGTTCGTGAGTCTCTACAATAAGGTCAGTTAACTCTTTATCACCTAGAGCCCAAACACACCTCTAAACCGTACAATCAATCAGTGAGTGCCTCCAGGAATCAACAGCTCCGCACAACTGGCAAGAATTTGTGTCACACATTTTTTGATGATGCCTCACGTCCTCTGATGGCAAAGAATGCCTTGCCAATCTCCAAAGAAAAGTCCTGATCTTGCTAAGAACTTTAGTGTTCCATAGGGATGTCCAACACCTCTCTTCCACCACACCGTTGGAAGCAGCCCCTCTCCGAGCTAGCAAATCATCCTGGTGTTTCTTAAGTTAACCAGCAAGCGGTATGCAGACCTAACATAGAATTCTCATTTCTTTTCAAATTGCCATGCCCAAAAATCTGTCATCGGAGTCATGCAAAGTGGTAGGTTCTTTATTGCTTGAACATCAGAGGGAATAAAAACTACTGCAACTTGTCATCTCGCCATGTTGCCGAGGTACTGTCAATGAATTTACAGACAAGAGTTGGAGGACCGCTTGCCAACCAGGCTATTGGCCTCATCGTCGAGTCTCTCGGTATCCCGTTGTTAGCCCAAACTCGGGTATTTGTGCCATCCCCAATGCGCCTTATGATGCCATGTGAGAGCGCGTCTCTTCCTTCCAAGATGGATCTCCATAGAGAACATATGTGATCCCAACTCGACATTGAGAATATCATTGTTTGGTCAATAAACAGATTTAAGAAGACATGCACAAAGAGAGTCAGGTACTGTAAGGAGGCGCCATGATTGCCGAGCTAACAAAGCTAGGTTGAATAGCTCGATGTCCCTGAAAACCAAACCTCCACACTTCTTTAGTTGAGTCATAACTCTCCAAGAAACCTAGTGTGGTTTCCGTTGCCCTTCTTTGTTGCCCCAAAAAATGGGCGGATAAGTTTGTTGAACTTTTCACATGAACCTCTTGGCAACTTGAAGCATGACATTGGAAAAACCGGAACGGCCTGTGCCAGTAATTTAATAAGAATTTCTTTGCCTGCTGTAGAAATAGTTTTCTCAATCTAACCCTTCACCTTAGACCATAACCTGCCTGTTAGGTACTTAAAAGCACCCATCTTGGAAGAACCAATGTAACACGGCTATCCGGCGCACTTCGTTTAGAAGCACTGGGACATATGTGGAGATGAAGTAACTAAAGCAGTATTGCCCGTTGTGGAAGGCGTAGAGAGTGCAGAGTGCGTCAACAATACTTACCTGGTTTTGATCCCAAAGGTAAAAAACCCCTCTTCTTTAAACCAGTTCCAACCAATCAGCCTATGCAATGTTCTATAAAAGATTGCATCTACAGTTATTGCTAACCAGCTAAAAGAGATCCTCCCAGATATTATTTCTATAGAGCAGTCCGCCTTTGTTCCAGGGAGGCTTATTACTGAGAACATCATTGTCGTTTATGAGTGCTTGCATTTTATGAAATGAAATAAAGCTCTAAAACATCATCATTGTGCCCTGAAGCAGGACATGATGAAGGCATATGATAGAGTAGAATGGACATATCTAGAGTCTGTCATGCTTAAGCTTGGTTTTTCTAAGAGGTGGGTTTCCCTCGTCATGAATATGGTCAAGTCTGTCTCATACCCAATTCTATTCAATGGCAAGAAACTTGACGATTTCAAACCTTCAAGAGGTATTCGGCAGGGAGACCCAATACCATCCTACCTTTTCCTGTTAGCAGCAGAGGGCCTTTCTGGCCTCCTCAAAAGATATCATTCGTTGCATTTGAGTGATATTCAAGTGGCTCCTTCAGCATCATGAGTTAACCACTTGTTATTTGCTGACGATAACTTGCTGTTTTTCAAGGCAAGTGGTTCTGGGGCGACGGAAGTGTCAAACCTGTTAGACTCTTATTGCTAAGCTTCAGTGCTGAGGATCAACACAAACAAGTCTTCAGTTTATTTCAGCAAGGGAACACCAGACAACATCAGAGAAAAAGTGAAAGGGGTACTTAATGTCCATTCCACGGCAAATAGATGTCCCTTCGCACACTGGGCTGGCCCATTCTAGCCGAACTAAAGCGAGCTGTCAGGCGAAAAATGCGCAAAAACATTGCGGCGCGCAAGCTGAGATTCGAACTACACACCTACTACGTATGCATCTATCTAGCTAACTAGTCCACCTATCGAGTGTAGTTCACATAATAAGCAGAGCAAACTATACACAACTAAATTTAGCGGCGTAAACTAAACATTACTTAAAAAATTGCAAACAATGTTTCAAATTTCGAACACTTTATTGAAGTTATGAATAATTGTTGACACTCAAAAGTGGCACGATCATGAAGAGTAGCTTGAAGCTATGTCAAGATTAATTCAAACTTATTATTGAAAGTCATCATGGGATGGCTCTCTTCGAGAAGATCAAGATGGATTTGAAGATGGTCTAAAACGGAGCTCGGATGCAAAAGTTATGACGAGTTCAGAGATGCTCATGGTGACACCAGATTAAAGAATGGCTTTAAACCCAATTAAGATGGCTTCAAATGGAAAAAGTTTCAACATGAAAGTCATGCGTCTCGTCGAAACAGAAGATTTTGATATAAAAAACATCCCAATCCAAGTTCGTATGCAAAAGTTAGAGGCAACACTTTGCTGACCGGTCCTCAGTGAAAAAGTGACGCGAGGGACCAGACACCCACCTGGGTGGTGTCTGATGGGTCGCGTGAGTTATTCGGCCTTTGCCGGCTGAATGAAGCTTGCCGGCCGAGTAAAAAGCTTGCCGGCAAAAATGAAAAGCTTGCCGACGCGAAAAGCTTGCCGCTGTGGAAGCTTGCCGGTGTGGAAACCTTGCCGGGGTGAAAAGCTTGCTGGGGTGGAAACCTTGCCGGGGTGGAAAGATTACCGGGGGTGGAAAGCTGCCGGGGTGGAAAGCTTGCCGGGTGGAAATCTGCCGGGGTGGAACCTGGACGGGTGTGGAAAGCTTGCCTGGTGGAAACCTTGCCGGGCTGGAAAGCTTGCCGGGGTGGAACCTGCGGCTGGAACTTGCCAGGAAAGTGGAAGCTGTCAAGTCAATCCGACAGATTGGAGATGGGCTCGAAGGTTATTCAGATGACCTCGGATGGAAAAGTGTTCTACACGGAAGTTGTGCGTATCGGAACGGTCAACTTTGATTGAGTCACATCGTCGGAGATAGTATACGACCTACAAATTGTTACTAGACTCGGACAGTTCAGAAAATGCATGATTGAATCCGACCCACAGTTAAAGAGGGGCCCTAAAATCATAAAGATGGCCTTAAAAGGAGAAGTGACCCACATTGTATTATGAAGATCATCGAGGCGGACAAGTTTGATGTTGAACTCGACTCCATCCGAGTTAGTATGCGATTTCTACGGCCCGCGCAAGAAGCAGGACAGAAGTATGGGACAGATTCGGGCTAAATCCGAGTTGAACTAAAACTAGAACTGTAGGACGTGAATTGATGTAATTTTCTTGTAAGGAAAGCCTAGATGAATCCTTTACTTGTACGGGAAGTCCAGCCGCCTCTTATATATGTTAGGGGTGACGGCCGATTGAAACAACACACAATCGAACAAATCAATATACCACTTTTTATCTTTACTTTTAACTCTCTCCCTTGTTCTTCTTCTTCTCGTTCTTCGTCTGTTCTTCTTGTTGCAGGGCGGCGAACCTCGAGGCCCTAGGGGCGATCAGGTCGACCTAGGGCAGCCCATAGCCGCCACGCGCCATGACGGGGTCCCTCCCGGGCGTGTGGGGTTTTGGGTCTTCAAAAGCGCCCGCCGAATTGCCTGCGTACCGCGCTTCCGGACGGGTCTCCTTCGACGTGAGCTGCGGTGCATCACCCTCGGCGTTGGAGGTACACGGTGACGTGTTCGTGTGCGAACAATAATTTTAACAAACGCAAACAATTTTTAAAATTTCTCATCATCTTTTGAAACTATGAAGAAATTTTCAAATTCTTGAACATTTTTCAAAAATGTGAACATTTTTCAAATTTGTAACAAAACTTGAAAAAGGTACATCTTTTGAAATTCAAAATCTTAACAATTTGTTTAAAGTAGATTTTTTTAAAAAATATCAGATTTTTTTTAATTTTTTCAGAATATTTTTCAAAATTCGCGAACATGTTTTGGAAACGTGTTTTTTTAAATGATTAATGAAATTTGAAAACGACGACAAATTAATAATTCAGAACAATTTTTTTAAACTGAGAACTATTGGAGAGTCCTGTTTTTTTTTTAAAATGCGAATATTATTTATATAGGTGAAGAATAATTGAAGCAATTTTTTTCTAAACCTTCCAACAGTTTTCAAAAATGCGAACATTTTTTGAGTTGGTGAAGAAAATTTGAAAATGAATTTTTTTTTCTAAAATTATGAAACCAAGAACAATTTGAAAATCTTGAATTTTTTGAAAATGTGAACAATTTTTGTACAGGTGAAAAAAAATTGAAAATAGAAAAGTTTTTCTAAAACTTTGGCCCTTTTGTAAAACGCTAACAATCTTTCAAAATTCGAACAATTTTTGAAAATTGCAAACAATTTTATAAATGCCGAACAAATTTTGGAAATGCAAACAATTTTGAATATTTTGGTCAATTTGTTAAATTGGTACAGTTAGAAACAAAAATGCAAGAAAAGAAAAAAGAAACAGAAAAATAAAAAGAAAGAAAGAAAATGTTCAGGAACCTTCTAGAAGGTACCCAAAACCAGAAAAATCCGGGGGCGAACAATCTAAAAGGTTCCCATAACTGGCCTGACCCTTTTTTTTGTCCCAGTTGCAAGTCCACTATTGACATGCAACCGGGCTCTTTGATCATTTTTTGCTCATGTTTGCAAGTCCACCCTGTGGCTCATGACTCGGCCTGACTTTTTTTTCTCAGTTGCAAGTTCACCATCGATGCTCAACTAGGTTCTTTTGTCTTGATTGTAAGCCCACCCTTGACTCGCAATTGGGCCTGAGATTTTTTCCACCTTTGTTGCAAATCCACCCTCGACTCGCAACTAGCTCGTGACCCCTTTTGCCCCAGTTGTAAGTCTACCCTCGACTTAAAACTGGGCCTAACCTTTTTTTGCCCAAGTTGCAAGTCAACACTTGACTCGCAATAGGGCCTGGTTTTTTTCCCAGTTGCAAGTCCACCATCGACTCGCAACTGGATTTGACCCTTTTTTATCCCAGTTGCAAGTTCGCCATTGACTCGTTACCGGGCAGACCATTTCTTTGTCTCAGTTGCAAGTCCACTATTGACATGCAACCGAGCTCTGTTGAGCCTTTTTTGCCCATGTTTGTAAGTCCACCCTTTGACTCCTGACTTGGCCTGGCTTTTTTTCGCCTCAGCTACAAGTCCACCATCGACTCTCAACTAGGACTTTTTTTGTCTCAGTTGCAAGGACACACGTGACTCGCAATTGAGCCTAACATTTTTTCCGCCTTAGTTGCAAGTCCACCATTGACTTGCAACTGGGCTACCCTTTTTTTCGTCCTAGTTGCAAGTCCACCTTTGACATGCAACTGAGCCTTTGATCTTTTTTTGCTGCAGCTGTAAGTCAAACGTCGACTCGTAACTTGGTCCGTCCCATTTTGTTCATCCTAGTTGCAAGTTCACCATTGACATGCAACTCGACGGTTGATCCTTTTTTTGCCACAATATACTTTCTTGAAATTCATGAACGTTTTAGTTTTATTTAATTCATGTTTTTTTACAAACACATCTTTTCAATTCGCAAATATTTTGGGAATTCATGAATATTTTTTAAGTTGTCAATCATTTTTTTATATCTTTAGTATTTTTCCAAATTCATGACCATGCCTTGATTCATGAAATTTTTCAAATTCTCAAACCTTTTTGAATTGATATTAAAAAAATCTCAAGCATTTTTATCTTTTAATAAATTTATTAGTTCACGGTCATTTTTCATCATGTTTGTAAATGGGGTAGCACCTAAAGGGCATTCACCTAGAGCGTAGGTATTCACCAAAAAAAGGTGGATTATAAATGCTGGCTGGAGCGTCATGGTGCAGGCATGCACCACGTTGTGTTCAAACTTGTATTAATCAAGTTTTAAACCCAGAAGTGAATTGAGCTTAGCTCGGTGTCTAGCGACTGCACTACCCCACCAGCCAGCCATCGTGAGTTCTTCTTCATGTTTTTGCCCAGCCCAAGTGACAACCACTCGGGCACACAAAGCAGCTAATAAAAACGAATGTGAATTGAGCTTAGCTCGGGTGTTTAGCGCTCTGCACTGCCCAGCCAGCCAGCCATCGTCAGTTCTTCTTCATTTTTGCCCAGCCCAAGTGACAAACAATTCGGGCACACAAAAGCATCTAATAAAAACGACAAGGCAGGAGGTGGAGCTGGATTTAGAAACTACACGACATCATCTTAGCTATGACCTAATTGTTGGGAAACGTTGCATTGGAAAACAAAAAAAATTCTATGCCACACCAAGATCTATCCATGGAGATGCACAACTACGAGAGGGGAGTGTGTCTACATACCCTCGTAGACCTTAAGCAGAAGCGTTTATCAACGCGTGTGATGTAGTCGAACACCTTCGCTATCCAACCAATCAGTACCGAACGTACTGCACCTCCGCGTTCAGCACACTTTCAGCTGGATGACGTCCTCTGCCTTCTTGATTCAGCAAGAAACGGGCGAAGTAGTAGATGAGTTTCTGGCAGCACGACGGCGTGGTCACGGTGGTGGTGAACTTGTTCCCAGGGCTTCGCCATGCACTGCGGAAAACTGGACGGAGGATAAAACTGTGGAGAGGGGCACCGCACACGCTAAGAGATTGTCGTGGTTTTGTGTGGCGCTCCCTCCCTATATATATATATATATATATATATATATATATATATATATATATATATATATATATATATATATATATATATATCGGCCCCTTCCTTCTTGGGTGCACGGTGGGAAGGCAGGAGGGGGTGGCGCCCCCCTTCCTTTCTCTTAGGTGGAGGGGAAGGCAGGAGGGGCTAGCCCTCCCCCTTTCCTTCCCTAGGGCCGGCGGCTAGGGAGAAGGCATGCCAGCCCCCTTGTGGGCTGGTGTGTGCCTCCCCTTGGCCCATTAGGCCCATATACCTCCCGGGGCCTCCCGGAACCCCTTCCGATGATCCGATGACTACCCGATACATTCCGAAACCTTTCCGGTGACCAAATAGCTGAAGGAAATATGCCCTAGAGGCAATAATAAAGTTGTTATTTTATATTTCCTTATTCATGATAAAGGTTTATTATTCATGCTAGAATTGTATTGATCGGAAACTTAAATACATGTGTGAATACATAAACAAATACCGTGTCCCTAGTGACCCTTTACTAGACTAGCTCGTTGATCAAAGATGGTTAAGGTTTCCTTACCATAGACATGTGTTGTCATTTGATAACGGGATCACATCATTAGGAGAATGATGTGATGGATAAGACCCATCCATTAGCTTAGCACATTGATCGTTTAGTTTATTGCTATGGCTTTCTTAATGTCAAATACATATTCCTTCGACTATAAGATTATGCAACTCCCGGATACCGGAGGAATACCTTGTGTGCTATCAAACGTCACAACGTAACTGGGTGATCATAAAGATGCTCTACATGTATCTCCGAAGGTGTTTGTTGAGTTGGCATAGATCAAGATTAGGATTTGTCACTCCGATTATCGAAGAGGTATCTCTGGGCCCTCTCGGTATGTCAGTGCAACAAACCCCATCTCATACAACGGGTGTGATAGACTCTACGTTCACATACAACGGGTGTAAGACAGTTTTACACATGCAGAATACTTGGGTTAAACTTGACGAGCCTAGCATGTACACACATGGTCTCGGAACACTCGAGACCGAAAGGTCGAACATGCGTCATATAATAGATATGGTCAACATAAAGATGTTCACCATTGATGACTACCCCATCTCACGTGATGATCGGACATGGGTTAGTTGATTTGGATCATGTATCACTTAGATAACTTGAGGGATGTTTATTTAAGTGGGAGTTCATTAGTAATTTGATTAATTGGACATAATTTATCATGAACTTAGTCTTGATAGTTTTGCATATCTATGTTGTAGATCAATGGCCCGAGCTACCGTTCCCCTGAATTTTAATGCGTTCCTAGAGAAAGCTAAGTTGAAAGATGATGGTAGCAACTACACGGACTGGGTCTGTAATTTGAGGATTATCCTCATTGCTGCTCAGAAGAATTATGTCCTTGATGCACTGCTAGGTGATAGACCTGCTGCAGGAGCTGATGCAGATGTTATGAATGTCTGGCAGGCTCGATCTGATGACTACTCGATAGTTCAGTGTGCCATGCTTTACGGCTTAGAACCGGGACTTCAAAGACGTTTTGAAGGTCATGGAGCATATGAGATGTTCCAAGAGTTGAAGTTAATATTTGAAGCAAATGCCCGGGTTGAGAGATATGAAGTCTCCAACAAGTTCTATAGCTGCAAGATGGAGGAGAATAGTTCTGTCAGTGAACACATACTCAAAATGTCTGGGTATCATTACCACTTGACTCAGCTGGGAGTTCATCTTCCAGTTGATAGTGTTATTGACAGAGTTCTTCAGTCACTGCCACCAAGCTACAAAGGCTTCGTGATGAACTATAATATGCAAGGGATGAATAAAACGATTCCTGAGCTCTTCGCAATGCTTAAGGTGGCGGAGGTAGAAATCAAGAAGGAGCATCAAGTGTTGATGGTTAACAAGACCACTAGTTTCAATAAAAAGGTCAAGGGAAAGAAAGGGAACTTCAAGAAGAATGGCAAGCAAGTTGCCACTCCCGGGAAGAAGCCCAAAGCTAGACCCAAGGCTGAAACTGAGTGCTTCTACTGCAAAGGGAATGGTCACTGGAAGCGGAACTGCCCCAAATAATTGGCGGATAAGAAGGATGGCAAAGTGAACAAAGGTATATTTGATATACATGTTATTGATGTGTATCTTACTAATGCTCGTAGCAGCGCCTGGGTATTTGATACTGGTTCCATTGCTCATATTTGTAACTCGAAACAGGAGCTACGGAATAAATGAAGATTGGCTAAGGACGAGGTGACGATGAGCGTCGGGAATGGTTCCAAGGTCGATGTGATCGCCGTCGGCACGCTACCTCTACATCTACTTTCGGGATTATTTTTAGACCTAAATAATTGTTATTTGGTGCCAGCGTTGAGCATGAACATTATATCTGGATCTTGTTTATTGCGAGATGGTTATTCATTTAAATCAGAGAATAATGGTTGTTCTATTTATATGAGTAATATCTTTTATGGTCATGCACCCTTGATGAATGGTCTATTCTTGTTGAATCTCGATCGTAGTGATACACATATTCATAATATTGATGCCAAAAGATGCAAAGTTGATAATGATAGTGCAACATACTTGTGGCACTGCCGTTTACGTCATATTGGTGTAAAGCACATGAAGAAACTCCATGCAGATGGACTTTTGGAGTCACTTGATTATGAATCATTTGATACTTGCGAACCATGCCTCATGGGCAAGATGACTAAAACTCTGTTCTCCGGAACAATGGAGCGAGCTAATGACTTATTGGAAATAATACATACAGATGTATGCGGTCCGATGAGTATTGAAGCACGCGGCGGGTATCGTTATTTTTTGACCTTCACAGATGATTTGAGTAGGTATGGGTATATCTACTGGATGAAACACAAGTCTGAAATATTTGAAAAGTTCAAAGAATTTCAAAGTGAAGTGGAGAATCTGTAGGAGATATGCCCTAGAGGCAATAATAAATGTTATTGATTATCTCCCTGTTCATAATTAGGTTTATGTTCCATGCTATAACTGCTATGGTTCTCGAGTCTACAATAACCACGAGGCTCGGAGGAAGACTCATATGCATGTGTGGAATAATAAACGGTAAAGTGTATTCCTAGTCTGGCCTCTGAGACTAGCTCAAGTGTTGCATGATGGTTCTGTTTTCCTGATCATGGGCATGACTATGCCGGCAACTTTGAGGGCACAATGTTAGAAGAACATTTGTGTTGAATCGACCCGAATTGATGTTATGCTATGGGATACTTTTGTCACAAGTTAATGGTTAATAACACAGAGATGGTTAACGTTTGCATGATTCCTCAGACCATGAGAGTATCGAGTTTCTTCATGCTTGATTCATGAACTTTGGGGTTTGTTAAACGTCATCCGTAAATGGGTGGCTATTACGGCGGCTTACAGGTTCATGGAAAAGTGTGTCAAGTAACTTGATAGCTCGAGATTGGGATTTCCTCCTCCGACGATGGAGAGATATCTCTGGGCCCTCTCGGTGTTATGGTATCCATCATCGTCTGGCCAGACACTTTGTGATTTGATCACGGGGATGCCGGAACACGGTAACGAGAAAAGAGAACAAATACCGGTAACGAGGTAACTGGCATAGTGGACAAGTTGTTAACCCACGGGGATGCCATCATGTCTCACCTTGGGTATTTGTAACATATCGCGAAGCAACAGGAATAGCACACGGCAACTGGAGGTTCACTCGAATATTCATTCGTGTGGGTATAGGGGTCAATATGGGTGTCCACGGCTCCGATGTTGATCATTGATCGGAAAGGGTTCCGTGTCATGTCTATACTTCACCGAACCTATAGGGTCATACGCTTAAGGGTCATCTATCTGCTGAATACTAGACAGGGAGTCTGAGAGAAAATCACCGAAAAAGTTTCGGACAGCGGAAAAGGTCCGCAGATAGAGGTCACCGGATGAGTTCCGGTGAAACTGAAAAGTTGTTTCGGGGTATTCCATTAAGTCAAATTGGTTTCGGCACATGCCTGATAATTCTTGGAGGGTGCCAGAATCATTCTGGAAACTTCTGGGAATTTTCCGAGATGAAAACCGAAAATGTTCCGGAGCTGCTGGAACCGCTTCAGATGCTTTTCGCAGATGAAATCACTAAACTGGAATTGTTCCAGAACGCGTTGAAAATTATTATGGTGGGTACTGGAAATGTTCTAAGCCCACATAAATATTTTCAGTTCGAACGGACGCTGAAAAATGTCGTCGTGAATAGTGAAAGTGCTTTTTGGGTTACTTTTTGGAAAGCCACTTGTTTGGGCTTTATCCCAAAAGATCTAGGGATGACATGGATGGATTGGGAGGCCCTCTTGGGGGCCCCCCAAGGGGTGTGGCCGGCCACACTTGGGGCTCCACCATGGAGCCCCTCTTGTTCCTTGGTTTCACCCTTATACCCTTGGTGGAAGGACTTCATTCATGTGCTTTTGGGTTTTATTGTAAAACCACCCTACCCCTTGGGATTTCCTATAAATAGAGGTGGAGGGGCAGCCCTCCACACTCATCCCTTCTCACATACAAGTGCCATGCAATAATCTGGCTTCTCTCTCCCTCCCACGAAAATAGTTTCGTAGAGCCGAAAGGCTGTCTGGGTTCCGGTGGGAACTAGTTCTGGATGGCGAAGCCCTGCCGGATAGATGACACCGTATGTGTGCAACTCTGTAGAGAGGTCGTAGTTTCGATCTTAGTGCCCGAGGGGCTGTTCGAGAGTGCCTCCCGAAGGGCTGTCCAAGTGACGGTCCGAGTTCTGTGAGTCCTCCCGAAGGGCTGTCCGCGACAACGTCCGGGGGACTGTTCGACCGCCTCCCGGAGGGCTGTCCGAGGGGCAGATGAGGGAGTACATCCTCGCGGTTGGGAGGTTGTAAATCCTGGCTGCGGGGATCTACACCGCCGATCGTCATCGACTCTACTTCCGCTGCGTTACGAGTCGGTAACGAAAATGATCAAACCTTGTATGCAGTCTCCATAGTGGTCCTGGGCTGGTGCGTAGGTCGGAAATTTTTTGTTTTCTGCTGTGTTACCCTACAGTGGCATCAAGAGCCGTGCTATGCGTAGATGCAGGTTGCAATCTAGAATACATAGTGATGTATGGGTGTTGCACAATATAATTAGGTAGTAGATGAGTTCTATTACTGAAAATTATTTGTGCGGGTAGCAGATGAAATCTGTTACCCGATGTTCTTGTTGCTTCCCTGGAATTTGCATATTTCTGATCTTGATAACATTATGGTGGAGTTTCAATGTTCTGGCAATCCGCGATCCTGATTGATCAACGAAGTGCTAACAGTTCATTGAATTCCACCGTAGTTAAAAAGAAAGATGAAATTTCGCAGACAAAAGGGCAATGCAGATATGATCTGCATGGGGGTCATGCGTATGACGAAGTTTAGTATGGGGTTCGAGATTTTATTATCTCGTGCTTCATACACCCCGCATTGTTAATTTAGCAACTTGAATTATCATACTTGATGATGGACGTTGGTAGCTTCGGTTTGCTTCGAAACCTTAGAAGCCACGAAAAACTAGTTTTTTGCATGAACCAATTAGAGGCGTCTAACTTGGTTTTGCAGGAGGGTTTACATGTGCATGTGATGTGGTGTAGCGGTGCTCATAATAATTTGATTATGTATGAGATGACTATATAATGTAAATTGATTAACATGACCCGCGTGTCATGATTCGGCATGATGGCTGGAGCCATATGATTGCACTTTAAATGACCTGTGTGTCAACCTTGTGTAATGCATTATTTTATTAGCTATAGAGATAGCAATATTATCTGCTGCATCGACAAGGTGGTGGCAATCTTCGCGAAGGTGATCACCGACGTGAATGCCGAAGACGAAGGAATACAAGACTTCTCCGTCAGAAAGGGCTATACCATATCATGCTATTATGAATTGCCTGAGATGTTTATCCCTTATGATGCACCCTTCTTGATTGCGCAGTAGTCGCTTTTATTAGGGTGATCTCTCACAAAAATATCAAGTAGTTAGTGTTCTCCCAAGTATAGCACCGTCTACAACACGTATCTTTTCGGGGTGCGCCATGTACACATGAGCACGAACGATTAGAGAGGTGTAAGGCGGGTGAAGGTCAGACCTCACTGCGTGATCACTTGGTTGTCTTGACGTTCAGGCAGGACAGTCCTGAGCTCGGAACACACGCATCGAAAGATGGACAAGAGTCACATAGAGATGTGATTGGCAAGTTGGCCTACCGACTGAAATTCACGTCATCAGTGATGAACCCGTCAATGGCGTTGAATTGATATGCAGATCTTGAATCACTCACAATCAATTATGAGAGATATTGATTTAAGTGGGAGCGCACTGTTGAATTAACTTGTTTAATTCTTAGTGCAATTAATTATGAACTCTGTCTAAGTGTGATTTGCAAAATAGTTGTAGAATAATGGCTCGCGTTTCCACCTTCCCTGTTAAAATTGAATAGCTGTTAAATATCTGGTTAAAACTTTATGGTTGGTAACGTAATGTGAGGATTGTCCTCAAGAGTGCCGAGAAGGACTTTGTCCTATCGCATACTTTCGGTATTCTCTCGCTTATGCTATGGATCATGTGACTCTCGTCCTTCGATCCAAAAGCTAGAATTCCGTTTTCAGTCAAGTGCAATATGTTTGCTTCCATGAGACCCGAACTTCAAAAGTTTGGATAATTATGTGATATTCATGGAATCTGAAAATCATTTTCAGAGACAGGCAAAGGCTAAAAGATATGAGATATCCAAAGCAATGTTTGTTTGCAAACTATTAGTAAAGGAGTTTACTATGCATTAGACTGATAAGAGAGGGATCCAGAAGAACGCCTGTCATATGATGAAAGGTGAATAAAACAACAACTTAAAGAGAAAGGAAGTGTCCGAAGGGTGTTAGTGAAACTTTCATGCCTAGGAAGTCCGGGGCTAACGCCACTCTTAAGTTGGGTGCTTCTTCTGGAAGTAGGAGAAATACTAAAAGTTAAACTGTTAGAAGTATAAAGGCAAAAAGAAAGAAGACTGGAATATCCAGCTCATGTATGAATGTCATACAAGTTTTTGATGTATAGAAGGCTGGTCAAAGATATAGTTCTTGGGAATTATAATTAAATTGTTAATCACTGATTCTTGGGTATTGTGAGTTAATCAAAAAGATACCCGCTCGATTGCATTCTATTGCAACTCGATGTAAGAACTACTATGGCCTGAAAGACTAGCCAGGAATTAGGTTTAGGTATACACAGGGAACATAGTAAATGTTACTATACCTTCCATCAGTGTATTACCGTCTGTATTTATTTTCATAATTCATTTAGAGTTTTACACACTCTAGCCCATTGCATAAGGTATCTTGCAAGAAGGTTGTTCATGAGAGAACTTTTGATGTTCGGTGTTATGAATAACATAAGGGTCATACTTTCATTATGAATGAGATGTATGTTATGAATGTTGATAATAATATATTACCTCTGGATTTACTTTCATAATTCATTTTAGAGTTTCATACACTCTAACCCATTGCACAATGTTTGTTGCAAAAGAGTTGTTCATAAAAACAACAATTGTTGTTCAGTATTATGAATAACATGAAGGGCCATGCTTCCATCCTAGATGGGACGTATGTTATGAATATTGATGGTAATATGATACATCCATAACACTGACGCTAAATGTCGCAAGACTAAAAGAATACCACACAAGTGTGGCACTGCATTTGGTCACATTGGAGAAACCCGCATGGAAAATTCCATTATGATGGATTTTGAAGTCGTTTGATTTTGAACCATCTGACACTTGCAACTTTCCTTTGAAAAGTGAAGTGACTGAAATACCGTTCACAGGCCAAAAAGAAGAATAACAAACTTATTGGTGATCGTACATTTTGATGTGTGTAGTCCGATAAATGTTGTTAGTAGTGGATTTATCTATCTTCAGAAATGACTCAAGTAGATATATGGATATTTACTTGATGAGACGTAAGTCTGGATCTTTTGAATTCATTCAAATTGTTTTCAAATATGAAGTAGAAGTTATTGTAACAAGAAAATTATGTTTCTACAATTCGATTGCAGAAAGGAATATTTGAGTTACAAGTTTAGCGAATGTCTGATGAGTTGTGAAAGGGGTTTCATAACTTGCACCTCCCGGAACACCACTGCAAGTGGAAAGTCTGTGAAGATGTAATCGAACCATTTATGACATGGTAAGATCAAAGATGACATAAATAAATTTGCCATTATCCCTTTTAAAGAGTGATGCTTTAGAGACTGCGGCTTTTACACTGAAAAGAGCTCCATCGGGTCTGTTGAAATGACACCATGGTATGGTACACCCAACCATGTTATATCTTTTCTTAAACATTTGGAATATGGGGCTTGTGTAAAAGGTTACAAACCTATTCCAAATCAGACAAGTGCTACTTTGTAGGTTATCCCAAGTCATTGGGTATTCCTCCCTCACTATACCAAGGCAAATAGGTTTGCCACAAAGAACGGTATGCTTTTTGAAGAAAATGGTTCTTTCAAAAAGGTGAGTGGGAGAATAGTGCAACTTGACGAGATAAATAGTATCTTCGTCATCAGGTCAAAGGAAAGAGACCTTGGAAGTAATTCCGGAGTTTCCTACTGCGACTGATACGGAAGTCTCTACAATAAAATGTATGGACTTCAGTCGAACTTGCAGCTGAACCACGTAGGCAAGGCTCGTGCAAACCTCTCAGGTGCGCAAACGAGATATTGTTGTTAGACAATAGTATACCTACGATACACAAGGAAGCGTTGATGGGCCCTGACTCCGGAATTGGCTAAATGCCAATACAATCCGAGATAGTCTCCATATAAATGTTTCAAGATTAAAACCTTGATACACCTTTCGGAAGACTTAGAGTCTAACGAATATTTATGGAACTTAAAACTGATACGGATAAATTTTTTTTATCCATAAAGCTTGACTTGTTGCAATAACAAGTTCAAGGAGTTGACTACGATGAGGTTGTTTCATCGTAGCGATGCTTAAAGTCGGTTCGGGTTGAACTAGCAATTAATACATATTTCAATCATGAGATATGAAACATGGATGACAATAGGATTTCCATCTGATGGAAATGAAACCAAGGAATTGCATGTGTTACAGTCTAAGGTATTTTGTCAGTCCAGAGGATGCTAGTAAGTATGCAAACTTCAGAGTTCCAGCAATGGACAGAAGAGAGCAAAATGGAGTTGGAATCTTCGTGTTTTAATGAAATAGTCAAAGGGGTTTGACTTCATCAATGGGTAACGAAGATGCTTATGATTCAAGAAAGTAAGTGGGAGCATAATAAAATTTCTAAAAAACATTGTGTGCTTGACACATTGTTAATTGGAAACAAATTTCTTGACACGAATTAGGACTTCATTTGAAAATAGTTTTTCGACGAAGTGCTTGGGCTAAATAGCCTTTATATTAGGCATGATGATCTATGGAGATAGATTTACCTAATGGGGCTGAGCAAAGATACATATTGACAAGATGCTAAAACCTTTTAGCATTAAAAACGTCAAGGAGTGATTCTTGCCGAAGTCACATGGAAAGAGTTTTTGCAAGACTCGGTGTCCCAAAACACTGATGAGCAAAATACATGATGGAGATTCCACACACTCTTGTGTTTGGATTAATCATGTATTCCATGGTATGTAAAAACAACCAGATATGTCCAATACTCCCAAAGTTGTTGCGAGTATAGATACCAAAGTGATCAAAAGTTCTGATCATGGGACAACAGTGAAAAAGGGTCATTGAGTACTATAGTAGCACCGATGACATGTTTTCTCGCAAGCGGAGATCATGAAGAGTTCGTTGTAAAAGGTTACATCGATACAGTCTTCATCCATGCTCCAAGCGATTTTCGATTTAAATTGAGGGTTTTGTGTAACACACAATATGGTGGCACGGTAGTTGGAAATTGTTCCAAAAAAGTTACTGTGGCGAATTCTATAACAGAGGCGAAGTATGTTGCCGCTTTTAAAAGCGACAAACAAGATGCTGAATCATATAGTTCTTTCATGAACTTAGTATGGTTCCAAGAAGGCTTTGGTCAATGGGACACTACTGCAGGTAGTTGCTCCATAACTCAGTCTGAGGAATCCAGGTTCGACCTGTGATTCACATACATACGAAGCCAAGTCCACACAAAATATGAATTTTGTGAAATCGTGAAAACGTGAGGATACGCAAAGATACACACGGAGCTGAAGTCGTCAGATCCGTTGGACATCAGGCTATACCACATGCGAAGCATATTTTCACCGGTGTGCCACAGGTGTAAAGTGCATTAGCATTAACTAGATTATTGACTCTAGTGCAAGTGGGAGTCTGTAGGAGATATGCCCTAGAGGCAATAATAAATGTTATTGATTATCTCCCTGTTCATAATTAGGTTTATGTTCCATGCTATAACTGCTATGGTTCTCGAGTCTACAATAACCACGAGGCTCGGAGGAAGACTCATATGCACGTGTGGAATAATAAACGGTAAAATGTATTCCTAGTCTGGCCTCTGAGACTAGCTCAAGTGTTGCATGATGGTTCTGTTTTCCTGATCATGGGCATGACTATGCCGGCAACTTTGAGGGCACAATGTTAGAAGAACATTTGTGTTGAATCGACCCGAATTGATGTTATGCTATGGGATACTTTCGTCACAAGTTAATGGTTAATAACACAGAGATGGTTAACGTTTGCATGATTCCTCAGACCATGAGAGTATCGAGTTTCTTCATGCTTGATTCGTGAACTTTGGGGTTTGTTAAACGTCATCCGTAAATGGGTGGCTATTACGGCGGCTTACGGGTTCATGGAAAAGTGTGTCAAGTAACTTGATAGCTCGAGATTGGGATTTGCTCCTCCGACGATGGAGAGATATCTCTGGGCCCTCTCGGTGTTACGGTATCCATCATCGTCTGGCCAGACACTTTGTGATTTGATCACGGGGATGCCGGAACACGGTAACGAGAAAAGAGAACAAATACCGGTAATGAGGTAACTGGCATAGTGGACAAGTTGTTGACCCACAGGGATGCCATCATGTCTCACCTTGGGTATTTGTAACATATTGTGAAGCAACAGGAATAGCACACGGCAACTGGAGGTTCACTCGAATATTCATTCGTGTGGGTATAGGGGTCAATATGGGTGTCCATGGCTCCGATGTTGATCATTGATCGGAAAGGGTTCCGTGTCATGTCAATACTTCACCGAACCTATAGGGTCACATGCTTAAGGGTCATCTATCTGCTGAATACTAGACAGGGAGTCTGAGAGAAAATCACCGAAAAAGTTTCGGACAGCAGAAAAGTTCCGTAGATAGAGGTCACCGGATGAGTTCCGGTGAAACTGAAAAGTTGTTTCGGGGTATTCCATTAAGTCAAATTGGTTTCGGCACATGCCTGATAATTCTTGGAGGGTGCCAGAATCATTCTGGAAACTTCTGGGAATTTTCTGAGATGAAAACCGGAAATGTTCCTGAGCTGCCGGAACCGCTTCAGATGCTTTTCGCAGATGAAATCACTAAACTGGAATTGTTCCAGAACGCGTTGAAAATTATTATGGTGGGTACTGGAAATGTTCTAAGCCCACATAAATATTTTCAGTTCGAACGGACGCTGAAAAATGTCGTCGTGAATAGTGAAAGTGCTTTTTGGGTTACTTTTTGGAAAGCCACTTGTTTGGGCTTTATCCCAAAAGATCTAGGGATGACATGGATGGATTGGGAGGCCCTCTTGGGGGCCCCCCAAGGGGTGTGTCCGGCCACACTTGGGGCTCCACCATGGAGCCCCTCTTGTTCCTTGGTTTCACCCTTATACCCTTGGTGGAAGGACTTCATTCATGTGCTTTTGGGTTTTATTGTAAAACCACCCTACCCCATGGGATTTCCTATAAATAGAGGTGGAGGGGCAGCCCTCCACACTCATCCCTTCTCACATACAAGTGCCATGCAATAATCTGGCTTCTCTCTCCCTCCCACGAAAAGAGTTTCGTAGAGCCGAAAGGCTGTCTGGGTTCCGGTGGGAACTAGTTCTGGACGGCGAAGCCCTGTCGGATAGATGACACCGTATGTGTGCAACTCTATAGAGAGGTCGTAGTTTCGATCTCAGTGCCCGAGGGACTGTTCGAGAGTGCCTCCCAAAGGACTGTCCAAGTGATGATCCGAGTTCTGTGAGTCCTCCCGAAGGGCTGTCCGCGACACCGTCCGGGGGACTGTTCGATCGCCTCCCGGAGGGCTGTCCGAGGGGCAGATGAGGGAGTACATCATCGCGGTTGGGAGGTTATAAATCCTGGCTGTGGGGATCTGCACCGCCGATCGTCATCGACTCTACTTCCGCTGCGCTACGAGTCAGTAACGAAAATGATCAAACCTTGTATGCAGTCTCCATAGTGGTCCTAGGCTGGTGCGTAGGTCGGAAATTTTTTGTTTTCTGCTGCGTTACCCTACAGAATCATCGTAACAAGAATATAAAGTTTCTACGATCTGATCGTAGAGGCGAATATTTGAGTTACGAGTTTGGCCTTCATTTAAAACAATGTGGAATTGTTGCACAACTCACGCCACCTGGAACACCACAGCATAATGGTGTGTCCGAACGTCGTAACCGTGCTTTATTAGATATGGTGCGATCTATGATGTCTCTTACCGATTTACCACTATCGTTTTGGGGTTATGCACAACCGCATTCATGTTAAATAGGGCACCGTCTAAATCCGTTGAGACGACACCGTATGAACTATGGTTTGGCAAGAAACCTAAGCTGTCATTTCTTAAAGTTTGGGGATGCGATGCTTATGTCAAAACGCTTCAGCCTGATAAGCTCGAACCTAAATTGGAGAAGTGCGTCTTCATAGGATACCCTAAAGAAACTATTGGGTACATCTTCTACCACAGATCCGAAGGCAAAATCTTTGTTGCTAAGAATGGATCATTTCTAGAGAAGGAGTTTCTCTCGAAAGAAGTGAGTGGGAGGAAAGTAGAACTTGATGAGGTAATTGTACCTTCTCTCGAATTGCAAAGTAGCACATCATAGAAAACCGTTCCCGTGATGCCTACACCAACTAGAGAGGAAGCAAATGATAATGATCATGAAACTTCAGATCAAGTTACTACTGAACCTCGTAGGTCGACCAGAACACGATCCGCACCAGAGTGGTACGGTAATCCTATCCTGGAAGTTATGTTATTAGACCATGGTGAAGCTACAAACTATGAAGAAGTTATGATGAGCCCAGATTCCGATAAATGGCTTGAGGCCATGAAATCTGAGATAGGATCCATGTATGAGAACAAAGTCTGGACTTTGGCGGACTTGCCCGATGATCGGCAAGCCATAGAGAATAAATGGATCTTGAAGAAGAAGACTGACGCTGATGGTAATGTTACTGTCTACAAAGCTCGACTTGTTGCAAAAGGTTTTCGACAAGTTCAAGGAGTTGACTATGATGAGACTTTCTCACCCGTAGCGATGCTTAAGTCTGTCTGAATCATGTTAGCAATTGCCGCATTTTATGATTATGAAATCTGGCAAATAGACGTCAAAACTGCATTCCTTAATGGATTTCTTAAAGAAGAGTTTTATATGATGCAACCAAAAGGTTTTGTCGATCCTAAAGGTGCTAACAAAGTGTGCAAGCTCCAGCGATCTATCTATGGACTGGTGCAAGCATCTCGGAGTTGGAATATACGCTTTGATGAGGTGATCAAAGCATATGGTTTTATACAGACTTACGGTGAAGCCTGTATTTACAAGAAAGTGAGTGGGAGCTCTGTAGCATTTCTGATATTATATGTGGATGACATATTGTTGATTGGAAATGATATAGAATTTCTGGATAGCATAAAAGGACACTTGAATAAGAATTTTTCAATGAAAGACCTCGGTGAAGCTACTTATATATTGGGCATCAAGATCTATAGGAATAGATCGAGACGCTTAATAGGACTTTCACAGAGCACATACCTTGAGAAAGTTTTGAAGAAGTTCAAAATGGATCAGTCAAAGAAATGGTTCTTGCCTGTGTTGCAAGGTGTGAAGTTGAGTCAGACTCAAAGCCTGACCACTGCAGAAGATAGAGAGAAAATGAAAGTCATTCTCTATGCCTCAGCCATAGGTTCTATAATGTATGCTATGCTGTGTACCAGACCTGATGTGTGCCTTGCCATAAGTTTGGCAGGGAGGTACCAAAGTAATCCAGGAGTGGATCACTGGACAGCGGTCAAGAACATCCTGAAGTACCTGAAAAGGACCAAGGATATGTTTCTCGTTTATGGAGGTGACGAAGAGCTCATCTTAAATGGTTACGTCGATGCTAGCTTCAACACTGACCGGATGACTCTAAGTCACAAACCGGATACATATTTATATTGAATGGTGGAGCTGTCAGTTGGTGCAGTTCCAAGCAGAGCGTCGTGGTGGGATCTACGTGTGAAGCGGGGTACATAGCTGCTTCGGAAGCAACACATGAAGGAGTCTGGATGAAGGAGTTCATATCCGATCTGGGTGTAATACCTAGTGCATCGGGTCCAATGAAAATCTTTTGTAACAACACTGGAGCAATTACCTTGGCGAAGGAATCCAGGTTTCACAAGAGAACCAAACACATCAAGAGACGCTACAACTCCATTCGTGAAAAGGTCAAGGATGGAGACATAAAGATTTGCAAAATACATACGGACCTGAATGTAGCAGACCCGTTGACTAAGCCTCTTCCGTGAGCAAAACATGATCAGCACCAAGACTCCATGGGTGTTAGATTCATTACAATGTAATCTAGATTGTTGACTCTAGTGCAAGTGGGAGACTGGAGGAAATATGCCCTAGAGGCAAAAATAAAGTTGTTATTTTATATTTCCTTATTCATGATAATGGTTTATTATTCATGCTAGAATTGTATTGATCGGAAACTTAAATACATGTGTGAATACATAAACAAATACCGTGTCCCTAGTGAGCCTCTACTAGACTAGCTCGTTGATCAAAGATGGTTAAGGTTTCCTAACCATAGACATGTGTTGTCATTTGATAACGGGATCACATCATTAGGAGAATGAAGTGATGGACAAGACCCATCCGTTAGCTTAGCATATTGATTGTTCAGTTTATTGCTATTGCTTTCTTAATGTCAAATACATATTCCTTCGACTATGAGATTATGCAACTCCCGGATACCGGAGGAATACCTTGTGTGCTATCAAAGGTCACAACGTAACTGGGTGATCATAAAGTTGCTCTACAGGTATCTCCGAAGGTGTTTGTTGAGTTGGCATAGATCAAGATTAGGATTTGTCACTCTGATTATCAAAGAGGTATCTCTAGGCCCTCTCGGTATGTCGGTGCAACAAACCCCAGGTATGTTGCCTAGACTTTACACAGGCTCAAGAACGAGATTGCAACATACATGACAAGGCCAAGCAGAAGAGATCAGCTCTTTGAGGAGTCAAAGGGCGGATCAAGAAGACCAAGACCAACCGAAGGAGTAAAATACCACAATGGGAAAACCTCCCCTACCGGGCAGGCGAGCCTGGCGGGGACGAGGTTGCCCCGAAGACAAGTCTCAAGATTGCCCCGGCAGGCTTGCCGGGGACGCTGAGGGCGGATTACCCCGCCAAGGCTCCACCGCTCCACCTCACAGCAACGCAAGTCACCAATCGGAGCGGTGTCGAGCCCTCAAGATGCTAAGTGGCCGTTATTTGGCACGTGGCAGCCATCTCCAGAGGAAATCATCTCCAAATGACACTCGTCCAGCGACGTGTCACGCAGGCAGGAGAGAAGGTGGCAAAACAGCACGGCAAGGCTTGCCGGGCTAGACTACGATGTGACACTAAGTGGCGCATTTAATGCGCTCTGTCCAGTCTGCAGAGTTAGGTATGATGGCACCGTTTGCTATCTAATCAGTACACAATGACTGATTTGCCATTGTGGTGACCCCTTGATCTATAAAAGGAGGGCCATGGCAACCTTAGAAAGGATTCGGACCCCTGTACGCTCATACGCGTGTAGCTGCTCTCGCCCCGAGGCGACCTTGCCGGGCTTGAGCGCTGCGTCTCCACCACGGTCCTCTCATCAATCCACCAACGCAGGAGTAGAGTTTTACGCCTCACTGCGGCCCGAACCTGGGTAAAAACTGCCCGTGTGATCGCGGTCGCGCTACCCCGCGCCCTCCGCTCTTTGTGCAATGCGTCCCTCCCCCTGCCGAACCACAAGGGGCCGATGGCCCCATAGGTGGCTGTGTTTTCCCACGACATCTTTGGCGCGCTAGGTAGGGGGAAGCGCTTGCACGAATTTGAGAGCATACGCAACGCATCATCTTCATCATCGTTTTCTTCATCGACGACTTCATCATCCATGGAGCCCAAGAAGAAAAACGGTGCCACAGCTCACCCATCCACCTCGAAGGCCCCTCCATGCGTGGCTGCCGACGCCGTGGGGGCTACAGAAGCGCACGGGGACGTGGACACTGCGGGGGACGTGACCGGCGTAGGCGGCGTCATCATCACCTCCCCCGTGGCCGAAACGGGAGCAGGAGGCACTGGAGAAGGACAGCGCCAACAACATCCCGATGGCCACGTTCCGCAAGGTGTAGGAGGAGAGATCATTCCATCCGTGCCTCTCCACCCCGCCGAAGGACGCGGCCACAGCGGTGATGCTCGCCCTGGGGCGAACCGCAACCCTCCGAACACCCCCGCTGCGGGTGTGGCCACAGGGCATGCGTCTCCCCCAGGATGGGCTGGCCAAGCTGATGCGCCTAACGGAGCCGCTGATCCCCAAGCACATCCACCTCGCCTCCATGCCGCCATGGCGACTGGCTCACGGCGGCAGGAGCAGAACGCTGCTACTACTGGCACCGGCAGGAGCCCTGCCCGACAGCCGCGCCTTTGTACAAGCCTTGCCGAAGTTGCATGTAACCTTTGTACAAAGCCAGGCGTAGACCCTGAGCAACAGAGAAATAAACAAAGCGCTGCCCCCCCCCCCCCCCCCCCCGAAACTTGCATGCATGCATAAGCATATCATGAGCATAGCATGATCATATAGAAGAGGGCGCATGTGGCATTGTTTTCATCTGCATTAAGTTGCAAGATTCTTGCCGTTGGTCCCGAAGAAAATGAAGACGAGCCCACGTGACGATCCCCGGCAAGCCAAACAGATAAGTTCCTTCTTATCCATATGTGTTCTGTAATTAGCAGACTTGTGCATATGAAAACCCCGCCACCTTCGAAACATAGGTGCTCCTACCCATTGACTTGAACACTGCTTCGGTCAGGGTGGTCGCAGTGGCCTTTGATGGAAAGGGCTCGGCGGGGGGCTGGTTCCTTTTTTTATGGTTGTGCCCAGCAGGCCTACCCCGCGGCAACAAACTAAGGGTACCGGCAGGATAGCTTGCCGGAGAAACTTGTTTACTTAAATGTATAGAGGCATTTCACCTCGACATGGAGATAGTACATGCACAAGTGCCCGACGAAGTTTGTCTTTTTCATTAATATGCTGATAAGCAAGTACAGATCTTATAGAACACAAACATGGATAAAGAAGTTTACATTATTTAGACTAAAGTTTGGCCGATGCCTGCACATTTTAAACTGAAAAAAGATAAGTGCCCCGTAATCCCTTTCTTATCCCTCTCCTCCTCCTAGGCACTATGGTGGGAAGAGAAGAGGGCGAAAGGAGTGCCTGAGCGGAAGCCTAGCCTGATCCCGTCAGGGCTTGCCAGACGCAGCCCGACAAGATCGAGAGTGGCAAGGCTGCGAAGGAGAGGGGCGGAAGGAGCAGCTCAGCGGTGCCCTGGTCACCACCTCCAGGACCAGCAATAAGCCCCAGCGCAAGCACCGGTAGGGGAAACTGCCGGAGCTCAGCTGGAAGACTGCCGGAGCAGGCGAAGGCACCAAGAGAGCGACCCCCCGGCAACCGTCCTAAAAAGGCCGATGATGATGGTGCCGGGGACGGAGGGGAAGAGCGAAAAGACGAGGCAGCGGGCTGGCAATACGAGACGAAGGCGTCGGTGCCATCGTACTCCGACCTGACGGCCTGCCACCCGCCTTCTCCGTCTTCCCTCATTCTTTCTTCATCACCACCACTCCGGGAGGATGCCAGCCCCTTGGGCCGACACCTCCCCCGGAGAAGCAGCAGGCGACGGCGACGGCCGAGGCATGCAAGTGGCACCGCTCCCCACCTTGGAGGGCAAGAAGGTGCCACCGTCTTCAGCGTTCGCCCCGACTCTGCCGGAAGGAACAGCACTGGGATTACCGAGGATCCCGAGTGCTGCACCCCAGACAGGCACCGGAACCCCCAAGGGCCCCGTCGTCAGGGCAACGAGCCTCGGCGACCCGCAGCGAGGGCTGGCGTTCCTCACCGGACAACTGGCTCGTGTGAGGGAGACGAGCGTTTCACCATTTTGGAGAAGCGCGACACCTCCCACACCATGGGTGACTCGACACCCACATCCTCGACCACTGCATCCCTTTCAGCCCCGGACCAGACTCACTCCCAGGGCGTTTACACAAGCGTTCAGCATCATCGACCCTAAGCTAGAGCCCGGGGCTTGGCCCCAGCCTCCCCACCTCAACATGACAGAGAAGGAAGCAAGGAAGAGAAGAAGAAGGGTGCGTGGATGAGCATTTCCGCTCCCCCTCACCCCCTCTTTTATAGGCGGGCTGAGGCTAGGGGCTGATCCCTCGGCGGGTAACCGCCGCCCCGCTCCACCAACCCAAGAAGGCCGGGCCTCTACCATGACGCTCTCTCCCGCACCACGCGCCTCCGTTACTTAACCCACTCAATGCATGCGGCTTATGTGGCCAAGGATAAGGGCGTGGTGGGAAGAGTGAATTGGCAGTTACTCACCCGTGCGTTAAAGTCATTCACAGACCATTACAAGGATGGCCCCACTACAATTGGCGTTACATGATGCGCAGGCAAACCGGAAACTGACTCAAGCTCAGATTAATGAAGAAGCAAAGAAGACCTCAAGGGGTGAGCTACTACGGCCTCCCCACCTGTGTACTGGATAGGGCCTACCCCGACGACGCTCGGCAGCACGTTCAGGCCAGGTCCCGGGACTCCTATCGGTGCAACAAACCCCAGGTATGTTGCCCAGACTGTACACAGGCTCAAGAACGAGATTGCAGCATACAGGACAAGGCCAAGCAGACGAGATCAGCTCTTTAAGGAGTCAAAGGGCGGATCAAGAAGACCAAGACCAACCCAAGGAGTAAAATACCACAATGGGAAAACCTCCCCTACCGGGCAGGCGAGCCTAGCAGGGATGAGGTTGCCCCGAAGACAAGTCTCAAGATTGCCCCGGCAAGCTTGCCGGGGACGCTGAGGGCGGATTACCCCGCCAAGGCTCCACCGCTCCATCTCACAGCAACGCAATTCACCAATCGGTGCGGTGTCAAGCCCTCAAGATGCTAAGTGGCCGTTATTTGGCACGTGGCAGCCATCTCCAGAGGAAATCACCTCCAAACGACACTCGTCCAGTGACGTGTCACGCAGGCAGGCGAGAAGGTGGCAAAATAGCACGGCAAGGCTTGCCGGGCTAGACTACGATGTGACACTAAGCGGCGCATTTAATGCGCTCTGTCCAGTCTACAGAGTTAGGTACGATGTCACTCTTTGCTATCTAATCAGTACACAATGACTGATTTGCCATTGTGGTGACCCCTTGATCTATAAAAGGAGGGCCATGGCAACCTTAGAAAGGATTTGGACCCCTGTACTCTCATACGCGCATAGCTGCTCTCGCCCCAAGGCGACCTTGCCGGGGTAGAGCGCTGCATCTCCACCATGGTCGTCTCATGAATCCACCAAAGCATGAGTAGGGTTTTATGCCTCACGGCAGCCCGAACCTGGGTAAAAACTGCCCTTGTGATCGCTGCCGCGCTGCCCCGCGCCCTCCGCTCTTTGTGCAATGCGTCCCTCCCCCCTGCCGAACCACAAGGGGCCGATGGCCCCATAGGTGGCCGTGTTTTCCCACGACACGGTAATACACATCATAAGAAGCCTTGCAAGCAAATGACTAATGAGTTAGTTACGAGATGATGTATTATGGAACGAGTAAAGAGACTTGCCGGTAACGAGATTGAACTAGGTATGAAGACATCGACGATCGAATCTCGGGCAAATAACATACCGACAGACAAAAGGAATTACGTATGTTGTCATAAAGGTTCGACCGATAAAGATCTTTGTAGAATATGTCGGAACCAATATGGGCATCCAGGTCCCGCTATTGGTTATTGACCGGAGAAGCATCTTGGTCATGTCTCCATCATTCTCAAACCCGTAGGGTCCGCACGCTTAATGTTCGTTGACGATATAGTATTATATGAGTTATGTATGTTGGTGACCGAATGTTGTTCGGAGTCCCGGATGAGATCACGAACATGACGAGGAGCTCCGGAATGGTCCGGAGGTAAAGATTGATATATGGGATAATAGTGTTTGGTCTGCGGAAGGGTTCCGGAATTCACCGGAAGGGGTTTCGGATGTTTCCCGAAATGTTCTGGTGCGAGAACACTTTATTTGGGCCAAGGGGTAAAGCCCACGAGGTTTTTGGAAAGTGCAAAAGGAAGTTTTGCGGAGTCCAAGGGCCAGACGCCAGCGACCCTAGCGTCTAGGTCCAGACGCCGGGAACCGTGGCGTCTGGTCCTGGAGTCCGAGGACTCTTGCCTTTCGGGCAAAACCGACATTGAGGAGGCTTATACTCCAAGTTTTGACCCTAGGGCTCAACATATAAATAGAGGGGCAGGGCTAGCACCCAAGACACATCAAGATTCACCAAGTCGTGTGCCGGCAACCCTGTCCCCTCTAGTTTATCCTCCGTCATAGTTTCCGTTGTGCTTGGCGAAGCCCTGCGGAGATTGTTCCTCACCAACACTGTCACCACGCCGTCGTGCTGCCGGAACTCATCTACTACTTTGCCCCTCTTGGTGGATCAACAAGGCGATGACGTCATCGAGCTGAACATGTGCTGAACGCGGAGGTGCCGTACGTTTGGTACTTGATTGGGACGGATCGTGAAGGTGTACGACTACATCAACCGCATTGATAAACGCTTCCGCTTAGTGATCTTCAAGGGTATGAAGATGCTCTCCCGTCTCGTAGCTATGCATCTCCATGGATAGATCTTGCATGTCCGCAGATTTTTTTTTATTGTCCATGCAATGTTCCCCAAACAATAGCATCGTTCTATATATCAATCTTTACCTCCAGACCATTCCGGAGCTCCTCGTCATGTCCGTGATCTCATCCGGGACTCCGAACAACATTCGGTCACCAATTCACATAACTCATATAATACTATATCATCAACGAACGTTAAGCGTGCGGACCCTACGGGTTCGAGAATGATGTAGACATGACCGAGACGACTCTCCGGTCAATAACCAATAGCGGAACCTGGATGCCCATATTGGTTCCTACATATTCTACAAATATCTTTATCGGTCGAACCTTTATGACAACATACATAATTCCCTTTGTCTGTCAGTATGTTACTTGCCCGAGATTCGATCGTCGGTATCTCCATACCTAGTTCCATCTTGTTACTGGCAAGTCTCTTTACTCGTTCCATAATACATCATCTCGTAACTAACTCCTTAGTCACTTTGCTTGCAAGCTTCTTATGATGTGTATTACCGAGAGGGCCCAGAGATACCTCTCCGATACACGGAGTGACAAATCCCAACCTCGATCCATGCCAACTCAATAGACACCTTCAGAGATACCTGGAGAGCATCTTTATAATCACTCAGTTACGTTGTGACGTTTGATAGCACACAAGGCATTCCTCCGGTATCCGGGATTTGCATGATCTCATGGTCGAAGGAACATGTATTTGACATTAAGAAAGCAGTAGCAATAAACTGAACGATCAAATGCTAAGCTAACGGATGGGTCTTGTCCATCACATCATTCTCCTAATGATGTGATCCCATTATCAAATGACAACTCATGTCTATGGTTAGGAAACCTTAACCATCTTTTGATCAACGAGCTTGTCTAGTAGAGGCTCACTAGGGACACGGTATTTGTTTATGTATTCACACATGTATTTAAGTATCCGGTCAATACAATTCTAGCATGAATAATAAATCTTTATCATGAATAAGGAAATATAATAATAAAAACTTTATTATTGCCTCTAGGGCATAGTTCCACCAGTCTCCCACTTGCACTAGAGTCAATAATCTGGATTACATAGTAATGAATCTAACACCCATGGAGTCTTGGTGCTGATCATGTTTTGTCCGCGGAAGAGGTTTAGTCAACGGGTCTGCTACACTCAGATCCGTATGTATTTTGCAAATTTCTATGTCTCCATCCTTAACCTTTTGACGAATGGAGTTGAAGCGTCTCTTGATGTGTTTGGTTGACTTGTGAAACCTGAATTCCTTCGCCAAGGCAATTGCTCCAGTGTTGTGACAAAAGATTTTCATTGGACCCGATGTACTGGGTATTACACCCAGATCGGATATGAACTCCTTCATCCAGACTCCTTAATGCGCTACTTCTGAAGTAGCTATGGACTCCGCTTCACACGTAGATCCCGCCATGACGCTCTGCTTGGAACTGCACCAACTGATAGCTCCACCATTCAATATAAACACGTATCCGGTTTGTGACTTAGAGTCATCCGGATCAGTGTTGAAGCTAGCATCGACATAACCCTTTACGACGAGCTCTTGGTCACCTCCATAAACGATAAACATATCCTTGGTCGTTTTTAGGTACCTCAGGATGTTCTTGACCACTGTCCAGTGATCCACTCCTGGATTACTTTGGTACCTCCCTGCCAAACTTATGGCAAGGCACACATTAGGTCTGGTACATAGCATAGCATACATGATAGAACCTATGGCTGAGGCATAGGGAATGACTTTCATTTTCTCTCTATCTTCTGCTATGGTCGGGCTTTGAGTCTGACTCAATTTCACACCTTGCAACACATGCAATAGCCCTTTCTTTCACTGGTCCATTTTGAACTTCTTCAGAACTTTGTCAAGGTATGTGCTTTGTGAAAGTCCTATTAAGCGTCTTGATCTATCCCTATAGATCTTGATGCTCAATATATAAGCAGCTTCACCGGGGTCTTTCATTGAAAAATTCTTATTCAAGTATCCTTTTATGCTATCCAGAAATTCTATATCATTTCCAATCAACAATATGTCATCCACATATAATATCAGAAATGCTACAGAGCTCCCACTCACTTTCTTGTAAATACAGGCTTCACTGTAAGTCTGTATAAAACCATATGCTTTGATCACCTCATCAAAGCGTATATTCCAACTCCGAGATGCTTGCACCAGTCCATAGATGGATCGCTGGAGGTTGCACACTTTGTCAGCACCTTTAGGATTGACAAAACCTTCTGCTTGCATCATATACAACTCTTCTTTAAGAAATCCATTAAGGAATGCAGTTTTGATGTCCATTTGCCAGATTTCATAATCATAAAATGCGGCAATTGCTAACATGATTCGGAAAGACTTAAGCATCACTACGGGTGAGAAAGTCTCATCGTAGTCAACCCCTTGAACTTGTCAAAAACCTTTTGTGACAAGTCGTGCTTTGTAGACAGTCACATTACCATCATCGTCCGTCTTCTTCTTGAAGATCCATTTATTCTCAATGGCTTGCCGATCATCGGGCAAGTCCACCAAAGTCCACACTTTGTTCTCATACATGGATCCTATCTCATATTTCATGGCCTCAAGCCATTTATCAGAATATGTGCTCATCATAGCTTCTTCATAGTTCGTAGATTCGCCGTGGTCTAATAACATGACTTCCAGGACAGCATTACCGTACCACTCTTGTGCGGAACGTGTTCTGGTCGACCTACGAAGTTCAGTAGTAACTTGATCTGAAGTTTCATGATCATCATCATTAGCTTCCTCTCTAGTTGGTGTAGGCATCACGGAAACGTTTTTCCTTGGTGTACTACTTTCCAATTCGAGAAAAGCTACAACTACCTCATCAAGTTCTACTTTCCTCCCACTCAGTTCTTTCGAGAGAAACTCCTCTAGAAAGGACCCATTCTTGGCAACAAAGATCTTGCCTTCGGATATGTGGTAGAAGGTATACCCAATGGTCTCTTTAGGGTATCCTATGAAGACGCACTTCTCCGCTTTGGGTGCGATCTTATCAAGCTGAAGCTGTTTGACATAAGCATCACATCCCCAAACTTTAAGAAATGACTGCTTAGGTTTCTTGCCAAACCATAGTTCATACGGTGTCGTCTCAACGGATTTAGATGGTGCCCTATTTAACGTGAATGCGGCTGTCTCTAATGCATAACCCCAAAACGATAGTGGTAAATCGGTAAGAGACATCATAGAACGCACCATATCTAATAAAGTACGGTGATGATGTTCGGACACACCATTACACTGTGGTGTTCCAGGTAGCGTGAGTTGTGAAACAATTCCACATTGTTTTAAATGAAGTCCAAACTCGTAACTCAAATATTCACCTCCACGATCAGATCGTAGAAACTTTATTTTCTTGTTACGATGATTCTCTACTTCACTCTGAAATTCTTTGAAATTTTCAAATGTCTCAGACTTGTGTTTCATCAAGTAGATATACCCATACCAACTCAAATCATCTGTAAAGGTTAGAAAATAACGATACCCGCCGTGTGCTTGAACACTCATCGGACCGCACACATCGGTATGAATTATTTGCAATAAGTCATTAGCTCTCTCCATTGTTCCGGAGAACGGAGTTTTAGTCATCTTGCCCATGAGGCATGGTTCACAAGTATCAAATGATTCATAATCAAGTGATTCCAAAAGTCCATCTGCATGGAAATTCTTCATGCGCTTTGTACCAATATGACCTAAACGGCAGTCCCACAAGTTTGTTGCACTATCATTATCAACTTTGCATCTTTTGGCATCAATATTATGAATATGTGTATCACTACGATCGATATTCAACAAGAACAGACCATTCATCAAAGGTGTATGACCATAAAAGATATTATTCATATTAATAGAATAACCATTATTCTCTGAATTAAATGAATAACTGTCTCACAATAACCAAGATCTAGATATAATGTTCATGCTCAACGCTGGCACCAAATAACAATTATTGAGGTCTAAAACTAATCCCGAAGGTAGATGTAGAGGTATCATGCCGACGGCAATCACTGATGTTTGCTTGAACTACGTCGGTATTTCCCCAAAGAGGAAGGGATGATGCAGCACAGCAACGGTAGGTATTTCCCTCAGTGATGAGACCAAGGTTATCGAACCAGTAGGAGAACCAAGCAACACTACGTAAACAACACCTGCACACAAAGAACAAATACTTGCAACCCGACGTGTTAAAGGGGTTGTCAATCCCTTTCGGGTAACGACGCCAGAAATTGGCAAACAGACGTGAGAAAGTTGTAGTAAATTGATAGATAGATCACGAATAAAATAAAGTGAAGCAAAATATTTTTGGGTTTTTAGAAATATAGATCTGAAAATAAAAGTGGAAAATAAATAAAAAGGCAAATAGCAAAATAGATCTGAAAATATATCATGAGAAAATAGACCCGGGGGCCGTAGATTTCACTAGTGGCTTCTCTCGAGAAAATAGCATACGGTGGGTAAACAAATTACTGTTGGGCAATTGATAGAACTTCAAATAATTATGACGATATCCAGGCAATGATCATTATATAGGCATCACGTCCAAGATTAGTAGACCGACTCCTGCCTGCATCTACTACTATTACTCCACACATCGACCGCTATCCAGCATGCATCTTGTGTATTAACTTCATGGAGAAACGGAGTAATGCAATAAGAATGATGACATGATGTAGACAAGATCTATTTATGTAGAAATAGACCCCATCTTGTTATCCTTAATAGCAACGTGTGATGCCCCCGACTCAATCGTGCACTAATCATACACGCAAACATGCACGATCAAGCACAGGGAATCACGGGAAGATATCACAACACAACTCTAACACAAATAAATGGAGATCCACAAATATTACAGACCAGGGATCATGAGGATCCGGATACATAAGTCAGTCTTACAAATAATATCTGGGTACAAACATAGTTAGACAAGGTTTGCCTTAATAAGGCTAGCACAAACAACGACTCTAGATCGAAAGGCGTAGGCCTCCTGCCTGGGGCCTTCGATCCTACTCCTGGTCAGCTGGCTCAATCCAGTACTACTTGCCGTCTGGACCCTCCTGGTAGTAAGCTCCTGCGGGGACATATGGCTCCTGGGCTCCATCGTCTGAGGTAACATAAAAAGGGGTATGGGGGAAAAGAGGTAGCAAAGCAACCATGAGTACTCATCCGAAGTACTCAGCAAGCAAGGATCTACACTACATATGCAACATTATCAAAGAAAGGCTGTACATGTGGACTGGGCTGCAGAAATGCCAGAATAGAGAGAAGGCCTAGTCCTATCGACGACTAGCATCTTCACGAAGCCACCATCTTGCAGCAATTAGAAGAGTACAGAAAAGCATTTTATTAAACAAACATGTTGAGGCAAAGCCTAGAGATCCTTCCTCGACTCCCAGCGAGAAAGCGATCCCGAAGCTTCAATTAGTTAAACATGTATCCAGTTTAAGTAGTAGATCGGGATACCAAACTAAGCGTCCTTTACCGTAGGACCGGCTATCGATAGATGTTTTCTTCCCTGTAGGGGTGCACTACTGTTACCCAACACGCTCGATCACCTCTGGCCGGACACACTTGCTGGGTAATGCCTGACCTCGGGAGATCAACATGAAGCAGCGCCCTACCTTGGCTCAGCAGATAGGTCAGCACACCGGACTAACCTATGCACCCAGAGGTCTTGGGACATTGCCCTGGGCACCCTGCACGTTGCGTGGCTGGCCGGGGTGCAGGCGCGACACTGAACTCGTGAGTGAAGTATCCAGCCCATTCCCGGCGATCAGCCCGCCCGGTGAACCGTGACGTCTGAAGAGCTTTCGGGAGAAACGTACGACGTAGAGGGTCCCATAAACTATTATCCCGCATGGTGGTAGTGCGTATAGGGCACGTCGACCCACTCAGATCAAATACCCAAATCCAATAGGCTCATTTAATAACACGCGGAGACAATCAGAGTTTCTGAAGCTCCGCCACAATATCACACTCGGGCGCCCTTCCGGGCAAGCCCGACATCATAGATCTCCCTGCGGGTACCCCTCAGGGTCGACCCACCTGTGACAAAGGTCAATGTAACCGTGTGGTCATAACATCAAGTGGGAAACCTAAGGAATCACCCTCGGAGAATTCCACCTGATGAAATCATCAAGGTGAACGTAGGAGGCATCACCCTCGAGGTTCACACTTGAGGGGGTTACACGACAGAGTCGTATCGGAAGTGGTGAAGGAGGAATCACCCTCGATGACCACGACCGAACAGCTATACTACAGAGTTATCCTCAGGAGTGCGTTACAAGGTATCACCCTCGGCACTCGATAGTAACTATGCAGAGTCGTACAACTAAGGGGGGTGAGGTGATGTGTCGGTCTCTGGTCGTTGATCACGTTGATCGAGTAGTCGATGATGAAGCAGAGGCAACAAGGGTAAAGTGATGGGGGTCACTGATGGTTCACTAACCAACTTATACTAAGCAGTTTGAAATAGGCAGGTAAGGTAGCAATAACCAGGTTACAAAAGCAGGCTATGTATCAGAATAGGAGCAATCATTTATAGTAGGAAAATCTAATGCAAGCATGAGAGTATAGAATAGGCGATATCGGATGTTCAAGGGGGGGGGGGGGGGGGTCTTGCTTGGAAGCTCTGCTGAGAGGGGCTGGTCGTCGGAAGGCTGCTCGTCCGGAGCGTAGTTGTACTCTGCTGCATCGGCGTCGGTCTCGGCGTCTATCGAGAGAGAAGGAGGGGGAAAGAAACAATAAATTCATGGCTAAAATGCAAACAATATGCATGACATGCCTAAATGATATGCAGAGGTGTTCTACTGCCTAACTAGATGATTTAGTTAATTTAGGAATTTATTTAGATTTATTTTATTAAAGTTGAGCACTATTCATTTATCGAAACCAGTCTAAAAGTTCCACGTTCAGGTAGCTAGGGGCATCTGACAGATGAACGGACCACGTATTCGGATTCGTCTCGTCGTTCTGATCAACTTTCATGTAAAAGTTTTTCGATCGGAGCTACGGTTTATTTTATATGATTTTTCAAAGTTTTAATAGAATTTCTGGAATTATTTTACTTATTAAATCAACATTATCCAGAATAGTAATTGATGATGTCATCATGATGTCAGAGTGACGTTAGCGGGTCAACTGGTCGGTTGACCAGTCATACCTAACACAACGATACATACGTGTCGGTTCCCCTTCTGTCACTGGGTTCAAGCACCGTAAGATCGAACCCATCACAAAGCACCTCTTCCCATGGCAACAAAAATCGATCTAGTTGGCCTAACTAAACCAAAGATTCGAAGAAGAAATACGAGGCTATAAGTAATCATGCATATAAGAGATCAAAAGACTCAAATAAGTTTCATGGATAAAAACACAGATCTGATCATAAACTCAAAGTTCATCGGATCCCAACAAACACACCGCAAAAAGAGTTACATCAAATAGATCTCCAAGAGACCATTGTATTGAGAATCAAAAGAGAGAGAGGAAGCCATCTAGCTACTGCCTACGGACCCGTAGGTCTACAATGAACTACTCACGCATCATCGGAGAGGCACCAATGAGGATGATGAACCCCTCCGTGATGGTGTCTAGATTGGATTTGTGGTTTCTGGAACTTGCGGCGGCAGGAATTGATTTTCGTCGACTCCCCTAGGGTTTCTGGAATATTGGGGTATTTATAGAGCAAAGAGGCGGTGCGGGAGGTGGCCGAGGTGGGCACAACCCACCTGGGCGCACCTGGGCCCCCAGGCGCGCCCTGGTGGGTTGTTCTCCCCTCGGAGCCCCCCTCAGGTACTTTCTTGGCCCAACTTGTGTCTTCTGGTCCAGAAAAAATCACCAAAAAGTTTTGCTGCGTTTGGACTCCGTTTGGTATTGATTTCCTGCGAAGTAAAAAACAAGCAAAAAACAGCAACTGGCACTGGGCACTATGTCAATAGGTTAGTCCCAAAAAATGATATAAAGTTGCTATAAAATGATTGTAAAACATCCAAGAATGATAATATAACAGCATGGAACAATCAAAAATTATAGATACGTTGGAGATGTATCAATCACATCGACCTTGGAACCATTTTCGACGCGCATCGTCACCTCGTCCTTAGCCAATCTTCGTTTATTCCGCAGCTCCTGTTTCGAGTTACAAATATGAGCAACCGAACCAGTATCAAATACCCAGGCGCTACTATGAGCATTAGTAAGGAACACATCAATAACATGTATATCAAATATACCTTTGTTCACTTTGCCATCCTTCTTATCCGCCAAGTATTTGGGGCAGTTCCGCTTCCAGTGACCATTTCCCTTGCAGTAGAAGCACTCAGTTTTAGGCTTGGGTCCAGCTTTGGGCTTCTTCATAGGAGTAGCAACTTGCTTGCCATTCTTCTTGAAGTTCCCTTTCTTTCCCTTGCCCTTTTTATTGAAACTAGTGGTCTTGTTAACCATCAACACTTGATGCTCCTTCTTGATTTCTACCTCCGCCGATTTCAGCATCGCAAAGAGCTCGGGAATCGTTTTCGTCATCCCTTGCATATTATAGTTCATCACAAAGCCTTTATAGCTTGGTGGTAGTGATTGAAGAACTCTGTCAATAACACACTCATCTGGGAGCTCAATTCCCAGCCGAGTCAAGTGGTTATGATACCCAGACATTTTGAGTATGTGTTCACTAACAGAACTATTCTCCTCCATCTTGCAGCTATAGAACTTGTTGGAGACTTCATATATCTCAACCACTACAAGAAATATGTCAACTTGCGACCATCACTATTGGTCGCTGAAAGGTCATTATTTTTTATTTGCGACCTTTTTGTGACCAAAAAATAGATGGTCAAAAGCTGACGGTCGTTAATGGAAATTAACGACCTTCTTGTGATATGTAAAAGGTCGTTGGTTCTACGACCAAATTTTTGGTCACTGGCAGCCTCCCCAGGCCACGTAGGATCTAGCGTGGCAAGCTGACGTGGATAAGAATCAGCTCGGTCCAAATTGGTGTTTTACATGGGCCGAGCCCATTAATTCAGCCTTTTTATATTTTTTTTCCTATTAATTTTAGTTAGCCACATGGGCCAGGCCCAACATTTCAGCCTTTTTATCTTTTTTTCTGCCAAATTATGTTTAACCAAATGAGGCCAGCCCAATGTTTTTCAGGCTTTTTCTTTCCTGGGCCTTGGCCTTTCCACATTCATTTATTTGTGTTTCATTTTTTTACCCAAAATATTTGTCCAATATAATTTGATCCTTGGCCTCTTTAAGGTCCAACTCCAGCCCATTTAACGAACATTTTCAAACCAGTTTGAATAACAATATGAATCAAGTTACCACCAATTAGCTGAATATTATGGAAATATCTCAGAACACACATTCTACAAATTTCCATCACATACATATTTTACACAGATCCAAGCAACCTACAACATGTTGTAGTCAAGCATTCAGCTGTTGAAATACTCCAGAACGGGAAAAATAAATAGAACAAGCCTATCTAGTGCTTCACGACGAGAAAACTTGTAATCTGCTTCTTCAAGTACTGCTTCTTCCTGATGCAAAACATCTGGACATTCAAAAGAGAACAAAACGTATGTCACTGATAGAAGAAATATTACACGGATACTTTTAAAATAAAAACTAAAGACACACCAGTATTTTATCACTCTACTTATTATTATTTTAACAAGATCATTCTACTTATCTGGAATGGGCATATTCATCAAAACTGGGAATTGAATTGGCACATATGACAAACTTAGCAAGAAATAAGCATTGAATGTTTCACATACACGACAAGGTTTAAAAACGATCATTCAAAGTTACAGCAGATCAAAGTTACATTTGAGTATAAGGAACAATACTCATATTCAATCAATAAGCAACTATGTGAAAGTTAATTCAGATTTACTAATGTGTGTGTCACATGATACATGCATCAAGCATAAGGCCATCAAGCATCAGGCCCTTATCCCTTATCTGTTCAACAAGACAAGAACATACCTGACTTTGTCTTGATGTGATGGATGGTTCTGCAGTTGAACATCTAGTCCGCATCATCGTTGATGATGGACGCCACATGTACTTGTCCATTTAGAAGTATACCATGCAAAATGTTACACAGGCAGGTATTAGCATAAAGTAGAGCTTCTACAGTACATGTAAACTTTAGATATGAAGGACCAAGAGTTCCGGAAGCAACAAATATGACATGGGTAAACCAGGACATGATGAAACAAATTATTCCTTATGCATTTAAACAGGAATATGGTGTCCACTTTATACTACCACGTCATCATCAGGATTAAAACAACACATTGATACTCAGAGTGCTGGATGAGACAAATATCGATTGAAACCAATCAGAGCAAGGAGCAAAATAGATCCTCTATCTAATGTCAATTAAAAGAAAAAAGAATACTCATGCTCCTGATAATCAGGCTAAACAATTACAACACAAGCAGCCCCTTCCAAAACTCTGCATGGCACGGTCAACACTAAGCTGTCTGCTCGAAATCAGCCCAACAAGTGACTAACTACAGTCACTAGTTGTTCAGTTGCAACTAGTGAAGGTGAAACTGAGCTGGGTATGTCCTCCTGAATGAACAGGTCATTGCTAGTGTAGAACAATGTGTATTTGTAGACAAAGGCGACGATAACTGGAACGGATTGAGCTATTATGGCTGAATAAGTAGACTAAATTGTTGCCGGATTGATTGATTGATTGATTGATTGATTGATTGCACAGTGCACTGGACCAACAGAATTGTTCTCAGCAATGCTTTTTTCTACCCTGTGGAGCCTTCCTACATTGATCTACTAGTTGCAGCACTTACTGCAACCAACATGTTATGGTCCAAGTTGAGGTACAAAAGAAACCCAGAAATTAAATCGGCTAGATGTCGACTGAAACCTGCTGAGACTAACAAGCTGCAGCCAAACTGACAAAGTGGTCTCGCTATTGTGTTACTCACGATGCAGATGTTGAGAATTTAATGCCCGACAGCCCCTCACTGAACCCGAACCTGAATGGTCTTGACACTTCCTGACTGAACCTGAACGTAGTGTGGGGATTAGGAGAGGAGGCGTACGTACATAGCAGATCCACGGCAGCTCTTTCAGAAGCATTTCAGAATCATTTCAGAAGCTACATTTCCTTAAAATTAGATTTCAGAATCGCACAAAAAATTTTCATGCAAGCATGTTCCAGTGGTAGTTGGTCTGTTTTACAATCAAATTACATAGGAGTAATATAATAGGTGAAGTGTTCAGTTATGGCATGAAGACATGTTTTTTGAGTATAAACAAGGTTGCGGTCCTCCCAAAGTAAAGTTCTCAAGTCAAATTGTTCATGATACGCCGGCAATTCCAGTACGCACCAGGCTTAGTAGTTAATTTTGCACCCCCCACTAGAACAATTGATACAATGTCTTTCACATACTAATAACACACCGTCAGAACACCATATCCAGCTACCCAGCTAGACATCGCACTCCCAAATCCTGTCCTAAGCATCTGAACCGCAAGCCCTTGCTAAGCCTCACTTGCAGAGGAGCTGAATTCAGAAACACCGCAACTGCCACCAAAATCGACCCGGTCAACCTGAATTTCGCAGCTCAAGGATAACGCCGCAAATTTTGCAGGACGCCCGTATATACGTACACGGCAATAGAGCGCAGTTCCACGGAGTTGATGGGCCGTACCTGCAGGTAGAGGAAGGGGTCGGCGACGAAGTTGCTGGGGTAGCCGGCGTCGGTGGCGGAGGCGCAGGTGAGCACGGGGTTTGCCACCGGCCACGCGGAGCCGTTGGTGCTGCTCTTCCCTTCCTGCACGAACCAAATCACATACGGGCAGCAGTGAGCATCCCAGCGCCTCAACCTCAAAAGTCAAAACCCGCACACAAGCGAGGCACACACGCAGCCTTGAAGCTCACCAGCTCGATGGGGCGGAGGTGGAAGGGGCTGCTGCTGCTGCTGCTGCAACCTCGTGGGCCTCGCTACGGCCGGTGAGCAGGAAAGTCCTGAAGCCGAGGCCGTGGACCTCCCTGTAGAGGCGGAGGCTGGAGGGGATCGCCGGCGCCTCCCCCGTCTCCACCCACCGGTCGAACTCCTGGTGGTTGAACAGCTCGAGCCTGCAATCGAACAACAAATTAACCGCGCGTGTTAATAGTAGGCCCGCGATCTCGGAATGTGACAAGCGTGGGTCGCCCACCCGTATCCGTGCTGCGCGTAGTAGGGGAGGTTGGAGAGCAGCGTCTCGTCGACGTCGAAGACCCAGGCGCCGGTGGCGGTGGCGGCACGGGCGTAGGCGGAGGCCTCCCTGCGACGAGGTCGAGGTCGGAGCGGTAGGCGGGGCCGGTGAGGTATGCGTGCATGTGCGGCACGCAGTCCTGCGGCACGGCGGCCCACGGTGCCAGGTTGTTGGCCTCCCCCGCCGTCCTCCAGCTCGCGCACCACAGGTCCACGGCAGTCTCTGTGGATGCGGTGGGTGGCGCGCTCAGGTGGCGGGAGGACCAGGGGTGGGCCGGCGGTGAGGTTGGTGTGGTGACGGGAGGAAGGGGGCGGTGGACGAGGGGGACTTGGATTGGATCTGGAGAGAATGGGGGCGGCGGCTGGAGTGGGAGGGGCTGGCGGGGAGGGTGCGGCGTCGCGACAGAGAAGACAGCGGGGAGGGGATCGAGAGGAGCTCTGCCGGATCTGGAAGGGGAGAGGAGGAGCAGAGAGCGAGGGAAAGAAAGGAGGTGGGGAGGTGGATGGTAAATGACCACAGGACAGAGCTAGGGTTTCGGGGATGGTGTGGAAGGGCTAAGGACTGCCGTTGGATCCCCGATCATCCTACGGTGTTTGATGCACGATCCGCGTGACACGTCTATGAACCAATCAGATTGCAGTACGACGTTATGACCATCTAAATTGGTTGTAGTTGACTAAAATTAACGTGTTAAAATCATGTCAGCTATTTTATGACCTGAAAAATTCAAAGAGAAAATGGAAAACCTTCTCATTGTGTCACCAAATGTGAACAAGTTTTCAGGAAAAATAACAAACAAGAAATAAGATAAATATCTTTTAAAAGGTGTCGTGAGAATTTTCTAAAATACCAGGCCATATTTAATGTCAAAATTGTACCAAATCAATTTTCTAAAATACTAGGCCATATTTAATGCACAATTGACCAAATAGTTGGGTGTCAAAAGTTTCGACCCACCTCTGGTGAAAAAGACAAATTTCAGCCGATCCAGCTCGAAGCGGGTCAAGTTTGAACTGCAGCTGCCTTATAGTTTGCTCTTTATTTTTTCAAAAAATCATTTCTAGGTTCATAAGTATCTATTTAATCAGAGAAACACCAAAAAATTTCCAAGATTCAACCACTAGCTACGAATGGTCATGCCCGCTGTTTTGACCGCATTTTGAAACGGGCATAAAAAATTCAAAAAAAATTAAAAAAATTTGGAAAACCTTCACATTGTGTCATTATATGTGACCAAGTTACCAAGAAAAATAATAAACTTGTAATACAATAGTTCTTTAAAAAAAGTGTTCTCAGAAATGAGCTATCATGTGTGAAGATTCATGGCTTTCAAGTCAAATGATCAATCTTATGGCCACATTCATGGCATAGTTTGTTCAAATGATCTAATATTGTGCACAAGGGTGAATGTTGGAATGGCAAACAATGTTTCCTAAGAAAGTTTTCATTTTCTTTGGACGGAAATTTCATTTTTCATTTTTCGAGTGCCCAAAATCAGTTTTTTTGTGAATGACCTACCATATATTTGTTGCAAAATTGTACCAAATCATTTTTCTAAAATATTAGGCCATATTTAATGGACAATTGACCAAATGGTTTGGTGTCAAAAGTTTTGATCCACCTCTGGTGAAAAAGACAAATTTGCGCCGATACAGTTGGAAGCGGGTCAAATTTGAATTGCACCTGCTTTATAGTTTGCTCTTTATTTTTTTCAAAAATCATTTCTAGGTACATAAGTATCTATTTAATCAGAGAAACATCAAAAGTTTTCCAAGAATCAACCACTAGCTAGGACGGTCATTCCCGCCGTTTTGACCGCATTTCGAAACGGGCATAAAAAATTCAAAAAAAATCAAAAAATTGGAAAACCTTCTCATTGTGTCACTATATGTGACCAAGTTACCAGGAAAAATAATAAACTTGTAATACAACAATTCTTTAAAAAAAGTGTTCTCAGAAATGAGCTATCATGTGTGAAGACTCATGGCTTTCAAGTCAAATGATCAATCTTATGGCCACATTCATGGCATAGTTTGTTCAAATGATCTAATATTGTGCACAAGGGTGCATGTTGGAATGACAAACAATGTTGCCTAAGAAAGTTTTCATTTTCTTTGGACGGAAATTTTATTTTTCATTTTTCGAGTGCCCAAAATCAGTTTTTTTGTGAATGACCTACCATATATTTGTTGCAAAATTGCACCAAATCATTTTTCTAAAATACTAGGACATATTTAATGCACAATTGACAAAATGGTTGGGTGTCAAAAGTTTTGATCCACCTCTGGTGAAAAAGACAAATTTGCGCCGATTCAGTTGGAAGCGGGTCAAATTTGAATTGCACCTGCCTTATAGTTTGCTCTTTATTTTTTCCAAAAATAATTTCTAGGTACATAAGTATCTATTTAATCAGATAAACATCAATAGTTTTCCAAGAATCAACCACTAGCTAGCATGGTCATCCCTGTCGTTTTGACCGCATTTTGAAACGGGCATAAAAAATTCAAAAAAATCAAAAAATTGGAAAACCTTCGCATTGTGTCACTATATGTGACCAAGTTACTAGGAAAAATAATAAACTTGTAATGGAGCAATTCTTTAAAAAAATGTTCTCAGAAATGAGCTATCATGTGTGAAGATTCATGGCTTTCAAGCCAAATGATCAATCTTATTGTAGCATTCATGGCATAGTTTGTTTAAATGATCTCATATTGTTCACAAGGGTGCATCTTGGAATGGCAAACAATGTTTCCTAAGAAAGTTTTCATTTTATTTGGACGAAAAATCAATTTTCCATTTTCCGAGTGCCCAAAATGAGTTTTTTTGTGAAGGACCGACCATATATTTGTTGCAAAATTGGACCAGGTCAAATTTCTAAAATACTAGGCCATATTTAATGCACAATTGACCAAATGGTTGGGTGTCAAAAGCTCTTATCCACCTCTCGTGAAAAAGACAAATTTCCGCCAATTCAGTAGGAAGCGGGTTAAATTTGAACTGCAGCTGCCTCAGAGTTTGCTATTTATTTTTCCGAAAAATCATTTTTAGGTACAAAAGTATCTATTTAATTAGAGAAACACCAAAAGTTTTCCAAGATTCAACCACTAGCGAGGAACGGTCATGCCCGCCGTTTTGACCGTATTTTGAAACGAGCATGAAAAATTCATGGCATAGTTTGTTCAAATAATCTCATATTGTGCACAAGGGTGCATCTTGCAATGACGAACAATGGTTCCTAAGGGAGTTTTTATTTTCTTTGGACAAAAAAACAATTTTTCATTTTTTAGTGCCCAAAATGAGGTTTTTTTGTGAAGAACCTACCATATATTTGTTGCAAAATTGGACCAAATCAAATTTCTAAAATACTAGGCCATATTTAATATACAATTGACCAAATGGTTGGGTGTAAAAGGTTTTTGATCCACCTCTCGTGAAAAAGACAAATTTCCGCATATTCATCTTCCATTTTTCGAGTTCCCAAAATGAGTTTTTTTGTGAAGAACCTAACAAATATTTGTTGTAAAAAAAACTTCTCCATTTTTCAAGAATATTAGACCACATTTTATGAACAAATTTGTGTACACTAGAAACATTTTTTATAGATATTAAACGGTTTTTAGTTACATCATTAACATTTTTAATAAATATTTTGATGTCTAATATTTTGAACACATGTCTACATTTTGAAGACACATTGTACATATTGTTTTATATGTTTAACTTTTTTAAATATATGATTAACATATTTTCATATATTCCCAACAAAAAAACATCTTTTCATACATACGTTTTGATGTTATATTTGTTTTACACATTGTACATTTTTGTATACATATAAAACATTGTTGATATTGGTTAGAAAAAATTAAATACATGATTAACATTTTTAGAAAATCTTGTTTGTTATCTACTTTTCCATATATATATATATTGTAAAATTTCCATATATACGTACTGATGACTATTTTTGCATACACATGAAACTTTTTTTATACATATCTAATATATTTATGATTATCATTTTTTATATGCATGAAACTTTCAATAAACACATTTAGTTTTTTAAACACATGATTACATTTTTTGAAATACATATTAACAGTAACATTTTTTTGAATTACACGTTTAGTTTTCTAATTACTAAACCATATAGCAAGATTCACGAAGGAGTTCATTATTTTCCTATTCTTATAATTTTATATTGTTTAATTGGTTTCGAGATTTTTCTATAAGGAAAAACCTTTTTAGAGTTATACAATGAAAAACCTGTTTTTTAGACAATAATGAATTTTTTTTTCCAGATAACTGACCATCCTTACCAAATGGTAATAATGAAAAACTTGTTATTTTTTCATTTTCGTTGGGCCGAATATATGTTTTATTTGAGTAATATGAGGGCATCCCACATTTCTTCATGGATGGGCCGAGGCCTACATGGCACACGGATTTTTTTTTAAAAAGGAGGTGGCCTCGTTCCACCGAGGCCCAAGCCCACCTTGAGGGACACCTTAAGTACTAATGCATCCACGTTCACAACCTCATGACCATTTATATTGGTCGTAATCACGTAGAAATAAGGTCGTCGACCACTCTTGTCTGCTTTATGACCATTTGGTGTAATGCAATTTCAGGGTTTGAGCCCTTCCAAGCGAAATGGCCGTGGATTTACGACCAATTCAGATGGGGTCACTGAGAGAAGGTCACAAGTTAACATATTTCTTGTAGTGAACCCGGGCATTAGCTTGAAATATCAACTTCAGCTCTTGGAACATCTCATATGCTCCATGGCGTTCAAAATGTTTTTGAAGTCTCTGTTCTAAGCCGTAAAGCTTGGCACACTGAACTATTGAGTAGTCATCAGATCGAGCCTGCCAGACGTTCATAAGATCTGAAGTAGCTCCTGCAGCAGGTCTGTCACCTAGCGGTGCATCAAGGACATAATTCTTCTGTGCAGAAATGAGGATAATCCTCAAGTTACGGACCCAGTCCGTGTAGTTGCTACCATCATCTTTCAACTTAGCTTTCTCTAGGAACGCATTAAAATTCAGGGGAACGGTAGCACGGGCCATTGATCTACAACATAGATATGCAAAAACTATTAAGACTAAGTTCATGATAAATTAAGTTCAATTAATCAAATTACTAATGAACTCCCACTTAAATTAACATCCCTCAAGTTATCTAAGTCATCAATGGTGAACATCTCTATGTTGATCATATCTACTATATGACTCACGTTCGACCTTTCAGTCTCCAGTGTTCCGAGACCATGTCTGTACATGCTAGGCTCATCAAGTTTAACCCAAGTATTCTGCTTGTGTAAAACTGGCTTACACTCGTTGTATGTGAATGTAGATTCTATCACACCCGATCATCACGAGGTGCTTCAAAACGACGAACTTTAGCAACGGTGCATACTCGGGGAGAACACTTTTATCTTGAAATTTAGTGAAGGGATCATCTTATAATGCTACCGTCGTTCTAAGCAAAATAAGATGCATAAAGGATAAACATCACATGCAATCAAAATATGTAACATGATATGGCCATCATCATCTTGTGCTTTTGATCTCCATCTTCACCGGCTCGACACCTTGATCTCTATCGTTGTGTCGGGGTCGTCTCGCCAACTATTGCTTCTACAACTATTGCTAGCGCATAGTGATAAAGTAAAGAAATTACATGGTGCTTGCATTTCATACAATAATTAAGAGACAACCCTAAGGCTCCTGCCGGTTGTCAATATTACAAAACATGATCATCTCATACAACAACGTATATCACATCACGTCTTGACCATATCACATCACAACATGCCCTGCAAAAACAAGTTAGATGTCCTCTACTTTGTTGTTGCAAGTTTTACGTGGCTGCTACGGGCTTCTAGCAAGAACCGTTCTTACCTACGCAAAAACCACAATGGTGATTTATCAAGTTTTCTGTTTTAACCTTCTTCAAGGACCGGTCGTAGTCAAATTTGATTTAACTAAAGTAGGAGAAACAGACACCCGCCAACCACCTTTATGCAAAACAAGTTGCATGTCTGTCGGTGCAACCGGTCTCATGTGCGTGGACATGTAAGGTTGGTCCGGGCCGCTTCATCCCACAATGCCGCCGAATTAAAATAAGACATTGGTGGTAAGCAGTATGAACATCACCTCCCACAACTCCTTTGTGTTCTACTCGTGCATATCATCTACGCATATGCCACTGTAGGGAAACGTTGCATGGAAAACAAAAAAATTTCTACGCACACGCAAGATCTATCCATGGAGATGCATAGCTACGGGAGGGGAGAGTGTGTCTACGTACCCTCATAGACCGTTAAGCGGAAGCATTTATCAACGTGGTTGATGTAGTCGAACACCTTCGCGATCCAACCGATCAAGTACCGAACGTACGACACCTCCGCGTTCAGCACACGTTCAGCTCGATGACGTCCTCGCCTTCTTGATCCAGCAAGACGAGCGAAGTAGTAGATGAGTTCCGGCAGCACGACAACGTGGTGAAGGTGGTGGAGAACTTGTTCCCGCAGGGCTTCGCCATGCACTTCGGAAAAACTGGACGGAGGATGAAACTGTGGAGAGGGGTGCCGCACACGGCTATGAGATTGTCGTGGGTTGAAGGGTGCCCCTCCCTCATATATATAGGTGGGAGGGGGGGAAGGAGGGGAGGCAGCCTAGGGCTCCCCCAAGGGGCCGACGGTCACCTTGGGCGCCTGCCCTGGCCGCGCCCTCCCCCTTCCTTCTTGGGCGCGCGGGGGGAAGGCAGGAGGGGGTGGCGCCCCCCTTTCCTTTCTCTTAGGTGGAGGGGAAGGCAGGAGGGGCTAGCCCTCCCCCTTTCCTTCCCTAGGGCCGGCGGCCAGGGAGAGGGCGTGCCAGCCCCCTTGTGGGCTGGTGTGTGCCTCCCGTTGGCCCATTAGGCCCATATACCTCCCGGGGCCTCCCGGAACCCCTTCTGGTGATCCGATGACTACCCGATACATTCCGAAACATTTCCGGTGACCAAATAACATCGTTCTATATATCAATCTTTACCTCCGAACCATTCTGGAGCTCCTTGTCATGTCTGTGATCTCATCCGGGACTCCGAACAACATCCAGTCACCAATTCACATAACTGATATAATACTATATCGCCAACGAACGTTAAGCGTGCGGACCCTACGGGTTCGAGAATGATGTAGACATGACCGAGACGACTCTCCGATCAATAACCAATAGTAGAACCTGGATGCCCATATTGGTTCCTACATATTCTACAAAGATCTTTATCGGTCGAACCTTTATGACAACATACGTAATTCCCTTTGTTTGTCGGTATGTTACTTGCCCGAGATTCGGTCGTCGGTATCTCCATACCTAGTTCAATCTCATTACCGGCAAGTCTCTTTACTCGTTCCATAATAAATCATCTCGTAACTGTAGCGACCCGACCCGAATGGATCGAATCTCTGTGTTCAAGTGTCATCCCTGGATCGGTAATGCTGACACACACAGTACTCGAAGGATTTATAACAGAGTGCAATCACACACTTATTACATCGAATGTCTCAAAAGAGAACTGATTACAATAAATATGGCTTAAGGCCATCTAAATAAGATAACAGCGGAAGGCTTGGAAGATAAAGTGAGTCCATCAACTCCAACGGCATAGCTGAGTGCACGACAACGACCTAGCACACCTTACTCTTCGTCTGAAAAGTCTGCAACATGATACGTTGCAGCCCGAAACGGGTCAGCACATGGAATATGCTGGCAATTTAACACAGTAGAGCAATGAACAGAATAATTGCTAATACTACATGCATATTTGGCTGGTGGAAAAGCTCTAAGGTTATACTGTTTTGCGAAAAGCCAATTTTTCCCTACAACAAAGGAATATATTTTATTTAACTATCATGGTGGTTGTTGAACATTGAGAAGGTAAATCCCCCTCTCAATCCCAATTAAAAGTAATCATTAATCCCAACAAATTAATTTAGAGTGATGGGATTCAATATGATGATCCAAGAACCAGATACTCAAGATGTCCATAACCGGGGACACGGCTAATCATGATTAGTTTGTACACTCTGCAGAGGTTTGTGCACTTTTCCCCACAAGACTCGATCTCCTCCGTTGGATTTCTCGCACTACATGGTGTTTGAGAAACGGATGACCGAGACACAGTCTTTCAGAAACATTTACTCTTTACTCCGGGTAGACCGTTACACCTACTTTCCCCTACATCTGCTAGCCTACCACTGAAAGAGGTCATGTAACATACTCAACTATGCTAGAGCCCATAATAGCTTGTGGCTGCACACGGAAGTTTCTAGCATGAACAATCTTATGATCCCTTTGAGCCTGGGTGGCGGACCGTAGGAGGATCACACGGTATAACCCCGGGATCTCCTAGGACAACACTGGTATATCCCCAGGTGCCCAAACAAGCAATCCACCCAGATGTGTGTTAAAGTTGCCACCTTAAGTTGAACCATTCATTAAAAATCTCACATCTGTCATGGAATACACTCAAACCCAATCCACGTCTACGAGCATAGCATGGCAACATAAGCATAGCGTAGAAGTAACTCCCAAGGGTTTGTTATTAAAAGGGCAATAGGTTCTACCTCATCATCTACTTCCCAGTACCCACAAGTTAATCACATCCTAATCATGCAATATTTGAGGGTCGAAACTAATGCATAAAAACTGGGTAACGAAGAAGTATGATCAATGTGTTACTTGCCTTGCTGACGATCCGCAAAACCTAGGGACTCGTAGTAGCACGCTTCGCACTCCGGGAATTCTATCGCAAACAAACAATAGCATACATAAGCAATCAAGCGAAGATGCACGGGTAAAACCCAAATGAGAAGATCTAACCAGAAAGTTCAACTGAAGAACTCCGGTTTGCAAAAAGAATCGAATCAAACGGAGCAACGAAACTCAAACTGCGAAAGAAACAAGCTTTGATTGCTAATCTGGACTAAAGTCAAATTTTACAGTAGCAAAAACTTGTTTAAGTTGGTTAAACAGAAAGAGGGCTTCGAGACGAAGATCTAGGCGCTTGAATCGCCTGATTCCGACAAACGAGCGAAAAGTTATACTAAAACGAAAATCGGATCAGAAATCGCGATCGAAAATAATCGCAGAAAATCCGAGAAAAAGAAAACTAACGAACAGGCTAACGAACGAACGTTCGCTGTCCGCGGTTAAACGGTGAAAACCGTTCGTTAAAACGAACGTACGGACGAACGTCCGCTAAATAACTAAACCGACGGAAAACCGATCTAAAAAGAATAAACCGGTATTTAAAAAAAACCGAATCTAGATCTAGGGTTTAAACAAAACCGATCGGTTTTTCTCACGAAAACCGACGGCGGCGGCGGCTACCTCCGGCGGTCGGCGGGACAGCGGCGGCGGCGAGGCGACGGGGCGGGGCGCGCGCGGTGCGGCGGCGCGGTGCGGCGGGCGGCGCGACGCGGGCGGCGGCGGGGTGCGGCGGCTCGGCGGCGAGCGGCGGCGGCTGGCGCGGCGAGCGAGGCGGCGCGGCGGCTCGGCGGCGCGGCGAGGGCAGGCGGCGGCGGCGGCTTGGGGCTCCAGGGGGGGCCCCGGGTTGGCTTTTAAAGAGGGGGAGGGGTGGCGGCTTGGGGAAGGGGCGAAGGGCAGCGACGTCGGCGGCTCGGACTCCTCCGGCGAGTCCGTCTCCGGCACGGGACGGGATGGCGGCGCGGGGCGGCTGGGCTTCGGCCCAGTTCGGTCCGGCGGATTTTTTTTTTTAAATAATTCCGCGCAGAAAAACAAATAAAAGAAATACTAAACGGACTCCAAAATTCCCGAAATAAATTTTCCCCGTCCTCTAAAAATCTCCCGGACAAGGTAAACATTTATTTGGGACTCTAATGCAATTTTGAAAAATGCATATTTTTCTAAATTCAAATAAAATTGCAATAAAAATCCAAATAAAATATTTATTTGATTTTAATATTTTTCCTCCAATATTCCATTTATTTTGGAGAAGTCATATTATCTCCTCTCATATATTTTTAATATGAAATATTTTCGGAGAGAAAAATAGTTAAACCAAATTGATCCCTGTTTCAATATTTGAGAAAATTCAAATATGAAAACGGTGAAATCCCCAACTCTCTCCGTGGGTCCTTGAGTTGCTTAGAATTTTCGAGGATCGCAAAACGAAATGCAATAAAATATGATATGCAGTGGATGATCTATGTATAACATTCCAAATTGAAAATTTGGGATGTTACAAACCTACCCCCCTTAAGATGAATCTCGCCCTCGAGATTCGGGTTGGCTAGAAAACAGGTGCGGGTGGTCCTTCCGGAGGTCTTCTTCGCGCTCCCAGGTAGCTTCCTCCTCGGTATGATGACTCCACTGAACTTTGCAAAACTTGATAACTTTGTTGCGTGTAACTCGGCTGGCAAACTCGAGAATCTTGACGGGTTTCTCCTCGTAGGTTAGATCATTATCCAATTGAATTGCTTCTAGGGGAACTGTATCTCTTAGAGAAATATCAGCCATCTCCGCATGGCACTTCTTCAACTGGGAAACGTGAAACACATCATGAACTCCTGACAGTCCTTCGGGCAATTCCAACTTGTAGGCAACTTCACCCATACGTTCCAATACTCGGTATGGTCCTACAAACCTCGGGGCTAACTTTCCTTTAACTCCAAAACGTTTCACTCCTCGTAAGGGTGATACTCGTAGATATGCTCTGTCTCCGACTTCATAGGTTACCTCCTTGCGTTTTGGGTCGGCATAACTCTTCTGTCTGGACTGGGCTACTTTCAGTCTATCTCGAATCAGCTTAACCTTCTCTTCGGATTCCTTAATCAAATCCGGTCCAAACAACTGACGGTCTCCAACTTCATCCCACATCAACGGTGTTCTGCACCTCCTTCCATACAAAGCCTCGAAAGGTGCCATCTTCAAACTGGCTTGGTAGCTGTTGTTGTATGAGAACTCCGTGTAGGGCAAATTGTCATCCCAACTAGATCCATAATCTAGCGCACAAGCTCTTAACATGTCCTCCAGAATTTGATTGACTCTCTCGGTCTGTCCATCTGTCTGCGGATGAAAAGCTGTACTAAACTCTAGCCTGGTTCCCAATGTCTGGTGTAGTTGGCGCCAAAACTTTGAAGTAAACTGGGTTCCTCTATCTGATACGATGGTCCTCGGAACTCCGTGCAGACATACGATCCTGGTCATATATATCTTGGCCAACTTCGCACTCGTATATGTGGTTTTCACTGGGATAAAGTGAGCTACTTTGGTCAACCGATCCACTACTACCCAGATAGAATCATATCCTGATCGGGTCCTGGGTAATCCGGTGATGAAATCCATGCCAAGCTTATCCCACTTCCATTCGGGTATTGGCATAGGCTGTAGCAATCCTGCGGGCTTCTGATGCTCTGCCTTCACTCTCTGACGTACATCACATACGGCTACATACTCAGCAATATCCCTCTTCATACCCGTCCACCAGAAACGCTCTTTTAAGTCCAAATACATCTTGGTGTTTCCGGGGTGTATCGAGTATGGCGAGTCATGAGCCTCCTGTAGTATCAACTTCCTGATCTCGGCATTATTGGGTACATACACACGGTCCTCAAACCATAAAGTGTCGCGCTCATCTTCACGAAAACCTTTGGTTTTTCCTTTGCGCATTCTATCCTTTATCTCGGCAATTTCTTTGTCCTCTTTCTGAGCTTCTCGAATCCTTCCCAATAATGTTGACTGAACTTCCATAACTGCGACAAAACCTCTAGGGACTATCCCCAAACGAAACTCCCTGAGATCTTCGGATAACCCCTTTGGTAAACCTCGGCTTTTGAGGGTATTGACATAACTCTTCCGGCTCAAAGCGTCTGCTACGACATTGGCTTTTCCTGGATGATAATGCAACTTCATATCATAATCCTTTATAAGTTCCAACCATCTCCTCTGCCTGAGGTTCAGCTCCTTCTGAGTGAAAATATACTTCAAGCTCTTGTGATCCGTGTACACATCACAACGATTCCCAATAAGAAAATGTCTCCAAGTCTTAAGTGCATGAACTACAGCTGCTAACTCCAAGTCATGCGTGGCATAATTCAACTCATGCGGCCGAAGCTGACGTGAGGCATATGAAACAACTCTTCCTTCCTGCATAAGTACTCCTCCCAGTCCTAAGCGAGAAGCGTCGCAATACACTTGGAAATCCTTGCGTATATCTGGCAGAATCAGAACTGGGGCTGTAACCAAACGTTTCTTCAGTTCCTGAAAACTTGCCTCACATTCATCTGTCCATTTGAACTTAGTGTCCTTCTTCAGTAACTCCGTCATAGGCTTCGCAATCTTGGAAAAAATCTCGATAAATCTCCGATAATATCCTGCAAGTCCAAGAAAACTGCGGATCTCCCCTACTGAGGTGGGTGCCAACCACTCAGTGACAGACTGAACCTTAGTGGGGTCTACTGCTATACCTTCGCCCGATATAACATGTCCAAGAAATCCAACTTCCTTCAACCAAAACTCACATTTGCTGAACTTGGCATACAACTGATGTTCCCTGAGCTTCTCGAGAACTAAACGCAGATGCTCCTTGTGCTCCTCTTCATTCTTTGAGTATACCAAGATATCATCAATGAACACCACGACAAACTTATCCAAGAACTCCATGAACACCTTGTTCATCATACTCATGAAATAGGCAGGGGCATTAGTCAATCCAAATGACATAACTGTGTACTCATATAGCCCATACCGGGTGGTGAAGGCTGTCTTAGGTATATCCTGTTCTCGGATCTTTAGCTGGTGATACCCTGATCTCAGATCGATCTTGGAGAACACTTTAGCTCCTTGCAACTGATCAAACAAATCATTAATCATTGGCAGTGGGTACTTGTTCTTAATCGTCACTTCATTCAATGCGCGATAATCAACAACCATTCTCAAGGATCCATCCTTCTTCTCAACTAAGAGCACTGGGGCTCCCCACGGTGATGAACTTCGTCGAATGTAACCTTTCTCCAATAATTCCTTGATCTGCTTCTTAATCTCCTCCAGATCATTTGCGGGCATACGGTATGGTCTCTTTGATATTGGTCCGGTGCCTGGCAACAACTCTATCAAGAATTCAATGTCTCGATCCGGCGGCATGCCTGGTAACTCCTCTGGAAATACATCCGGGAAATCTTTCACAATAGGCACCTCCTCCTGAGTGAGAGAATTTACTTGGCTCCTTCTAGGCACATGCCTAGATACATACTTGATCCTTTTTCCCTCCGGGGTGGTAAGCGAAATCGACTTACTCGCACAATCGATGCTTCCTCCATACATCGATAGCCAATCCATGCCTAGTATCACATCCAATCCTTGTGACTTCAAAACTATCAGGTCTGAGGGGAAAACATGACTTCCAATGATCAATGGCATCTGAAAACATCCTTGTCTTGCCATATACTCCGCACCGGGTGATCTTACTAACATGGGTGTCCTAAGTACCTTAGTGGGCAACTTATACTTATCCACGAATCCCCTTGATATGTATGAATGCGATGCACCAGTATCGAAAAGAACAATTGCAGTAAAAGACTTAACCAAAAACTTACCGATAACTGCATCAGGCTGCTCCTCAACCTCCTCCACGTTCACGTGGTTCACTTGTCATCGGTTGAATGGATTGGGCTTCTTCCCAGCGCTTCCATTACCATTGCCGTTCTTCAATTCTGGACATTCGTTGGCATAATGTCCAGTCTTCCCGCACTTGAAACAGGTAACGTGGCTTTGATCCTTCTTGGCGGGTGTGGCTGGGTTAGAGCGGTTCTGATTACTGCCTGCTCCATGTCCATTTCCGTTCTTGTGGCCATTATGGTTGTGTGAACTTCCTCCATTGTGGTTATGACCTCCATGGTTATGAACAAGTCCTCCCGAGTTCGGGGTGAACCGGGGCTTCTGCTGAGCTCCTGAGTTGAACTTCCCTTGTCCATACTTCCTCTTGCGGCTATCAATCTGCTGCTGCTTCCCTTCAATCATAAGAGCTTTGTCTACCAACTCCTGGTAGTTGTTGAATGTTGCCACCATCAACTGCATACTCAGCTCATCATTCAACCCTTCCATAAACTTCTCCTGCTTCGCGGCGTCAGTGGCCACATCATCCGGGGCATAGCGTGCTAATTTACTGAACTCATCCACGTACTGCCCCACGGTACGGTTTCCCTGGCGTAAGTTGCGAAACTCACGCTTCTTCATGCTCATAGCTCCTGCTGAGACATGTGCCGTGCGGAAAGCTTGCTGAAACTGATCCCAAGCGACATTGGCTATAGGGAATGTGGCTGTGTAATTCTCCCACCATGAGGCTGCGGGTCCATCCAATTGATGTGCGGCAAAACGCACCTTCTCAGCGTCTGTGCATCCTGCGGTGGTCAACTCCCTTCCAATCCTGCGTAGCCAGTCATCCGCAACTATTGGCTCGGTGCTACTGGAAAACACCGGCGGCTGCAACCTCAGAAAACGGGCTAAGTTGTCAACTGGTGGTGGTGGCGGTGGGTTGTTGTTGTTGTTGTCTTGGTTCTGAACTAGTAGCTGCATCAGGGTATTCTGCTGTTGAATCAACTGAGTGAGCTCCGGTGGGAAAACAAATCCGGTGTCGCGTCTCGGAGGCATCTGATGGGTTTAGAGGGAAGAGATTAGAATAGAGTAAGGTCTAGTGAGAAAGCACTACCCATATGCACATGAGACAAACACATTCATAACACACCACTCAATTCAAGCAAGAGCATACAATCGATCTAACTACCGTTACAAAAGTGCTCGGACTATTACTATTTACATGGGGAAAACACTAATGATAATATGGTGGTCATCTAGAAATTTTGATCGGTGGAAGACTCCATGATATCCGCTCCAGCTTCGTCTTCATAATCATCATCACTACTGTCGGGGTCGGAGTCGGTGTCGTCGATGATGATGTAGTCTTCAGATCGAATTTCCTCAGGTTCATCGTCTTCTTCTCCGGGCGCTGATCATCTCCCATTGCTCATCTCGGCGCCCACATAACTGGTAGATCGTGTCCTTAAGATCCTGGTGATACACTTCGCCGATGCGTCCCATGGCGATGTGGGCTGCCATGCTCTTTCCTAGACTCCCGGTTGGTGCATCAAAGGAAAACTCTATGGGCTCCGTAACTGGCGTGAATGTCCTTCCTGGAATTTGAACTCGAATCATCCAACGCTCCTCTTCTGGTACAGTGGCGGTGTAGGTCCCGGTGAAGCTTGGTATTCCGATGTTCAGGTACCTAGTGACTTCCTTCAAGTGTCGTCCAAAAGGTGTGTCTTCATCCGGTTGTGTAAACTTGTTCCTTGAGTCTGCCATCCTAGAGAATAGAAGATGGAGAGAAGTCAGAAATGAGTAGAGAAGAGTGTCCTATGGCTTTTCTTAGTGGTCGTGTCCTACAGTCAGCGTGGGCTCTGATACCATCTCTGTAGCGACCCGACCCGAATGGATCGAATCTCTGTGTTCAAGTGTCATCCCTGGATCGGTAATGCTGACACACACAGTACTCGAAGGATTTATAACAGAGTGCAATCACACACTTATTACATCGAATGTCTCAAAAGAGAACTGATTACAATAAATATGGCTTAAGGCCATCTAAATAAGATAACAGCGGAAGGCTTGGAAGATAAAGTGAGTCCATCAACTCCAACGGCATAGCTGAGTGCACGACAACGACCTAGCACACCTTACTCTTCGTCTGAAAAGTCTGCAACATGATACGTTGCAGCCCGAAACGGGTCAGCACATGGAATATGCTGGCAATATAACACAGTAGAGCAATGAACAGAATAATTGCTAATACTACATGCATATTTGGCTGGTGGAAAGCTCTAGTGTTATACTGTTTTGCGAAAAGCCAATTTTTCCCTACAACAAAGGAATATATTTTATTTAACTATCATGGTGGTTGTTGAACATTGAGAAGGTAAATCCCCCTCTCAATCCCAATTAAAAGTAATCATTAATCCCAAGAAATTAATTTAGAGTGATGGGATTCAATATGATGATCCAAGAACCAGATACTCAAGATGTCCATAACTGGGGACACGGCTAATCATGATCAGTTTGTACACTCTGCAGAGGTTTGTGCACTTTTCCCCACAAGACTCGATCTCCTCCGTTGGATTTCTCGCACTACATGGTGTTTGAGAAACGGATGACCGAGACACAGTCTTTCAGAAACATTTACTCTTTACTCTGGGTAGACAGTTACACCTACTTTCCCCTACATCTGCTAGCCTACCACTGAAAGAGGTCATGTAACATACTCAACTATGCTAGAGCCCATAATAGCTTGTGGCTGCACACGGAAGTTTCTAGCATGAATAATCTTATGATCCCTTTGAGCCTGGGTGGCGGACCGTAGGAGGATCACACGGTATATCCCCGGGATCTCCTAGGACAACGCTGGTATATCCCCAGGTGCCCAAACAAGCAATCCACCCAGATGTGTATTAAAGTTGCCACCTTAAGTTGAACCATTAATTAAAATCTCACATCTGTCATGGATACACTCAAAACCCAATCCACGTCTACGAGCATAGCATGGCAACATAAGCATAGCGTGGAAGTAACTCCCAAGGGTTTTATAATAAAAGGGCAATAGGTTCTACCTCATCATCTACTTCCCAATACCCACAAGTTGATCACATCCTAGTCATGCAATATTTGAGGGTCGAAACTAATGCATAAAAACTGGGTAACGAAGAAGTATGATCAATGTGTTACTTGCCTTGCTGACGATCTGCAAATCCTAGAGACTCGTAGTAGCACGCTTCGCACTCCGGGTACTCTATCGCAAACAAACAATAGCATACATAAGCAATCAAGCGAAGATGCACGGGTAAAATCCAAATGAGAAGACCTAACCAGAAAGTTCAACTGAAGAACTCCGGTTTGCAAAAAGAATCGAATCAAACAGAGCAACGAAACTCAAACTGCGAAAGAAACAAGCTTCGATTACTAATCTGGACTAAAGTCAAATTTTACAGTAGCAAAAACTTGTTTAAGTTGGTTAAACAGAAAGAGGGCTTCGAGACGAAGATCTAGGCGCTTGAATCGCCTGATTCCGACAAACGAGCGAAAAGTTATACTAAAACGAAAATCGGATCAGAAATCGCGATCGAAAATAATCGCGGAAAATCCGAGAAAAAGAAAACTAACGAACAGGCTAACGAACGAACGTTCGCTGTCTGCGGTTAAACGGTGAAAACCGTTCGTTAAAACGAACGTACGGACGAACGTCCGCTAAATAACTAAACCGACGGAAAACCGATCTAAAAAGAATAAACCGGTATTTAAAAAAAACCGAACCTAGATCTAGGGTTTAAACAAAACCGATCGGTTTTCTCGCGAAAACCGAGGCGGCGGCGGCTACCTCCGGCGGGGCGGCGGCGGCAGCGCGGGGCGGGGCGCGGCGCGGCGGCGCGATGCGGCGGCGGCGGCGTCCGGCAGCGGCGGCAGCGGCGGCGAGCGGCGGCGGCTGGCGCGGCGAGGGCAGGCGGCGCGGCGGCTCGGCGGCGCGGCGGCGGCAGGCGGCGGCGGCAGCTTGGGGCTCCAGGGGGGCGGCTATTTAAGGGGGAGGGGGTGGCTTGGGCGAGGGGGCGACGGGGCGGAGGCGCGGCGGCGGCGGACTCCTCCGGCGGAGTCCGTCTCCGGCATGGGACGGGAAGGCGGCGCGGGGCGGCTGGGCCGGCTGGGCTTCGGCCCAGTTCGGTCCGGCGGAGTTTTTTTTTTTTTTTTAATAATTCCGCGCAGAAAAACAAATAAAAGAAATACTAAACGGACTCCAAAATTCCCGAAATAAATTTTCCCCGTCCTCTAAAAATCTCCCGGACAAGGTAAACATTTATTTGGGACTCTAATGCAATTTTGAAAAATGCATATTTTTCTAAATCCAAATAAAATTGCAATAAAAATCCAAATAAAATATTTATTTGATTTTAATATTTTTCCTCCAATATTCCATTTATTTTGGAGAAGTCATATTATCTCCTCTCATATATTTTTAATATGAAATATTTTCGGAGAGAAAAATAGTTAAACCAAATTGATCCCTGTTTCAATATTTGAGAAAATTCAAATATGAAAACGGTGAAATCCCCAACTCTCTCCGTGGGTCCTTGAGTTGCTTAGAATTTTCGAGGATCGCAAAACGAAATGCCATAAAAATATGATATGCATGGATGACCTATGTATAACATTCCAAATTAAAAATTTGGGATGTTACAGTAACTAACTCCTTAGTCACTTTGCTTGCAAGCTTCTTATGATGTGTATTACCGAGAGGGCCCAGAGATACCTCTCCGATACACGGAGTGACAAATCCCAATCTCGATCCATGCCAACTCAACAGACACCTTCGGAGATACCTGTAGAGCATCTTTATAATCACTCAGTTACGTTGTGACGTTTGATAGCACACAAGGCATTCCTCCGGTATCCGGGAGTTGCATGATCTCATGGTCGAAGGAACATGTATTTGACATTAAGAAAGCAATATCAATAAACTGAATGATCATATGCTAAGCTAACGGATGGGTCTTGTCCATCACATCATTCTCCTAATGATGTGATCCCGTTATCAAATGACAACTCATGTCTATGGTTAGGAAACCTTAACCATCTTTTGATCAACGAGCTAGTCTAGTAGAGGCTCACTAGGGACACGGTATTTGTTTATGTATTCACACATGTATTTAAGTTTTCGGTCAAAACAATTCTAGCATGAATAATAAACCTTTATCATGAATAAGGAAATATAATAATAACAACTTTATTATTGCCTCTAGGGCATATTTCCATCACTAATTTTGTATCATCTATATTTTTTGGTTGATCTGCCATGATAGGTTAAAATCATGATTACTATGGTAAGATTATGTCTTTTACTCTCTCCAGGCCAAATTAATTGATGCAACCCATATATATTTTAAACTGGACATTGTGTATGAGTTGCATCATTTAATTTGGACTAGAGGGAGTACTTGTTTTTACCGGCTTGTATCTTTAGCCCATCAAGCAACCGGCCTAGCTGGCCTTCTCTCCCTTTGGGTTGTTGCTTTGCCAGGTAGGTGAAAATCGGTCTAGATAGCAAAAGGAATGTGTTTGGACTAAAAAAGCAAAAAAGAATCTGTCACGTTTTCTAATTGATCTAGGTGATCTAGGTGTTGCCGTTTGTTAGAAAGGATAGAGAGGATTTGGTGGAATTGTTGGTTATTGCTTGAGCCTCGTGGGCATATATATATATATGAGTACAATGGCCAACTTGGAGTACAAGACAAGGCAGGAACAAATCCTAGTCTATCCTATACTTCCTAATAATTATTATACTCAACATCCCCCTACAGTCAGAACAGCAGGGACGCAGATGGTGAGACTGGAGAAGAATCCAAAGGTAAGCCGACGGACATCCCCCGCCAGTCGTAACGGTCGATGCATCGCGGAAGTTGTGGCTGGAGTGGAAACCGATGAGGTTGCGCAAGCAAGGCGGTAGCCCTTTGTGTCGTTGTCGAGGTAGCCGAGAGCGTGGTTGGTGTAGCCGTGACGAGGTAGCCGTGCGAAGAGTGCCGTGATCGATGTCGAGTCGGGGTGGCCGGTGTCGAGGAAGTCGTCGTGGAGCCGCGGGCGCAAGCAAGCACCGAGTTAGTCATGGGCGCAGTTGTGTCGAAGTAGTGGTGCGCCTGAAAGAATATGATGTTGACGAGGTGATAACCCAGAAGTATAGGGGATCATTTGTAGCCTTTTTCGATAAATAAGAGTGTCGAACCCAACGAGGAGCTAAAGCTAGAACAAATATTCTCTCAAGTTCTATCGACCACCGATACAACTCTACGCACACTTAACGTTTACTTTACCTAGAACAAGAATAAAACTAGGAGTACTTTGCGAGAATAAAAGTATGAATAAAATGCAAGATAATAAATTTAGTAGTTTAGTAGAAATGTTTTTGTCACACAAGAAAGTTATTTATCTCTAGATGATCGATAACTAAACCGGTAATCATTATTGCAATTTTATATGAGGGAGAGGAATGAGCTAACATACTTTTCGTACTTGGATCATATGCGCTTATGATTGGAACTCTAGCAAGCATCCGCAACTACCAAAGATCATTAAGGTAAAACCCAACCATAGCATTAAGTATCAAGTCCTCTTTATCCCATACGCAACAACCCCCTTACTCGGGCGTAAGCTTCTATCACTCTAGCCACCCACCATAAGCGAATAATGAACGTATTGCAACACTCTATAGCAGGGATCCCTCACATTTGCGTGACATGGAGGGCACTTCTCAAAGAAAAGATGCCATTCTTCTCTGGCGCCCAAGCGATGAATTCTTCCGCACGTCGAGGGGACGCCTTGATTTTAAGAATTTCTTCTATATCACAAGGGAGGAAGTGTTGTCGAAGTAAGTCCATCCGCCATGCGCCATTCACATCCAGCAGCTCCGCTACCCACTTGAGGCGACAACGCCCTTTCGTGGATACAATCATGCCGGACGGTGGTAGTGGGATCCATCTATCCCTCCATATACAAATGCTTTTGCCATTCCCAACTCGCCAAAAGATTATCTTCTTCAGAAGCTCCAGCCCATAAGAGATAGCCTGGCACGTAGGAGACGGGTTTCCCATGAAAACCGTGTCTCTTAGCTGGTCATTTGGATAGTATTTTTCCTTAAGCACATGCGCACATAAGCTATTAGGGTGTGTTAATAATCGCCATGCCCGGCGAGCTAGGAGAGCTTGGTTAAAAATTCTGCAATCTCATTGGCATACAAAGAGAGTCATGAGGGGATAGAAGCAACATATGGCGACCCTGAGAAAACGATACAACATATTTTACAATATTATGTGCCTCCTAATTCGAAGCTCGACCTTCGAACATAAAATCACAGCTGGCAAAACATCCTCTTCTCATGTTTATCTCTTTCACAATAGTTATATGGGTGTTGAGAAATGTAGTAGAAAACAAAAAAAAATCACGCATATGCACACCCAAGATCAATATGAAGATGCATTACGGGTTGGGATCACGATCGTTACCAACACCGAGTTGCAGCGGAAGAAGAACACGTCGGTGTAGATCGTACTTGAAGTCCCTCGAACCGTAGATGAATGACTACTTCACGAACCGTCCCTCGAACGGAAGACCGAAAGCACGACCTCTTCATAGATTGCAAGCATACAGGCTTCACGATCCGGCAGTACTTCGCCGTCCAGAGCTAATCGTCGCTGGAGAATTAGAGGGAGAAGAAGTGAACCACACAAGACTTCTCTATTGCGAGGATTAGAGAGAACTAGAACTATATCAAGAGAGAACTAGAGGAGGCTTCAAAACTTATACTCTAGGGGCTGCCCCCGCCCCTTTATAAGTTTTGAACCCAGGATGCATAGGTATCCTCTTTAGTCAACACATGCACACTATACCCAAATCCTTCGTTACCGGTTTTGTTCTTCTTTCTCGTTATAATGTTACGACATCCCCATGATGTAGTCACCTGTGTCTGGCCAGATGATAATGGATGCCGTCATACCGAGAGGTCCCTAAGAATATCTCTGCATCGTCAAAGGAGTAAATCCCACTCTTGAGATATCTAGTCCCTTGTCAAACTTTCCGATGAACCTGTAAGTTGTCGTTATGATCACCGTGTTACAGGTGAAGTTTGAGCAACCCCAAAGCTCACCGTATGGTAAGAGGTGACTACGATACTCTCATGGTCTTAGGAGCAAAATCACACGTTAACACTCCGTGTTATTTCAATTGATTACTGTAAGTGCATCTAGTGCCACCCCTAGTTGGTTTTGGAGTATTGACGACAAACGTGGTTGAGGGACTTATGTGTTTGTGAGAATTGCAGGATAACACAGGTAGAAGTCCCTCATTGATTCGGTTTTCCTACCAGAGATGACCCCTAAAAATGTATGAAGACATTGAAGACAATGGTGGTTCGTGAAGACATTCACGTTGAAGATAATGACGTGTGAAGACATTCACTTGAAGACTATGGAGTACGAAGACATAGTTTCTTTCGTAGTTTCCTTTTCTTCTTTATTGAGTCATAGGAACCACCGAACTGTTAAGTGGGGTCCAAGTGAACAAAGTCAGAAGACTGACGTGATGCTCAACTCAAATCCTATGTCTTCGAGTGAAGACAATGAGAGCAAATCTTATCCAGAGTTGGATGAGTCAGCTTTGCTTGTAGCCCAAGCCAAGCTGCCGCGTGTGTTTGAAAATCCGACCATTGGACACGTGTCGGTTCCTTAGTGACCCAGGGCCATTTCGGACATATTATGTCGGGTTGCCTCCTGGCTATAAATAGCCCACCCCATACACCATAAATTGGTGGCTGCTCAGAGTTAGTGCACGGCTTTTGTCGTTTGAGAGCAACCCACCTCTGAAGCCTTTGAGAGATAGATCCTTGTGAGGACAAAGCCCAAAACACCCAGAGCCAAAGAGTGTTAGGCATCACTGAAGTCTTTCTGTCCGCGTGACCTGAAGACTTGTTACACTTGAGGACTGTGTATCCTCCAGCCGGTTAGGCGTCACGTTCTGAGGATCCAAGAGTCATTGTGGATCGCTAGTGAAGGTTTGGAAGTCTTCCTTGAAGACTTACCTGAGTGATTGGGCGAGGACTGGGTGTCCTTAGCTCAAGGGGAATAAGGTGAAGACGTGGTCTTCTGAGTTCAATCTCAGCCTCCCTAACCAGACGTACAGTTGGCACAACAACTGAAACTGGTCTACCAAATCCTTGTCTTCACCAAGCTACTGGTTCTATCCCCCACCTCCTTTACATTTCAGTTTGTCTTCATGAAGTCATTGCTTGCTTGCCTAATCTGTTTGACTTCACTGTGCGAAGACTATTACCTGTTTGGCTTCATTCTGTCTTCCATTCCGATCTGTTCTACCTAGCTGCTATTAGTCTTCGTGCTTTCATTATATTGCTTAATTGATTATGGCCTGTCTAGTGTAGTCTATCTTCTGCTGCATATCATATAGGTTCAATTTGATTGTTTGTCTTCAAAGACCTCGTGTTTTGAAGACTTTCATAAAAATCGCCTATTCACCCCCTCTAGTCGATAACTAGCACTTTCAATTGGTATCAGAGCAAGGTGCTCCCTTGTTCTGTGTGATTCGGTTTAACCACCTGGAGTTTTAGCTATGTCGACTGCAGGGATAATCAAGGTCTCCGCTGCGTGCCCCGTCTTCGATGGCACTGATTACCCCTACTGGAAGAATAAGATGCACATGCCTCTTGAAGCCATTGACATCGACATCTAGTATGTCGTCAAGACATGCGTTCCCAAGGTCGGTGAAGGTGTCACTGCTGCTGATGTGAAGAGGTTCGCACAACTGGATTCAACTGCCAAGAATATCATCTGTGGTCATCTGACCAAAGGACAGTATGACCGTGTAAGTGCTCTGGAAACTGCGAAGCTAGTCTGGGACTGGCTGTCCAAAGTCAATGAAGGCGTCTCAACTCAGAGAGACTCAAGGATTGATGTTCTTTGCAATCTCTTCAACCGCTTCAAGAGAAATGACAATGAGAATGTCCAGCTCATGTTCGACCGCCTCACTGATATCACCAATGAGCTTCGCGCACTCGGCGCCACTGAGATCACCAAGCATGAAATTGTGAAGAAGCTACTGAGATCACTTGACAGCTCATTTGACACCTTGGCCCTGATGATTCAAGAACGCCCTGACTTCAGAGATCTCGATCCTTCTGACATACTTGAGAGGCTCAACACACATGAGTTCCAGCTATCTGAGAAGAGAGATATCTATGGCCCCAACTATGGCCGATCCCGTGCTTTGAAGGCAAAAGCTGTTTCCTCATCTGAAGAAGAATCTGACTGCAGTTCTGGTGATCCTGAAGACATTGGCAGAGAGCTAGCAATGCTTGTGAAGAAGTTCCAAAAGTCCTCCAAGAAGAATCGCTTCGGAAAGTCTTCAAGATCCAGTTCCAAGAATGATGAGGCTTCCTCTTGTGACCACAAGAAGAGAACATGCCACAAATGCAAGAATCCAGACCACTACATATCTGAATGTCCTCAATGGGACAAGGAAGCCAAGAAAAAGAAGAAGAGCAAGGAATATGATTCTGACGACAAGAAGAAGAAGAAGAAATCCTCAAAGTCTTCTTCGAAGTCTTCATGAAAGTCTTCATCATACAAGAAAAGCTCATCTGGCAAGGCTCGTGCATTCATTGGCAAGGAGATGGATTCAGAGGAGGAGTTTGCTTCTGAGGAGGCAGAGGTGGAGTCTGAGGAGGAGTCGGATTCAGGCGTGGCAAGCCTGGCTCTAGCTTCGGCATTTGTCGCCAAGTCCATCTTCAACACTGAAGATATTGGTCACACCGCCGACGCTGAAGCCGATGATGAGGACGACTCTGCTCCGACATACTGCTTTATGGCACGAGGTGCCAAGGTAAACTCACGCGATGCTTACTTTCAAACCTCCAGTGAAGATGACTCCGAATGTGAATCCAAACCCAGCTATAAGACTCTTGCTAAAATTGCAACTGAACAACAAACTGCTATGGAACATATTCAAAAATTGTTAGATAAAAGCGATGACCTGTTGGACGAGGAAAATGAATCGAACTCAGTCCTTAATCGAAGACATAAAAAATCTTCATGTTAAGTACGAGGAACTTGAAAGTCATCATGAAACCCTCTCAGCCACTCATGAGAAGCTTTCCTACAATTATCTTCAAAGGAAGCAAGATCTAGAGAAACTGAGAGCGTCTCATGAATATCTTCAAAAGGAGAACGATTCACTACTCGCTCAACAGATCAGTTCCGCTTAGGAAGATTTTGTGCCACCATGTTTGAAATGCCTTGAGAGTGACAATGCTGTCTCTATTGTTGAATGTTCTACTACCTCTGATGTTGCAATATCTTCAATTGCTGATGTGGTAACTAACCCCTCTTCTGAGGATACCACTACTATTGCTGATGAAAATGCTAGGTTGAAGACATTGCTTGAAACTGGCATGTACAAAAGCCTCAAAGGGCATCAGACACTATGTGATGTCCTCAAGAAACAGATTCTGAACCGAAACCCTAGGAAAGAGGGTGTTGGTTTCAAGAGCAAAATGAATGTTGATGGTTCTTACTAGAAGCCAGAGTAGTACCCCAAAACCACATGGGTTGCTGCAAAGGATCCTTCAGTGGACCCATCCACCTTATCTGGCTTCACTTGTGCTAACCCCATTATCATTGATGAATCCTTTGACGCCAATTATAAGCTGTTTAAGAATCAGAATGGTGAAGTGTTTGCCAGGTTTATTGGTACTAACTGCAGGAATGGGACACCTTTGAAGAAGATTTGGGTGCCTAAAATTTGTCTTGAGAAACTTCCTGTGAATGTCATCATGACACCACCAGGGAAGAAGACAAACCCCAGACCAAAGGCTTCATATGGCCCAAAGGATTCATACAGATAGAGGACCTCACAAGGTCACCCTAACGCCAATGTTTTGCAGGGAAATTATCATTAGACTCATGAATATGAGCGTGTTTCGTCTAACCGCTATGTTCACAAATCAAAGAACTTTTCTGCATATTCATTTGAGTACTATTCACCTCCTGCAAAACTATTTGCTAGGGCTCCAAAGCCAAAGTTCTCAGATGCTGCACTTAGACTCATTGCTTCTAAGCCACCCCTTAAGATGTGGGTGGTTAAGAAGAATTAACTTCTCTTGCAGGGAAAGGTCTCCAGCCAAAAATTACAGTCTTCTAAAGACAATGCTGGGGACCTAAAACATCTTGTGGAATGCAAGTTAAAATGCCAAAATGGTCTTACCATTTATTTCGTCCCAGGGTTTCTTGACGAGCATCCTATCTTACCAAACAAGAATCTTAACTTTGATAATATGCTTGTTAGTTATATGTTTGTGCATCACAATACTCTTGGTGAAGCCTATCCCGCTAACTGCACAGTAGGGTACAACTCCGAAAGCTACTGAGTGGATAATGGACAGTGGATGCACTAACCACATGACTAGTGATCGAAGTCTTCTCATGGATTCAACCCTACGTCCATCCACTAAAAGCCACATCACGTTCGCTGACACTGGTAAAAGCAAGGTATTGGGCCTAGGTAGAGTTGCTATCTCAAAGGATCAACACATGGATAAAGTGATGCTTGTTGAATCCCTTGGATTCAACTTAATGTCTGTCTCAATGCTTTGTGATATGAACATGATTGTGATATTTGGAAAATATCGTTGCCTTGTGCTTATGGAAACTTACAATCTCTAGTCTTCGAAGGTTATCGAAGAGGTGATCCGTATATGGTAGATTTCTTCGCAGGACCACAGCTTGCCGTATGTCTTCTAGCAAAAGCTTCAGAGTGTTGGCTTTGGCATCGAAGGCTAGGACATGCGGGCATGAGGAACTTGCACACTCTCGTGAAGAAGAAGCATATAGTTGGCATCGAGGGCGTCAAGTTCAAGAAGGATCATTTATGTGGTGCTTGTGAAGCCAGGAAGATGACTAGAGCCAAGCATCCCTCAAAGACAATCATGACTACATCACGCCCCTTCGAGCTGCTTCACATGGACTTATTCGACCCTATTCACTACTCTACCCTTACTACCACTGCACATCTTTATGGCTTCGTTATTGTTGATGATTACTCAAGATACACCTGGGTACACATAATTCTCTACAAGACTGAAGTGCAGGATGTCTTCAGACGATTCGCCAATTGCGCCATGACCAACTATGGCGTCAAGATTAAGCACATCAGGAGCGACAATGGCACGGAATTCAAGAACACTGGCCTCGACACTTATCTTGATACACTGGGCATCACTCATGAGCTCTCTACTCCATACACACCTCAGCAGAATGGCGTCGTGGAACGCAAGAACATGACCCTTATTGAGATGGCTCGTACGATGCTTGATGAATACAAGACTCCAAGAAAGTTCTGGCCTGAAGCCATTGATACTGCATGCCATATCATCAACAGAGTTTATCTGCATAAGTTCTTCAAGAAGACATCCTATGAACTTCTCATTGATGAAGCTTCTCCTAGTGAATCTATCAAGCTAATGGGTACTGGAGAAATCATACCCACCGAGGAACAGGCTGAAGAGGAAATCATCATTTCAGCACCTAATTAACATGAAGACAATGCTCAGCCTAAAGACAATGCTAAAGATGAAGATAGCAATCAACAAGAGCAAAGTCTTCGCCCAGCTCATCCTCGCGTGGCCAATGAAGTTCAAATTGAGAAGATTCTCGATAGCATCAATGCACCTGGTCCTCTTACTCGATCAAGAGCTACGCAACTAGCAAATTCCTGTGGACACTTTGCATTTGTCTCAATATCTGAACCCAAGAAAGTTGATGAAGCCTTCATGGAACCTGAATGGATTCAAGCTATGCAAGAAGAGCTTCAACAGTTTGAGCTGAACAATGTTTGGGAGCTGGTCAAACGTCCTGATCCTCGCAAGCACAATATTATTGGCACCAAATGGATCTATCGCAACAAGCAAGATGAGCATGGTCAAGTTGTTAGAAACAAAGCTCATCTCGTTGCCCAAGGTTACACACAAGTGGAAGGAATTGATTTCGATGAAACCTTTGCTCCTGTGGCCAGGCTTGAAGCCATTCGTATACTGCTAGCCTATGCTAACCACAACAATATTCTTCTGTATCAAATGGATGTGAAGAGTGCCTTCCTCAACGGCAAAATTGAAGAAGAAGTGTATGTAGCTCAACCCCCTGGTTTTGAAGATCCAAAGCGTCCTGATATGGTCTACAAACTCAACAAGGAACTGTATAGCCTCAAACAAGCACCTCGCGCTTGGTATGATACACTCAAAGACTTCCTGAAGAGCAAAGGCTTCAAACCTGGTTCTCTAGATCCTACTCTCTTCACGAAGACATATGATCGAGAACTGTTTGTATGCCAAATCTATGTGGATGACATTATCTTTGGTTGCACTGATAAGAGATACAGTGATGAGTTTGGGCATATGATGCAAGAGCAATATCAGATGTCCATGATGGGAGAGCTGAAATTCTTTCTTGGTCTTCAAATCCGTCAACAGAGAAATGGCATCTTCATATCACAAGAAAAATACCTCAAAAATTGCCTGAAGGAATTTGGTATGCAAGACTGCAAAGTGTACATGACGCCAATGCCAACCAAAGGCCAATTGGGCCCCGACGACAATGGTAAAGAGTTCGATCAAAAGGTATACCGCTCCATGATTGGTTGTTTATTGTACTTATGTGCATCTAGGCCAGATATAATGCTTAGCGTTTGCATGTGTGCCCGATTCCAAGCGGCACCAAAGAAATCGCATCACCTCGCGGTGAAGCGAATACTTCGATATTTGGCTCACACCCCAACGCTAGGATTATGGTATCCAAAAGGCTCAGAGATTGATCTAGTTGGATTCTCAGATGCTGATTATGCTGGTGACAAGGTTGATCGCAAGTCCACATCAGGCACATGTCACTTTCTTGGACGATCTCTTGTCTGTTGGTCTTCTAAGAAGCAGAATTATGTATCACTCTCCACTGCTGAATCTGAATACATTGCTGCTGGATCTTGCTGCGCTCAGCTTCTCTGGAAGAAGCAAACCCTCAAGGATTATGGCATCAACATGAAGCATGTGCCCCTCTACTGCGACAATGAAAGCGCCATCAAGATTGCTCACAATCCAGTTCAGCACTCGAAGACAAAGCACATTCAGATCCGTCATCACTTTCTCAGAGATCATGTGTTGAAGGAAGACATTGATATCATTCACATCAACACAGAAGAGCAATTGGCAGATATCTTCATGAAGCCCTTGGATGAGAAAAGGTTTTGCAAGCTGCGGTGTGAGCTAAATCTCTTAGAGTCCTCGAATGTCCTGTGAATGGACACACATCCTAACGCTTATGCATATTGATGACTTAGGTGAGTAACACACAAAGTAATGTATGTCTTCAATTCATGAAGACATACACTCTGAGTGTGAATACATTAATGTGGAATTTGACTTCAGAGCGCCACGATAATTGTGCGCCGTGTCTGGGTCTAATATTTCCTATACGGTGGGTAACGCCACCACCAACCGTTCTTGAAGATTTTCATTTGGCGTCATGATTGCATTATCTTCAAAGTTGGTTTGTCTTCAACATTGGTTTGTCTTCAAGTTTTATCTTCGCAATGTTGATTTGGTCTTCACTGATATATATATTATATCTCTCTCTCTCTCTCTCTCTTCTCGCTCTCTCTACGCTCTCTCTCCTGTGGGGGTGTGTGTGTGTGTGTGTGTGTGTTCTGTCCTCTACAACATTCACTTATAGCTATGTCTTCAAGTTGCCATTTTCTGCGCTAAGTGAATGTGATCGGACCCTAATCCTCTCTGTGCTTATCCCTCAAACTCTCTCTGTCTCTTCATATGCATTCTATTGACACGTGTCAAATGTCTTCATTGTGTCCTTGTCAGCTGAAGATACAGAGACACACATTTAAAACTGCCTTTATTATCTCTATCCTTTTTTCCTGAATACCGTAGAAGCCGGAACGACCACCTGACAAACCAGGCGCGCGTGGGGTCATGGCTCAACCTTCAATAAGTTGCATGCTAGCCACGTGTCCTTCAGATGTGAACCGCCAGGGGCACCTGCGTAATTGCACTGCGCCGTCCCTCCTCCTTATAAATACTTCACCCCCCGCGGTCATCATCTCTTCTCCCCTTGCCGTCTCGCTCAAACCCTAGCGCCACCGCTAGCATCCGTCATTGCCAGAGACAAAGCGCTTCGCTATCGTGACCTCTCCGACGTCGTCTTCACGCCGGCCGCGGACATCTTCCTCCTGCCGCCGCCGTAGGTGTCTTCCGCCGCCAAGTTAGGGCGCGGGAGATCGGACTGCTCGGCCTCTCTTCTTCTCGTCTAGCATTTCATCTTGCGGTAAATAAGAACTCACTTTTTACCATTTATTTGATCCGTTGAACTGTCCACATCTTCCTAAAGTTGTTTCTACACTTCCAAATCTGAATCTTTCCTCTTATGCATCTCATAACTTGCAAGTATGTTCACTTATGCATCACAACTAGTTAGATTCCTCACTTGTACTTATTCATGGATTCGTACAAATCTGGAACCAACTCACATCGATAAGTGAATGTCTTCGCACTATGAGGTCAATGTCTTCAAACTAATTTATCTTCAAAATCTTCTGAGAATGCATATGACCTCTTCCCCTTCCCTCGCATCTCTAATGCTGTCACAGGTACATGTCCGTGGGAGAATCCCTTGGTTCTCATAGTCTGCATTCATTTGCAGAGTTCTTACATCATCACATTGAATCACCTGAAGCCAGCTCCTGTCTAACCAGCCGACTGAAGCCAAACACTACTGTGAAGCCATTCAGTCTGAAGCCAATGGCAGGAGGAAAATCTGCAAAGAAGGGTGGCAGGCAGCACCGGGACAACACTGCTTTGGACCTGCCCCCAGATCTCTATGAGCAATACAAGTCTGACCCTGAAGAAACCTATGGTGAACGCAAAACTCGTGTCCAATGGATTCGAAGATATTGGGCAGAGAAATGGTTTCAGTATCACTTTGTTACTCCTAAGTATGCAAAGAAGCCATTGCAGTCTGCACCTCCTGAATCCAGTGTGCAGTCTGAGGACCAATCTCGCATCTCCAAGAAATCCAAGAAGCCCAAGAAAACCTCAGGGCAAGCTCTCACACCTTCCAGCATTCTTCGCAATGATGAAGATATTATCGATCTGTATAGCGATGAAGACATAGATGATGATGCCCTTGAGATGCTGATAAAGAGCAAGCAGGAAGCCGAAATCTTCAATGATCTGCCTCTGTTTGACGCTGATATTCTCAACAACTTTATTGACAAGTGGTTTGAAGATACCTCTCTCACACTTGATGATCTGCAGCTTCCGATTGGCATCAGTGTGACATTTCAGGGCTGTATTGCCAAAGAACTTGCAATCGCTCAAAAGGTCATTGAGCACAAAAACTAGATTGACCATGAAAAGGCTCTCTTCAAGAAGAACGTGGCCAAGCTTAGTGTCACTCAAGTGTAAAGCTTCAAGCAGATGATGACTGACCTCAAGGCTGAATTTGTCAAGCGCCGTGATGAAGCCAAAGGCTCTAGAGAGCGTCTCAAGCACTATGATGAAAAGTGCGTACATGCTCATAATGAAGCCTTCAAGAGGAAAGCACTTGGGCGTCCAGGCATTGACCCCAAGCTGGCTGCTAAGAAGAAGAAGCCTACTGCTGCTGAGCCTGAAGCCCCAAGGCAGGAAAGACCAACCATTGTCTTCCCTGCCAGCATGACTGGCTCGAAGCCAAAGGTCCCTTCAGCGGCTTCTGAGCAGAAGAAAATGAAGCAGGCTGAAGCTGAAGCCAAGAAGCGGAAGAATCATGAAGCTTCTGATGCTGCTCCATCCAAGAAGAAGCTGAAGACAAAGTCTTCAAAGTCTTCTCGCAAAGAACATGCTGCTCCCCAAGAACCATTGCTCATTGAGCCCATTTCTGTTGCACTACCAGCTTCCACCAACCGTGAGCGTCGTCTCGTTGTGCATGAGCCTGCTACCATAGAGGCTCATGAGTCTGAAGCCAAGGAGGCTAAAGATATTCCGGCTGCTGACCCCATCGCAGCTGAAGACATTGGTCATGAAGACAATGTTGAAGATGATGAAGTTCTTCCTCAGTTCCCTCAGATCATGCCCAACCCGGTATCATTGCCTACTCCCACGAGCAGTGAACAGATAAGCATTGGCGGTCCCACGACGCTAATCACACAAGATGAATTATGGGAAGAGCAACACCCCAACTCCCTATTGCATGAAGTTATTCCTCGCACTCCACCTGCTCATGTCACCACTCCGGTGCTTGAGACCCCGCAAGGTACCCCAGAAGACATGGAGAAGACCACTCCTTCACCAAAGGCGTCGCCCTCTTTTCGAAGGCTTCGCAGAGGCCCTAGGCCCACGGTCTCCATGTCAAGCATTCCTGAAGAGGATGTGCACACCACAAGCTCAGTAGCACGTCAAGTGTTTCCTGAAGCCATCTCTTTAGTTACTGCTCAAGAGTCTGAAGATATTCCGGCTGCATCAACCGATGAAAGAGAAGAAGTAGATCGTGAAGTTATTCCCCCTACCATTGAACCAGCTGTACATGAAGATGTGATTGTGCCTGACCCGCCAGTTGTTGAAACCACTGAAGCTCCTGCACCTGATGATGCAAATGCCACTGCCACTGAAGCCAATGACGTGGTCATGGCTGAAGTAAATGCTCCTCCTGAAGCCACCCCTCAGTCTGAAGCCCCTGACGCCACAAAAGATCTTCAGCCATCCTCCTCGGATGTTGTTGTTGCTCCACCTGTTCCACACACAATGGCAAGGGCCTTCAATCATGAGGGTGAGCTCATCAGCATCAAGTGGCCAATTATGACGCCTCCAGCTGCTCATGGTCCCCAATATGATTACCATGTCGAGCAAAGGCCTCAGACACAGAAGCCGAAGCCCAGATTGCCAAGGCTTCCAAGTGCTGTTACAACTCAGGATGCTTTCAGTGTCTTGAGCTTCAGAGAGCACAACACATTCTTTGACTCGGGCAAGAATCAATACAAGAAGCCAAAGATCACCTCTGACAGGTTCTGGAGCCACCAACAACGCAACTACTACTCATGCATTCTCTACAATCAAGACATGATCTTTCCCCATAAGCATCTGGATTGTGATGCCATTGCTGGGCTGCCATGCCTTGAAGAGGCTCTTGAATGTTTTCGAGAGGTTGGCCTGCTCCCCTTTGTCGTCGACAAGGAGCACTGGAATGAAGAGCTTCTGCTGCAATTCTTTGCCACCCTTCATATCTTAGGCTACAACAGGGATCCAAAGACATGGGTCCTCGAGTGGATGACAAGTGATGTTCATCATGAAGCTAAAGCTCAAGATATCATCGAGCTCACTTCCCTGCCCACTCCTGGTGATCTGTATGAGCCAGGTTGTCAGCGCTATGAGCAAGAATTGCAGAGTGTTTCCAGAAGCCTGAGCCCAACATGAGTCAAATGCTCAGTATGATGAAGCCATTGCCAGTTGACGCTGAATACCCCAAAGAATTCTATGTTAATGACCTCGAGTATCTGCCCCGCACTATCTATCACATATTGAGGCATACTCTCTGGCCAATTAAGGGGCATTCTCCTCACGCCAAGATTGAGGGCACCATGAAGACATTGGTCTTCTATATCATCAATGGCATCAGATTCAATACTCAAGACTTCTTCATCCGTCAGTTGGCTGCCTCAGGAATTGATCTGTTTGGCCTCAAGTTCTATGCTCCATGGGTTATGCGGCTCATTAAGCTTCACTCCACAATCAACTATCAAGCTTCAGCGCGCAACCATGTTGTATTTCTGCCTGAAGTGGATATGTCTCATGAAGCCATATACCCTGAGCCTGCAAAGGAGCCTGTTCGCGAAGACAATGCCGCCTTCCAAAGCTTCACTCAATCACTTGAAGGGATTCATGTGCCAAATCCAATCACTACTGTTGCTGGTCCTCTTGTAGGTCAGCTTAGGCTGCCGCATCGTGCCAACACTGATGCAACAGCCAGCACAGTAGCCCAAAGGCCTAAGAAGCGTACTCGAGTCCTGAATGACAGAGAACTTCTCGTGTCACTTCATCAGAAACAAGATAGGCATCATGATTGGATGAAGCGCCAAATGCAAAGTCTTCTGGTTGATGTCAATCGCATTCGCAACCTTGCAACCAAGAATTCATTTGTTGCTTATGAAGCCTGTCGGCGTGGCTGGAAGAGCCTTACAATGCTCTGTTCTGAAGATGATCTTCAAGCAGATGGCTTCACTGAGCGCTTCAAGTTTGACTCCAGGCCTCCACAGTCTGCAAGTTGGCGTCCAACTCCTTCCATTGAAGATTCAGAGCATTCATCTTTGGCTCCAACTGTTGTTGCGAGAGTCATTGATGAAGAAGATGACGCCACTTCACCTGCGATGGCTTCACTGCACCAAGATTCTGCATCAGGCCCCTCTGCACCGCCCCACTCCAACGTCGATCCTGCTGCCCCAACATCTTCACCACCTGGGAATGCATAGACACTCTATGTCTTCAAACCTTTTTGGTCATTCATGACAAAAGGGGGAGAAGCATATGAGTTGATAGTCTTCAAGCGGGTCCATATGGGTCGGGTGCTTATTTTTGCTAAGTTTTTACAACTCTCGTTCTTGAACTGTTGGTTTTTGAGTTGTAACACTTAAACTTGATGGTCGTCTGCCACTTTTGCTGCTACCGTTTATGCGATGATAAATTCCGCACTAAGTCATTCTGCAGATGCCCATTTCTCATTATGTATTTCATTATCTTCATTACATTTGTGTATGCATGATGAATTGTCTTCATGAGTTGAAGAAGATCTCCACAAGGCAAAACCTGCCATGTGCATTTGCATTCAAAGGCAAAACATTTATATGCACATCTTCAGGGGGAGCATCTTTCAACTTATGAAGCCAATGACCACGTACCTTAACTTTCACATAATTTTATCCCGGTTATAAACTTCAACCAGTTTGTCATCAATCACCAAAAAGGGGGAGATTGTAAGTGCATCTAGTGCCACCCCTAGTTGGTTTTGGAGTATTGACGACAAACGTGGTTGAGGGACTTATGTGTTTGTGAGAATTGCAGGATAACATAGGTAGAAGTCCCTCATTGATTCGGTTTTCCTACCAGAGATGACCCCTAAAAATGTATGAAGACATTGAAGACAATGGTGGTTCATGAAGACATTCACGTTGAAGATAATGACGTGTGAAGACATTCACTTGAAGACTATGGAGTACAAAGACATAGTTTCTTTCGTAGTTTCCTTTTCTTCTTTATTGAGTCATAGGAACCACCGAACTATTAAGTGGGGTGCAAGTGAACAAAGACAGAAGACTGACGTGATGCTCAACTCAAATCCTATGTCTTCGAGTGAAGACAATGAGAGCAAATCTTATCCAGAGTTGGATGAGTCAGCTTTGCTTGTAGCCCAAGCCAAGTTACCGCGTGTGTTTGAAAATCCGACCGTTGGACACGTGTCGGTTCCTTAGTGACCTAGGGTCATTTCGGACATATTATGTCGGGTTGCCTCCTGGCTATAAATAGCCCACCCCATACACCATAAATTGGTGGCTGCTCAGAGTTAGTGCACGGCTTTTGTCGTTTGAGAGCAACCCACCTCCGAAGCCTTCGAGAGAGATCCTTGCGAGGACAAAGCCCAAAACACCCAGAGCCAAAGAGTGTTAGGCATCACTGAAGTTTTTCTGTCCGCGTGACCTGAAGACTTGTTACACTTGAGGACTGTGTATCCTCTAGCCGGTTAGGCATCATGTTCTGAGGATCCAAGAGTCATTGTGGATCGCCAGTGAATGGAGTCTATGAAGGTTTGGAAGTCTACCTTGAAGACTTACCTGAGTGATTGGGCAAGGACTGGGTGTCCTTAGCTCAAGGGGAATAAGGTGAAGACGTGGTCTTCTGAATTCAATCTCAGCCTCCCTAACCAGACGTACAGTTGTCACAACAACTGGAACTGGTCTACCAAATCCTTGTCTTCACCAAGCTACTGGTTCTATCCCCCACCTCCTTTACATTTCAGTTTGTCTTCGTGAAGTCATTGCTTGCTTGCCTAATCTGTTTGACTTCACTGTGCGAAGACTATTACCTGTTTGGCTTCAATCTGTCTTCCATTCTGATCTGTTCTACCTAGCTGCTATTAGTCTTCGTGCTTTCATTATATTGCTTACTTGATTATGGCCTGTCTAGTGTAGTCTATCTTCCGCTGCATATCATATAGGTTCAATTTGATTGTTTGTCTTCAAAGACCTCGTGTTTTGAAGACTTTCATAAAAATCGCCTATTCACCCCCCCTCTAGTCGATAACTAGCACTTTCAATTATAAACGATATTAACTCAATTCATAACAGACAAGTTTGAGTCGATTCAATATGATCGTTCTTCCAACGTCATAATCTTAATGTTGTTTTAGGACTATCATTAAACTTAAGGATATCCTAAGATCCGGAAAACATGATCACCAACAACACTTGAGTTAGTCTTAGTGGCGACACTAGGAACCTTTTATTTATCCGTTTATCATTCCACACGTGCATATGAGTTTTCCACTGAATCGCATATTCCAGGATCATAGCAGTTATAGCATGAAATATAAACACTTAAATATGAATATAGAAATATAATAATATAAATATTATTGCCTCTAGAGCCTCCCTTCCCCTTCTTGATGTCGTCCACAAATGGTTTGCAATCGCAGGCAATTACTAAACGATCCAAAGATAGATCAGCCGCAAGCGCCAAGGCATCATGGAATGCTATGGCTTCTAGAGATGTTGGATTATTAACACCAGGTAGAACAATAGCTGAAGACCCGAGGTACAGACCTTGTCTGTTTCTGCAAATTGCAGCAGTAGCTCCAATAGTCCCATCATGGGACAACCCATCGCCTACATGGATTTTAACATGGCCAATCGGAGGCGGTTTGTAAGCTCTTTGCACATTGACCACATGTTTGTGTCTCTCCTGATTGGCCACATTGGACTGCATATTCAAGCCATCCAACTCAGCGATGAATTTTTTGATGAATAGGTGAGTTGACATTGGGCTTTGAAAAATTGAGTCATGAATAGCTTTTCTACGTGCAGTACAAACTGCCCAAAGTGTGATGGCCATTTTGATGAAGTCCACATGGGATAATGCATCCATCATGTTAAAAAGCCAGATTTTCGCATTGGGTTCGTGAGTCTCTACAATAAGGTCAGTTAACTCTTTATCACCTAGAGCCCAAACACACCTCTAAACCGTACAATCAATCAGTGAGTGCCTCCAGGAATCAACAGCTCCGCACAACTGGCAAGAATTTGTGTCACACATTTTTTGATGATGCCTCACGTCCTCTGATGGCAAAGAATGCCTTGCCAATCTCCAAAGAAAAGTCCTGATCTTGCTAAGAACTTTAGTGTTCCATAGGGATGTCCAACACCTCTCTTCCACCACACCGTTGGAAGCAGCCCCTCTCCGAGCTAGCAAATCATCCTGGTGTTTCTTAAGTTAACCAGCAAGCGGTATGCAGACCTAACATAGAATTCTCATTTCTTTTCAAATTGCCATGCCCAAAAATCTGTCATCGGAGTCATGCAAAGTGGTAGGTTCTTTATTGCTTGAACATCAGAGGGAATAAAAACTACTGCAACTTGTCATCTCGCCATGTTGCCGAGGTACTGTCAATGAATTTACAGACAAGAGTTGGAGGACCGCTTGCCAACCAGGCTATTGGCCTCATCGTCGAGTCTCTCGGTATCCCGTTGTTAGCCCAAACTCGGGTATTTGTGCCATCCCCAATGCGCCTTATGATGCCATGTGAGAGCGCGTCTCTTCCTTCCAAGATGGATCTCCATAGAGAACATATGTGATCCCAACTCGACATTGAGAATATCATTGTTTGGTCAATAAACAGATTTAAGAAGACATGCACAAAGAGAGTCAGGTACTGTAAGGAGGCGCCATGATTGCCGAGCTAACAAAGCTAGGTTGAATAGCTCGATGTCCCTGAAAACCAAACCTCCACACTTCTTTAGTTGAGTCATAACTCTCCAAGAAACCTAGTGTGGTTTCCGTTGCCCTTCTTTGTTGCCCCAAAAAATGGGCGGATAAGTTTGTTGAACTTTTCACATGAACCTCTTGGCAACTTGAAGCATGACATTGGAAAAACCGGAACGGCCTGTGCCAGTAATTTAATAAGAATTTCTTTGCCTGCTGTAGAAATAGTTTTCTCAATCTAACCCTTCACCTTAGACCATAACCTGCCTGTTAGGTACTTAAAAGCACCCATCTTGGAAGAACCAATGTAACACGGCTATCCGGCGCACTTCGTTTAGAAGCACTGGGACATATGTGGAGATGAAGTAACTAAAGCAGTATTGCCCGTTGTGGAAGGCGTAGAGAGTGCAGAGTGCGTCAACAATACTTACCTGGTTTTGATCCCAAAGGTAAAAAACCCCTCTTCTTTAAACCAGTTCCAACCAATCAGCCTATGCAATGTTCTATAAAAGATTGCATCTACAGTTATTGCTAACCAGCTAAAAGAGATCCTCCCAGATATTATTTCTATAGAGCAGTCCGCCTTTGTTCCAGGGAGGCTTATTACTGAGAACATCATTGTCGTTTATGAGTGCTTGCATTTTATGAAATGAAATAAAGCTCTAAAACATCATCATTGTGCCCTGAAGCAGGACATGATGAAGGCATATGATAGAGTAGAATGGACATATCTAGAGTCTGTCATGCTTAAGCTTGGTTTTTCTAAGAGGTGGGTTTCCCTCGTCATGAATATGGTCAAGTCTGTCTCATACCCAATTCTATTCAATGGCAAGAAACTTGACGATTTCAAACCTTCAAGAGGTATTCGGCAGGGAGACCCAATACCATCCTACCTTTTCCTGTTAGCAGCAGAGGGCCTTTCTGGCCTCCTCAAAAGATATCATTCGTTGCATTTGAGTGATATTCAAGTGGCTCCTTCAGCATCATGAGTTAACCACTTGTTATTTGCTGACGATAACTTGCTGTTTTTCAAGGCAAGTGGTTCTGGGGCGACGGAAGTGTCAAACCTGTTAGACTCTTATTGCTAAGCTTCAGTGCTGAGGATCAACACAAACAAGTCTTCAGTTTATTTCAGCAAGGGAACACCAGACAACATCAGAGAAAAAGTGAAAGGGGTACTTAATGTCCATTCCACGGCAAATAGATGTCCCTTCGCACACTGGGCTGGCCCATTCTAGCCGAACTAAAGCGAGCTGTCAGGCGAAAAATGCGCAAAAACATTGCGGCGCGCAAGCTGAGATTCGAACTACACACCTACTACGTATGCATCTATCTAGCTAACTAGTCCACCTATCGAGTGTAGTTCACATAATAAGCAGAGCAAACTATACACAACTAAATTTAGCGGCGTAAACTAAACATTACTTAAAAAATTGCAAACAATGTTTCAAATTTCGAACACTTTATTGAAGTTATGAATAATTGTTGACACTCAAAAGTGGCACGATCATGAAGAGTAGCTTGAAGCTATGTCAAGATTAATTCAAACTTATTATTGAAAGTCATCATGGGATGGCTCTCTTCGAGAAGATCAAGATGGATTTGAAGATGGTCTAAAACGGAGCTCGGATGCAAAAGTTATGACGAGTTCAGAGATGCTCATGGTGACACCAGATTAAAGAATGGCTTTAAACCCAATTAAGATGGCTTCAAATGGAAAAAGTTTCAACATGAAAGTCATGCGTCTCGTCGAAACAGAAGATTTTGATATAAAAAACATCCCAATCCAAGTTCGTATGCAAAAGTTAGAGGCAACACTTTGCTGACCGGTCCTCAGTGAAAAAGTGACGCGAGGGACCAGACACCCACCTGGGTGGTGTCTGATGGGTCGCGTGAGTTATTCGGCCTTTGCCGGCTGAATGAAGCTTGCCGGCCGAGTAAAAAGCTTGCCGGCAAAAATGAAAAGCTTGCCGACGCGAAAAGCTTGCCGCTGTGGAAGCTTGCCGGTGTGGAAACCTTGCCGGGGTGAAAAGCTTGCTGGGGTGGAAAACCTTGCCGGGGTGGAAAGATTCCGGGGGTGGAAAGCTTGCGGGTGGAAAGCTTGCCGGGGTGGAAATCTTGCCGGGGTGGAAACCTTGACGGGTGGAAAGCTTGCCGGGGTGGAACCTTGCCGGGCTGGAAAGTTTGCCGGGGTGGAAACCTGCCGGGCTGGAAACTGCCAGGAAAGTGGAAGCTGTCAAAGTCCATCTCCGACAGAAGTTGGAGATGGGCTCGAAAGGTTATTCAGATGACCTCGGATGGAAAAGTGTTCTAACACGGAAGTTGTGCGTATCGTCGGAACGGTCAACTTGATTTTGGAGTCATCATCGTCGGAGATGTATATACGACCTACAAAATTGTTACTAGACTCGGACAGTTCAGAAAACTGCATGATTGAATCCGACCCACAGTTAAAGATGGGCCCTAAAGTCATAAAGATGGCCTTAAAAGGAGAAGTGACCCACATTGTTATGATGAGATCATCGAGGCGGACAAGTTTGATGTTGAACTCGACTCCACATCCGATTAGTATGCGATTTCTACGCCCGCGCGCAAGAAGCAGGACAGAAGTATGGGACGATTCGGGCTAAATCCGAGTTGAACTAAAACTAGAAACTGTAGGACGTGAATTGATTAATTTTCTTGTAAGGCTCCTAGATGAATCCTTACTTGTACGGAAGTCCAGCCGCCCTATATATGGTTAGGGGTGACGGCCGATTGAACAAAACACACAATCGAACAAATCAATATACCACTTTTTATCTTTACTTTTAACTCTCTCCTTGTTTCTTCTTCTTCTCGTTCTTCGTCTGTTCTTCTTGTTGCAGGGCTGCGAACCTCGAGGCCCTAGGGCGATCAGGTCGACCTAGGGCAGCCCATAGCCGCACACGCCCATGACGGGGTCCCTCCCGGGCGTGGTGGGGGGGGTCTTCAAAAGCGCCCGCCGATTGCCTGCGTACCGCGCTTCGGACGGTCTCCTTCGACTTGAGCTGCGTGGCATCACCCTCGGCGTTGAGGTACACGGTGACGTGTTCGTGTGCGAACAATAATTTTAACAAACGCAAACAATTTTTAAATTTCTCATCATCTTTTGAAACTATGAAAATTTTCATTCTTGAACATTTTTCAAAAATGTGACCATTTTTCAAATTTGTACACAAACTTGAAAGGTACATCTTTTGAAATTCAAATCTTAACAATTTGTTAAAGTAGATTTTTTTAAAAATATCAGATTTTTTTTTAATTTTTTCAGATATTTTTCAAATTCGCGAACATGTTTGGAAACGTGTTTTTTTTAAATGATTAATGAAATTTGAAAACGACGACAATTAATAATTCAGAACATTTTTTTAAACTGAGACTATTGGAGAGTCCTGTTTTTTTTTAAAATGCGAATATTATTTATATAGGTGAAGAATAATTGAAGGCAATTTTTTTCTAAACCTTCCAACAGTTTTCAAAAATGCGAACATTTTTGAGTTGGTGAAGAAATTTGAAAATGATTTTTTTTTTCTAAAATTATGAAACCAAGAACAATTTGAAAATCTATGATTTTTGAAAATGTGACAATTTTGTACAGGTGAAAAAAAATTGAAAATAGAAAGTTTTTCTAAACTTTGGCCCTTTTGTAAACGCTAACAATCTTTAAAATTCGAACAATTTTTGAAAATTGCAAACAATTTTTAAATGCCGAACAAATTTTTGGAAATGCAAACAATTTTGATATTTTGGTCAATTTGTTATTGGTACAGTTAGAAACAAAAATGCAAGAAAAGAAAAAAGAACAGAAAAATAAAAAGAAAGAAAGAAAATGTTCAGAACCTTCTAGAAGGTACCCAAAACCAGAAAAATCCGGGGGCGAACCAATCTAAAAGGTCCCATAACTGCCTGACCCTTTTTTTTGTCCCAGTTGCAAGTCCACTATTGACATGCAACCGGGCTCTTTGATCATTTTTTGCTCATGTTTGCAAGTCCACCCTGTGGCTCATGACTCGGCCTGACTTTTTTTTCTCAGTTGCAAGTTCACCATCGATGCTCAACTAGGTTCTTTTGTCTTGATTGTAAGCCCACCCTTGACTCGCAATTGGGCCTGAGATTTTTTCCACCTTTGTTGCAAATCCACCCTCGACCCAACTAGCTCGTGACCCTTTTGCCCACAGTTGTAAGTCTACCCTCGACTTAAAACTGGCCAACCTTTTTTGCCCAAGTTGCAAGTCAACACTTGACTCCAATAGGGCCTGGTTTTTTTCCCAGTTGCAAGTCCACCATCGACGCGCAACTGGATTGACCCTTTTTTATCCCAGTTGCAAGTTCGCCATTGACTCGTTACCTGCAGGCACCATTTCTTTGTCTCAGTTGCAAGTCCACTATTGACATGCAACCGAGCTCTGTTGAGCCTTTTTTGCCCATGTTTGTAAGTCCACCCTTTGACTCCTGACTTGGCCTGGCTTTTTTTCGCCTCAGCTACAAGTCCACACATCGACTCCACTAGACTTTTTTTGTCTCAGTTGCAAGGACACACTTGACTCGCAATTGAGCCTAACTTTTTTTCCGCCTTAGTTGCATCCACCATTGACTGCAACTGGGCTACCCTTTTTTTCGTCCTAGTTGCAAGTCCACCTTGACATGCAACTGAGCTTTGATCTTTTTTTGCTGCACGCTGTAAGTCAAACGTCGATCGTAACTTGGTCCTCCCATTTTGGTTCATCCTAGTTGCAAGTTCACCATTGACATGCAACTCGACGGTTGATCCTTTTTTGTGCCACAATATACTTTCTTGAAATTCATGAACGTTTTAGTTTTATTTTAATTCATGTTTTTTACAAACACATCTTTCAATTCGCAATATTTTGGGATTCATGATTTTTTTAGTTTCAATCATTTTTTTATATCTTTAGTATTTTTCAAATTCATGACCATGCCTTGAATTCATGAACATTTTTCAAATTCTCAAACACTTTTCTGAATTGATATTAAAAAAATCTCAAGCATTTTTATCTTTTTGAATAAATTTATTAGTTCACGGTCATTTTTCATCATGTTTGTAAATGGGGTAGCACCTAAAGGGCATTCACCTAGAGGCGTAGGTATTCACCAAAAAAAGGTGGATTATAAATGCTTGGCTGGAGCGTGCATGGTGCAGGCATGCACCATGTTGTGTTCAAACTTGTATTAATCAAGTTTAACCCAGAATGTGAATTGAGCTTAGCTCGGGTGTCTAGCGACTGCACTACCCAGCCAGCCAGCCATCGTGAGTTCTTCTTCATGTTTTTGCCCAGCCCAAGTGACAAACAACTCGGGCACACAAAAGCATCTAATAAAAACGAATGTGAATTGAGCTTAGCTCGGGTGTTTAGCGACTGCACTGCCCAGCCAGCCAGCCATCGTCAGTTCTTCTTCATGTTTTTGCCCAGCCCAAGTGACAAACAATTCGGGCACACAAAAGCATCTAATAAAAACGACAAAGGCAGGAGGTGGAGCTGGATTTAGAAACTCACGACATCATCTTAGCTATGACCTAATTGTTGGGAAACGTTGCATGGAAAACAAAAAAAATTCTATGCACACGCAAGATCTATCCATGGAGATGCACAACTACGAGAGGGGAGAGTGTGTCTACATACCCTCGTAGACCTTAAGCAGAAGCGTTTATCAACGCGGTTGATGTAGTCGAACACCTTCGCTATCCAACCAATCAAGTACCGAACGTACTGCACCTCCGCGTTCAGCACACGTTCAGCTGGATGACGTCCTCGCCTTCTTGATTCAGCAAGACGGGCGAAGTAGTAGATGAGTTCTGGCAGCACGACGGCGTGGTCACGGTGGTGGTGAACTTGTTCCCGCAGGGCTTCGCCATGCACTGCGGAAAAACTGGACGGAGGATAAAACTGTGGAGAGGGGCACCGCACACGGCTAAGAGATTGTCGTGGGTTGTGTGGCGCTCCCTCCCTATATATATATATATATATATATATATATATATATATATATATATATATATATATATATATATATATATATATATCGGCCCCTTCCTTCTTGGGTGCACGGTGGGAAGGCAGGAGGGGGTGGCGCCCCCCTTCCTTTCTCTTAGGTGGAGGGGAAGGCAGGAGGGGCTAGCCCTCCCCCTTTCCTTCCCTAGGGCCGGCGGCTAGGGAGAAGGCATGCCAGCCCCCTTGTGGGCTGGTGTGTGCCTCCCCTTGGCCCATTAGGCCCATATACCTCCCGGGGCCTCCCGGAACCCCTTCCGATGATCCGATGACTACCCGATACATTCCGAAACCTTTCCGGTGACCAAATAGCTGAAGGAAATATGCCCTAGAGGCAATAATAAAGTTGTTATTTTATATTTCCTTATTCATGATAAAGGTTTATTATTCATGCTAGAATTGTATTGATCGGAAACTTAAATACATGTGTGAATACATAAACAAATACCGTGTCCCTAGTGACCCTTTACTAGACTAGCTCGTTGATCAAAGATGGTTAAGGTTTCCTTACCATAGACATGTGTTGTCATTTGATAACGGGATCACATCATTAGGAGAATGATGTGATGGATAAGACCCATCCATTAGCTTAGCACATTGATCGTTTAGTTTATTGCTATGGCTTTCTTAATGTCAAATACATATTCCTTCGACTATAAGATTATGCAACTCCCGGATACCGGAGGAATACCTTGTGTGCTATCAAACGTCACAACGTAACTGGGTGATCATAAAGATGCTCTACATGTATCTCCGAAGGTGTTTGTTGAGTTGGCATAGATCAAGATTAGGATTTGTCACTCCGATTATCGAAGAGGTATCTCTGGGCCCTCTCGGTATGTCAGTGCAACAAACCCCATCTCATACAACGGGTGTGATAGACTCTACGTTCACATACAACGGGTGTAAGACAGTTTTACACATGCAGAATACTTGGGTTAAACTTGACGAGCCTAGCATGTACACACATGGTCTCGGAACACTCGAGACCGAAAGGTCGAACATGCGTCATATAATAGATATGGTCAACATAAAGATGTTCACCATTGATGACTACCCCATCTCACGTGATGATCGGACATGGGTTAGTTGATTTGGATCATGTATCACTTAGATAACTTGAGGGATGTTTATTTAAGTGGGAGTTCATTAGTAATTTGATTAATTGGACATAATTTATCATGAACTTAGTCTTGATAGTTTTGCATATCTATGTTGTAGATCAATGGCCCGAGCTACCGTTCCCCTGAATTTTAATGCGTTCCTAGAGAAAGCTAAGTTGAAAGATGATGGTAGCAACTACACGGACTGGGTCTGTAATTTGAGGATTATCCTCATTGCTGCTCAGAAGAATTATGTCCTTGATGCACTGCTAGGTGATAGACCTGCTGCAGGAGCTGATGCAGATGTTATGAATGTCTGGCAGGCTCGATCTGATGACTACTCGATAGTTCAGTGTGCCATGCTTTACGGCTTAGAACCGGGACTTCAAAGACGTTTTGAAGGTCATGGAGCATATGAGATGTTCCAAGAGTTGAAGTTAATATTTGAAGCAAATGCCCGGGTTGAGAGATATGAAGTCTCCAACAAGTTCTATAGCTGCAAGATGGAGGAGAATAGTTCTGTCAGTGAACACATACTCAAAATGTCTGGGTATCATTACCACTTGACTCAGCTGGGAGTTCATCTTCCAGTTGATAGTGTTATTGACAGAGTTCTTCAGTCACTGCCACCAAGCTACAAAGGCTTCGTGATGAACTATAATATGCAAGGGATGAATAAAACGATTCCTGAGCTCTTCGCAATGCTTAAGGTGGCGGAGGTAGAAATCAAGAAGGAGCATCAAGTGTTGATGGTTAACAAGACCACTAGTTTCAATAAAAAGGTCAAGGGAAAGAAAGGGAACTTCAAGAAGAATGGCAAGCAAGTTGCCACTCCCGGGAAGAAGCCCAAAGCTAGACCCAAGGCTGAAACTGAGTGCTTCTACTGCAAAGGGAATGGTCACTGGAAGCGGAACTGCCCCAAATAATTGGCGGATAAGAAGGATGGCAAAGTGAACAAAGGTATATTTGATATACATGTTATTGATGTGTATCTTACTAATGCTCGTAGCAGCGCCTGGGTATTTGATACTGGTTCCATTGCTCATATTTGTAACTCGAAACAGGAGCTACGGAATAAATGAAGATTGGCTAAGGACGAGGTGACGATGAGCGTCGGGAATGGTTCCAAGGTCGATGTGATCGCCGTCGGCACGCTACCTCTACATCTACTTTCGGGATTATTTTTAGACCTAAATAATTGTTATTTGGTGCCAGCGTTGAGCATGAACATTATATCTGGATCTTGTTTATTGCGAGATGGTTATTCATTTAAATCAGAGAATAATGGTTGTTCTATTTATATGAGTAATATCTTTTATGGTCATGCACCCTTGATGAATGGTCTATTCTTGTTGAATCTCGATCGTAGTGATACACATATTCATAATATTGATGCCAAAAGATGCAAAGTTGATAATGATAGTGCAACATACTTGTGGCACTGCCGTTTACGTCATATTGGTGTAAAGCACATGAAGAAACTCCATGCAGATGGACTTTTGGAGTCACTTGATTATGAATCATTTGATACTTGCGAACCATGCCTCATGGGCAAGATGACTAAAACTCTGTTCTCCGGAACAATGGAGCGAGCTAATGACTTATTGGAAATAATACATACAGATGTATGCGGTCCGATGAGTATTGAAGCACGCGGCGGGTATCGTTATTTTTTGACCTTCACAGATGATTTGAGTAGGTATGGGTATATCTACTGGATGAAACACAAGTCTGAAATATTTGAAAAGTTCAAAGAATTTCAAAGTGAAGTGGAGAATCTGTAGGAGATATGCCCTAGAGGCAATAATAAATGTTATTGATTATCTCCCTGTTCATAATTAGGTTTATGTTCCATGCTATAACTGCTATGGTTCTCGAGTCTACAATAACCACGAGGCTCGGAGGAAGACTCATATGCATGTGTGGAATAATAAACGGTAAAGTGTATTCCTAGTCTGGCCTCTGAGACTAGCTCAAGTGTTGCATGATGGTTCTGTTTTCCTGATCATGGGCATGACTATGCCGGCAACTTTGAGGGCACAATGTTAGAAGAACATTTGTGTTGAATCGACCCGAATTGATGTTATGCTATGGGATACTTTTGTCACAAGTTAATGGTTAATAACACAGAGATGGTTAACGTTTGCATGATTCCTCAGACCATGAGAGTATCGAGTTTCTTCATGCTTGATTCATGAACTTTGGGGTTTGTTAAACGTCATCCGTAAATGGGTGGCTATTACGGCGGCTTACAGGTTCATGGAAAAGTGTGTCAAGTAACTTGATAGCTCGAGATTGGGATTTCCTCCTCCGACGATGGAGAGATATCTCTGGGCCCTCTCGGTGTTATGGTATCCATCATCGTCTGGCCAGACACTTTGTGATTTGATCACGGGGATGCCGGAACACGGTAACGAGAAAAGAGAACAAATACCGGTAACGAGGTAACTGGCATAGTGGACAAGTTGTTAACCCACGGGGATGCCATCATGTCTCACCTTGGGTATTTGTAACATATCGCGAAGCAACAGGAATAGCACACGGCAACTGGAGGTTCACTCGAATATTCATTCGTGTGGGTATAGGGGTCAATATGGGTGTCCACGGCTCCGATGTTGATCATTGATCGGAAAGGGTTCCGTGTCATGTCTATACTTCACCGAACCTATAGGGTCATACGCTTAAGGGTCATCTATCTGCTGAATACTAGACAGGGAGTCTGAGAGAAAATCACCGAAAAAGTTTCGGACAGCGGAAAAGGTCCGCAGATAGAGGTCACCGGATGAGTTCCGGTGAAACTGAAAAGTTGTTTCGGGGTATTCCATTAAGTCAAATTGGTTTCGGCACATGCCTGATAATTCTTGGAGGGTGCCAGAATCATTCTGGAAACTTCTGGGAATTTTCCGAGATGAAAACCGAAAATGTTCCGGAGCTGCTGGAACCGCTTCAGATGCTTTTCGCAGATGAAATCACTAAACTGGAATTGTTCCAGAACGCGTTGAAAATTATTATGGTGGGTACTGGAAATGTTCTAAGCCCACATAAATATTTTCAGTTCGAACGGACGCTGAAAAATGTCGTCGTGAATAGTGAAAGTGCTTTTTGGGTTACTTTTTGGAAAGCCACTTGTTTGGGCTTTATCCCAAAAGATCTAGGGATGACATGGATGGATTGGGAGGCCCTCTTGGGGGCCCCCCAAGGGGTGTGGCCGGCCACACTTGGGGCTCCACCATGGAGCCCCTCTTGTTCCTTGGTTTCACCCTTATACCCTTGGTGGAAGGACTTCATTCATGTGCTTTTGGGTTTTATTGTAAAACCACCCTACCCCTTGGGATTTCCTATAAATAGAGGTGGAGGGGCAGCCCTCCACACTCATCCCTTCTCACATACAAGTGCCATGCAATAATCTGGCTTCTCTCTCCCTCCCACGAAAATAGTTTCGTAGAGCCGAAAGGCTGTCTGGGTTCCGGTGGGAACTAGTTCTGGATGGCGAAGCCCTGCCGGATAGATGACACCGTATGTGTGCAACTCTGTAGAGAGGTCGTAGTTTCGATCTTAGTGCCCGAGGGGCTGTTCGAGAGTGCCTCCCGAAGGGCTGTCCAAGTGACGGTCCGAGTTCTGTGAGTCCTCCCGAAGGGCTGTCCGCGACAACGTCCGGGGGACTGTTCGACCGCCTCCCGGAGGGCTGTCCGAGGGGCAGATGAGGGAGTACATCCTCGCGGTTGGGAGGTTGTAAATCCTGGCTGCGGGGATCTACACCGCCGATCGTCATCGACTCTACTTCCGCTGCGTTACGAGTCGGTAACGAAAATGATCAAACCTTGTATGCAGTCTCCATAGTGGTCCTGGGCTGGTGCGTAGGTCGGAAATTTTTTGTTTTCTGCTGTGTTACCCTACAGTGGCATCAAGAGCCGTGCTATGCGTAGATGCAGGTTGCAATCTAGAATACATAGTGATGTATGGGTGTTGCACAATATAATTAGGTAGTAGATGAGTTCTATTACTGAAAATTATTTGTGCGGGTAGCAGATGAAATCTGTTACCCGATGTTCTTGTTGCTTCCCTGGAATTTGCATATTTCTGATCTTGATAACATTATGGTGGAGTTTCAATGTTCTGGCAATCCGCGATCCTGATTGATCAACGAAGTGCTAACAGTTCATTGAATTCCACCGTAGTTAAAAAGAAAGATGAAATTTCGCAGACAAAAGGGCAATGCAGATATGATCTGCATGGGGGTCATGCGTATGACGAAGTTTAGTATGGGGTTCGAGATTTTATTATCTCGTGCTTCATACACCCCGCATTGTTAATTTAGCAACTTGAATTATCATACTTGATGATGGACGTTGGTAGCTTCGGTTTGCTTCGAAACCTTAGAAGCCACGAAAAACTAGTTTTTTGCATGAACCAATTAGAGGCGTCTAACTTGGTTTTGCAGGAGGGTTTACATGTGCATGTGATGTGGTGTAGCGGTGCTCATAATAATTTGATTATGTATGAGATGACTATATAATGTAAATTGATTAACATGACCCGCGTGTCATGATTCGGCATGATGGCTGGAGCCATATGATTGCACTTTAAATGACCTGTGTGTCAACCTTGTGTAATGCATTATTTTATTAGCTATAGAGATAGCAATATTATCTGCTGCATCGACAAGGTGGTGGCAATCTTCGCGAAGGTGATCACCGACGTGAATGCCGAAGACGAAGGAATACAAGACTTCTCCGTCAGAAAGGGCTATACCATATCATGCTATTATGAATTGCCTGAGATGTTTATCCCTTATGTAAGCTTCTGATGCTGCTCCATCCAAGAAGAAGCTAAAGACAAAGTCTTCAAAGTCTTCTCGCAAAGAACATGCTGCTCCCCAAGAACCATTGCTCGTTGAGCCCATTTCTGTTGCACTACCAGCTTCCACCAACCGTGAGCGTCGTCTCGTTGTGCATGAGCCTGCTACCATAGAGGCTCATGAGTCTAAAGCCAAGGAGGCTGAAGATACTTCGGCTGCTGACCCCATCGCAGCTGAAGACATTGGTCATGAAGACAATGTTGAAGATGATGAAGTTCTTCCTCAGTTCCCTCAGATCATGCCCAACCCGGTATCATTGCCTACTCCCACGAGTAGTGAACACATAAGCATTAGCGGTCCCACGACGCCAATCACATAAGATGAATTATGGGAAGAGCAACACCCCAACTCCCTGTTGCACGAAGTTATTCCTCGCGCTCCACCTGCTCATGTCACCACACCGGTGCTTGAGACCCCGCAAGGTAACCCAGAAGACATGGAGAAGACCACTCCTTCACCAAAGGCGTCACCCTCTTTTCGAAGGCTTCACAGAGGCCCTAGGCCCACGGTCTCCATGTCAAGCATTCCTGAAGAGGATGTGCACACCACAAGCTCAGTAGCACGTCAAGTGTTTCCGGAAGCCATCTCTTTAGTTACTGCTCAAGAGTCTGAAGATATTCCGATGAAAGAGAAGAAGTAGATCGTGAAGTTATTCCCCCTACCATTGAACCAGCTGTACATGAAGATGTGATTGTGCCTGACCTGCCAGTTGTTGAAACCACTGAAGCTCCTGCACCTGATGATGCAAATGCCACTACCACTGAAGCCAATGACGTGGTCATGGCTGAAGTAAATGCTCCTCCTGAAGCCACCCCTCAGTCTAAAGCCCCTGACGCCACAAAAGATCTTCAGCCATCCTCCTCGGATGTTGTTGCTGCTCCACCTGTTCCACGCACAATGGCAAGGGCCTTCAATCGTGAGGGTGAGCTCATCAGCATCAAGTGGCCAATTATGATGCCTCCAGCTGCTCATGGTCCCCAATATGATTACCATGTCGAGCAAAGGCCTCGGACACAGAAGCCGAAGCCCAGATTGCCAAGGCTTCCAAGTGCTGTTACAACTCAGGGTGCTTTCAGTGTCTTGAGCTTCAGAGAGCACAACACATTCTTTGACTCGGCCAAGAATCCATACAAGAAGCCAAAGATCACCTTTGACAGGTTCTGGAGCCACCAGCAACGCAGCTACTACTCATGCATTCTCTACAATCAAGACATGATCTTTCCCCATAAGCGTCTGGATTGTGATGCCATTGCTGGGCTGCCATGCCTTGAAGAGGCTCTTGAATGTTTTCGAGAGGTTGGCCTGCTCCCCTTTGTCGTCGACAAGGAGCACTGGAATGAAGAGCTTCTGCTGCAATTCTTTGCCACCCTTCGTATCTCAGGCTACAACAGGGATCCGAAGACATGGGTCCTCGAGTGGATGACAGGTGATGTTCATCATGAAGCCAAAGCTCAAGATATCATCGAGCTCACTTCCCTGCCCACTCCTGGTGATCTGTATGAGCCAGGTTGTCCGCGCTATGAGCAAGAATTGCAGAGTGTCTTCCAGAAGCCTGAGCCCAACATGAGTCAAATGCTCAGTATGATGAAGCCATTGCCAGTTGACGCTGAATACCCCAAAGAATTCTATGTCAATGACCTTGAGTATCTGCCCCGCACTATCTATCACATATTGAGGCATACTCTCTGGCCAATTAAGGGGCATTCTCCTCACGCCAAGATTGAGGGCACCATGAAGACATTGGTCTTCTATATCATCAATGGCATCAAATTCAATACTCAAGACTTCTTCATCCGTCAGTTGGCTGCCTCAGGAATTGATCTGTTTGGCCTCAAGTTCTATGTTCCATGGGTTATGCGGCTCATTAAGCTTCACTCCACAATCAACTATCAAGCTTCAGCGCGCAACCATGTTGTATTTCTGCTTGAAGTGGATATGTCTCATGAAGCCATATACCCTGAGCCTGCAAAGGAGCCTGTTCGCGAAGACAATGCCGCCTTCCAAAGCTTCACTCAATCACTTGAAGGGATTCATGTGCCAAATCCAATCACTACTGATGCTGGTCCTCTTGTAGGTCAGCTTAGGCTGCCGCATCATGCCAACACTCATGCAACAGCCGGCACAGTAGCCCAAAGGCCTAAGAAGCGTACTCGCGTCCTGAATGACAGAGAGCTTCTCGTGTCGCTTCATCAGAAACAAGATAGGCATCATGATTGGATGAAGCGCCAAATGCAAAGTCTTCTGGTTGATGTCAATCGCATTCGCAACCTTGCAACCAAGAATTCATTTGTTGCTCATGAAGCCTGTCGGCGTGCCTGGAAGAGCCTTACAATGCTCTGTTCTAAAGATGATCTTCAAGCAGATGGCTTCACTGAACGCTTCAAGTTTGACTCCAAGCCTCCACAGTCTGCAAGTTGGCGTCCAACTCCTTCCATTGAAGATTCAGTGCATTCATCTTTGGCTCCAACTGTTGTTGCGAGAGTCATTGATGAAGAAGACGATGCCACTTCACCTGCGATGGCTTCACTGCACCAAGATTCTGCATCAGGCCCCTCTGCACCGCCCCACTCCAACGTCGATCCTGCTGCCCCAACATCTTCACCGCCTGGGAACGCATAGACACTCTATGTCTTCAAACCTTTTTGGTCATTCATGACAAAAGGGGGAGAAGCATATGAGTTGATAGTCTTCAAGCGGGTCCATATGTGTTGGGTGCTTATTTTTGCTAAGTTTTTACAACTCTCGTTCTTGAACTGTTGGTTTTTGAGTTGTAACACTTAAACTTGATGGTCGTCTGCCACTTTTGCTGCTACCGTTTACTGCGATGATAAATTCCGCACTAAGTCATTCTGCAGACGCTCATTTCTCATTATGTATTTCATTATCTTCATTACATTTGTGTATGCATGATGAATTGTCTTCATGAGCTGAAGAAGATCTCCACAAAGCAAAACCTGCCATGTGCATTTGCATTCAAAGGCAAAACATTTATATGCACATCTTCAGGGGGAGCATCTTTCAACTTATGAAGCCAATGACCACGTACCTTAACTTTCACATAATTTTATCCCCGTTAAAAACTTCAACCAGTTTGTCATCAATCACCAAAAAGGGGGAGATTGTAAGTGCATCTAGTGCCACCCCTAGTTGGTTTTGGAGTATTGACGACAAATGTGGTTGAGTGACTTATGTGTTTGTGAGAATAGCAGGATAACATAGGTAGAAGTCCCTCATTGATTCGGTTTTCCTACCAGAGATGACCCCTAAAAAAGTATGAAGACATTGAAGACAATGGTGGTTTGTGAAGACATTCACGTTGAAGATAATGACGTGTGAAGACATTCACTTGAAGACTATGGAGTACGAAGACATAGTTTCTTTCATAGTTTCCTTTTCTTCTTTATTGAGTCATAGGAACCACCGAACTGTTAAGTGGGGTGCAAGTGAACAAAGACAGAAGACTGACGTGATGCTCAACTCAAATCCTATGTCTTCGAGTGAAGACAATGAGAGCAAATCTTATCCAGAGTTGGATGAGTCAGCTTTGCTTGTAGCCCAAGCCAAGTTGCCGCGTGTGTTTGAAAATCCGACCGTTGGACACGTGTCGGTTCCTTAGTGACCCAGGGTCATTTCAGACATATTATGTCGTGTTGCCTCCTGGCTATAAATAGCCCACCCCATACACCATAAATTGGTGGCTGCTCAGAGTTAGTGCACGGCTTTTGTCGTTTGAGAGCAACCCACCTCCGAAGCCTTTGAGAGATAGATCCTTGCGAGGACAAAGCCCAAAACACCCAGAGCCAAAGAGTGTTAGGCATCACTGAAGTCTTTCTGTCCGCGTGACCTGAAGACTTGTTACACTTGAGGACTGTGTATCCTCCAGCCGGTTAGGCGTCATGTTCTGAGGATCCAAGAGTCATTGGGGATCGCCAGTGAACGGAGTCTGTGAAGGTTTGGAGGTCTACCATGAAGACTTACCTGAGTGATTGGGCGAGGACTGGGTGTCCTTAGCTCAAGGGGAATAAGGTGAAGACGTGGTCTTCTAAGTTCAATCTCAGCCTCCCTAACCAGACATACAGTTGTCACAACAACTGGAACTGGTTTACCAAATCCTTGTCTTCACCAAGCTACTGGTTCTAGCCCCCACCTCCTTTACATTTCAGTTTGTCTTTGTGAAGTCATTGCTTGCTTTCCTAGTCTGTTTGACTTCACTGTGCGAAGACTATTATCTGTTTGGCTTCATTCTGTCTTCCATTCTGATCTGTTCTAGCTGCTATTAGCCTTCGTGCTTTCATTATATTGCTTACTTGATTATGGCCTGTCTAGTGTTGTCTATCTTCCACTGCATATCATATAGGTTCAATTTGATTGTTTGTCTTCAAAGACCTCGTGTTTTGAAGACTTTCATAAAAATCGCCTATTCACCCCCCCTCTAGTTGATAACTAGCACTTCCAATTATAAACGATATTAACTCAATTCATAACAGACAAGTTTGAGTCGATTCAATATGATCGTTCTTCCAACGTCATAATCTTAATGTTGTTTTAGGACTATCGTTAAACTTAACGATATCCTAAGATCCGGAAAACATGATCACCAACAACACTTGAGCTAGTCTTAGTGGCGAGACTAGGAACCTTTTGTTTATCCGTTTATCATTCCACACGTGCATATGAGTTTTCCACTGAATCGCATATTCCAGGATCATAGCAGTTATAGCATGAAATATAAACACTTAATTAAGAATATAGAAATATAATAATATAAATATTATTGCCTCTAGAGCCTCCCTACCCCTTCTTGATGTTGTCCACAAATGGTTTGCTATCGGAGGCAATTACTAAACGATCCAAAGATAGATCAGCCGCAAGCGCCAAGGCATCATGTAATGCTATGGCCTCTAGAGATGTTGGATTATTAACACCAGGTAGAACTATAGCTGAAGACCCGAGGTACTGACCTTGTCTGTTTCTGCAAATTGCAGCAGCACCTCCAACAATCCCATCATGGGACAACCCATCGCCTACATGGATTTTAACATGGCCAATCGGAGGCGGTTTGTAAGCTCTTTGCACATTGACCACATGTTTGTGTCTCTCCTGATTGGCCACATTGGACTGCATATTCAAGCCATCCAACTCAGCGATGAATTTTTTGATGAATAGGTGAGTTGACATTGGGCTTTGAAAAATTGAGTCATGAATAGCTTTTCTACGTGCAGTACAAACTGCCCAAAGTGTGATGGCCATTTTCATGAAGTCCACATGGAATAATGCATCCATCATGTTAAAAAGCCAGTTTTTCGCATTGGGTTCGTGAGTCTCTACAATAAGATCAGTTAACTCTTTATCACCTAGAGCCAAAACACACCTCTAAACCGTACAATCAATCAGTGAGTGCCTCCAGGAATCAACAGCTCCGCACAACTGGCAAGAATTTGTGTCACACATTTTTCGATGATGCCTCACGTCCTCTGATGGCAAAGAATGCCTTGCCAATCTCCAAAGAAAAGTCCTGATCTTGCTAAGAACTTTAGTGTTCCATAGGGATGTCCAACACCTCTCTTCCACCACACCGTTGGAAGTAGCCCCTCTCCGAGCTAGCAAATCATCCTGGTGTTTCTTAAGTTGACCAGCAAGCGGTATGCAGACCTAACATAGAATTCTCCTTTCTTTTCAAATTGCCGTGCCCAAAAATCTGTCATCGGAGTCATGCAAAGTGGTACGTTCTTTATTGCTTGAACATCAGAGGGAATAAAAAACTACTGCAACTTGTCATCTCGCTATGTTGCCGAGGTACTGTCAATGAACTTATAGACAAGAGTTGGAGGACCGCTTGCCAACCAGGCTATTGGCCTCATCGTCGAGTCTCTCAGTATCCCGTTGTTAGCCCAAACTCGGGTATTTGTGCCATCCCCAATGCGCCTTATGATGCCATGTGAGAGCGCGTCTCATCCTTCCAAGATGGATCTCCATAGAGAACATATGTGATCCCAACTCGACATTGAGAATATCACTGTTTGGTCAATAAACAGATTTAAGAAGACATACATAAAGAGAGTCGGGTACTGTAAGGAGGCGCCATGACTGCCGAGCTAACAAAGCTAGGTTGAATAGCTTGATGTCCCTGAAAACCAAACCTCCACACTTCTTTAGTTGAGTCATAACTCTCCAAGAAACCCAGTGTGGTTTCCGTTGCCCTTCTTTGTTGCCCCAAAAAACGGGCGGATAAGTTTGTTGAACTTTTCACATGAACCTCTTGGCAACTTGAAGCATGACATTGGAAAAACCAGAACGGCCTGTGCCAGTAATTTAATAAGAATTTCTTTGCCTGCTGTAGAAATAGTTTTCTCAATCTAACCCTTCACCTTAGACCATAACCTGTCTGTTAGGTACTTAAAAGCACCCATCTTGGAAGAACCAATGTAACACAGCTATCCGGTGCACTTCGTTTAGAAGCACTGGGACATATGTGGAGATGAAGTAACTAAAGCAGTATTGCCCGTTGTGGAAGGCGTAGAGAGTGCAGAGTGCGTCAACAATACTTACCTGGTTTTGATCCCAAAGGTAAAAAACCCCTCTTCTTTAAACCAGTTCCAACCAATCAGCCTATGCATTGTTCTATAAAAGATTGCATCTACAGTTATTGCTAACCGGCTAAAAGAGATCCTCCCAGATATTATTTCTATAGAGCAGTCCACCTTTGTTCCAGGGAGGCTTATTACTGAGAACATCATTGTCGTTTATGAGTGCTTGCATTTTATGAAATGAAATAAAGCTCTAAAACATCATCATTGTGCCCTGAAGCAGGACATGATGAAGGCATATGATAGAGTAGAATGGACATATCTAGAGTCTGTCATGCTTAAGCTTGGTTTTTCTAAGAGGTGGATTTCCCTCGTCATGAATATGGTCAAGTCTGTCTCATACCCAATTCTATTCAATGGCAATAAACTTGATGATTTCAAACCTTCAAGAGGTATTCGGCAGGGAGACCCAATACCATCCTACCTTTTCCTATTAGCAGCAGAGGGCCTTTCTGGCCTCCTCAAAAGATATCATTTGTTGCATTTGAGTGATATTCAAGTGGCTCCTTCAGCACCATGAGTTAACCACTTGTTATTTGCTGACGATAACCTGCTGTTTTTCAAGGCAAGTGGTTCTGGGGCGATGGAAGTGTCAAACCTGTTAGACTCTTATTGCTAAGCTTCGGGGCTGAGGATCAACACAAACAAGTCTTCAGTTTATTTCAGCAAGGGAACACCAGACAACATCAGAGAAAAAGTGAAAGGGGTACTTAATGTCCATTCCACAGCAAATAGATGTCCCTTCGCACACTGGGCTGGCCCATTCTAGTCGAACTGAAGCGAGCTGTCAGGCGAAAAATGTGCAAAAACATTGCGGCGCGCAAGCTGAGATTTGAACTACACACCTACTGCGTATGCATCTATCTAGCTAACTAGTCCACCAATCGAGTGTAGTTCACATAATAAGCAGAGCAAACTGTACACAACTAAATTTAGCGGCGTAAACTAAACATTACTTAAAAAATTGCAAACAATGTTTCAAATTTTGAACACTTTATTGAAGTTATGAATAATTGTTGACACTCAAAAGTGGCACGATCATGAAGAGTAGCTTGAAGCTATGTCAAGATTAATTCAAACTTATTATTGAAAGTCATCATGGGATGGCTCTCTTCGAGAAGATCAAGATGGATATGAAGATGGTCTAAAACGGAGCTCGGATGCAAAAGTTATGACGAGTTCAGAGATGCTCATGGTGACACCAGATTAAAGAATGGCTTGAAACCCAATTAAGATGGCTTCAAATGGAAAAAGTTTCAACATGAAAGTCATGCGTCTCGTCGAAACAAAAGATTTTGATATAAAAACATCCCAATCCGAGTTCGTATGCAAAAGTTAGAGGCAACACTTTGCGGACCGGTCCTCAGTGAAAAAGTGACGCGAGGGACCAGACACCCACCTGGGTGGTGTCTGATGGGTCGCGTGAGTTATTCGGCCTTTGCCGGCTGAATGAAGCTTGCCGGCCGAGTAAAAAGCTTGCCGGCAAAAATGAAAAGCTTGCCGGCGCGAAAATCTTGCCGCTGTGGAAGCTTGCCGGTGTGGAAACCTTGCCGGGGTGAAAAGCTTGCTGGGGTGGAAACCTTGCCGGGGTGGACAGATTACCGGGGGTGGAAACCTTGCCGGGGTGGAAAGCTTGCCGGTGTGGAAATCTTGCCGGGGTGGAAACCTTGACGGGGTGGAAAGCTTGCCGGGCTGGAAAGCTTGCCGGGGTGGAAACCTTGCCGGGCTGGAAAGCTTGCCAGGAAAGTGGAAGCTGTCAAAGTCAATCCGACCAGAAGTTGGAGATGGGCTCGAAAGGTTATCCAGATGACCTCGGATGGAAAAGTGTTCTACACGGAAGTTGCGCGTATCGTTGGAACGGTCAACTTTGATTTTGGAGTCATCATCGTCGGAGATAGTATACGACCTACAAAATTGTTACTAGACTCGGACAGTTCAGAAAACTGCATGATTGAATCCGACCCACAGTTAAAGATGGGCCCTAAAAGTCATAAAGATGGCCTTAAAAGGAGAAGTGACCCACATTGTATTATGAAGATCATCAAGGCGGACAAGTTTGATGTTGAACTCGACTCCATCCGAGTTAGTATGCGATTTCTACGGCCCGCGCAAGAAGCAGGACAGAAGTATGGGACAGATTCGGGCTGAATCCGAGTTGAACTGAAACTAGAACTGTAGGACGTGAATTGATGTAATTTTCTTGTAAGCAAAGCCTAAATGAATCCTTTACTTGTACAGGAAGTCCAGCCGCCTCTTATATATGTTAGGGGTGACGGCCGATTGAAACAACACACAATCGAACAAATCAATATACCACTTTTTATTTTTACTTTTATCTCTCTCCCTTGTTCTTCTTCTTCCTCGTTCTTCGTCTGTTCTTCTTGTTGCAGGGCGGCAAACCTCGAGGCCCTAGGGGCGATCAGGTCGACCTAGGGCAGCCCATAGCCGCCACGCGCCCTGATGAGGTCCCTCCCGGGCGTGTGGGGTTTTGGGTCTTCAAAAGCGCCCGCTGGATTGCCTGCGTACCGCGCTTCCGGACGGGTCTCCTTCGACGTGAGCTGCAGTGCATCACCCTCGGCGTTGGATGTACACGGTGACGTGTTCGTGTGCGAACAATAATTTTAACAAACGCAAACAATTTTTAAAATTTCTCATCATCTTTTGAAACTATGAAGAAATTTTCAAATTCTTGAACATTTTTCAAAAATGTGAACATTTTTCAAATTTGTAACAAAACTTGAAAAAGGTACATCTTTTGAAATTCAAAATCTTAACAATTTAGTTTAAAGTAGATTTTTTAAAAAATATCAGATTTATTTTTAATTTTTTCAGAATATTTTTCAAAATTCGCGAACATGTATTGGAAACGTGTTTTTTTAAATGATTAATGAAATTTGAAAACGAGGACAAATGTATAATTCAGAACAATTTTTTTAAACTGAGGACTATTGGAGAGTCCTGTTTTTTTGAAAATGCGAATATTATTTATATAGGTGAAGAATAATTGAAACAATTTTTTTTCTAAACCTTCCAACAGTTTTCAAAAATGCGAACATTTTTTGAGTTGGTGAAGAAAATTTGAAAACGAAAACATTTTTCTAAAATTATGAAACCAAGAACAATTTGAAAATCTCGAATTCTTTGAAAATGTGAACAATTTTTGTATAGGTGAAAAAAAAATTGAAAATGGAAAAGTTTTTCTAAAACTTTGGCCCTTTTGTAAAACGCTAACAATCTTTCAAAATTCGAACAATTTTTGAAAATTGCAAACAATTTTATAAATGCTGAACAAATTTTGGAAATGCAAATAATTTTGAATATTTTGGTCAATTTGTTAAATTGGTACAGTTAGAAACAAAAATGCAAGAAAAGAAAAAAACGAGAAAAAATTGAAAAAGAAAAAATAAAAAGAAAGAAAGAAAATGTTCAGGAACCTTCTAGAAGGTACCCAAAACCAGAAAAATCCGGGGGCGAACAATCTAAAAGGTTCCCATAACTGGCCTGACCCTTTTTTTGTCCCAGTTGCAAGTCCACTATTGACATGCAACCGGGCTCTTTGATCATTTTTTGCTCATGTTTGCAAGTCCACCCTGTGGCTCATGACTCGGCCTGACTTTTTTTTCTCAGTTGCAAGTTCACCATCGACCCTCAACTAGGTTCTTTTGTCTCGATTGTAAGCCCACCCTTGACTCGCAACTGGGCCTGAGATTTTTTCCACCTTTGTTGCAAGTCCACCCTCGACTCACAACTAGCTCGTGACCCCTTTTGCCCCAGTTGTAAGTCTACCCTCGACTTAGAACTGGGCCTAACCTTTTTTTACCCAAGTTGCAAGTCAACACTTGACTCGCAACAGGGCCTGGTTTTTTTCCCAGTTGCAAGTCCACCATCGATTCGCAACTGGATTTGACCCTTTTTTATCCCAGTTGCAAGTCCGCCATTGACTCGTTACCGGGCAGACCATTTCTTTGTCTCAGTTGCAAGTCCACTATTGACATGCAACCGAGCTCTGTTGAGCCTTTTTTGCCCATGTTTGTAAGTCCACCCTTTGACTCCTGACTTGGCCTGGCTTTTTTTCGCCTCAGCTACAAGTCCACCATTGACTCTCAACTAGGGCTTTTTTTGTCTCAGTTGCAAGGACACACGTGACTCGCAATTGAGCCTAACATTTTTTCCGCCTTAGTTGCAAGACCACCATTGACTTGCAACTGGGCTAACCCTTTTTTCCGTCCTAGTTGCAAGTCCACCTTTGACATGCAACTGAGCCTTTGATCTTTTTTTGCTGCAGTTGTAAGTCAAACGTCGACTCGTAACTTGGTCCGTCCCATTTTGTTCATCCTAGTTGCAAGTTCACCATTGACATGCAACTCGACGGTTGATCCTTTTTTTGCCACAATATACTTTCTTAAAATTCACGAACGTTTTAATTTTTTTTAATTCATGTTTTTTTACAAACACATCTTTTCAATTCGCAAATATTTTGGGAATTCATGAATATTTTTTAAGTTGTCAATCATTTTTTTATATCTTTAGTATTTTTCAAATTCATGACCATGCGTTGAATTCATGAACATTTTTCAAATTCTCAAACACTTTTCTGAATTGATATTAAAAAAAATCTCAAGCATTTTTATTTTTTTGAATAAATTTATTAGTTCACGGTCATTTTTCATGTTTGTAAATGGGTTAGCACCTAAAGGGCGTTCACCTAGAGGCGTAGGTATTCACCAAAAAAAGGTGGATTATAAATGCTTGGCTGGAGCGTGCATGGTGCAGGCATGCACCACGTTGTGTTCAAACTTGTATTAATCAAGTTTAACCCAGAATGTGAATTGAGCTTTGCTCGGGTGTCTAGTGACTGCACTGCCCAACCAGCCAGCCATCGTGAGTTCTTCTTCATGTTTTTGCCCAGCCCAAGTGACAAAAAACTCGGGCACACAAAAGCATCTAATAAAAACGAATGTGAATTGGGCTTAGCTCGGGTGTCTAGCGACTGCACTGCCCAGCCAGCCAGCCATCGTTAGTTCTTCTTCATGTTTTTGCCCAGCCCAAGTGACAAACAACTCGGGCACACAAAAGCATCTAATAAAAATGACAAAGGCAGGAGGTGGAACTGGATTTAGAAAGTCACGACATCATCTTAGCTATGACCTAATTGTTGGGAAACGTTGCATGGAAAACAAAAAAAATTCTACGCACGCGCAAGATCTATCCATGGAGATGCACAACTACGAGAGGGGAGAGTGTGTCTACGTACCCTCGTAGACCTTAAGTAGAAGCGTTTATCAACGCGGTTGATGTAGTCGAACACCTTCGCGATCCAACCGATCAAGTACCGAACGTACGGCACCTCCGCGTTCAGCACACGTTCAGCTCAATGACGTCCTCGCCTTCTTGAGTCAGCAAGACGGGCGAAGTAGTAGATGAGTTCCAGCAGCACGACGGCGTGGTCACGGTGGTGGTGAACTTGTTCCCGCAGGGCTTCGCCATGCACTGCGGAAAAACTGGACGGAGGATAAAACTGTGGAGAGGGGCGCCGCACACGGCTAAGAGATTGTCGTGGGTTGTGTGGCACCCTCTCCCTCATATATATATACATATCGCCCCCTTCCTTCTTGGGTGCACGGTGGGAAGGCAGGAGGGGGTGGCGCCCCCCCTTCCTTTCTCTTAGGTGGAAAGGAAGGCAGGAGGGGCTAGCCCTCCCCCTTTCCTTCCCTAGGGCTGGCGGCTAGGGAGAAGGCGCGCCAGCCCCCTTGTGGGCTGGTGTGTGCCTCCCCTTGGCCCATTAGGCCCATATACCTCCCGGGGCCTCCCGGAACCCCTTCCGGTGATCCGATGACTACCCGATACATTCCGAAACCTTTCCGGTGACCAAATAGCTGAAGGAAATATGCTCTAGAGGCAATAATAAAGTTGTTATTTTATATTTCCTTATTCATTATAAAGGTTTATTATTCATGCTAGAATTGTATTGATCGAAAACTTAAATACATGTGTGAATACATAAACAAATACCGTGTCCCTAGTGACCCTCTACTAGACTAGCTCGTTGATCAAAGATGGTTAAGGTTTCCTTACCATAGACATGTGTTGTCATTTGATAACGGGATCACATCATTAGGAGAATGATGTGATGGAGAAGACCCATCCATTAGCTTAGCACATTTATCGTTTAGTTTATTGCTATGGCTTTCTTAATGTCAAATGCATATTCCTTCGACTATAAGATTATGCAACTCCCGGATACCGGAGGAATACCTTGTGTGCTATCAAACATCACAACGTAACTGGGTGATCATAAAGATGCTCTACAGGTATCTCCGAAGGTGTTTGTTGAGTTGGCATAGATCAAGATTAGGATTTGTCACTCCGATTATCGGAGAGGTATCTCTGGGCCCTCTCGGTATGTCAGTGCAACAAACCCCATCTCATACAACGGGTGTGATAGACTCTACGTTCACATACAACGGGTGTAAGACAGTTTTACACATGCAGAATACTTGGGTTAAACTTGACGAGCCTAGCATGTACAGACATGGTCTCGGAACACTCGAGACCGAAAGGTCGAACATGCATCATATAGTAGATATGGTCAACATAGAGATGTTCACCATTGATGACTACCCCATCTCACGTGATGATCGGACATGGGTTAGTTGATTTGGATCATGTATCACTTAGATAACTTGAGGGATGTTTATTTAAGTGGGAGTTCATTAGTAATTTGATTAATTGGACATAATTTATCATGAACTTAGTCTTGATAGTTTTGCATATCTATGTTGTAGATCAATGGCCCGAGCTACCGTTCCCCTGAATTTTAATGCGTTCCTAGAGAAAACTAAGTTGAAAGATGATGGTAGCAACTACACGGACTGGGTCCATAATTTGAGGATTATCATCATTGTTGCTCAGAAGAATTATGTCCTTGATCCACTGCTAGGTGACAGACCTACTGCAGGAGCTGATGCAGATGTTATGAATGTCTGGCAGGCTCGATCTGATGACTACTCGATAGTTCAGTGTGCCATGCTTTACGGCTTTGAACCGGGACTTCAAAGACGTTTTGAAGGTCATGGAGCATATGAGATGTTCCAAGAGTTAAAGTTAATATTTGAAGCAAATGCCCAGGTTGAGAGATATGAAGTCTCCAACAAGTTCTATAGCTGCAAGATGGAGGAGAATAGTTCTGTCAGTGAACACATACTCAAAATGTCTGGGTATCATAACCACTTGACTCAGCTGGGAGTTGATCTTCCAGTTGATAGTGTTATTGACAGAGTTCTTTAGTCACTGCCACCAAGCTAGAAAGGCTTCGTGATGAACTATAATATGCAAGGGATGAATAAAATGATTCCTGAGCTCTTCGCAATGCTTACGGCGGCGGAGGTAGAAATCAAGAAGGAGCATCAAGTGTTGATGGTTAACAAGACCACTAGTTTCAAGAAAAAGGTCAAGGGAAAGAAAGGGAACTTCAAGAAGAATGGCAAGCAAGTTGCCTCTCCCGGGAAGAAGCCCAAAGCTAGACCCAAGCCTGAAACTGAGTGCTTCTACTGCAAAGGGAATGGTCACTGGAAGCGGAACTGCCCCAAATAATTGGCGGATAAGAAGGATGGCAAAGTGAACAAAGGTATATTTGATATACATGTTATTGATGTGTATCTTACTAATGCTCGTAGCAGCGCCTGGGTATTTGATACTGGTTCCATTGCTCATATTTGTAACTCGAAACAGGAGCTACGGAATAAACGAAGATTGGCTAAGGACGAGGTGACGATGCGCGTCGGGAATGGTTCCAAGGTCGATGTGATCGCCGTCGGCACACTACCTCTACATCTACTTTTGGGATTATTTTTAGACCTAAATAATTTTTATTTGGTGCCAGCGTTGAGCATGAACATTATATCTGGATCTTGTTTATTGCGAGACGGTTATTCATTTAAATCAGAGAATAATGGTTGTTCTATTTATATGAGTAATATCTTTTATGGTCATGCACCCTTCATGAATGGTCTATTCTTGTTAAATCTCGATCGTAGTGATACACATATTCATAATATTGATACCAAAAGATGCAAAGTTGATAATGATAGTGCAACATACTTGTGGCACTGCCGTTTACGTCATATTGGTGTAAAGCACATGAAGAAACTCCATGCAGATGGACTTTTGGAGTCACTTGATTATGAATAATTTGATACTTGCGAACCATGCCTCATGGGCAAGATGACTAAAACTCTGTTCTCCGGAACAATGGAGCGAGCTAATGACTTATTGGAAATAATACATACAGATGTATGTGGTCTGATGAGTATTGAAGCACGTGGCGGGTATCGTTATTTTTTGACCTTCACAGATGATTTCAGTAGGTATGGGTATATCTACTTGATGAAACACAAGTTTGAAACATTTGAAAAGTTTAAAGAATTTCAAAGTGAAGTGGAGAATCATCATAACAAGAAAATAAAGTTTCTACGATCTGATCGCAGAGGCGAATATTTGAGTTACGAGTTTGTCCTTCATTTAAAACAATGTGGAATTGTTTCACAACTCATGCCACCTGGAACACCACAGCATAATGGTGTGTCCGAACGTCGTAACCGTACTTTATTAGATATGGTGCGATCTATGATGTCTCTTACCGATTTACCACTATCGTTTTGGGGTTATGCACAACCGCATTCACGTTAAATAGGGCACTGTCTAAATCCGTTGAGACGACACCGTATGAACTATGATTTGGCAAGAAACCTAAGCTGTCGTTTCTTAAAGTTTGGGGATGCGATGCTTATGTCAAAACGCTTCAGCCTGATAAGCTCAAACCTAAATTGGAGAAGTGCGTCTTCATAGGATACCCTAAAGAAACTATTGGGTACATCTTCTACCACAGATCCGAAGGCAAAATCTTTGTTGCTAAGAATGGATCATTTCTAGAGAAGGAGTTTCTCTCGAAAGAAGTGAGTGGGAGGAAAGTAGAACTTGATGAGGTAATTGTACCTTCTCTCGAATTGGAAAGTAGCACATCATAGAAACCGTTCCCGTGATGCCTACACCAACTAGAGAGGAAGCAAATGATAATGATCATGAAACTTCAGATCAAGTTACTACTGAACCTCGTAGGTCGACCAGAGCATGATCCGCACTAGAGTGGTACGGTAATCCTATCCTGGAAGTTATGTTATTAGACCATGGCGAACCTATAAACTATGAAGAAGTTATGATGAGCCTAGATTCCGATAAATGGCTCGAGGCCATGAAATCTGAGATAGGATCCATGTATGAGAACAAAGTGTGGACTTTGGTGGACTTGCCCGATGATCGGCAAGCCATAGAGAATAAATGGATCTTGAAGAAGAAGACTGACGCTGATGGTAATGTTACTGTCTACAAAGCTCGACTTGTTGCAAAAGGTTTTTGGCAAGTTCAAGGAGTTGACAACGATGAGACTTTCTCACCCGTAGCGATGCTTAAGTCTGTCTGAATCATGTTAGCAATTGCCGCATTTTATGATTATAAAATCTGGCAAATAGACGTCAAAACTGCATTCCTTAATGGATTTCTTAAAGAAGAGTTGTATATGATGCAACCAAAAGGTTTAGTCGATCCTAAAGGTGCTAACAAAGTGTGCAAGCTCCAGCGATCTATCTATGGACTGGTGCAAGCATCTCGGAGTTGGAATATACGCTTTGATGAGGTGATCAAAGCATATGGTTTTATACAGACTTACGGTGAAGCCTGCATTTACAAGAAAGTGAGTGGGAGCTGTGTAGCATTTCTGATATTATATGTGGATGACATATTGTTGATTGGAAATGATATAGAATTTTTGGATAGCATAAAAGGATACTTGAATAAGAATTTTTCAATGAAAGACCTCGGTGAAGCTGCTTATATATTGGGCATCAAGATATATAGGAATAGATCGAGACGCATAATAGGACTTTCACAAAGCACATACCTTGACAAAGTTTTGAAGAAGTTGAAAATGGATCAGTCAAAGAAATGGTTCTTGCCTGTGTTGCAAGGTGTGAAGTTGAGTCAGACTCAAAGCCCGACAACTGCAGAAGATAGAGAGAAAATGAAAGTCATTCCCTATGCCTCAGCCATAGGTTCTATCATGTATGCTATGCTGTGTACCAGACCTGATGTGTGCCTTGCCATAAGTTTGGCAGGGAGGTACCAAAGTAATCCTGGAGTGGATCACTGGACAGCGGTCAAGAACATCCTGAAGTACCTGAAAAGGACCAAGGATATGTTTCTCGTTTATGGAGGTGACGAAGAGCATGTCTTAAATGGTTATGTCGATGCTAGCTTCGACACTGACCGAATGACTCTAAGTCACAAACCGGATACGTATTTATATTAAATGGTGGACCTGTCAGTTAGTGCAGTTCCAAGCAGAGCGTCGTGGCGGGATCTACGTGTGAAGCGGGGTACATAGCTGCTTCGGAAGCTGCACATGAAGGAGTCTGGATGAAGGAGTTCATATCCGATCTGGGTGTAAGACCTAGTGCATCGGGTCCAATGAAAATCTTTTGTAACAACACTGGAGCAATTGCCTTGGTGAAGGAATCCAGGTTTCACAAGAGAACCAAACACATCAAGAGACGCTTCAACTCCATTCGTGAAAAGGTCAAGGATGGATACATAGAGATTTGCAAAATACATATGGATCTGATTGTAGCAGACCCGTTGACTAAGCCTCTTCCGCGAGCAAAACATGACCAGCACCAAGACTCTATGGGTGTTAGATTCATTACAATGTAATCTAGATTGTTGACTCTAGTGCAAGTGGGAGACTGAAGGAAATATGCCCTAGAGGTAAAAATAAAGTTGTTATTTTATATTTCCTTATTCATGATAATGGTTTATTATTCATGCTAGAATTGTATTGATCGGAAACTTAAATACATGTGTGAATACATAAACAAATACCGTGTCCCCAGTGAGCCTCTACTAGACTAGCTCGTTGATGAAAGATGGTTAAGGTTTCCTAACCATAGACATGTGTTGTCATTTGATAACAGGATCACATCTTTAGGAGAATGAAGTGATGGACAAGACCCATCCGTTAGCTTAGCATATTGATTGTTCAGTTTATTGCTATTGCTTTCTTAATGTCAAATACATATTCCTTCGACTATGAGATTATGCAACTCCCGGATACCGGAGTTATACCTTGTGTGCTATCAAAGGTCACAACGTAACTGGGTGATCATAAAGATGCTCTACAGGTATCTCCGAAGGTGTTCGTTGAGTTGGCATAGATCAAGATTAGAATTTGTCACTCTGATTATCAGAGAGGTATCTCTAGGCCCTCTCGGTATGTCGGTGCAACAAACCCCAGGTATGTTGCCTAGACTGTACACAGGCTCAAGAACGAGATTGCAACATACAGGAAAAGGCCAAGCAGAAGAGATCAGCTCTTTGAGGAATCAAATGGCGGATCAAGAAGACCAAGACCAACCCAAGGAGTAAAATACCACAATGGGAAAACCTCCCCTACCGGGCAGGCGAGCCTGGCGGGGACGAGGTTGCCCCAAAGACAAGTCTCAAGATTGCCCCGGCAGGCTTGCCGGGGACGCTGAGGGCGGATTACCCCGCCAAGGCTCCACCGCTCCACCTCACAGCAACGCAAGTCACCAATCGGAGCGGTGTCGAGCCGTCAAGATGCTAAGTGGCCGTTAATTGGCACGTGGCAGCCATCTCCAGAGGAAATCATCTCCAAACGACACTCGTCCAGCGACGTGTCACGCAGGCAGGCGAGAAGGTGGCAAAACAGCACGGCAAGGCTTGCCGGGCTAGACTATGATGTGACACTATGCGGCGCATTTAATGCGCTCTGTCCAGTCTGCAGAGTTAGGTATGATGGCACCGTTTGCTATGTAATTAGTACACAATGACTGATTTGCCATTGTTGTGACCCCTTGATCTATAAAAGGAGGGCCATGGCAACCTTAGAAAGGATTCGGACCCGTATACGCTCATACACATGTAGCTGCTCTCGCCCCGAGGTGACCTTGCCGGGCTTGAGCGCTGCGTCTCCACCACGGCCCTCTCATCAATCCACCAAAGCAGGAGTAGAGTTTTACGCCTCACGGCAGCCCGAACCTGGGTAAAAACTGCCCGTGTGATCGCTGTCGCGCTACCCCGCGCCCTCTGCTCTTTGTGCAATACGTCCCTCCCCCTGCCGAACCACAAGGGGCCGATGGCCCCATAGGTGGCCGTGTTTTCCCACGACATCTTTGGTGCGCTAGGTAGGGGGAAGCGCTTGCACGAATTCGAGAGCATACGCAACGCATCATCTTCATCATCGTTTTCTTCATCGACGACTTCATCATCCATGGAGCCCAAGATGAAAAACGGTGCCACAGCTCACCCATCCACCTCGAAGGCCCCTCCATGCACGGCTGCCGACGCCATGGGGGCTACAGAAGCCCACGGGGACGTGGACACTGCGGGGGACGTGACCGGCGTATTCGGCGTCGTCATCACCTCCCCCATGGCCGAAACGGGAGCAGGAGGCACTGGAGAAGGACAGCGCCAACAACATGTCCCGACGGCCATGTTCCGCAAGGCGCGGGAGGAGAGATCATTCCATCCGTGCCTCTCCACCCCGCCGAAGGACGCGGCCATAGCGGTGATGCTCGCCCTGGGGCGAACCGCAACCCTCCGAACGCCCCCGCTGTGGGTGTGGCCGCAGAGCATGCGTCACCCCCAGGACGGGCTGGCCAAGCTGATGTGCCTAACGGAGCCGCTGATCCCCAAGCACATCCACCTCGCCTCCATGCCGCCCTGGCTTCTGGCTCACGGCGGCAGGAGCACGACGCTGCTACTACTGGCACCGATAGGAGCCCTGCCCGACAGCCGCGCCTTTGTACAAGCCTTGCCGAAGTTGCATGTAACCTTTGTACAAAGCCAGGCGCAGACCCTGAGCAACAGAGAAATAAACAAAGCGCTGGGGGGCCCCCGAAAGTTGCATGCATGCATAAGCATATCATGAGCATAGCATGATCGTATAGAAGAGGGCGCATGTGGCATTGTTTTCATCTGCATTAAGTTGCAGGATTCTTGCCGTGGACTTGGTCCCGAAGAAAATGAAGACGAGCCCACGTGACGATCCCCGGCAAGCCAAACAGATAAGTTCCTTCTTATCCATATTTGTTCTGTAATTAGCATACTTGTGCATATGAAAACCCCGTCACCTTCGAAACATAGGTGCTCCAACCCATTGACTTGAACACTGCTTTGGTCAGGGTGGTCGCAGTGGCCTTTGACGGAAAGGGCTCGGCGGGGGGCTGGTTCCTTTTTTTATGGTTGTGCCCGGCAGGCCTACCCCGCAGCAACAAACTAAGGGTACCGGCAGGATAGCTTGCCGGAGAAACTTGTTTACTTAAATGTATAGAGGCATTTCAGCTCTGCATGGAGATAGTACATGCACAAGTGCCCGACGAAGTTTGTCTTTTTCATTAATATGCTGATAAGCAAGTACAGATCTTACAGAACACAAAAATGGATAAAGAAGTTTACATTATTTAGACTAAAGTTTGGCCGATGCCTGCACATTTTAAACTGAAAAAAGATAAGTGCCCCGTAATCCCTTTCTTATCCCTCTCCTCCTCCTAGGCACTATGGTGGGAAGAGAAGAGGGCGAATGGAGTGCCTGAGCGGAAGCCTAGCCTGATCCCGCCAGGGCTTGCTGGACGCAGCCTGACAAGATCGAGAGTGGCAAGGCTGCGAAGGAGAGGGGCGGAAGGAGCAGCTCGGCGGTGCCCTGGTCACCACCTCCAGGACCAGCAAGAAGCCCCAGCGCAAGCACCGGCAGGGGAAACTGCCGGAGCTCAGCTGGAAGACTGCCGGAGGAGGCGAAGGCACCAAGAGAGCGACCCCCCGGCAACCGTCCTAAAAAGGCCGATGATGATGGTGCCGGGGAGGGAGGGGAAGAGCGAAAAGATGAGGCAGCGGGCTGGCAATACAAGACGAAGGTGTTGGTGCCATCGTACTCCGACCTGACGGCCTGCCACCCGCCTTTTCCGTCTTCCCTCAATCTTTCTTCATCACCACCACTCCGGGAGGATGCCAGCCCCTTGGGCCAACACCTCCCCCGGAGAAGCAGCAGGCGACGGCGACGGCCGAGGCGTGGAAGTGGCACCGCTCCCCACCTTGGAGGGCAGGAAGGTGCCACCGTCTTCAGCTTTCGCCCCGACTCTGCCGGAAGGAACATCACAGGGATTACCGAGGATCCTGAGTGCTGCACCCCAGACAGGCGCAGGAACTCCCAAGGGCCCTGTCGTTAGGGCAACGAGCCTCAGCGACCCGCGGCGAGGGCTGGCGTTCCTCACCGGACAACCGGCTCGTGTGAGGGAGACGAGCGTTTCACCATTTTGGAGAAGCGCGACACCTCCCACACCACGGGCGACTCGACACCCACATCCTCGACCACTGCATCCCTTTCAGCCCCAGATCAGACTCACTTCCCGGGCGTTTACACAAGCGTTCGGTGTCATCGACCCTAAGCTAGAGCCCAGGGCTTGGCCCCAGCCTCCCCACCTCAATATGACAGAGAAGGAAGCAAGGAAGAGAAGAAGAAGGGTGCGTGGATGAGCATTTCCGCTCCCCCTCACCCCCTCTTTTATAGGCGGGCTAAGGCTGGGGGCTGATCCCTCGGCGGGTAACCGCCGCCCCACTCCACCAACCCAAGAAGGTCGGGCCTCTGCCATGACGCTCTCTCCTGCACCACGCGCCTCCGTTACTTACCCCACTCAATGCATGCGGCTGACGTGGCCAAGGATAAGGGCGTGGTGGGAAGAGTGAATTGGCAGTTACTCACCCATGCGTTAAAGTCATTCACAGACCATTACAAGGATGGCCCCACTACAATTGGCATTACACGATGCGCGGGCAAACCGGAAACTGACTCAAGCTCAGATTAAAGAAGAAGCAAAGAAGATCTCAAGGGGTGAGCTACTACGGCCTCCCCACCTGTGTACTTGATAGGGCCTACCCCGACGACTCTCGGCAGTGCGTTCAGGCCAGGTCCCGGGACTCCTATCAGTGCAACAAACCCCAGGTATGTTGCCCAGACTGTACACAGGCTCAAGAACGAGATTGCAGCATACAGGACAAGGCCAAGCAGACGAGATCAGCTCTTTAAGGAGTCAAAGGGCGGATCAAGAAGACCAAGACCAACCCAAGGAGTAAAATACCACAATGGGAAAACCTCCCCTACCGTGCAGGCGAGCCAGGCGGGGACGAGGTTGCCCCGAAGACAAGTCTCAAGATTGCCCCGGCAGGCTTGCCGGGGACGCTGAGGGCGGACTACCCCGCCAAGGCTCCACCGCTCCATCTCACAGCAACGCAATTCACCAACCGGTGCGGTGTCGAGCCCTCAAGATGCTAAGTGGCCGTTATTTGGCACGTGGCAGCCATCTCCAGAGGAAATCACCTCCAAACGACACTCGTCCAGTGACATGTCACGCAGGCAGGCGAGAAGGTGGAAAAATAGCACGGCAAGGCTTGCCGGGCTAGACTACGATGTGACACTAAGCGGCGCATTTAATGCGCTCTGTCCAGTCTGCAGAGTTAGGTATGATGTCACTCTTTGCTATCTAATCAGTACACAATGACTGATTTGCCATTGTGGTGACCCCTTGATCTATAAAAGGAGGGCCATGGCAACCTTAGAAAGGATTTGGAGCCCTGTACACTCATACGCGCATAGCTGCTCTCGCCCCAAGGCGACCTTGCCGGGCTAGAGAGCTGCATCTCCACCACGGTCCTCTCATCAATCCACCAAAGCATGAGTAGGGTTTTATGCCTCACAGCGGCCCGAACCTGGGTAAAAACTGCCCGTGTGATCGCTGTCGCGCTGCCGCGCGCCCTCCGCTCTTTGTGCAATGCGTCCCTCCCCCCTGCCGAACCACAAGGGGCCGATGGCCCCATAGGTGGCCGTGTTTTCCCACGACACGGTAATACACATCATAAGAAGCCTTGCAAGCAAATGACTAATGAATTAGTTACGAGATGATGTATTATGGAACGAGTAAAGAGACTTGCCGGTAACGAGATTGAACTAGGTATGAAGACACCGACGATCGAATCTCGGGCAAGTAACATACCGACAGACAAAAGGAATTACGTATGTTGTCATAAGGGTTCGACCGATAAAGATCTTCGTAGAATATGTCGGAACCAATATGGGCGTCCAGGTCCCGCTATTGGTTATTGACCGGAGAAGCATCTTGGTCATGTCTACATCATTCTCAAACCCGTAGGGTCCACACGCTTAACGTTCATTGACGATATAGTATTATATGAGGTATGTTGGTGACTGAATGTTGTTCGGAGTCCCGGATGAGATCACGAACATGACGAGGAGCTCCGGAATGGTCCGGAGGTAAAGATTGATATATGGGATAATAGTGTTTGGTCTGCGGAAGGGTTCCGGAATTCACCGGAAGGGGTTTCGGATGTTTCCCGAAATGTTCTGGTGCGAGAACACTTTATTTGGGCCAAGGGGTAAAGCCCATGAGGTTTTTGGAAAGTGCAAAAGGAAGTTTTGCGGAGTCCAGGGGCCAGACGCCAGCGACCCTGGCGTCTGGGTCCAGACGCCGGGAACCGTGGCGTCTGGTCCTGGAGTCCGAGGACTCTTGCCTTTCGGGCAAAACCGACATTGAGGAGGCTTATACTCCAAGTTTTGACCCCAGGGCTCAACATATAAATAGAGGGGCAGGGCTAGCACCCAAGACACATCAAGATTCACCAAGTCGTGTGCCGGCAACCCTGTCCCCTCTAGTTTATCCTCCGTCATAGTTTCCGTTGTGCTTGGCGAAGCCCTGCGGAGATTGTTCTTCACCAACACTGTCACCACGCCGTCGTGCTGCCGAAACACATCTACTACTTTGCCCCTCTTGCTGGATCAAGAAGGCGATGACGTCATCGAGCTGAACGTGTGCTGAACGCGGAGGTGCCGTACGTTTGGTACTTGATCGGGACGGATCATGAAGGTGTACGACTACATCAACCGCGTTGATAAACGCTTCCTTTTAGCGATCTTCAAGGGTATGAAGATGCTCTCCCGTCTCGTAGCTATGCATCTCCATGGATAGATCTTGCATGTTCGTAGAATTTTTTTATTGTCCATGCAACGTTCCCCAAACAATAGCATCGTTCTATATATCAATCTTTACCTCCAGACCATTCCGGAGCTCCTCGTCATGTCCGTGATCTCATCCGGGACTCCGAACAACATTTGGTCACCAATTCACATAACTCCTATAATACTATATCATCAACGAACGTTAAGTGTGCGGGCCCTACGGGTTCGAGAATGATGTAGACATGACCGAGACGACTCTCCGGTCAATAACCAATAGCGGAACCTGGATGCTCATATTGGTTCCTACATATTCTACAAAGATCTTTATCGGTCGAACCTTTATGACAACATACGTAATTCCCTTTGTCTGTCAGTATGTTACTTGCCCGAGATTCGATCGTCGGTATCTCCATTCCTAGTTCCATCTTGTTACTGGCAAGTCTCTTTACTCGTTCCATAATACATCATCTCGTAACTAACTCCTTAGTCACTTTGCTTGCAAGCTTCTTATGATGTGTATTACCGAGAGGGCCCAGAGATACCTCTCCGATATACGAAGTGACAAATCCCAACCTCGATCCATGCCAACTCAACAGACACCTTCAGAGACACCTATTGAGCATCTTTATAATCACTCAGTTACATTGTGACGTTTGATAGCACACAAGGCATTCCTCTGGTATCCGGGATTTGCATGATCTCATGGTCGAAGGAACATGTATTTGACATTAAGAAAGCAGTAGCAATAAACTGAACGATCAAATGCTAAGCTAACGAATGGGTCTTGTCCATCACATCATTCTCCTAATGATGTGATCCCATTATCAAATGACAACTCATGTCTATGGTTAGGAAACCTCAACCATCTTTTGATCAACGAGCTTGTCTAGTAGAGGCTCACTAGGGACACGGTATTTGTTTATGTATTCACACATGTATTTAAGTTTCCGGTCAATACAATTCTAGCATGAATAATAAATCTTTATCATGAATAAGGAAATATAATAATAACAACTTTATTATTGCCTCTAGGGCATAGTTCCACCAGTCTCCCACTTGCACTAGAGTCAATAATCTGGATTACATAGTAATGAATCTAACACCCATGGAGCCTTGGTGCTGATCATGTTTTGTCCGCAGAAGAGGTTTAGTCAACGGGTCTGCTACACTCAGATCCGTATGTATTTTGCAAATTTCTATGTCTCCATCCTTGACCTTTTGACGAATGGAGTTGAAGCGTCTCTTGATGTGTTTGGTTGACTTGTGAAACCTGAATTCCTTCGCCAAGGCAATTGCTCCAGTGTTGTCACAAAAGATTTTCATTGGACCTGATGTACTGGGTATTACACCCAGATCGGATATGAACTCCTTCATCCAGACTCCTTCATGCGCTGCTTCCGAAGCAGCTATGTACTCCGCTTCACACGTAGATCCCGCCATGACGCTCTGCTTGGAACTGCACCAACTGATAGCTCCACCATTTAATATAAACACGTATCCAGTTTGTGACTTAGAGTCATCCGGATCAGTGTCGAAGCTAGCATCGACATAACCCTTTACGACGAGCTCTTCATCACCTCCATAAACGATAAACATATCCTTGGTCCTTTTTAGGTACTTCAGGATGTTCTTGACCGCTGTCCAGTGATCCACTCCTGTATTACTTTGGTACCTCCCTGCCAAACTTATGGCAAGGCACACATCAGGTCTGGTACATAGCATATCATACATGATAGAACCTATGGCTGAGGCATAGGGAATGACTTTCATTTTCTCTCTATCTTCTGCTGTGGTCGGGCTTTGAGTCTGACTCAATTTCACACCTTGCAACACAGGCAATAGCCCTTTCTTTCACTGGTCCATTTTGAACTTCTTCAGAACTTTGTCAAGGTATGTGCTTTGTGAAAGTCCTATTAAGCGTCTTGATCTATCCCTATAGATCTTGATGCCCAATATATAAGCAGCTTCACCGGGGTCTTTCATTGAAAAAATCCTATTCAAGTATCCTTTTATGCTATCTAGAAATTCTATATCATTTCCAATCAACAATATGTCATCCACATATAATATCAGAAATGCTACGGAGCTGCCACTCACTTTCTTGTAAATACAGGCTTCACTGTAAGTCTATATAAAACCATATGCTTTGATCACCTCATCAAAGCGTATATTCCAACTCCGAGATGCTTGCACCAATCCATAGATGGATCACTGGAGGTTGCACACTTTGTCAGCACCTTAGGATCGACAAAACCTTCTGGTTGCATCATATACAACTCTTCTTCAAGAAATCCATTAAGGAATGCAGTTTTGACGTCCATTTGCCATATTTCATAATCTTAAAATGCGGCAATTGCTAACATGATTCGGACAGACTTAAGCATCGCTACGGGTGAGAAAGTCTCATCGTAGTCAACCCCTTGAACTTGTCAAAAACCTTTTGCGACAAGTCGTGCTTTGTAGACAGTAACATTACCATCATCGTCCTTCTTCTTCTTGAAGATCCATTTATTCTCAATGGCTTGCCGATCATCGGGCAAGTCCACCAAAGTCCACACTTTGTTCTCATACATGGATCCTATCTCAGATTTCATGGCCTCAAGCCATTCATCGGAATATGTGCTCATCATAGCTTCTTCATAGTTCGTAGATTCGCCGTGGTCTAATAACATGACTTCCAGGACAGCATTACCGTACCACTCTGGTGCGGAACGTGTTCTAGTCGACCTACGAAGTTCAGTAGTAACTTGATCGGAAGTTTCATGATCATCATCATTAGCTTCCTCTCTAGTTGGTGTAGGCATTACCTCATGACCAACACGCTCGATCACCTCTGGCCAGACACACTTGCTGGGTAATGCCCGACCTCGGGAGATCAACACGAAGCAGCGCCCTACCTTGGCTCAGCAGAGAGGTCAGCACACCGGACTAACCTATGCACCCAGAGGTCTTGGGCCATCGCCCTGGGCACCCTGCGCGTTGCGTGGCTGGCCGGGGTGCAGGCGCGACACAGAACTCGTTAGTGAAGTATCCAGCCCATTCCCGGCGATCAGCCCGCACGGTGAACCGTGACGTTTGAAGAGCTTTCGGGAGAAACGTACGACATAGAGGGTCCCATAAACTATTATCCCGCATGGTGGTAGTGCGTATAGGGCACGTCGACCCACTCAGATCAAATACCCAAATCCAATAGGCTCATTTAATAACACGCGGAGACAATCAAAGTTTCTGAAGCTCCGCCACAATATCACACTCGGGCGCCCTTCCGGGCATGCCCGACATCATAGATCTCCCTGCGGGTACCCCTCAGGGTCAACCCACCTGTGACAAAGGTCAAAGTAACCGTGTAGTCATAACATCAAGGGGGAAACCTGAGGAATCACCCTCGGAGGATTCCACCTGATGAAATCATCAAGGTGAACGTAGGAGGCATCACCCTCGAGGTTCACACTTGAGGGGGTTACACGACAGAGTCGTATCGGAAGTGGTGAAGGAGGAATCACCCTCGATGACCACGACCGAACAGCTATACTACAGAGTTATCATCAGGAGTGCGTTACGAGGTATCACCCTCGGCACTCGATAGTAACTATGCAGAGTCGTACAACTAAGGGGGGTGAGGTGATGTGTCGGTCTCTGGTCGTCGATCACGATGATCGAGTAGTCGATGATGAAGCAGAGGCAACAAGGGTAAAGTGATGGGGGTCACTGATGGTTCACTAACCAACTTATACTAAGCAGTTTGAAATAGGCAGGTAAGGTAGCAATAACCAGGTTACAAAAGCAGGCTATGCATCAGAATAGGAGCAATCATTTACAGTAGGAAAATCTAATGCAAGCATGAGAGTATAGAATGGGCGATATCGGATGTTCAAGGGGGGGGCTTGCCTGGAAGCTCTGCTGAGAGGGGCTGGTCGTCGGAAGGCTGCTCGTCCGGAGCGAAGTTGTACTCTGCTGTGTCGGCGTCGGTCTCGGCGTCTATCGAGAGAGAAGGAGGGGGAAAGAAACAATAAATTCATGGCTAAAATGCAAACAATATGCATGACATGCCTTAATGATAAACAGAGGTGTTCTACTGCCTAACTAGATGATTTAGTTAATTTAGGAATTTATTTAGATTTATTTTATTAAAGTTGAGCACTATTCATTTATCGAAATCAGTCTAAAAGTTCCATGTTCAGGTAGCTAGGGGCATCTGACAGATGAACGGACCACGTATTCAGATTCGTCTCGTCGTTCTGATCAACTTTCATGTAAAAGTTTTTCGATCGGAGCTACGGTTTATTTTATATGATTTTTCAAAGTTTTAATAGAATTTCTGGAATTATTTTACTTATTAAATCAACATTATCCAGAATAGTAATTAATGATGTCATCATGATGTCAGAGTGACGTTAGCGGGTCAACTGGTCGGTTGACAAGTCATACCTGACACAACGATACATACGTGTCGGTTCCCCTTCTGTCACTGGGATCAAGCACCGTAAGATCGAACCCATCACAAAGCACCTCTTCCCATGGCAACAAAATCAATCTAGTTGGCCTAACTAAACCAAAGATTCGAAGAAGAAATATGAGGCTATAAGTAATCATGCATATAAGAGATCAAAAGACTCAAATAACTTTCATGGATAAAAACATAGATCTGATCATAAACTCAAAGTTCATCGGATCCCAACAAACACACCGCAAAAAGAGTTACATAAAATAGATCTCCAAGAGACCATTGTATTGAGAATCAAAAGAGAGAGAGGAAGCCATCTAGCTACTGCCTACGGACCCGTAGGTCTACAATGAACTACTCACGCATCATCGGAGAGGCACCAATGAGGATGATGAACCCCTCCGTGATGGTGTCTAGATTGGATCTGTGGTTTCTGGAACTTGCGGCGGCAGGAATTGATTTTCGTCGACTCCCCTAGGGTTTCTGGAATATTGGGGTATTTATAGAGCATAGAGGCGGTGCGGGAGGTGGCCGAGGTGGGCACAACCCACCTGGGCGCACCTGGGCCCCCAGGCACGCCCTGGTGGGTTATGCTCCCCTCGGAGCCCCCCTCAGGTACTTTCTTGGCCCAACTTGTGTCTTCTGGTCCAGAAAAAATCACCAAAAAGTTTCGCTGCGTTTGGACTCCGTTTGGTATTGATTTCCTGCGAAGTAAAAAACAAGCAAAAAACAGCAACTGGCACTGGGCACTATGTCAATAGGTTAGTCCCAAAAAATAATATAAAGTTGCTATAAAATGATTGTAAAACATCTAAGAATGATAATATAACAGCATGGAACAATCAAAAATTATAGATACGTTGGAGACGTATCAATCACATCGACCTTGGAACCATTTTCGACGCGCATCGTCACCTCGTCCTTAGCCAATCTTCGTTTATTCCGCAGCTCCTGTTTCGAGTTACAAATATGAGCAACCGAACCAGTATCAAATACCCAGGAGCTACTATGAGCATTAGTAAGGAACACATCAATAACATGTATATCAAATATAGCTTTGTTCACTTTGCCATCCTTCTTATCCGCCAAGTATTTGGAGCAGTTCCGCTTCCAATGACCATTTCCCTTGCAGTAGAAGCACTCAGTTTTAGGCTTGGGTCCAGCTTTGGGCTTCTTCACGGGAGTAGCAACTTGCTTGCCATTCTTCTTGAAGTTCCCTTTCTTTCCCTTGCCCTTTTTATTGAAACTAGTGGTCTTGTTAACCATCAACACTTGATGCTCCTTCTTGATTTCTACCTCCGCCGATTTCAGCATCGCGAAAAGCTCGGGAATCATTTTCGTCATCCCTTGCATATTATAGTTCATCACGAAGCCTTTATAGCTTGGTGGTAGTGATTGAAGAACTCTGTCAATAACACACTCATCTGGGAGCTCAATTCCCAGCCGAGTCAAGTGGTTATGATACCCAGACATTTTGAGTATGTGTTCACTAACAGAACTATTCTCCTCCATCTTGCAGCTATAGAACTTGTTGGAGACTTCATATATCTCAACCCGGGCATTAGCTTGAAATATCAACTTCAGCTCTTGGAACATCTCATATGCTCCATGGCGTTCAAAACGTTTTTGAAGTCCCAGTTCTAAGCCGTAAAGCTTGGCACACTAAACTATTGAGTAGTCATCAGATCGAGCCTGCCAGACGTTCATAAGATCTGAAGTAGCTCCTGCAGCAGGTCTGTCACCTAGCGGTGCATCAAGGACATAATTCTTCTGTGCAGCAATGAGCATAATCCTCAAGTTACGGGCCCAGTCCGTGTAGTTGCTACCATCATCTTTCAACTTAGCTTTCTCTAGGAACGCATTAAAATTCAGGGGAACGGTAGCACGGGCCATTGATCTACAACATAGATATGCAAAAACTATTAAGACTAAGTTCATGATAAATTAAGTTCAATTAATCAAATAACTAATGAACTCCCACTTAAATTAACATCCCTCAAGTTATCTAAGTGATACATGATCCAAATCAACTAACCCATGTCCGATCATCATGTGAGATGGGGTAGTCATCAATTGTGAACATCTCTATGTTGATCATATCTACTATATGACTCATGTTCGACCTTTCAGTCTCCAGTGTTCCGAGACCATGTCTGTACATGCTAGGCTCATCAAGTTTAACCCAAGTATTCTGCTTGTGTAAAACTGGCTTACACCCGTTGTATGTGAATGTAGATTCTATCACACCCGATCATCACGAGGTGCTTCAAAATGACGAACTTTAGCAACGGTGCATACTCGGGGAGAACACTTTTATCTTGAAATTTAGTGAAGGGATCATCTTATAATGCTACCGTCGTTCTAAGCAAAATAAGATGCATAAAGGATAAACATCACATGCAATCAAAATATGTAACATGATATGGCCATCATCATCTTGTGCTTTTGATCTCCATCTTCACCGGCTCAACACCTTGATCTCTATCGTTGCGTCGGGGTCGTCTCGCCAACTATTGCTTCTACAACTATTGCTAGCGCATAGTGATAAAGTAAAGCAATTACATGGTGCTTGCATTTCATACAATAATTAAGAGACAACCCTAAGGCTCCTGCCGGTTGTCAATATTACAAAACATGATCATCTCATACAACAACGTATATCACATCACGTCTTGACCATATCACATCACAACATGCCCTGCAAAAACAAGTTAGATGTCCTCTACTTTGTTGTTGCAAGTTTTACGTAGCTGCTACGGGCTTCTAGCAAGAACCGTTCTTAGCTACGCAAAAACCACAATGGTGATTTATCAAGTTTTTTGTTTTAACCTTCTTCAAGGACCGGTCGTAGTCAAATTTGATTCAACTAAAGTAGGAGAAACAGACACCTGCCAACCACCTTTATGCAAAACAAGTTGCATGTCTGTCGGTGCAACCGGTCTCATGTGCGTGGACATGTAAGGTTGGTCCGGGCCGTTTCATCCCACAATGCCGCCGAATTAAAATAAGATGTTGGTGGTAAGTAGTATGAACATCACCGCCCACAACTCCTTTGTGTTCTACTCGTGCATATCATCTACACATATGCCACTGTTGGGAAACGTTGCATGGAAAACAAAAAAAATTCTACGCACACGCAAGATCTATCCATGGAGATGCATAGCTACGGGAGGGGAGAGTGTGTCTACGTACCCTCGTAGACCGTTAAGCGGAAGCATTTATCAACGTGGTTGATGTAGTTGAACACCTTCGCGATCCAACCGATCAAGTACCGAATGTACGACACCTCCGTGTTCAGCACACGTTCAGCTCGATGACGTCCTCGCCTTCTTGATCCAGCAAGACGGGCGAAGTAGTAGATGAGTTCCGGCAGCACGACGGCGTGGTGATGGTGGTGGTGAACTTGTTCCCTCAGGGCTTCGCCATGCACTGCGGAAAAACTGGACGGAGGATGAAACTGTGAAGAGGGGCGCCGCACACGGCTAAGAGATTGTCGTGGGTTGAAGGGTGCCCCTCCCTCATATATATAGGTGGGGGGGAGGAGGGGAGGCAGCCTAGGGCTCCCCCACGGGGCCGACGGTCACCTTGGGCGCCTGCCCTGGCCGCGCCCTCCCCCTTCCTTCTTGGGCGCGCAGGGGGAAGGCAGGAGCGGGTGGCGCCCCCCCCCTTTCCTTTCTCTTAGGTGGAGGGGAAGGCAGGAGGGGCTAGCCCGCCCCCTTTCCTTCCCTAGGGCCGGCGGCCAGGGAGAGGGCGCGCCAGCCCCCTTGTGGGCTGGTGTGTGCCTCCCCTTGGCCCATTAGGCCCATATACCTCTCGGGGCCTCTCGGAACCCCTTCCGGTGATCCGATGACTACCCGATACATTCAGAAACCTTTCCGGTGACCAAATAACATAGTTCTATATATCAATCTTTACCTCCGAACCATTCTGGAGCTCCTTGTCATGTCCTTGATCTCATCCGGGACTCCGAACAACATCCAGTCACCAATTCACATAACTGATATAATACTATATCGCCAATGAACGTTAAGCGTGCGGACCCTACGGGTTCGAGAATGATGTAGACATGACCGAGACGACTCTCCGATCAATAACCAGTAGCAGAACCTGGATGCCCATATTGGTTCCTACATATTCTACAAAGATCTTTATCGGTCGAACCTTTATGACAACATACGTAATTCCCTTTGTCTGTCGGTATGTTACTTGCCCGAGATTCGATCGTCGGTATCTCCATACCTAGTTCAATCTCGTTACCGGCAAGTCTCTTTACTCATTCCGTAATAAATTATCTTGTAACTAACTCCTTAGTCACTTTGCTTGCAAGCTTCTTATGATGTGTATTACCGAGAGGGCCCAGAGATACCTCTCCGATACACGAAGTGACAAATCCCAATCTCGATCCATGCCAACTCAAAGACACCTTCGGAGATACCTGTAGAGCATCTTTATAATCACTCAGTTACGTTGTGACGTTTGATAGCACACAAGGCATTCCTCCGGTATCCGGGAGTTGCATGATCTCATGGTCGAAGGAACATGTATTTGACATTAAGAAAGCAATATCAATAAACTCAACGATCATATGCTAAGCTAACGGATGGGTCTTGTCCATCACATCATTCTCCTAATGATGTGATCCCGTTATCAAATGACAACTCATGTCTACGGTTAGGAAACCTTAACCATCTTTTGATCAACGAGCTAGTCTAGTAGAGGCTCACTAGGGACACGGTATTTGTTTATGTATTCACACATGTATTTAAGTTTCCGGTCAAAACAATTCTAGCATGAATAATAAACCTTTATCATGAATAAGGAAATATAATAATAACAACTTTATTATTGCCTCTAGGGCATATTTCCATCACTAATTTTGTATCATCTATATTTTTTGGTTGATCTGCCATGATAGGTTAAAATCATGATTACTATGGTAAGATTATGTCTTTTACTCTCTCCAGGCCAAATTAATTGATGCAACCCATATACATTTTAAACTGGACATTGTGTATGAGTTGCATCATTTAATTTGGACTGGAGGGAGTACTTGTTTTTACCGGCTTGTATCTTTAGCCCATCAAGCAACCGGCCTGGCTGGCCTTCTCTCCCTTTGGGTTGTTGCTTTCCTAGGTAGGTGAAAATCGGTCTAGATAGCAAAAGGAATGTGTTTGGACTAAAAAAAGCAAAAAAGAATCAGTCACGTTTTCTAATTGATCTAGGTGATCTAGGTGTTGCCGTTTGTTAGAAGGGATAGAGAGGATTTTGTGGAATTGTTGGTTATTGCTTGAGCCTCGTGGGCATATATATATATATATATATATATATATATATATATATATATATATATATATATATATGAGTACAATGGCCAACTTGGAGTACAAGACAAGGCAGGAACAAATCCTAGTCTATCCTATACTTCCTAATAATTATTATACTCAACATCCCCCTACAGTCACAACAGCAGGGACGCAGATGGTGAGACTGGAGAAGAATCCAAAGGTAAGCCGACGGACATCCCCCGCCAGTCGTAACGGTCGATGCATCGCGGAAGTTGTGGCTGGAGTGGAAACTGATGAGGTTGCTCAAGCAAGGCAGTAGCCCTTTCTGTCATTGTCAAGGTAGCCGAGAGCGTGGGTGGTGTAGCCGTGACGAGGTAGCCGTGCGAAGAGTGCCGTGATCGATGTCGAGTCGGGGTGGCCGGTGTCGAGGAAGTCGTCGTGGAGCCGCGGGTGCAAGGAGGCACCGAGTTAGTCATGGGCGCAGTGGTGTCGTAGTGGTGCGCCTAAAAGAATATGATGTTGATGAGGTGATAACCCAGAAGTATAGGGGATCATTTGTAGCCTTTTTTGATAAATAAGAGTGTCGAACCCAATGAGGAGCTAAAGGTAGAACAAATATTCTCTCAAGTTCTATCGACCACCGATACAACTCTACGCACACTTAACGTTTACTTTACCTAGAACAAGAATAAAACTAGGAGTACTTTGCGATAATAAAAGTATGACTAAAATGCAAGATAATAAATTTAGTAGTTTAGTAGAAATGTTTTTGTCACACAAGAAAGTTATTTGTCCCTAGATGATCGATAACTAAACCGGTAATCATTATTGCAATTTTATATGAGGGAGAGGAATGAGCTAACATACTTTTCGTACTTGGATCATATGCGCTTATGATTGGAACTCTAGCAAGCATCCGCAACTACCAAAGATCATTAAGGTAAAACCCAACCATAGCATTAAGTATCAAGTCCTCTTTATCCCATACGCAACAACCCCCTTACTCGGGCGTAAGCTTCTGTCACTCTAGCCACCCACCATAAGCGAATAATGAACGTATTGCAACACTCTACAGCGGGGATCCCTCACATTTGCATGACATGGAGGGCACCGTAGGACAACACACTACTAGGAAAAGGCCTGTTAGTGGCGCACCTGTTTTGGCCATTAATGGCGCACTACAGGTGCGCCACTATCATCACGCCATTAGTAACTAATACTAATGGCGCATCCCTGGTGCGCCATTAGTATACCAGACAGTAGTGGCGCACCAGGAAGTGCGCCATTAGTATGTCCCCTGGTGCACCATTAGTATGCCTCCCAGGGGGCCATATTTACCTTGTGCTCTGGGTTACTAATGGCGCACTTCTATGTGGTTAGTAATGGCGCACTTCTATGTGGTGCGCCATTACTACTATAGTAATGGCGCACTTCTATGTGGTGCCATATTAGCATACACTTAGTGACCACTTAGTGCGATTTGACTTGAGATTAAGCATATTGACCCAAGATTAAGCCATATTGACCCGAGATTAAGAAAAAAACGAAAAAAAAAATTTGAAATTTTTTTTGAAATTTTTTTTTTTCGTTTTTTTCTTAATCTCGGGTCAATATGGCTTAATCTTGGGTCAATATGCTTAATCTCAAGTCAAATCGCACTAAGTGGTCAAACTTCCTGGAAGGTCACCCATCCTCACACTACTCCAGCCCGAGCACACTTAACTTCGCAGTTCTATCCAACTCCAGCACCAACTCACTTAACAAGCACTTGTTGATATATCTATGATATCAATCCTATTAAACCTTGTTGATGTCTAGGACTTTGTTCATGTTCATTAGTGTGATGAAATTTTGAAAAAATATTTCAAACTTCCCGGTCATATTACATATCATATTTTGAAAAAAAATTCCAAAAAAAAATTCGAAACCAAATTTTTTTTTCTGTTACTAGTGGCGCACCTAGCAAATGGTGCGCCACTAGTAAGTTTGAATTTTTTTTCGATTTTTTCCCCTCTTGATCTTAAAAGCTCCGTATCTTTCGTTCTGTTAGGTTTTTGGGGATTCTGAAAATGTTTAACGATTCGGATGTAACTTTTCGAGTAGATGATTTTTCATATACAAAACTTTTTCATCGGAGTTCGTATGCAAAAGTTATGCCCATTTTTCAAATTCTCGAGAGATTTTGCAAAAAAGTCAAAAATTCATGTTTGTAAATTTTGCTAACAACTAGACCACATATCACATGGGAATCTTATTTTCTTTTATTTTTTTGACATTTCTATCATTTTCTTTTTTTTTTAAACTGAAAAGGCTGTCCACGCGGGGGGGGGGGGTGCATTTGGTGAATAAATTGTAAGACTCAGAAAGTTAGTAATGGCGCACCACGTAACAGGTGCGCCATTAGTAACCCTGGTTACTAATGGCGCACCTGTTACGTGGTGCGCCATTACTAGTTTTGCAAAAAAAATAAAAATAAAATGTTTAGTAGTGGCGCAACAGTGGATAGTGCGCCATTACTAGTTTGAACTAGTAATGGCGCACTGTACCCAGGTGCGCCATTACTAGTTTTGAAAAAAAAAGTAAAAAAAAATTTGTTAGTAGTGGCGCACAGAGTGTGTGGTGCGCCATTACTAGTTAAAACTAGTAATGGCGCATTGTGCCCTGGTGCGCCATTAATAGTTTTGGAAAAATAAAAATAAATAAAATTTGCTAGTAATGGCGCATCGTGTGTCTCGTGCGCCATTAGTAATGAGGACACTAATGGCGCACCTGTATCTGGTGCGCCACTGCTATATAGCAGTGGCGCACCACATACATGGTGCGCCATTAATATCCATATCAGCTATAGCCCTTTTCCTAGTAGTGACACCAAAATAAAATATACAACTCAAACCAATCATGATCATCAATCAACCCATAGGACAAAACAGATATACTCAAACATCATAGGATAACCACATATCATTGGATAATAATATATAGTGTTGACCACCATGTTTAAGTAGAGAATTGCAGCGGGAATAGAGAGGTTACACCGCTGCATAGAGGGGGAGAAAGTTTGTGTTAACGGTAGCAAGGTTGTTGATGTAGATCGCCGTGACGATCCTTGCCCCGGCGGCACTCCGGCGCCACCAGGAGAGAGGTGGAGAGAGCCCCCCTACTTCTTCTTCTTCCTTGACCTCCCCCCTAGATGGGAAGAGGGTTTCCCCTCTGGTCCATGGCGGCGGAGGGGCGAGAGCCCCTCCTAGATTGGATTTATCTCTCTGTTTCGCGTTCTTGTTTTCTGGCCGAAAACCATTTCTTAAATATCCGGAGATCCGTAACTCCGATTGCGCCAAAATTTTAACATGATTTTTTTCCGGATATAATCTTACTTGTGCCCGAAGAAGCACCCCAACCGACTTACGGGGTGCCCACTAGGCACTACCGCGCGTTGGGGGGGGGGGGCAGGCGCGCCCAGGTGGTTAGTGGAGGTCGTGGGCCTTCGTTTGCATTGATTCCACCTCCCAAAAATCACATATATTCCAAAATAATTCTCCGTAAAATTTTATCACATTTGGACTTCGTTTGATATGGATATTCCGCGAAACAAAAAACATGCAACAAACAGGAACTGGCACTGGGCACTGGATCAATATGTTAGTCCAATAAATCATATAAATTATTGCCAAAAGTATGTGAAAGTTGTATAATATTGGCATGGAACAATAAAAAATTATAGATACGACGGAGACGTATCAGCATCCCCAAGCTTAATTCCTGCTCGTCCTCGAGTAGGTAAATGATAAAAGGATAATTTTTGATGTGGAATGCTACCTAGCATAATCTTGATCATATAATCTAATCATGGCATGAATATTAACACACGAGTGATTCAAAGCAATAGCCTATAATTTGACATAAAGACATTAATACTCAGGCATCCCAACAAACAATCATGTCTTCCAAAATATCAATGCTAAAGAATGCTATCCCTTCGAAATCATATAGTCTTGTCATGCTCCATCTTCTTAACAAAAAGTATTTATCATGCACAACCCCGATGACAAGCCGAGCAATTGGTTCATACTTTTTAATGCGCTTCAGCTCTTTCAACCCCCACGCAATACATGAGCGCAAGCCATGGATATAGCACTATGGGTGGAATAGAATACGGTGATAGAGATTAATTTCGAGAAGATAAAAAAGAAGATAGTCTCACATCAACACGGCTAACCAACGGGCTATGGAGATGCCCATCAATTGTTATCAACATGAGGAGTAGGGATTGCCATGCAACGAATGCACTAAGAGCTATAAGTGTATGAAAGCTCAACATGAAAACTAAGTGGGTGTGCATCTAACTCTATAATGAAATATTCCCACTAGTATGTGAAAGTGAAAACATAGGAGACTCTCTACATGAAAAACATGGTGCTACTTCGAAGCACAAGTGTGGAATTAGCATGCCCCTTCTCTTCCTTCTTTCTTTCATTTTTTTTTCTTTCTCTTTTTTTCTTTTCCTTTTTTTCTTTTTCTTTTTTTTTCTTTTGGTCCGGAGTTTCATCCCGACTTGTGGGGGAATCATAGTCTTCATCATCCTTTCCTTACTGGGACAATGCTCTAATAATGAATAATGATGATCATCACACTTCTATTTACTTACAACTAAATATTACAACTCCATACCTATAACAAAATATGACTCTATATGAATGCCTCTGGTAGTGTACCAGGATGTGCAATGATCTAGCGTAACATGTATAAAAAATGATGAACGGTGGCTAAGCCACAACTACTATGTCAGCTATATGATCATGCAAAGCAATATGACAAATGAATGCTGAAGTCATCAAAATGGAAGTGGTGGAAGTTGCATGTCAATATATCTCGGAATGGCTATGGAAAGGCCATAATAGGTAGGTATGGTGGCCGTTTTGAGGAAGATATAATAAGGCTTATGTGTGATAGAGCGTATCATATCACGGGGTTTGGATGCACCTGCAAATTTTGCACCACATCTCGAGGTGAGAAAGGGCAATGCACAGTACCATAGAGGCTAGCAAATTGTGGAAAGGTAAGAGTGCGTATAATCCATGGACTGACATTAGTCATAAAGAACTCATATAGTTATTGCAAAAGTTTATTAGCCCTCGAAGCAAAGTACTACTACGCATGACCCTAGGGGGATAGATTGGTAGGAAAAGACCATCGCTCATCTCCGACCGCCACTCAAAAGGAAGACAATCAATAATAAATCATGCTCCAACTTCATAGCATAATGAGAGACTATATATGCATGCTTCGGGAATCACAAACCTTAACACCAACATTCTTACTAACCACAACCATTTACTAGTACCTCCCACATATTATCATCTCTATATCGCAAAACTATTGCATGGAATCAAACACATCATATTCAGTGATCCATAAGTTTTATGTAGGATTTTATGACTAACCATGCAATTGACCAATTTCTGTTGACTCTCTAAATAGATATAAGTGAAGCAAGAGAGTTTAATTCTTTCTATAAAAGACCATGCTCTAATAAATATAAGTGAAGCAAGAGAGCATTCTACAAATAACGGTTTTCCATGTGAAGAAAAACAGGCAATCCAAACTTCAAATGATATAAGTGAAGCACATGAAGCATTCTATAAAGCCATACTCAAAAGATATAAGTGAAGTGCAATGAGCATTCTATAAATCAACCATGGACTATCTCATACCAGCATGGTGCATAAAAGAAAAGAGAAAACTAAACACAAAATACGCTCCAAGATTCACACTTATCACATGAACGAAACGAAGACGAAAACATACCGATACTTGTTGAAGAAAGATGGGATGCCTTCCGGGGCATCCCCAAGCTTAGACACTTGAGTCTCCTTGGGTATTTACTTGGGGTGCCTTGGGCATCCCCAAGCTTTAACTCTTGCCTCTCCTCCTTCTCCTCATATCGAGACCTCCTCAATCTTTGATCACTTCATCCACACAAAACTTAACAGAAAACTAGTGAGATCCGCTAGTATAATAAAGCAAATTTCTACTTTAAGTACTGTTGCAAACACATTCATATTTTGATTTTGTATTGTAGCTATTGTATTATAACTTATCCATGGCTTATACCACCGATAAAATCGATAGTTTCATAAAAACAAGCAAAACAATGCATCAAAAACAGAATCTGTTTTAAACAGGACAGTCTGTAGTAATCTGAACTTTAACCATACTTCTGTTACTCCAAAAATTCTGAAAATTAGTACAAAATAAAAAATTTGTATAGAAATACTGTGCAAAAAGTTTCAGAAACTTGTGATGTTCCAGTAAAACACGTAAAATCACGCACTACAGCCAACGTTTCTGTTTTTGCACCGCACATACCAACAAGCAATCTAATCATCCTAAAGGCAAATCTTAGCACATTATTTTTATAATACAATGGATTTGTACAAGGGGATAATTATTTTTGTTGAAAAGTTTCTGTAATCGAGATTCATAAAGTTTCCATGGGCATGAACGAAGTTCAAGGCTAGCTCCCACTTCCATGGTGCTCGTCTTTCTCACTTTCACTTTTCTTTTTGTGAAGTTTTAGGTTCGCCCCTCTATATTTTTTGTTTTTAAAATTTATAAAAGCACTCAACAGAATAAAAAGACTTTCTAAAACTTCTGGGTTGTCTCCCTGGCAGTGCTTTCTTTAAAGCCATTAAGCTAGGCATAAAGTGCTCAAGTGATGGATCCACCCGGATCCCAAGGTATATGAAAGCCAATTTTAATTAGCAATGATTTGGCATTTACTAGTGAGCACAAAGCAACATATATCATGCAATGACGAAGTCTAACTCTCTTTCTATGCATGGGCATGTCATACAAGAACAATTCATGCACATCAAGTAAAGGCCAATACATAGCATAAGCAGTTTCTTGTAATTTTATCGTGTTGGAAACATAGAGAGGCGGAGATGTAGTTCCTCTCTCATAATAATTGCAAGTAGGAGCAGCAACTACATGCATATTATATTCATCAAAATCATCATGTGCAACAGTAAAAGGCAACCCATCAATGTAATCCTTAATAAGTGCAAACTTTCCGATATAGTGTAGTTGGGAGAATTCAAGAAGATAATAGGACTATCATGTTTGGGTGCAATAGCAATAATTTCATTCTTAACATAAGGAACTATAGCAAGTTCATCTCCATAAGCATAATTCATATTGGCATCTTGGCCACAAGCATAGCAAGCATCAAGTTCATCAAAAAGTGATATTTCAAATGAATCAATGGGATCATAGCATTCATCATAGCATTCATCCTTCGGTAAGCACGAAGGGAAATCAAACAATGTATGAGTTGAAGAGTTACTCTCATTAGAAGGTGGGCATGGGTGATCAATTCGCTCTTCCTCGTTTTGTTCTTCGCTCTCCTCCTCATCTTTTTCATCCAATGAGCTCATAGTTTCATCAATTCCTTCTTCCATAGACTCCTACAAAATATTAGTCTCTTCTTGGACAGTGGAGACTTTCTCAGTAAATACATTAATATAGGAATTGAATTTATAATTCTCATAGCAATATTTAAGTATAGCAAAATTTTCAGGTCTATAAACTAAATCATCAAAATCTTCATACTTTTCAAACATAGATTCAATTTTTTAAGCACCCTTAAAAGCAACAAATTCTTCTATTCGCTCCACATCATAGTAATCATATCTACCATTAGCATAAGAAGGTAAGGTTTCATATTCGTTAAATTTTCATAAAAAGGGAAGGTGTGGAGCCTTCATCCTAGAGCAACAAGTATAATCATATCTCAAGCATAGCTCTCGAGCATACCAGTGCAACATATGAATTCGATCCCATAACAGTTTCCCTTTTTGCGTCAAGTGATAATCCCTAAAGTATTCACGTTGATCCAACATGTCTCCCATTATCAAGTTGAATGGGTTTTTTTCAGGATTATCAAAGTAGTGCATAATATTTTTCACATAATGAGCATCGAGGGTTTTAGGAGGTTCCCCATCTCCATGTGTAGCTAGTACAACTAATAGTTTTGGTGTTTCGTGTTCCATATCCATAACTAAAGATAGAGAACAACTTAGAACAGAAAATAAAAACTACTCAGTGATAAAGCAAATAAGCACACACGAGAATATTCACCCCACGCTATTGCTCCCCGGCAACGACGCCAGAAAAAGGTCTTGATAACCCACAAGTATAGGGGATCGTTTGTAGCCTTTTTCTATAAATAAGAGTGTCGAACCCAACGAGAAGCTAAAGGTAGAACAAATATTCCCTCAAGTTCTATCGACCACCGATACAACGCTACGCACACTTGACGTTTGCTTTACCTAAAACAAGTATGAAACTATTTTGCAAGAATAAAACTACGAATAAAATGCAAGATAATAAAAGTAGATAGCTTTTGTCAAACAAGAAAGTCATTTGTCCCTAGGCAATCGATAACTAGACCGGCAATTTTATATGAGGGAGAGGCATGAGCTAACATACTTTCTCTACTTGGATCATACGCACTTATGATTGGAACTCTAGCAAGCATCCGCAACTATCAAAGATCTTTAAGGTAAAACCCAACCATAGCATTAAGTATCAAGTCCTCTTTACTCCCATACGCAATGACCCCCAAACTCGGGTCTGTGCTTCTGTCACTCATGCCACCCACCATAAGCGAACCATGAACGTATTGCAACACCCTACAGCAGGGACCCCTCACGTTTGCGCGACACGGAGGGCACCATAGGACAGCACCATAATAAAATATACACTCATACCAACCAAGATCACGATTAGCCCATAGGACAAAACGAATGTACTCAAACATCATAAGATAGCCATAGATCATTGGGAAATAATATATAGCGTTGAGCACCATGTTTAAGTAGAGATTATAGCAGGGAGAAGAGAGGTTACACCGCTACATAGAGGGGGAGAGAGTTGTTGTTTACGGTAGCAAGATTGTTGATGTAGATCGCCGTCACGATCCTAGCCCCGACGGCACTCCGGCGCCACCGGGAGAGAAGGGGAGAGAGCCCCCCTCCTTCTTCTTCTTCCTTGGCACCCCCTAGATGGGAGGAGAGTTCCCCCTCTGGTCCATGGCCTCCATGGCGGCGGAGGGGTGGGAGCCCCTCCGAGAATGGATCTCCCTCTCTATTCTCTTCTATTTTGCACTTCCCAGATCTAGCCAAAAACCGTTTCTTAAATTTCCGGAGATCCGTAAATCCGATTGCGCTGAGATTTTAACATGAATTTTTTTCCGGATATAAGCTTCCTTGCGCCCGAAGTAGAGCTCCAACCGACTTCCGAGGAGGGCACAACCCACCACCACGTTCCTGGGCTGCCTGGCGCGCCCAGGTGTCTTGTGGTGTTTGTGGGACCCCGTTTGCGTTGACTCCACCTCCCAAAAATCACAAATATTCCAAAATAATTCTCCGTAAATTTTTATCACGTTTGGACTTTGTTTGATATGGATATTCTACGAAGCAAAAAATATGCAAGAAACAGGAACTGGCACTAGGCACTGAATAAACAGGTTAGTCCAATAAATCATATAAATTCTTGCCAAAAGTATGTGAAAGTTGTATAATATTGGCATGAAACAATCAAAAATTATAGATACGACGGAGACATATCAAAGGTGTACCCAATAAATTCTTTAGGGTATCCTATGAAGACACACTTCTCAGATTTGGGTTCGAGCTTATCAGGCTAAAGCCTTTTGACATAAGTGTCGCATCCCCAAACTTTAAGAAACGACAACTTAGGTTTCTTGCCAAACCATAGTTCATACGGTGTTGTCTCAACGAATTTAGACGGTGCCCTGTTTAACTTGAATGCGGCTGTCTCTAATACATAATCCCAAAATGATAAAGGCAAATCGGTAAGAGACATCATAGAACGCACCATATCTAATAAAGTACGGTTACGACGTTCGGACACACCATTACGCTATGGTGTTCCAGGTGGCATGAGTTGTGAAACAATTCCACATTGTTTTAAATGAAGGCCAAACTCGTAACTCAAATATTCGCCTCCGCGATCAGATCGTAGAAACTTTATTTTCTTGTTACGATGATTCTCTACTTCACTCTAAAATTCTTTGAACTTTTCAAATGTTTCAGACTTGTGTTTCATCAAGTAGATATACCCATACCTACTCAAATCATCTGTGAAGGTCAGAAAATAACGATACCCGCCGCGTGCCTCAACACTCATTGGACCGCATACATTGGTATGTATTATTTCCAATAAGTCTTTAGCTCGCTCCATTGTTCCGGAGAACAGAGTTTTAGTGATCTTACCCATGAGGCATGGTTCGCAAGTATCAAATGATTCATAATCAAGTGATTCCAAAAGTCCATCCGCATGGAGTTTCTTCATGCGCTTTACACCAATATGACCTAAACGGCAGTGCCACAAGTATGTTGCACTATCATTATCAACTTTGCATCTTTTGGCATCAATATTATGAATATATGTATCACTACGATCAAGATTCAACAAGAATAGACCATTCATTAAAGGTGCATGACCATAAAAGATATTACTCATATAAATCGAACAACCATTATTCTCTGACTTAAATGAATAACCGTCTCGCAATAAACAAGATCCAGATATAATGTTCATGCTCAACGCTGACACCAAATAACAATTATTGAGGTCTAAAACTAATCCCGAAGGTAGATGTAGAGGTAGCGTGCTGACGGCGATCACATCGACCTTGGAACCATTCCCGACGCACATCGTCACCTCGTCCTTAGCCAATCTTCGTTTATTCCGCAGCTCCTGTTTCGATTTACAAATATGAGCAACCGAACCAGTATCAAATACCCAGGCGCTACTACGAGAATTAGTAAGGAACACATCAATAACGTGTATATCAAATATACCTTTGTTCACTTTGCCATCCTTCTTATCTGCCAAATATTTGGGGCAGTTCCGCTTCCACTGACAATTTCCCTTTTAGTAGAAGCACTCAGTTTCAGGCTTGGGTCCAGCTTTGGGCTTCTTCACGGGAGCAGCAACTTGCTTGCCATTCTTCTTGAAGTTCCCTTTCTTTCCCTTGCCCTTTTTTATTGAAACTAGTGGTCTTGTTAACCATCAACACTTGATGCTCCTTCTTGATTTCTACCTCCACTGATTTCAGCATCGCGAAGAGCTCGGCAATTGTTTTTCGTCATCCCTTTGTAGCTTGGTGGCAGTGACTGAAGAACTCTGTCGATAACACTCTCAACTGGAAGATCAATTCCCAGCTGAGTCAAGTGGTTATGATACCCAGACATTTTGAGTATGTGTTTACTGACAGAACTGTTCTCCTCCATCTTGCAGCTATAGAACTTGTTGGAGACTTCATATCTCTCAACTCGGGCATTAGCTTGAAATATCAACTTCAGCTCTTGGAACATCTCATATGCTCCGTGGCGTTCAAAACGTCTTTGAAGTCCCGGTTCTAAGCCGTAAAGCATGGCACACTGAACTATCGAGTAGTCATCAGTCCGCGTTTGCCAGGCGTTCACAATGTCTAGATTAGCGGGAACGGGTTGGTTACCTAGCAGTGCATTAAGTACATAATTCTTCTGTGCAACAATGAGTATAATCCTCAAGTTACGGATCCAGTCCGTGTAATTGCTATCATCATCTTTCAACTTAGCTTTCTCTAGGAACGCATTAAAATTCAAGGGAACGGTAGCATGGGCCATTGATCTACAACATAGATATGCAAAAACTATTAAGACTAAGTTCATGATAAATTTTAGTTCAAATAATCAAATTACTAATGAACTTCCACTTAAATCAACATCCCTCAAGTTGTCTAAGTGATACATGATCCAAATCAACTAACCCATGTCTGATCATCACGTGAGATGGGGTAGTCATCAATGGTGAACATCTCTATGTTGATCATATCTACTATATGACTCACGTTCGACATTTCGGTCTCCAGTGTTCCGAGACCATGTATGTACATGCTAGGCTCGTCAAGTTTAACCCAAGTATTCTGCATGTGCAAAACTGGCTTACACCCGTTGTATGTGAACGTAGAGTCTATCACACCCAATCATCACGAAGTGCTTCGAAACGACAAACTTTAGCAACGGTGCATACTCGCGGAGAATAATTTTATCTTGAAATTAAGTGAAGGGATCATCTTATAATGCTACCGTCATTCTAAGAAAAATAAGATGCATAAAGGATAAACATCACATGTGATCAAAATATGTGACATGATATGGCCATCATCATCTTGTGCTTTTGATCTCCATCTCCAAAGCATCAACATGATCTCCATCGTCACCGGTACAACACCTTGATCTCCATCGTAGCGTCGGGGTCGTCTCGCCAACTATTGCTAACGCATAGCGATAAAGCAAAGCAATTACATGGCGCTTAGTTATTGACACGCAGGTCATACAATAATTAAACACAACCCTAAGGCTCCTTCCGGTTGTCGTACTCATCGACATGCAAGTCGTGAACTTATTACAAAACATGATAATCTCATACATCAACATAGAGGGGGAGAAAGTTGGTGTTGACGGTAGCAAGGTTGTTGATGTAGATCGTCGTCACAATCCTCTCCCCGGCGGCACTCTGGCGCCACCGGGATAGAGGGGGAGAGAGCCCCCCTCCTTCTTCTTCTTCCTTGACCTCCCCCCTAGCTGGGAGGAGGGTTTCCCCTCTGGTCCATGGCCTCCATGGCGGCGGAGGGGCGGGAGTCCCTCCTAGATTGGATCTATCTTTCTGTTCTCTTCTGTTTCGTGTTTCTGTTTTCTGGCCCAAAACCGTTTCTTAAATATCCGAAGATCCATAACTCCGATTGCGCTGAAATTTTAACACAATTTTTTTCGGATATAAGCTTTGTTGCGCCCGAAGAAGAGCCCCAACCGACTTAGGAGGTTCCCACTAGGCACCACTGCGCGCTAGGGGGGCAGGCGTGCCCTGGTGGTTAGTGGAGGCCTTGGACCTCCGTTTGCGTTGATTCCACATCCCAAAAATCACATATATTCCAAAATAATTCTCCGTAAATTTTTATCACGTTTGGACTTCGTTTGATATGAATATTCTGCGAAACGAAAAATATGCAACAAACAAGAACTGACACTGGGCACTGGATCAATATCTTAGTCCAATAAATCATATAAATTGTTGTCAAAATTATGTAAAAGCTGTATAATATTGGCATGGAACAATAAAAAATTATAGATACAACGGAGGCGTATCACGAGGCGTCGCGCCGGGTTTGCCAAATCCGGGGACATGTCATGGACGAAGGTACACATTGGTGTTGCCAGCACCGGGCAAGCATAGACGGATGAAGACGAAGTTGACGAAGCGCCGCACCAGGCTTGCCAGGCTCGAGGACATATCGTGGAAGAAGGCACATATCAGTGTTACTAGCACCGGGCATGCGTAGACGAGGGACCTGCACGAGCTGTACGCCATGTCGAGGAGTCGGAGGGGCCAGCAGAGAAGGAGACTCAACGATGGTTGTGGCGCCAATCGGCATGGGGCCGATGTCACCAAAAGTGGTCGGAGGAGAAGAAGTGGTTGGGGAAGATGACGGTGACGCTGGCGACGACCTGGTGCTGGACGAAAATGAAGGAGGTGGACGGGCGGCGGCGGTGGCTACGGGGGTAGCAGTGGCGGCGGCCGAAGAAGAGCAGCAGCGGCTAGGTTAGGAGCGCGGCGACAGTGCTCAAAGTAGGCGAAGAACCCGACAACACGATGAAGACCGACGCGGACGGTGGCGTTCCCACGCCAAGGGAGGCGGTGCGGCGCATATCAGAGGAAGTCGACGCGCGGGGACGGAGGAGTCGACCGCGGGCTGTGGCATTACGGCCCGAAGGGGCGACGCAGCGGCAACAGGCGGGCCGGGGCGATGGTGGGACGACCTCGGGGCAGCGAAGGTGACCGCGGGCCGCGGCGCTATGGCCCAAAGAGGCGATGCAACGGCGGAGCGCGGGTAGGTGCAACTGCGGGGACGACCTCGAGGCGGCGGCGGGGACCGCGTGTCGTGGCACTATGGCCCGAAGGGGCGACGCAGCAGCGACGCGTGAGTCGGCGCAGCCGCGGGGAGCTCGACAGGGCGATGCAGCGGCAGCCCGTTGCTCGATCGGTGGATGAACGCGTTGTACTTGAGGATGATCTTCATGGAACCTGTGAAGGCGCATGCAAGTGATGGACTAGATCGTTCGTGCGGCATGGATGGAGCGGAGCAGTGGACAGGTGACCAATCTGACCGCTCGCAAGGTCGAGGACGCGACTGTTGGACGGACGATGAAGTCGGTATAGCAAAGAGACGCCCTGGCCTCTCGAGTCGTCGCCGACGACGAGGGGAACCCTACCGCCCCAGCCGCCGGCCACCCCTCGCTGACCTCCCTCCCCCGCCACCGCTGGAGGAGGCCGTCTGACGGCGGACGACGGCGACGGGGCGCTCCTGCCTATTTTTCTTTTGTTTAGCCTGCACAGTCTTCATCGATCAGGTCATCTCCGATCTGATCTGGGTTTGCGCAGTTGCGCTCCGGCCGGCGGCTGTCTACAGATCAAGTCTGCGCGCACGTTCATATCCTAGTGCCCGTGTGCATGTGCATGGGGCAGGATGCATCCAGACCCGCATGGAAGTCGTTGGTGGCTTGACGTACATCCAACTCCGACGTCCAGATTCGAAGGCCGGCGACCTGCCAGATCACGAGGCCATGACGCAGGAATGAGGCGGCCAGATCGTGAAGCCATCGACACATGACAGCAGCAGCCGGTTCATGAGGCCGACGGCACAAGATGACAGCGGTCACATCATTAGAGCACCGGCAGCCGCTCATGGACGCTGGTTTGGTCTGCGGGACACCATGTTGCGACCAGATCGAGCTCGTGGGTTCAATGAAGTCCGTGGTGTCGCTGGCAATTTGCGGCCGCAGCACATGGACCGCTGGTTGATGAGCCACTCGCGGATGTGCGTCTGGTCCATGCGACGCAGAGTTGCAACTGAAGTGAGTTTGTGGGTGCTAGAAGTGTTCGTGGTGTTGCTGGCAACCTGCTGCCGCGACACATGGACCGTCGGGCGCCAAGAGTGATCGTCCCCAACATTGGGCTCAGGAGGGATAGTACATGGTGGGTATTGCTTCGCGGGGTCACCTCGACTAGATCTCCGCACTGGCAAACGGCCTGATTTTCTGTCGCTGTCATCAGTCGTTGCAGTGGACCTATCTCACTCTGATTGTCGGCACCATGAGGTACGCAACGGCATATTTACCGGCGATCATCGTAGTGCTGATAATGATGGGGAATTTCAAGATGGTTGTACCGGATCGAATGACCAGTGGATCTTTATGGCTCATGTTGAGTTTGAGATTTCAAGAGATACGGAGGCGAGTTTGGATGTGGTGAAGACTGTCGACCGGATGATCGTTGTTTTGTAGCAGTCTCGGCTAGCAGGGGCGACAACACAGCGGGACTTCTTCTTGGTGGTGCTCTTTGGGCACAAAGTCTTGACTTCCGGGGTGAAAACCCTAGGTCTGACACCTTCACTGGTTGTACCTGGCAATGGCGGATCTCTATCCGTCTTCTTGTTGAAGGCATTGCCTGGAGTCTAGTTGGACTTTCTTCAGGATGAAAACCCATGATCTATGATCAGGCGACGATGTGTTGGTGCACGGTTTCCTTTTTGGAGGCGTCGTTCTTGGAGAACCTTTTTTGCAGTCCGGGTGTGGCCTCTCATGCTGGTAGTTCCTGCTGCTTCGCTGATCAGTTCGGCAGTTTTTTTTCTTTTTTTTTTCTTTTGGCTGTGTACATCCTTGATGTCTTGATTAGCTCCTGACATTATGTTGTTGCAGAGGTCGGGTGTAACTCCCTTAATATTAATATATTCCCATCATCGAAAGAGACGCCCTGGCCAAGGTAGAACTCACGTGCGGTGCGTGACACGAATGTGCCATACACCCAACGCGGGCACGTACGTGAACTGGGGCCATATGCTCGCGGCATGGATCAGCTAGCCACGCTCATGCCGGGCGTCAGCCGACGCACCAACACATCCTGCGCGACGCGTGCAGCCTGGAGTCCGTGAAGCAGCTGATCCGGATGGAGACGAGAGTGTTGATGGAGGAGCCCGATCGAACTAAGGCGTCGACGGCCAGCGCAGAGTGACTGATGGACGGGCGCGTGGACGGCAGCAGTTCGGGCCGCCGCGTGGCATGCGAGGCCGCCGAGCCGGAGAAGACAGCGGTGTAGTCGATGCCGAAGTCGGAGTAGAGGCGCGCGGGGGTCGACAGCGGCGGCGGGCGACGCAAACCGATTTTAGATCGGAAAACCAAAAAAGAAAACGCCGATCAAGACGACCGGCGAGAGAGAAAAACCCGGAGCAAGGGCTCAAAAAAAGACTCTCTAGGCCAACCGGTCAACACGACCGGCGGACGAACCCTAGGTACGGGCGGCGCGGCCCCGGCGGCGGTCATGAGGCCGATCGCCCCGGGTGCGGTGCGGAGCGGAAGCGGTGGGCGGCGGCTAGGTTGGATCAGTTAGACTGATACCATGTTAGAAGGGATAGAGAGAGAAAACCCGGAGCAAAGGCTCGGAAAAAGACTCTCTAGGTCAACCGGTCAACACGACCGGCGGACGAACCCTAGGTACGGGTGGCGCGGTCCCCGGCGGTGGTCATGGAGGCGGATCGCCCCGGGGGCGGCGCAGAGCGGAAGCGGTGGGCGGCAGCTAGGCTGATACCATGTTAGAAGGGATAGAGAGGATTTGATGAAATCGTCGATTATTGTTTGAGCCTCGTGGGCATATACATAGAAGTACAATGGCCAACTTAAAGTACAAGACAAGACAGAAACAAATCTTACTCTATCATATACTTCCTAATAATTATAATACTCAACACCGTTGAAAGCAAATAGTATGACACAAAAAAAAAAGTGACTAAAACAACAACAAATTCCAGGCACCTGTGACATAGACGCTCCCAACATCGAGACACAATGATACTAGTAATTTACATGCTAACTGAAAGCTGCCGACGATACACTGAGACCAAACACAAAACAAAAACCCATTCGTTCTATCTGAAACCATAGAGATGAACACATCTTGCGTCTAGTACATTATTATCCAAGGGGAGATTTCTAACTTTTTTTTTGTCTTTTGCTTCTCAAGCACCAAATCTTACAATAGCGAGACACATGATAAATGATAAGAGGCGGCGGACTACTGATCCATCCTCATGATGCAGCGCAGGCCCTCCCCCTTGAGCATGAGGTCGAACGCCGTGTTGATCTGCGAGAAGGGCACGCTATGTGTGATGAACTTCTCCAGGTCCAGCTCCTTCCTCATGTACATCTCGACAACTTCCGGGAGGTCGGTGCGCGGCTTGTAGTTGCCGAAGAAGGTGCCTTTCAAGGTCTTCTCGTTGAGGAAGTTCATCGGGTGAGTCTTGAACACCGCCTCTTTGTGCGGGACGCCCACCAGCACGGCCACGCCCCACCCCTGCATCCACAAGATTGCAACATTCAGTCTAAACTCTTCTAAAGCAGAACCTGCGATTAACTATCATTGGAGTGCAGATTATTTATAGTAGGTATAGTGCGAGCTACGTACATCATGGACACATTCGAAGGCGGCGATCATGGCGGCGATGTGGCCAGTGCACTCAACCGCCCGGTCGACTCCACCATTTGTCATCTCGACAAGCACCTGGAGAGCATCATTGTTCATGTCATGAAGATTGAACAAAAGGGGAAAATGTTTACTGAGGGACATGAAGAACAGACCTCTTGCACGGGCTTACTGTGGTCCTTTGGGTTCACAAAGTCTGTGCATCCAAATTTCTTAGCTGAAAAATAATGTAGTACATGTTGTTAGGTTCAGTGTTCTATCAATACAAAAAGATTTGCCAAGACATCCTTGTTGTCAGATCATCGTACCTTGTTCATATTTTGCAGGGTTCAAATCCACACCAATGATCCTTGATGCCCCAGCCATCCTGGCTCCTTCCATGGCCTGCTCATGTGAAAAGCATACAGTCATTATTAATGGCTATAGCGCAAAATTCTCTTCAGCCTGTAAAAAATATGTCGTGGAAGATTAACATCTTGGAATGTCACTCACAGCAAGTCCTACAGCTCCAAGACCGAAAATCGCCACCGTGGAACCCTTTTTTGGTTTTGCGACATTTAGTGTAGCACCAAGTCCTGAAGAGAAAATGGCAACTCAGCAACTAATCGAGGCATCCTGAACCATTGTGCTCGATTTGGAAAAATGTCATGACGAGCTATTCTCTTACCAGTTGAGATACCACAGCTGAGAACACAGACTTTGTCGAGGGGCGCCTCGGGGTTGATCTTCGCGAGGCAACCAACATGGATGACGGTGTACTCGCTGAAGGTGGAGGTCCCAACAAAGTGGAAAATCGGCTTCCCATTGATGGTGAAGCGGGACTGCCCATCGCCGATCATCACGCCACGATCCACGTTGATCCTGAGGAGATCACAAAGATTGCTCTCCTCTGACTTGCAGTGGGCACAGTCCTTGCACTCGCCGGTGAACACCGGGAGGACATGGTCACCCGGCACAAGCTCAGTCACGCCCTCCCCGACGCTCTCGACAATGCTGGACAAAGAAGCTATTTGGTGAAAAGAGATGCGAGAAAAGATAAACATCGTACTATTCATTAAAATGCAGAAAAGATTCCACTTTAATAAAATTGACTACTCGCAAGGAAATTAGGTTCTCAAAATATTCTGCTGGAAAATTACAAATGTGGTAAGAGAAGATATACAATGGGGAGAGCAGGAGCATACAGGACATGGGAAAATTAACTTGTCCAAAACCAATGATTGTACAGGGCACTTTGTGATGTGAGCTTGTGTCATGGATGACGTTTCATATGTTTAATCCCATTGGCAATAAAATTATGAGACTTGTTTTATGTCGATATGAATCTAATACCACTGACAGTACTCCAAGCAACAAAACTGAAACAGTATAAGACAGAGACAGAGAGGATGCATATATACCCTCCAGCTTCATGGCCCAAGATCCTAGGGAAAACCGGAGTTTGACCCTGCACAAATCCAAGTAGAACATCACAAAATTTAATTAGCCACTGCCCACTGATACATCACAATTTATACCTAATAGGAAAACACAAAACCGTGAGATACATATACAATAACTGTACGTGGATACCTTGGCTTCCCAGAAGTAGACGTCGGTGTGGCAGAGGGCGGTGTAGAGGATCTTGACGCGCACCTCCATGGCCTGCGGCGGCGCCACCTCCACCTCCTCGATCGACAGCGGCTTCCCGGCCTCCCATGCCACCGCCGCTGCAACCAACCGCACAATTCAGATCTCCGTCCGTCCACAAAACATCAACCAAAATCAGATGGAACTAACTGCATGCTATCTCAGGAACACACCTTTGCACTTGATCACCTTCCCAGCGGTCGCCATCCCTGTCGCTGTAAGAGAAAGATGGATCTTTGTCGCTGTTTCTGCTTTTGCAGTTGGTTGATTTTGGTGAGGAACGAAGGTGGGGCTGAAACCTGTATATATACTGCTGGTGCTGGAGGAATCGGCGAGTAATTAAGGATAGCTTGGAGTGCAAGTGGGGAAAGAAGAAGGCGGCTGAAACAGGGGTGTCCGGCTGTATGCGGCTCTGCGCGCGTGTCCGCTGGTTTCAAAATTGGCCCCGTGTGGTGTATGGAAAACATTGTGACGTGATCAAGGGGCTACAGGTCGACGGTAGGCGAGGAGTAAAAACCAGCGATGAGGCAGGACAGGGCTGACTTGGTGACCGAAACCGGGGCGACCGAGCAAACCAACTGCGAAAACAACAGCTCGGATCCTCGTTTTGCAACGATCCACGAGCCCACGGGACCAGGCGCCAATCCCTCGTTTTACTGAACATTTTTTTAATATCGTCATTTTTTTGGAAATTTGTTAACTTTTCAAATTCCACGATTTTTTTTGTAAATTGTGAACCTTCTTTTCGAATTCCCTGAACTTTATTCAAATTTGTGAACTTTTTTCAGATTTGTGCACCTTTTTTAAATTCATTCACGAACTTTCTTCAAATTTACAAACTTTTTTTCAAGTTCACAAACATTTTAAAATCCGTAGACATTTTTCGTACTCGTTAACTTTTCTTAAATTCACAAACTTTTCTAGATCCATGTTTTTTTAAGTCAATGGTCAACTGGTTAAATTGGTCAAAAGTTGATCAACAAACAGTTAATGGAACGAACAAAAACCGGCTGCGTGAGCAAGCGAGCGAACGAAATCGGTTGCATGCGTGAGCGATGTTGGAATATTAGGCAAATTCATGATCAATTTCAGTAAATAATTCATGATTAGGTCAGAAACTAGCATGCAACAATCTAGCAAACTAGAAGAGCAGCAAATCATGTACAACAGCATTGCCCACAAAATAGAACTTCAAAAGAGACATAAACAGATCACGATTGACGTACTATTCAGTAGTTGCAGCAGGAGCAACGGTGTTGATGATGATGTTGACGACGATGAGTAGCACCGCCCGACTTGGATGAAAGACGACTTATGATGACGAACTTGCAATCGCGCAGAGCGCTTTCCAAAAACCTAATTCGTCCTCTCCCGGTGCAGGATCGCAAAGACGAACGGTTCCGGAGACCTGCTCTCCCGCACGCGATGCACGCGCTAGGTGTTTTTCGGTGTGTCTTTGGCCGCAGCCGGTATTCTAGGGCCAGAGGCGGTATTGTGTCATGATCACAATCTCAAACCGACTTGGTTTCTAAGTCGTATACTTGTCTGCAAGGCAACGGACCGGATTTTGGTGGACCATTCACGCGCATGTCACAAGTACGTGCCGCCTGGCCACGGCCCGGCGAGGCGAGTGATGGCGCGCGTGTGGTCTTCCCTTTCTCTTCTCAACACACCACTGAGAGTGGTGGAGAGAACTCACTGTATAAAGAGGTCCAACTCTTCTTTAACTTCCGGGGTGGGACTAAACTTTAGCATCACCACTTGCCATTTTACACATGGGCTCATTTGAGATTTCAGATTTTGTTAATGGGCCAGGCCTATTAATTCTAACAATCCCCCACCAGATCTCAAATACCCATTTAGAGTTTTATCTTTTCTCACCACTTAATATACCAGTGTTTCAGCAGAGACTATTAAGTTGAACTTCTGCCTAGAGCTTTAAGCTACACCCATTCACAACTTAACAATGGATTATGTCTTGAATTGCTAGTTTTGCATGAACAAGTTTCACTCAAAGTCTTAACCAGTACCTGGCTGCCAGTAGGCTACCTCGTGGTTTGGAGCATATACGTCATACTCCCTGGTCTCTTCGTGAGCTTACTAGAGATCACTCAAATCTCATAGACTGTGACGTTTACAGTCGAAACTCATATAGGTGCGTTCTTTCAAGACTGCTCTGTAGGACAGCATCTTTGCTAATCATAGCCAATAGAACCACATTAAGCCATGTTGCCAACCTGCCTTACAGCTCTGAGCATTATAGCTCTGAGAGTTTTGCATCTTCACCTAGAGACGGTCACTTATTACTCTCCTCTGTTAACCAATAACTTGTTCTTCGCAGATCCTAATTCATGAGATCTCCGATAACAAAGGTTGAGTTACTACTATGGTGTAACATCTATGAGTCTCATACCCATCTCCCTTGATGCAATATCTATCACATTTCGTGATAGTCCCTTTGTAAAGGGATCTACCAGTTTTTTGTCTGTTTGAAGATACGTGACAGTTATTACTCCGAAGTTTCTCAACTTCCTGACAGACTTTAAACGTCTCTTCACGTGTCTTGATGACTTCGCATTATCCTTAGAATTGTCCACTTTAGCGATAACCGTTTGGTTGCCACAATTCATAAGAATAGCCTGTACAGGTTTTTCAACCACAGGCAAGTCCATCAAGAGCTCACACAGCCATTCTGCCTCAACAGTGGCTGTGTCTAAAGCAGTTAGTTCTTCTTCCATAGTTGACCTCGTCAATATGGTTTGTTTGCAAGACCTCCATGACACTGCGCCACCTCCATGAGTAAATACATACCCACTTGTTGCATAGAGTACATCAACATCAGAGATCCAATTTGAATCATTGTATCCTTCTAGCACAGCTGGATGCCCTGAATAAGTAATTCCATAACTCATAGTACCTCTCAGATAGCGCATGACCCTTTTCTAGTGCATGCAAATGATCATCACCCGGGTTGGACATGAACCTACTCAGTTTGCTCACATCAAAAGAGATATCTGGCCTTGTAGCACTAGTTAAGTACATGAGTGAACCGACAATTTGAGAGTATCTTAATTGATCTCTCGTTTCTTTATTGTTCTTTCTGAGTGTCACACTGGGATCATAAGGTGTTGGAGAAGGCTTGCTATCCATAAAGCCGAACAGGCTCAAGACCTTCTCAACATAGTGAGATTGCGTTAGAGTAATCCCACTCTTATCTTTAATAAGTTTGATGTTTAGAATTACATCGGCTTCTCCCAGATCTTTCATGTCGAAACTTTTTGATAGAAAAGACTTGACCTCATTGATCGCATTAATGTTTGTACCAAAGCTCAGTATGTCATCCACATACAAACATAATATGACACTATTTCCCCCACCATGGCGATAGTGAACACACCTATCAGCCTCGTTGATGACAAATCCTGCAGAAGCCAGAGTTCTTTCAAACTTCTCATGACATTGCTTAGGTGCCTATTTCAGACCATACAAAGATTTTAACAACTTGCACACCTTTCTCTCTTCACCCTTTACCACAAACCCATCAGGCTGATCCATATAGATTTCCTCTTCCAACTCTCCATTGAGGAAAGTTGTCTTTACATCCATTTGATGAATGATAAGACTATAAGAGGCAGCCAGGGAAAGTAACACTCGAATGGTGGTCATTCTAGCAACGGGTGAATAGGTGTCAAAGTAATCTTTGCCTTCTTTTTGAGTGTAGCCCTTGGCCACAAGCTGCGCCTTGTACTTATCAATAGTACCATCGGGCTTTAGTTTCTTTTTGAACACCCACTTACAGCCCACAGGTTTACAACCATATGGTCTATTAGTTAGCTCCCAAGTACCATTAGAAAGAATTTAGTCCATCTCATTATTAACAGCTTCTTTCCAATCATCTACATCCGAAGATGCATGTGCCTCTGCAATAGACTTGGGTGTGTCGTCCACAAGGTATACAATGAAATCATCACCAAAGGATTTTGCAACCCTTTGTCTCTTGCTCCTTACAGGAGCTTCATCGTTATCCTTCTCAAGGACTTCGTCATGTGATTGTTCGAAATATTCATCAGTTGTACTAGATTCAGGAATTACCCCAGAAGAAAATCTAGCAATGCTATGCATATCTTTCATAGGAAATATATTCTCAAAAAATGTTGCATCACGAGACTCCATTATAGTATCAACATGCATATCAGGTACTTCAGACTTTACCACTAAAAATCTATAAGTAATGCTCCGTTGAGCATATCCTAGAAAGACATAATCCACTATCTTCGGTCCGAGTTTACGTTTCTTAGGAATAGGAATATTGACCTTTGCCAAGCATCCCCAAGTGCGCAAATAAGAAAGTGATGGTTTTCTCCCAACCCACTCCTCATAAGAGGTTTTCTCCTTATTCTTGTTAGGAACTCTATTCAGGACATGACATGAAGTCAATAGAGCCTTCCCCCACCATGCCTTAGATAAACCGACAGTGCATAACATGGCATTCACCAAGTCAGTCAACGTGTGGTTTTTCCTCTCGGCAACCCTATTTGATTGGGGTGAATAGGGTGGCGTCCTCTCATGAATAATACCATATTCCTCACACAATTCATCAAATACTTTGGTAAAATACTCTCCACCATGATCGGACCTAAGACGCTTGATCTTTCTCTCTAGTTGATTTTCAACTTCAGCTTTATAGGTTTTAAAGTAGTCAAATGCTTCATCTTTAGTTTGCAACAAATAAACATAGCAAAATCTAGTCGCATCATCAATCAAAGTCATGAAATATCTCTTTCCATCTTTTGTCAACACACCATTCATCTCACAAAGATCAGAATGTATGAGTTCTAGAGGTGCCAAGTTTCTCTCCTCGGCAGTCATATGAGGCTTTCGAGGTTGCTTCGATTGCACACAACTATGGCACTTAGAACCTTTGGCAACAGTGAAATTCGGAATTAAACTCATATTGGATAGCTGAGACATTAAACCAGCATTAATATGACATAAACGAGAGTGCCAAACACTTGCATCATCATTAACACTAGCACAAATTTGGTTTACTGACTTTTGCAAAAATCTGAAAGGGAAAAGCGGAACAAGCCTCCGCACTCATAGTCTTTGCCTATAAATTGTCCAAATCTCGACACGATTACTTTATTCGACTCTAAAACTACCTTACACCCATATCGACATAGAAGGGAGCCGCTAACTAGATTCTTGTTCATAGTAGGGATATGTTGCATGTTCCTTAGTGTAACACCCCCTGTATTAAGCTACAGTGATCACCCTTTTGATGAGGCCATGTCATCATGATTAATAGTGCATAATCATCATTAGCATCATATTGCATTTCAACTCCTAAGTCAAATTCAAATTTAAATGAAAGTGGAATATAAAAGTTGTCCAACATAGAAACTAAAATGTCAGATAAATAACAAATATTCCAGAGGCTATTCTAAAATTGAAACCAACATCATTGGAATTGGATAAGTGACTCGAACAACCTCAAACAGTGGATAAAGATAATATTTAGTAACCATTTATTAAATCTGAAATAAATATGGAATTATGTTTTGTCCAAACTAATTTTAGGTGTTAAGGAATAATGCACTGGTATTTATGAAATAGGTCACACTTTTTACAAAAACCATTTGGGGCCTAAACATTTAACAGTAGAGAACAGAAAATAAAGAAAAGAAAAAGAAACAGAAAAGGAAAGACCCCCCTCCTCTCCCTGGGCCGAATGGCCCAGCTAGCCACAGGCCGGCCCAGCTGCGGCCCACCCCCACTCCCCTTATCCACTCACCCCCCCAACCCTATCCACTCCCACCGACACCCCCTCGCTCACTCCTCCCCCCCTCCCGATCCAGAAACTGGATCGGGCCGACGCCGCCGACGGCGCCCGTCGCCGTTGGATGCCACCTCGCCGGAGCGTCCCCCCCCCCCCCCCGCGGTCTGCTTCCCCTCCGGCGCCGTCCGGCACCGCCTCTCCTCCCCGCCGGCGACCTCGTCCCCGACGTGCCCTCGCTCGGGCCCGAGCCCAGCGCGCTCGCCCCGACGCGCCCGACCGCGCCCCGTCTCCGCCTCGTCTCCGACGCCGTCGCGGACCGCCGTCGCCCTTGGACCTCGCCGCCTCGCCGGACTCCACCGACGCCGGCCTCCCCGTCGACCCGTCGTCTCCGGCCTCCACCCCGAGCCCCTCCTCGCGCTCGACGCCGACGCCCCGCCTCGACCCCGTCGCCGACCCCCCCTCCACGAGCTCGAGCCCGCCGCCCCGTCCCTGCAAATCTCGGTGAGGCCCCAGGCCTCCCCCTCCCCTGCCCCGTGCACGCGCACGCGGGCCGCCCCGCATCCACGCTCACCGCGCGCCCTCGCCGCGCACGCCGCCCGCCCGCACGCCGCACGCCGGCGCCGGCCCCCAGCGCTCCTCCCCGCGGCCGCCTCTCCACCGGCCACGGCCGGCGCGCCCCGCTCCGGCCTCTGGCCCTCGCCACCACCCCCGGCCGGCCACCGCACCCTGGCCTCGGCCAGTGCGTGCGCGCGCGCCCACGCGTGCCTGGCCGCGCCCGCCCGCGCCCGTGTGGCCATTCGGGCCACAGACAGGTGGGGCCTAATGCCCCTGACCCACTGACCGAACGGGCCCACGGCCCAGAAACGATTTTAAGAAAATAAAAATAAAAATAAATAAAATAATTAATTAGTTAATTAGTTAGGTTAATTAACCCTAATCAGACTAATTTAATTAATTAATTAGTTTAGTTAATTGTTAATTAGTTAATTAAACCTAATTAACCTAACAGCCTATGACAGGTGGGACCCACCCTGTCAGGTGGCTGCTGACGTCAGCATGATGTCATGCTGACGTCATCAATCACTGTTTCGGATAATGTTGAATTAAATAATTAATTAAATTTCAGAAATTAATAAAAACTTTAGAAAATCATATTAAATAAACCGTAACTCCGATGAAAATATTTTATACATGAAACTTGCTCAGAACGACGATACGAACCCGAATACATCCTCCGTATTCCCGTCAGATGCCCGCAGCTATAAGAACATTGAACTTTTAGACCGATTTCAGTAAATGAATAGTGTCCAACCCTAATTAAATAAATCCGAATAAATTCCTAAATTAACTAAATCGCTTAGTTAGGCTGTATATCACCCTGGCCCTGCGTTTAGACATGTTCTGCATCCCTGTTGCATCATTGCCGTGTGTTTACTGTTTCTTCCCCCTCTTCTCTTCGGTAGACTACGAGACCGACGCAGCTGCTGGTGCCCCGACCGACTACGTTGTTGACGACCCCTACTTGCCAGAGCAACCAGGCAAGCCCCCCCCCCCCTTGATCACCAGATATCGCCTATTCTTCTCTATACTGCTTGCATTAGAGTAGTGTAGCCTGTTACTGCTTTCGGTTAATCCTATTCTGCTGCATAGCCTGTCATTGTTGCTACTGTTGTTGATACCTTACCTGCAATCCTAAATGCCTAGTGTAGGATGCTAGTTTGTCATCAGTGGCCCTACATTCTCGTCTGTCTGCTATGCTACATTATTGGGCCGTGCTCGCCACGGGTGGCGATTGCGGATATGTATACTACTTATTACATGTGACATCAGATGGATACTAAAGTCGGGTCGGCTCGAGGAGCACCCGCAGGTGATTCACGAATGGGGGCTGAAAGGATTGGCCTCCTCGACGGCCCCCTAAGTGACTCTTTGTTGTGGAGCGGCAGGGCAGGTTGTGACCACCTAGGAGAGAGGTGGGCCTGGCCCTGGTCGTCGTCCGCGGTGATCTCATAATAACACGTTTAACAAGATTGGATATTTGATCTGAGTCTGGCCACTGGCCTATACGCACTAACCAACTACGCGGGAGTAGTTATGGGTATCCCGGCGTCGTGGTATCAGCTGAAGCCTTCTTGACGTCAGCGACTGAGCGGCGCGCGCCGTGTTGGACCGCGATAACGTAACCGCCGTGATCGTGTGGGTTGCTAGGTCTGCTCGCGGCCGCGTACGCAACGTGCAGGAGCGCACTGGGCGATGGGCCCAGACCCCAGAGTGCCTAGGATTAGTCCGGCGTGCTGACCTCTCTGTTGAGCCTAGGTGGGGCTGCGACGTGTGGATCTTCCGAGGCCGGGCATGACCCAGGAAAGTGTGTCCGGCCAAAGGGGATCGAGCGTGTTGGGGAATATGTGGTGCACCCCTGCAGGGAAGTTTATCTATTCGAATAGCCGTGTCCCTCGGTAAAAGGACGACCCGGAGTTGTATTCCGACCTCATGACAACTAGAAATGGAAACTTAATAAAACACACCCTTACAAGTGACAGTTATAACCCGGTGGTCGCTCTCTCGCATGGTGGCGACGAGAGGATCGACGGGTAGGATTATGCTATACGTTGTTGCTTGGTTAACTTCCAACTAATCTCTTCTATTGCTTCAAGATGGAGGCTGCCAGAAGCGTAGTCTTCGACAGGACTAGCTATCCCCCTCTTATTCTGGCATTCTGCAGTTCAGTCCACCGATATTGCCTCTTTACACATATACCATGCATATGTAGTATAGATCCTTGCTTGCGAGTACTTTGGATGAGTACTCACGGTTGCTTTCCCCCTCCTTTCCCCCTTTCCCTTCTTGCTGGTTGTCGCAACCAGATGCTGGAGCCCAGGAGCCAGACGCCACCTTCGACGACTACTACCACCAGGGCGGAGCCTACTACTACGTCCAGGACGCCGACAACCAGGAGTAGTTAGGAGGATCCCAGGCAGGAGGCCCTGCGCCTGTTCGATCTGTTGTATCCCTGTTTGTGCTAGCCATCTTATGGCACCTTGTTTAACCTATGTCTGTTCTCAGATATTGTTGCTTCCGCTGACTCGTCTATGATCGAGCATTGGCCCCTGGCTTGTATTATGATGCTTGTATGACTTATTTATGTTTTAGAGTTGTGTTGTGATATCTTCCCGTGAGTCCCTGATCTTGATCGTACACGTTTGCGTGCATGATTAGTGTACGATTGAAACGGGGGCGTCACACTTAGTTGCACAATCTTTCCTGAAGTAAACTTCAGAACCATCGTGCCAATGCCACGAATAGAAGCATGCGACCGGCCCATTCCCCATTAGGACGGAAGAAACCATTGCGACCTGATAAGAAGTAAACAAAGAGACGTCAGCACACACATGAATGTTAGCACCCGAATCAATCCACCACGAAGATGATTGAAATACTGAAAGCACAATAGGTAAATTACCATACCCATCAGTATTGCTAGCGGTCACCATGTTGACAGTCTTGGAGCTCGTTTTCCCTCTGCGGTCTGCACTTTCAGGGCATTCCTTGGAAAAGTGTCCGGGCTTCCCACAGGCGTAGCACTCGAGCTCAGCCTTGTTAAACTTATTCTTCTTGAAGGTAGTAGTCTTGGTAGGCTTGTTGAAAACAGGTTTGTTCTTCCCTTTGTTCTTGTTCTGTGGGTACCTTTGCACCATATTGGCGGTAGGCTGAACCTCACCTCCTTTCTCAGTAGTGTCTTTAGCCCGAGCTTTTTCTTCAACATCAAGAGATGCAATCAGGTTTTTAACTGATATCTCCTATCTCTTATGTTTCAGAGTTGTGGCGAAATTTCTCCATGAAGGGGGCAACTTTGCAATCATGCACCCAGCCACGAATTCGTCGCGTAGAACACACTTAAGGAGTTCAAGTTCCTTCACAATGCACTGTATCTCATGAGCTTGTTTAACCACTGAACGGTTATTCACCATCTTGTAGTCATGAAAACTCTCCATGATGTACAATTCACTGCATGCATCTATTACACCAAATTTTGCATTTAGTGCATCCCACATTGTCTTTCCGTCATCTATGTGCATGTACACATCACACAGACGGTCAGCAAGAACATTCAGAATGCATCCCACAAACATAGTATTGGCTTCCTAGAATTTTCTCTTCGTCAGACATTCCCTTTGGAGCACCAACACTAACGTGGAAAACTTTCAGAACAGTAAGCCAGAGCGTGGTCTTCACCTACCACCTCTTAAAGTGCGCACCGGTAAACTTATCCGGTCTCAGTCCATCAGCGAATCCAGCCATAGTTAAGTCAGGAAATTGCCTACAATTAGGTTTTTGGATTGTTGGAATATTAGGCAAGTTCATGATCAGTTACAGTAAATAATTCATGACTAGGACAGAAACTAGCATGCAACAATCTAGCAAACTAGAAGAGCAGCAAATCATATAGTGTTTTTTGGTGTGTCTTTGGCCGCAGCCGGTAGTAGTATATATATTAGGACCAGAGGCAGTATTGTGTTGTAATCACAATCTCAAAACGACTTGGTTTCTAAGTCGTATACTTACCGGACAAGAAATCATTAACTTGTCTGCCAAGACATAAAACTCCTGCAAGGCAACGGACCGGATTTCGGTGGACCATTCACGCGCATGTCACACGTACACGTACGCCACCACCAGGCGAGCGAGCGCGCGTGTGGTCTTCCCTTTCTCTTCTCAACACACCACTTATGATGGAGAGGACCCACTATATAAAGAGGTCCAACTCTTCTTCAACTTTCGGGGTGAGACTAAACTTTAGCACCACCACTTGGCATTTTACACATGGGCTCATTTGAGATTTCAAATTTTGTTAATAGACCAGGCCCATTAATTCTAACAAGCGAGTGATCCTTGCGCTCGTTGGGCCAGTCCACGCAAGCGGCTGCAAGCACCAAGTTTAGTAATGGCGCCTGAAGCGCCGATTAGGCACTGCCGACGAAGCTCAGTTGTAAAGGCCGATCGTAACTTCAACAAACATTGTTAAGTAGGAGTAATAAAAAAAACTAGCAGGCGAAGGCGCGGCGGCAGGCCGCGCCTGTTATGAAACACGTGTGCGTGGCAGTGTTGTTTTTCTTACAGAAGAAAAGAAGATAGTGGTAAGCGAGCTGGCAGTCAGTGATGTGCAAGCCAGTTTAACTCGGATAAATACCAAAAAGTATCAAAGATCAGTTCACACATTGTTAAAAATACTTGGCCACTCCGGAGGCCGCAACCATAGCCGCTCCTAGCCTTCACCTCCGCTACTCCCTCCCTAGCTGTCGTCATCGGAGGCCATCGGGCTAAGCCCCGCGACAGACAGTGGCAGTGAGGACATGTGCTGCCTCACCTTGGTGCCTCCAAACCATTCATCAGATCCAAGGTTCCGGAGTCGCCATCTCCTTTTCGGTCGGTGAGTGTTGAACCTTCAACGGCTTCTTGCACCCGTTGGCGCTATGGGGAGGCCTTGGATAGATCCGATGTGGATGCTGCGGCTAGGTGGGCGGCGATGCCATAGACTAATCTACCTTGGTCAAGATCCGGTCATGCCGGCTCCTTCGCCGACAAGTTTAGGCAAGGTTATCTCCAGTGAGATGGAAGTCAGTGATGATGTGCTCCGTCTTGGTGTTACTCGGTGTGGCGACAACTCTGACCTGTGGCGGCGGCCTCGCCGCGGATTGTGGGGCCACCAAAAGGTCTTTGCGAGGGTTCCTCTTTCCAAATCCGGTGGTTGCCTCGATAGTGAGATGCATTCCATGGATGATGACATGACCCAGAGGATATGATTGTGCAGCAGCAGCGATCGGTGTTCCAGCCCAACGCGTGCATCTGTTAGGATCACGGAAAAGTGGTGGCAATAACACATGATTGACTTTGATGGTGGTGCTTCCCGAGTACCTGGTCTCGAGCACCGTGGTGAAAACCTAGGCTTGGCCTGAGTTGGTTATACCTAGCAATGGCGATGTTTTTGTATCGTTACCTTGTTCAAGGCATTACTCGGATATGCTCATACCAGTTCTTCAGGGTGAAAACCTAGATTCTGGCCATTGGTGGTTGGATCCGGTGACTGCGACTCTTGAGCGACCCTCTTTTTCTTAAGGCGTTGTTGTTGAAAAATCTAATTGTCATTGTGGTGTTATGATATGATTGGTGAGATATGGTCATTGATGTAGTTTGCCGATTGCGGATTCAATCGCTTCGTTTTTTTCCCTCTCGCTTAGGCATAGCTTTGGTGTTGTATTACTTTGTTATTTGCTGGTGTCTTTTTGTTTGTGTGCATCCTGCCTACATAGAGGCCGGGTGTGTGTTCATTGTGTTTGTATCAACTTGATGTTTCATTTTTAGTAAATAAAATCAACCCTTTGTTGAAAAACAAACACTTAGCTATATATTTTAAATATTCCAGCCAAACTCGTTACTACCAATATAGTTGAGGTTTGAAGATCGTATGGAGCAACCAGAAGTTGTACAAAATGAAGCTTCCTTTGAACCAAAGAAAAATTGCTCTTGTATACATTTTAAAGATCATAATTTTTCAGATAATACCCCATAGGGGTTGGGTCTGCGTGTGTGCGTTCATAGGGTGAGTGTAACTAAGCATCTATGGTGTACTATGTTGGCACTGGTGCTCGCATTTTTTTGAATTTATTTCAGCCTCTCCGGATAGCGTTATAAGGAAAGGATGTGCGTGTGTTCATATGGGTGAGTGTACGTGAGCACCAACATCGTACTTTGTTGGCACTGGTGCTCGCATCTTCTTGAATTCATTGCATGCTCTCTGTTGGTATTCTTTCGGTGGGAAAAGATGTAACCGTCGACTACATAGACACCTGCTGTGACTTTGTCTTGTTGCAGTTTAGTATCTCGAAGATTCTCGATACACATGCGTGTGTTTATAAGGATAAGCGTATGTGCGTATATGTAAGCATCTGTATTGTACTGTGTTAAATAACGGTAGCAAACACAAAAAAAACACCTGAACCAAAGGAAAATTGCTCGTGTATACATTTTAAAGATCATATTTTTACAGATAATACCCCATAGGGTTGGGTGTGCATGTCTGCGTTAATAGGGTGAGTGTAACTAAGCATCTGTGGTGTACTGTGTTGGCACTGGTGCTCGCATTTTTCTGAATTTATTTCAGCCTCTCCGGATAGCATTATAAGGAAAGGATGTGCGTGCGTGCGTTCATAGGGGTGAGTGTACGTGAGCACCAATGTCGTACTTTGTTGGCACTGGTGCTCGCATCTTCTTGAATTCATTTCATGCTCTCTGTTGATATTCTTTCGGTGGGAAGAGATGTAATCGTCGACTACATAGACACCTGCTGTCACTTTGTCAATCTCGAGATGTTGTGCCAGTTCAGTATCTCGAAGATTCTCGGTACACATGCGTGCGTTTATAAGGATAAGTGTATGTGCATATATGTAAGTATCTGTATTGTACTGTGTTAAATAACGATAGCAAACACAAAACAAAAAACCTTATAGTAATCTAATTAAAAAAACTAACATGTGTCAGCATCAAATCCACTCATGCAGAATACTGCAAACGCATGTCAAAGGGACTAGCTTAGCATCTTTTATTCTTTTATATATTCTTTGACCTCAGCACATAAAAGTTGACTGTCTCAGCCCAGCGGAACAAGTACAAAATTCAGCGAAATGGTATGTATCGCCTTGCGCTCGCCTACAGGCGGTTCGACACGGCTGTGGCCCAATAAGAACAACGATTGTTTATTCATTACACAAGATCTTTTTTTAGGCAAACTGCAACCGTTCATGTCTAGAACCAGGAACCGGTTTGCCTTGGTTTCAGGAACTGGTTTACTTTGGTCCGGTTTTGGTAAAGTTCCAGAGGGTTTTTTTGCGTGGTTTTCCAGATTTTTCTTCAGTTTTTAATTTTTAGTTTGTTTTCCATTTTCAAAATACAAAAACATTTTTTTAATCCATAATACTTTTTCCAAATACCTATGCTTTTTGAATGCATGCATATTTTTTCAGTTCACGACATTTTTGTAAATTCATGATCAACTTTCCAATATCCTGAACATTTTTTAAATCTTATTCACCAAACAAATTTTCAGATTCACGAATGTTTTTAACACATGAACGATTTTCAAATTCATACACAATTTTTGAATTCGCCAACATCTTTTCAAGTTCATTAACAATTTTCATATTCATGAATATTTTCACTGAACATTTCTCAATTCTCGTTCACCGAACAATTTTCAAATTCACGAATATTTTTCAGTGAACATTTTTTGACTCTCGTTCACTAAATATTTTTTTTAAAATCAATTCATGAACAATTTTTAAATTTTACAAACATCTTTCAAATCTGTTATTTATTTTTTGTAAAATTGTTGGACAATTGCTAGTTTTGGAAGATTCCGGTGAATTTGTGAACTAATTTTGATTTGCGGGACCTTTTTTTATTATTCGTGAAGAAAATGACTGATGAGGAAAACGCAAAAGTCATACAAATTAATTTTCAAAACGCGTGTTACAGGAGTTCATCGCGAGGGTGGCTGGCGCTATAATGGGTCGGCCTATATCTAGTGTTGTGTGTGATGCAAGCGATCACCCTGTGAGCGATTCAGGAGGGGTGTGATCGCTATAAGCCAACATCTTTTCAAATTCACGAACATTTTTCATATTCGTGAATAATTTTCACTGAACATTTCTCAATTCTTCTTTACCGAACAATTTTCAAACTCACTGAACGTTTTTCAATTCTCGTTCACTAAGTAATTTTCAAAATTTTAAAATCATGATTTTTTTACAAATTCACAAACATTATTTAAATTTTGGAACAACTTCTAAAATTCACAAACATTTTTCAAATCTGCGAAGTTTTTGTAAAATTGTTGAACAATTGCCAAACTTTTGAAGATTTTTGTGAATTTGTGAACTATTTTTGATTTGCTGGACCATTTTTTATTGTTTGTGAAGAAAATGCCTGATGAGAAAAACGCAAAAGCCATACAAATTAATTTTCAAAACGCACGCTACAGGAGTTGATCGCAAGCGTGGCTGGCACACAAACACAAACACTTTTTTTTTGGGAGGAATAAACCCAAACACTTGGCGGTCATAAGTTTAGATCGTGAGGTATGAGTATATTTATGTTGGATCAGAAGAAGGGCACGGACCAACAAAAAACTGGCTCCACTATGAGAAAGACTCCACGTTACTTTTTTTCATGGTAATACATGTCTCATTTATATCATAAGGAACATAATACAAGTCATGTACATACCGACCTAGCAAAATTGAACAAAATAGGAGAGCGCTAGTCTTTGCACAAAGAAACATCAGCCAAGAAGTAAAATTACAAACAAGACCAATGAAACCTCTGAGCTTGACACCAACGTCCGTCACCTGCAACTGGCACCACCACAGCAGCCGCCAAAAGAAAAAAAAATGACGGGATCGCCTCACACCCGAGCTCGACGCGGCTCCATCATTGATATGCAGCTTTGCGGACCTCCAAGATGGCTCACCAGAGGCGAAACCATTACCGTTAAACGAATCAGACCGGGGAAACACCCCGGATACGCCATCGAACTCCAAATCCGGCACCCCCACATGACTAAGACATCGGAGGAGAAAATCATACCTGCCATCCACGTACCACGAACCCGCCACACGATCCACCATCTTCCAGATGCCGCCGATACCTGATTTCCAATTGTTTGAAAGAAGTGCGCCCAGTACGTGATCCGAATTCCAACAACGTGTATGTACCACTGACAACAACCGTAGCTCTCGCATGGGATGATATAGTGGGTGAGGATGTCACCCACCGGCAGCCCACCGGGTTTGCGTCCACGCCGAGAACAGCTTTGATGATGCCGGAGTGTAGCACAATTTGATGACCTGATAAGGACCAGAGTGGCGAGGGAGACTGTAGAGGGAGAGAACGGGTGGATGATGGGGATTGTGGCAGCTGGTAGGGTGGGGACTATGGTGGTGACGGACATATGATCAACGTATGCCTTGAATGGGAGTGACATAGTGATCGATCTAGGAAATACTGAGTGGCAAACGAGATGAGCTATGCTTGTGTGAGTGATCAGATGGGGAAAGAGTCGAGAAAAGACAACTTTGTCGGTTAGGTTCTAGGTGTTTCTACTTGCGGCTTGGAGTCCCACTCGCATACTAGGTGTAAGATCTTGTACAACACAAGAATTGATCTGATGGCCAACAATTCTTGGATTTGCCAGTTCTCAGCCATTCAATGGAGCAAATCCAATGAATGATAATGAAAGTTATTGTCACTATTTGCGGCTTGGATACCTAAATAGCTGATACACACTAACTCTAATTCTCCTAACATGCAACTATGCCAACTCATCAAGTCACCACCATGCATGCTACACATATTGAATAAATACCCCACCTTTAACATGCACCGTGCATGCTATACATATTCAATAAAAATTCTACAACCACTCATATATAATAATAATCAAATACAAGAAATTATACATATTTTAGTTTCAGTTCTCATATTGTTAGTCTAAAATCTGATGTTTCATATATATAACCAAATCTCAATGAAATAACCGCAACTAATTACCGCAGCAACGTGTGGGGTATCATCTCTAGTATTCTTAAAAAGCTCATCATAATTCTCTCGACATACATATAGTTGTTGGAAATATGCCCTAGAGGCAATAATAAATTGGTTATTATCATATTTCCTTGTTCATGATAATCGTTTATTACCCATGCTTTAATTGTATTGATTGGAAACTCAAATACATGTGTGGATACATAGACAACAACATGTCCCTAGTAAGCCTCTACCGGACTAGCTCGTTGATCAAAGATGGCTATGGTTTCCTAGCCATGGACATGAGTTGTCATTTAATAACGGGATCACATCATTAGGAGAATGATGTGATGGACAAGACCTAAACTATAAACGTAGCATGTGATCGTTTCAAGTTTATTTCTATCGTTTTCTTCATGTCAAGTATATGTTTCTATGACCATGAGATCATGCAACTCACTGACACCGGAGGAGTACCTTGTGTGTATCAAACGTAGCAACGTAACTGGGTGACTATAAAGGTGCTCTACAGGTATCTCCGAGGGTGTCTATTGAGTTGGCATGGATCAAGACTGGGATTTGTCACTCCGTATGACGGAGAGGTATCTCAGGGCCCACTCGGTAATACAGTATCACAATGAGCTTGCAAGCAATCTGACTAATGAGTTAGCCACGGGATCTTGTATTACGGAACGAGTAAAGAGACTTGCCGGTAACGAGATTGAACTAGGTATGGAGATACCGACGATCGAATCTCGGGCAAGTAACATACCGATAGACAAAGGGAACTGCATACGGGATTAGCTGAATCCTTGGCATCGAGGTTCGACCGATAAGATCTTCGTAGAATATGTAGGAACCAACATGGGCATCCAGGTCCCGCTATTGGTTATTAACCGTAGAGGTGTCTCGGTCATGTCTGCATAGTTCTCGAACCCGCAGAGTCTGCACACTTAACGTTTGGTGACGATATAAGTATAGTTGAGTTGTTATGGTGGTTACTGAAGGTTGTTCGGAGTCCCGGATGAGATCCCGGACATGACGAGGAACTCCGAAAGAGTCTGGAGGTGAAGATTGATATATTGGACGAAGGGTATTGGAGTCCGAAAGTGTTCCGGGGGTACCGGGTGATGACCAGCATGACCGAAAGGGGTTTCGGGGGCCCCGGCAAGTGTTGGGGGGCCTCATGGGCCAAAGGGGGGGGGCAAACCAGCCCACTAAAGGGCTGTGCGCCCCCTCACCCCATCTCACGTAACCAGGAGAGGTGGGGCGCCCACTCTAGGGTTCCCTCCACCTGGCTTGGGGGGCAAGCCACCCTAGGGTTTCCCTAGGGGGCGCCCCCATCTGCCTTGGCCGCCGCCCCCTAGATGGGATCTAGGGGCGCCCCTCCCTCCACCCTTCCCCCTATATATAGAGGAGGGGAGAGAGGGCAGCCGCACCCATACAGATCTATTCGTGCCACGGCGCTGCCCCTCCTCTCCCTCATAGCCATCTTCTTCTCCGTAGTGCTTAGCGAAACTCTGCCGAGATTTCTCCACCACCACCGCCACCATGTCGTCGTGCTGCCAGAGGACTCGAGCTACTACTTCACCATCGCTCGCTGGATCGAGGAGGTGAAGGCGTCATCAAGCCGTACGTGTGTTGAACGCGGAGGTGCCGTCCGTTCGGCACTTGGATCGGGAGTTCGCGGGACGGATCGTGATTGGATCGTGAAGACGTTCGACTACATCAATCGCGTTTCTTAACGCTTCCGCTTAGCGATCTACAAGGGTATGTAGATGCAATCTCTCCTCTCATAGATGTTCATCTCCTAGATTGATCTTGGTGAGCGTAGGAAATTTTTTGTTTCCCATGCAACGTTCCCCAACAGTGGCATCATGAGCTAGGTGTATGCGTAGATGACAGCACGAGTAGAACACAAAGGAGTTTGTGGGCGTTGATATTCAGATTGCTTCCTTCCTTGGTCTTTTCTTGATTCGGCGGTATTGTGGGATGAAGCGGCCCGGACCAACTTTACATTTCCACGTACATGAGACCGGTTCCATCGACTGACATGTGACTTTGTTGCATAAAGATGGCTGGCGGGTGACTGTCTCTCCCACCTTAGTTGAATCAGATTCAACAAAGGCGGTCCTTGTAGAAAGTTAAATAGCAACTTGCATATCACTGTTGTGGCTTTGCATAGGTAAGAATCGTTCTTGCTAGATACCCATAGCAGCCACGTAAAACATGCAACAACAATTACAGGACGTCTAACTTGTTTTTGCAGGGTATGTTGTGATATGATATGGCCAAAGACATGATGAAATATATTTGATGTATGAGATGATCATGTTTGTAATAGTTTATATCAACTTGCATGTCTATGCATACGGCAACCGGCAGGAGCCATAGGGTTGTCGTTAATTATTGTATGACCTACGTGTCAATCATTAAGCGCTATGTAATGCTTTATTTTATCGCTAAGCGGTAGCAATAGTAGTAGAAGCATGGTTGACGTGACAACCCCGATGGCAGCACGATGATGGAGATCATGATGATGGAGATCATGGTGTCATGCCGGTGATGATGGAGATCATGCCGATGCTTTGGAGATGGAGATAAAAAGCACGAGTTGATGGCCATATCATGTCACTTATGATTTGCATGTGATGTTAATCCTTTTATGCATCTTATTTTGCTTAGGACGACAGTAGCATTATAAGGTGATCCCTCACTAAAATTTCAAGATAAAATTGTGTTCACCCCAAGTGTGCATCGTTGCGAAAGTTCGTCGTTTCGAAGCACCACGTGATGATCGGGTGTGATAGACTCTACGTTCACATATAACGGGTGCGAGCTAGTTTTGCACATGCGGAACACTTGGGTTAAACTTGACGAGCCTAGCATGTACATACATGGCCTCGGAACACAAGAGACCGAAAGGTCGAACATGAGTCATATAGTAGATATGATCAACCTGGAGATGTTCACCATTGAAACCACCTCATCTCACGTGATGATCGGACTTGGGTTGGTGAATTTGGATCGTGTTACACTCGGACAACCGGAGGGATGTTGATTTGAGTGGGAATTCTTAAGTAATATGATTAATTGAACTCATTATCATGAACAATAGTCTAAGTTGTCTTTGCAAATTATGTTGTAGATCAATAGCTCGCGCTGTAGCTCCCTGTTTTAATACGTTCCTAGAGAAAGACTAAATTGAAAGATATTGTAAGCAATTATGCGGACTAGGGCCGTAGTCTGAGGATTGTCCTCACTGTTGCACAGAAGGCTTATGTCCTTGATGCACCGCTCGGTGTGCCAACCCCTCTAGCGTCGTCTATGGATATTGTGAACATCTGGCAGACACGTTATGATGACTACTTGATAGTTTAGTGTGCCATGCTTTACAGCTTAGAATCGGGGCTCCGAAGGCGTTTTGAACGCCATGGAACATATGAGATGTTCCAAGATTTGAAATTGGTATTTCAGGCTCATGCCCGTGTTTAGAGGTATGAGACCTCTGACAAGTTCTTTGCCTACAAGATGGAGGAGAATAGCTCATCCAGTGAGCATGTGCTCAGAATGTCTGGGTGCTATAATCGCTTGAATCAAGTGGGAGTTAATCTTCCAGATAAGATAGTGATTGACAGAGTTCTCCAATCACTATCACCAAGCTACTAGAGCTTCGTGATGAACTATAACATGCAAGGGATGGAGATGATCCCAGAGCTGTTCGCGGTGCTTAAGGCCGCGAAGGTAGAAATCAAGAAGGAGCATCAAGTGTTGATGGCTAACAAGACCACTAGTTTCAAGAAGGGCAAGGGCAAGAAGGGAAACTTCATGAATGGCAAGCCAGTTGCCGCTCCAGTGAAGAAACCCAAGGTTGAACCCAAACCCGAGACTAAGTGCTTCTATTGTAAGGGGAAAGGTCACTGGTAGCGGAACTGCCCCAAATACTTGGTAGATAAGAAGGCTGGCAACTTCATCAGAAGTATATTTGATATACGTGTTATTGATGTGTACCTTACTAGTACTCCTAGTAGCACCTGGGTATTAGATACCGGTTCAGTTGCTAATATTGGTAACTCGAAACAAAAGCTGCAGAATAAACGGAGACTAGCTAAGGGCGAGGTGACGATGTGTGTTGGAAGTGTTTCCAAGGTTGATGTGATCACCATCACATGCTCCCTCTACCTTTGGGATTAGTGTTAAACCTAGATAAATGTTATTTGGTGTCTCTGTTGAGCATGAACATGATGAGATCGTGCTTATTATAATGCGGTTATTCATTTAAGTCAGAGAATAATGGTTATTCTGTTTACATGAATAATACCTTCTATGGTCATGCACCCAATGTGAATGGTTTATTGAACCTTGATCGTAGTGATACACATGTTCATAATATTGATGCCAAAAGATGCAAAGTTAATAATGATAGTACCACATACTTGTGGCACTGTTGCTTAAGTCATATTGGTGTAAAGCACTTGAAGAAACTCCATGCTGATGGACTTTTGGAGTCACTTGATTTTGAATCACTTGACACATGTGAACCATGCCTCATTGGCAAGATGACTAAAACCCCGTTTTCTGGAACAATGGAACGGGCAAGTGACTTGTTGGAAATCATACATTCTGATGTGTGCGGTCCGATGAGTGTTGACGCGTGTACTGGATATCGTTATTTTCTCACCTTCACCGATGATTTGAGTAGATATGGGTATATTTACTTAATAAAGCATAAGTCTGAAACATTTGAAAAGTTCAAGCAATTTCAGAGTGAAGTTGAGAATCATTGTAACAAGAAGATTAAATTCCTACGATCCGATCGAGGGAGAGAATATCTGAGTTATGAGTTTGGCAATCACTTAAGACAATGTGGAATTGTTTCACAGTTGACGCCACCTGGAATACCACAGCGTAATGGTGTGTCCGAACGTCGTAATCGTACCTTATTGGATATGGTGTGTTCTATGATGTCTCTTGCCGATCTACCACTATCTTTTGGGGTTGTGCATTAGAGACAACTACATTCACTTTAAATAGGGCACCATCTAAGTCCGTGAAGACGACACCGTATGAATTGTGGTTTGGCAAGAAACCTAAGTTGTCGTTTCTTAAGGTTTAGGGTTGCGATGCTTATGTCAAAATGCTTCAACCGGAAAAGCTCGAACCCAAAGCGGACAAATGCGTCTTCATGGGATACCCAAAAGAGACGGTTGGGTATACCTTCTATCTCAGATCCGAGGGCAAAGTGTTTGTCACTAAGAATGGGTCCTTTCTCGAGAAAAAGTTTCTCTCGAAAGAATTGAGTGGGAGAAAGATAGAACTTGATGAGGTTGTTGAACCTTTACTTCGACCAGAGAGTAGCGTAGTATAGAAAGATGTTTCTGTGGCACCTACGTCAGTTGAAGAGTGCTACCTCTTGAGCTTGCGTTGGTTTTTCCCTTGAAGAGGAAAGGGCGATGCAGCAAAGTAGAGTAAGTATTTCCCTCAGTTTTGAGAACCAAGGTATCAATCCAGTAGGAGACAATGCGCAAGCCACCGAATACCTCCACAAACAAACACCAACTTGCACCCAACGCGACAAAGGTGTTGTCAATCCCTTCACGGTTATTTGCAAAGTGAGATCTGATAGAGATGGATAAATGGTAAAGTAATATTTTTGGTATTTTTGGTTTATGGAACAGAAAGTAAAAGATTGCAAAGAAATTAAATAGGAAACTAAAATTGTAGATCGGAAACTTATATGATGGAAAGTAGAAGATTATATGATGGAAAGTAGACCCGGGGGCCATAGGTTTCACTAGAGGCTTCCCTCAAGATAGAAATTATTACGGTGGGTAAACAAATTACTGCCGAGCAATTGATAGAAAAGCGCAAAGTTATGACGATATCTAAGGCAATGATCATGAATATAGGCATCACGTCCGTGTCAAGTAGACCGAAACGATTCTGCATCTACTACTATTACTCCACACATCGACCGACTCCTGCCTGCGTCTAGAGTATTAAGTTCATGAAGAACAGAGTAACGCATTAAGTAAGATGACATGATGTAGAGGAATTAACTCAAGCAATATGATGAAAACCCCATCTTTTTATCCTCGATGGCAACAATACAATACGTGCCTTGCTGCCTCTGCTGTCACTGGGAAAGGACACCGCAAGATTGAACCCAAAGCTAAGCACTTCTCCCATTGCAAGAAAAACCAATCTAGTTGGCCAAACCAAATCGATAGTTCGAAGAGACTTGCAAAGATATCAAATCATGCATAAAAGAATTCAGAGAAGATTCAAATAATATTCATAGATAAGCTGATCATAAATCCACAATTCATCGGATCTCGGCAAACACACCACAAAAGAGTATTACATCGAATAGATCTCCAAGAACATCGAGGAGAACTTTGTATTGAGAATCAAAGAGAGAGAAAAAGCCATCTAGCTACTAGCTATGGACCCGTAGGTCTGTGGTAAACTACTCACGCTTCATCAGAGAGGCAATGGTGTTGATGTAGAAGCCCTCCGTGATCGAATCCCCCTCCGGCAGGATACCGGAAAAGGCCCCAAGATGGGATCTCACGGGTACAGAAGGTTGCGGCGGTGCAAAAGTGGTTTCGTGGCTCCCCTGATAGGTTTTGGGGTATTTGAGAATATATAGGCTGAAGAAATAGGTCGGTGGAGTCACGAGGGGCCCACAAGGGTGGGGGGCGCGCCCTCCAACCTTGTGGCCTTCTCGTGGCTTTCCTGACGTGCACTCCAAGTCCTCTGGATGTCTTCTGGTCCAAGAAAAATCATCGCGAAAGTTTCATTCCGTTTGGACTCCGTTTGGTATTCCTTTTCTGCGAAACTCTAAAACAAGGAAAAAACAGGAACTGGCACTGGGCTCTAGGTTAATAGGTTAGTCCCAAAAATCATATAAAATAGCATATTAATGCATATAAAAAATCCAAAACAGATAATATAATAGCATGGAACAATCAAAAATTATAGATACGTTGGAGACGTATCAAAAAGGAAGCTAATGATGATGATCATGAAGCTTCGGATCAAGTTACTGTCGAACCTCGTAGGTCGACAATGGTACGTACAGCTTATGAGTGGTTCGGTTACCCTATCTTAGAGGTCATGTTGTTGGACAACGGTGAACCTACGAGCTATGGAGAAGCGATGGTGAGCCCGGATTCCAACAAATGGCTTGGAGCCATGAAATCCGAGATAGGATCCATGTATGAGAATAAAGTATGGACTTTGGTGGACTTGCCTGATGATCGGCAAGCCATTGAGAATAAATGGATCTTTAAGAAGAAGACAGACACTGATGGTAATGTCACCATTTGTGAAGCTCGACTTGTCGCAAAGAAGTTTCCGACAAGTTCAAGGAGTTGACTATGATGAGACTTTCTCACTCATAGCAATGCTAAAGTCTATTGGAATTATGTTAGCAGTTGCTGCATTTTCAATTACGAAATCTGGCAGATGGATGTCAAAACAAAGTTTCCTTGACAGTTTCCGTGAGGAAAGGTTGTATGTGATACAACCAGAAGGTTTTGTCGATCCTAAGGATGCTAAAAGGTATGCAAGCTCCAGTGATCCTTCTATGGACTGGTGCAAGCATCTCGGAGTTGGAACTTTTGCTTTGATGAGGTGATCAAAGCGTTTAGGTTTATACATGTTTACAGAGAAGCTTGTATTTGCAAGAAAGTGAGTGGGAGCACTACAATATTTCTGATAAGTATATGTGGATGACATATTGTTGATCGGGAATGATGTAGAATTTCTGGAAAGCATAAAGGGTTGTTTGAAAGGAGTTTTTCAAAGCAAGACCTGGGTAAAGCTGCTTACATATTGGGCATCAAGATCTATAGAGATAGATCAAGACGCCTGATAAGACTTTCACAGAGCATATACCTTGACATGATTTTGAAGAAGTTCAAAATGGATCAGTCAAAGAAGGGGTTCTTGCCTGAGTTGTAAGGTGTGAAGTTGAGTAAGACTCAAAGCTCGACCACGGCAGAAGAAAGAGAAAGGACAAAGGTCGTCCCCTATGCCTTAGTCATAGGCTCTATACGATATGCCATGCTGTGTACCGCACCTAATGTGTGCCTTGCCACGTGTCTGGCAAGGGGGTACAAGAGTGATCCAGGAGTGGATCGCTGGACAGCGGTCAAAATTATCCTTAGAGGAATAAGGAAATGTTTCTCGGTTATGGAGGTGATAAAGAGTTCGGCGTAAAGGGTTACGTCGATGCAAGCTTTAACGCCAATCCGGATGACTCTGAGTAGAGTTTCTCGGTTATGGAGGTGATAAAGAGTTCGACGTAAAGGGTTACGTCGATGCAAGCTTTGACACAAATCCGGATGACTCTGAATAGCAAACCGGATACGTATAGTGGAGCAGCCATTTGGAATAGCTCCAAGTGGAGCATGGTAGCATCATCTACAGTATGACATAAAAATTTGCGAAGTACACGCGGATCTGAATGTTGCAGACCCGTTGACTAAAACCTCTCTCACAAGCAAAACAAGATCAAACCCCAGAACTAATTGGCTGTTAATCACATGGTGATGTGAACTAGATTATTGACAATAGTGCAAGTGGGAAACTGTTGGAAATATGCCCTAGAGGCAATAATAAATTGGTTATTATCATATTTCCTTGTTCATGATAATCGTTTATTATCCATGCTTTAATTGTATTGATTGGAAACTCAAATACATGTGTGGATACATAGACAACAACATGTCCCTAGTAAGCCTCTACCGGACTAGCTCATTGATCAAAGATGGCTATGGTTTCCTAGCCATGGACATGAGTTGTCATTTGATAACGGGATCACATCATTAGGAGAATGATGTGATGGACAAGACCCAAACTATAAACGTAGCATGTGATCGTGTCAAGTTTATTGCTATCATTTTCTTCATGTCAAGTATATGTTTCTATGACCATGAGATCATGCAACTCACTGACACCGGAGGAGTACCTTGTGTGTATCAAACGTCGCAATGTAACTGAGTGACTATAAAGGTGCTCTACAAGTATCTCCGAGGGTGTCTGTTGAGTTGGCATGGATCAAGACTGGGATTTGTCACTCCGTATGACGGAGAGGTATCTCAGGGCCCACTCGGTAATACAGTATCACAATGAGCTTGCAAGCAATGTGACTAATGAGTTAGCCACGGGATCTTGTATTATGGAACGAGTAAAGAGACTTGCCGGTAACGAGATTGAACTAGGTATGGAGATACCAATGATTGAATCTCAGGCAAGTAACATACCGATAGACAAAGGGAACTGCATACGGGATTAGCTGAATCCTTGGCATCGAGGTTCGACCGATAAGATCTTCGTAGAATATCTGTAGGAACCAATATGGGCATCCAGGTCCCGCTATTGGTTATTGACCGTAGAGGTGTCTCAGTCATGTCTGCATAGTTCTCGAACCCGCAGGGTCTACAGACTTAACGTTTGGTGACGATATAAGTATAGTTGAGTTGTTATGGTGGTTACCGAAGGTTGTTCGGAGTCCCGGATGAGATCCCGGACATGACGAGGAACTCCGGAAGAGTTCGGAGGTGAAGATTGATATATTGGACGAAGGGTATTAGAGTCCGGAAATGTAAGAGGGGTACCGGGTGATGACTAGCATGACCGAAAGGGGTTTCGGGGGCCTCAGCAAGTGCTGGGGGGCCTCATGGGCCAAAGGGGAGGGGGCAAACCAGCCCACTAAGGGGTTGTGCGTCCCCCTCACCCCATCTCACGTAACCAGGAGAGGTGGGGCGCCCACTCTAGGGTTCCCTCCACCTGGCTTGGGGGGCAAGCCACCCTAGGGTTTCCCTAGGGGGCGCCCCCGTCTGCCTTGGCCGCCGCCACCTAGATGGGATCTAGGGGCACCCCTCCCTCCACCCTTCCCCCTATATATAGAGGAGGGGAGAGAGGGCAGCCGCACCCATACAGATCTATTCATGCCACGACGCTGCCCCTCCTCTCCCTCATAGCCATCTTCTTCTCCGTAGTGCTTAGCGAAGCTCTGCCGAGATTTCTCCACCACCACCGCCACCACGCCGTCGTGCTGCTGGAGGACTCGAGCTACTACTTCACCATCGCTCGCTAGATCGAGGAGGTGAAGGCGTCATCAAGCCGTACGTTTGTTGAACGCGAAGGTGCCATCCGTTCGGCACTTGGATCGGGAGTTCCCGGGACGGATCGTGATTGGATCGCGAAGACGTTCGACTACATCAACCGCGTTTCTTAACGCTTCCGCTTAGCGATCTACAAGGGTATGTAGATGCAATCTCTCCTCTCGTAGATGTTCATCTCCTAGATTGATCTTGGTGAGCGTAGGAAAATTTTTGTTTCCCATGCAACGTTCCCCAACAATAGTCCACCTCAACGTCCCCACTAAGCCATGCATTTAAATCTTCTTTCAACATGCATACAGTCCTCCTCAGCGTTCACACTAAGCCATGCATTTAAGTTTGACACAAAATCAAACCATGCATACATGTTAGTCATCCTTCAAATTTTTTATCAAAATGACATTTTTAACTATAATTCAAAATATATTTTTTATTTTTATCCGCTTCATTGTTTTAATTGATTTCAAAATTATAATTTCTTTCCATTATATTTAGTTAATTTTAGCAACTATTTATGCATTTTTAACAGAGTTTCCACCGCAACGCACAGGGCATCATCTATATTCTCAAACTTTTATGGTGGCTTGGGAATATTTGGTAAGGTCCCACCATAAAGTTTCAGAATCCTATATACCTAAAGAGTTTTTTTAGGCAAATATACCTAAATAGTTGATCCCCACTTACTCAATTCTCTAAACATGCACACATGCCACCTCATCAATCACACTAATTATATATCTCTTACCATGCATGAGAAATGCTACTTCAGTTTTATATTTATATATAGGAGTAGGATTTTCTATTATAGCTTACCACAAAACTAGTTAAGGTTTCAAAATCTTTCTTTATATTTGATTTTTTAGGCAACTTTCTTTATATTTGATGGAAAAAGAAAAGGAAGAAAGAGGCAGCAGCCGTGCGCAGCACAGCCCAGCTAAGCGGCCCACATCTTCTCTCTCCACCACAGGCCTGCCTAGCTGACCCTGCGGGAATTCCCTATTTGCCGCTCTCTGCATCATATTGTCACCGATTCGCACATGCAAGTCGGCCTATGTATAGTGGTACGCGTAGATTTCTAGTAAACGGTTTTGGGAACCTTCTAGATTCGGTGCTTCGAATTGCAAGGTAGTGGTTGATGCTATTAAGGAGGGAAGCGGTGCTAATTTTGGTGATGAGATAGAGAAATAGTTGCTAGAGCTAGAGATTTTGCAGTTTGTTCCTTTAGTCATGAATTTAGAACCTCGAATGTTGAGACTCATAATCTCGCAAAGTATGCTTTACCTCTTGGGTTTGGTCGCCATGTATGGTTAGGCCAACCCGGCGAACTTGTATTCATCACTGTAAACGTTGTATCACCGTAATAAGCTTTGTGAGATTCTCAAAAGAAAAATACATGGTCCCCAGCTGATTTTTACCGATATTGGGAACCTTCTAGAAGGTTCCTAAACCGGGTTTTTTGTTCTCCTATTTATTTTTCTTTTTTCTTTTTCTTTTATGTTTCCTTTTTCTTTGTTCATTTCTGCTTCTTTTTCTTTTTCTTTTTTAATTTTTGAAGTTTACTTTTCTTCTTCAAAAGTTGTTTAGAATTTCCAAGAAATCCATGTTTTTCAAACAAAATTGTTTATGAAATTCAAAAACTGTTCCTTGTTCCAAAAATGTTTGTGTTTTCAAAATTTGTCCATGTTTTTGAATTTTCTTCAGGAGTTTCAGAAAATGTTTTCGTTTTTAAGACATGTTTATGTTTTAAAAAATTATTCGTGTTTTCAATTTTGTACGGGAGTTTCAGAAAATGTTCATGTTCTGATAATTTGTTCACGTTATTAAATTTTGTTCAGGAGTTTAAAAAAAGGTTCGCCTTTTCAAAAAATATTCGTGTTTTCATAAAAATGTTCATGTTTTCTAAAATTGTTCGTGTTTTCAATTTTGTTCAGGAGTTTCAAAAAATGTTCCCGTTTTCAAAAAGTTTGCGTTTTCAATTTTTTCTAGAATTTGAAAAAATGTTCCTGATTTCAATTTTTTTCGTAGATCCTAAAACTTTTTGTGCATTTGAATTTATTCGGAGTTTTAAGAAATATTTGTGTTTTCAAACTTCGTTTAATTTTTTCAAAAAATGTTCCCGTTTCTTAAAAGTTGATCAATAATTTAAAAAATGTTCTTGTTTTCAAAAAATAATCAAGAATTTTCAAAACTGTTTTGTGGTTTAGGAAACTGTTCGAGTTTTTAAAAATTATTCACACTTTTGAAAAGGTTAGTGTTTTAAAAAAGGATTTTAAAAAAAATAGCGTTTAGGGTTTAGGGTTGAACTGTTCACAATTTTTAAAGAAGTTGTCGTTTCAAAAAGAAAAATGCACATTTGCAAAGAAAAGTTCGCGTTTGAACTTAAAAAAAGATGAGATCTGTCACTGACGTTCGTTCTTAATGTTTTGCGCTGCTCTTTTAGTCAGTAACCGTTGTCAGGTCTGGTGGCTATGAGTTATCATTTCAGAGCCAACCTCGAGTGGTAACTTGTTTCTTTTCAGTCAACAGTTCAACTATTCTGTGATGTCTCAGTCGCTCAAGGTCCAGCGCTGTAGAATCGTCCCTTGTTTCAGGCTTTCATCTGGTTGATGTAAACTCCTGAAAGAGTACATGAAAAATCTAAACGCGGAACATTCAGACATGAAAATAACAGTTTTTGGCTCATGCATTATGATATATCTTTCAAACTGAACACACAGTTTTCTATCAATTTTGTTTTCAGAGGAATAATTAGCATCAGACTTGAGAGTGGAGACTTTGCAAATGTATCTCCAGTCGACGGGTAGCAGGACTACTAGTGGTTTGAATTCTGAAACTACAGCAATAAGCTTTCCAGTCACAATGCTACTCTGGTAAGTACATGGCAAAGGATGAGCTTCACCATGTGAATCCTCTCAAGCAACCGTGCGGGTATAGCATGTGACATGCCAGGTCCTGCCTGATTTATCTTTAAGCCAAAGTGGCACTGACGGATACTAACCTAAGTTCCAGTAGCTTGTTCTTAAATTGTTTGAAGCTTATCTTTAATAGTTAGAATAAGAGCTTACGAGTTATAATGAACTGGTAAAATAGACTTCATCCTGTATATCCAAAATAAAACTGATATGGAACTGTCCGTCGATATAGATCTACTATATCAGGTATTAACCTGGAGGTATAGTAGGACAAAAGCAAAAATGAAACTATTCATATCCGAATTTGTTTTTTTTTTCTCCATGTGTATTTTGAATTTCGATCTGAATTGTTTAGTTTCTTTTGTAGAAACTGGCATGTTCCATGGATAAGTTTTTATTTTGTAGACTTATATGGTTAAATTTGTAATTGCCAGATTGCTTGGTCATCCAATAATCTGTGATAAATGTTGAAGATAATGACATATATTAGCACCGCACGAGATCTGCCAGGCATCTTCCAGCAATGAGCCGTGCTTCTCAGAAGTCAAGTGCCAGAGGCAGGTCCATCTGCAGCAACAATTCTGCATGTCTGCAAGTACCTTGAAGCTTATCATTAGGTGCTTCTCCAAATCTCGGTGTACGGTAGTACTTCGGTTGTATAAACATTTAGTGTAAATTCCACTTTTTATTGTCGAGCTGTTGCAAAGGTGTCAACAATCATACTCTGTTTTATCTTCTTACGCTGTATCTGTGTTTTGCTCTACTGTTTACCCATTTAGCATCCCTAGCCTGATGAGGTGACCCCACATTGAGATCCATGTGGCAGCTGACTCAAACACCACATGAATAACATGTCACAAAATATAAGAAAATTATTTTATGAATTCTCGTGGATCTTTGAAATTAATCATACTCCATCCAGTTTAACTCAGAGTTAACTGCTATTTGTTCCTAAAAAGCTATCAGAATTGTATTATAAATTATGATCCAAACACCTTTTTTCTTGAAGTTGAGTTCTGAATTTCAGTCTAAACAACTTCCAACTCAAATTGAAGATTTTTTTCCTGTGGAACAAATATCATTTACTTGGGAGTTAATGAGTGAGATTATTTTTTTGGCAAGATCTTAGATTATTTCTATAATTATTGTCCAGGCAAATTTTAACATGCTCCCTTTTACCAACTCTTTTTACATATGAAGTAAGAAGGTAAGAGTTAATCAGGCCACTAATTAGTGAGATCAATGGCTGAGATCTATTATATACTCTTACCTCTCATGTGAAATCTCATGTGAAATGAGGGGGTAAGAGGTAGCATGTTAAAACTGCTCTATTGTCCAACATTTTTGTGAAGTGACATCTGCGCGGTGTCTCAGTCAGCATGCGCATTTGCCACATTTGTTGGAGTAAATTCCATATCTGCCACTGAAATTTTGCCCGGATGCTCATATGCCACTCAACATTTTCCTCCCCCGAATCTGCTGCTGAAATTTTGCATCGCATACACATACACCACTACCGTCAGTTGACCCGTGGTTAAGCGAGCTTTCTTTTTTGACACCAAAAGTCCTTGAGCGAGTTGATTCCCCTACACCCGTGGAGGAGCTCTAATTGTTTCGTTGACAAGCTGTCATTCCTAATCCTCTTGAGCTCCGTGTACCCACATGTTTTAAGATGAGGTTGGACTTTTTCGTCCTTGGAAATGACCTTTCCAAATAATTTAAAACATAGGTATCCCCATCATCAAGGACCCAGACCCCTAAAGGAGTCATGGGCTCATGACACAGTAATTCGTCAGTGCACCATGCCTCAACATCATCAAAAAATACAAAGATGGAAGACCAAGAGCTCTTCGTTTGAGTACTTTTCATTTCCCCATAGAGCAAAAAACACAACCGAGATGCCAACAACACTCCAGAACAGATCGATACATGTGCAATCCTCGCCATTGCAGGACTTGGGAGCACCACGCCACACTCCGAACAAACCTCGAAACCCAGAGTAACCGTCAGAGAACAACTAGACTACCTACGCACCCTGCCTATGTATATGTACACCAAAGAGTCAATCTGCCAAGCCTGTACACATCCTAACGAACAATGAAAGGGAAGAAAGGAGACGGAACAGACAATGAACAAGAACACCTAGGTAATGGCCAGACAGAAGAACAGAACAGATACATGAGGCAGAGTCGCAGGGGATCGACCGATCGATGAATTGATCAGTCATGGCGGCAGAGCAGCACGACGACGCATCGCCAGATGATGCTCAGCCTCCCTCCTCCTCTTCTCCTTCTTCCTTCTCCTCCTCCTCCTCCCTTTTCCTTGCCCTTTTTTTTCTCTTGGTTCCTCACATCGTTCATCCGGGCTGAAGATGGGGGCGGGAGCGCCAGGTGGGCGGGAAACGGAACCTCTCTGCTGCAATGGATCTGGCTGCGCTTTTGGCTGTGGTTTGTGTGGACCACAAGCTGGGTTTTTATACTAGGGAGATGAACAGGTGGCACAGAGGCAGAAGCTCTCATACAGTAGTCCTCGCATGGATTACTTCGGTTCTGAGTGCACACAAAACTTCAGTGTTCAAATAATCATTCCCAGTCCTTTGCGTGCTTGTAAATTTCCTAATTTTTCTGAGTCACTCCTGTGTTGTAAATTTTGTTCACAAATAATTTTGATTGCTGATCATTTCCCTCTCACATATATATGAAATTCACAAATTTCATACAAGTAAAATTCTTCGAGTCCTTTTGCGTGCTTGCAATGTTTTCAAGATAAATAGCTTTGCATCTTGTGTAAAAATAGTCTAGTGCTTGCAACTTCGATTCTCAGATTGTTCATGGCAAAAAAATACTTTATTATAGGCGAGAACAATGAGATATAAACATGAAAATTCTTATGTGCATTCTCTCTAGATTTTTTTACACCAATTATTATTTTTATAAAAAATTGTTCAACCTAGCTAAAAACATGTCCTGCAACAAAAAAAAGCGTGTGCTCCCCGGAGGCATTTCACCTCTCTGGATAAATGGCCATACTTTGGCGATCAAATGGCCTTGATATTACCCCGTTACATTTTAATGGTAATCAAATGACCATAGGATGGTCCCCGTAAAAATAACCATGGGATGGGGTATAATGTAGTAAGGGCATCTCCAACATGAATCCAGATGTGTAGGTGGACATCCGGTCCGGGGGAGACCATTCAACCGGAGTCACCAAATGTCCATCTTTGTCCGGCATCCTCTCTTTTATAGATTTATCTAGATTAATAGCACGCCAACCATAAATTTAAATAGTTGCAGTAGATGTTCAACAAGTTTTATACACCACTCGATCCCAAAAGCCCCCAGTCCGGTTGTCCGAGTCAAAAACCTCAATTTTCGGCCTCCATTTCACCCTCGCATAGCGTTTGTACATAGTGGCACAGAAGTCTTGAACATACTCGCCGCATCGGGATCCAAGTATGCCGCCTTCACGAGCAATAACATTTGCTCCTCGGAAGTAGCCTTGATAGCTCCTCGAGCTTGAGCTTCTTGTTTTGCATCTCCATGAACATGTCAAATATCTTCATCTTTTGTTCCTCCTACATCTCATTGCGCCTTGCGCATGCCTCCTTCTTCGCCATGATGTCCTCGAACTTATCCGGCAAGGAAAAAGAATGATGGCCAAGATGCTTCCTCCAACGCTCTTTCGAGGATATCATGCTGCCCTTTTGCTCTGTGCCTTGAAACGGATCAAGGCTCGTGCCAAATCACACCTAGCACGACAATTCATCCTCTTTGTTCGAGTATGACGAACCTCTCTTCTTCTTTGTGTCCACATCAGGCACGTATGGCACCGGCTACTAGGTGTCCGTTGGCGTCTCTTGCTCCGGTAGCGGGGAGTAGTTGTCCTCGACTTGTCCATCCTCGTGGCGGCCACCGTGGTGGATCATGTTCATCATCGCCTTGTCGGTGTCCGACGTCAAGATTGGGGGAGGCATTCCGCCGAATAGTGACCAAGCACCATCGGACGAGGGCTCCTTGGATGAAAACCGCGACCAGACAAGCGTTGGCGACTCCGCGAACATGTAGTGAGTGTTGGTCAACGGTGTATGGTGGAAGGTGGCCAGTAGCGGAGGAGTGTTGCAGCGAATGCATCCTCGATTGACCATTTAGATGTCCGCGTACTAGTACGACACCTTGTACCGGGCAAGGCATGGTTGCGGTTGCCCGGGCATCACCGACACGGCGGTTCGCTATGGAGGAGCTCTGGCTTGAGTGACTATGGCCACTTTCTTGATGGCCCTCTCACTCAAGCGTCGCCCTTGCCATTTCAGGACCGGGCTTATTCGGGTCTGGCAGAATGACAAACGTCTTGAAGGGATCCGGCGAATCCATTGCGGCGGTGCCGGACGGTGGAATGGGCGGGACCAAAGGTAATCGGGGGTGGAGAGGACGTGCTTTGGCGCAGGAAGAGATGCAGAACGGTGAATATGCGGTGACTCCGGGTGCGATTTTGTTAGGGCCGACTTTGTGGGGTTTGGGATGTGCGGATCGGTACGGTCCAATTTGGTGATCTACGTTAAAGGCCTAAAAGTGACCGGACGGCCGATCCAAATAATTTCGGGCGTTTTGATGTTCTACGTTATGATCTTTCTCCTCCCCCTCCCTCCGCTTCCTAATCGTGCATCATTTCACATTTTACCCCATTTAACAAGTTTTGCCTATTTCTAACACCATTGCCTGAATTTACTCCACTATTAACACACACCAAAACCAACAAAAAGGAACCCCTCGTACATAAGGGCATCTCCAACGCGGACCCTCAAAACACCAATGTGGTGCCCCATTGGTCCGCTGATGTGGAGGCATGTCCAAAATCCTGCATATCAAACGGAAACCGAGGTGAGGTATGCGGGTGTCCAGACCGTCTCCACGTATGCGCCGGACACCCCGGTCCCACCCAAAACCCTCTCGGCGTGCAGCGGTTCCCAGGCATTCATGCCGGTTAGCCTGCTCCACAACGGGCATGACTCGACGGCATTGATGCCGATCAGAGCGACGCGACCGAATGAGTGGGCGGCAGCGCTTCAATACCGATGCGACAACCAAGATGTCTACTCGGGGCGGTGCATCGCATTGAAGCAAGGTGCCCGTCCATTTTGCCTGGTCGTGGGGTATTTAAGCGGGGCTCCGGCGCCGTCCACACCGCACCAGATCTCATATCCCATCATCTCCGTTCAAAGCCGCTCCGCTCCTCTCCACCCACCGCCGTCGATGATGCTGAAGTCTTGGTTCTCGACACTGGTAGGTGGTAAATCCAGATCTCCTTCCAGATCTGTATCGTGGCGCCACAGCGATCGCTCTCTGGGGCAATTGACCTCCATGGTGGCTGGCTCCTCCGAGAAGCAGGAGATCATCATTTCGTCCGGCGACAAGGAGGAGCAGTTGTCGTGCCTCCTCGTGGAGGCGGCGACCACCGACGAGTACCTTGACAAGATGGAAATGATGATCGAGCGGTCGCCAAGGTACCATGGTCCGGCGCCGTCCTCGTGGCCGCTCCATAGCTCAAGGCAAAACCGGTCGCAACCTCTCCGCCATTGTCAAGGAGGAGCCCCCTGCCGCGCAACCACAATGTCCAAATCAGACGTCACGTGAAGGAGGAGACGACGTTGCCCTGACAGAACCACGATGACTAAATCAGATGCCGCGTCAAGGAGGAGCTGGCGTTGCCGCTGCATCGATGAGCCTACTTCTGGCGTGGCAAGGTTGTGAAGGAGGAGCACCCCCCCCCCCCCGGTTGATCGCGAAGGCGAGCGGGCGCCTCCTCCACTACCTCCCTACCACGGTGGCCGCGACGGCTCTGCATCATGGAGCATTGTGTCAGCGGAGGATAGGGTGGCCAGGGAGTGGGGTGCGGAGGGAGCAGCACATCGGGTGGCATTAGCCAAGTCCGACGAGGCGACGACCTGTATCCTCACGGACAACGACCTCGTGGAGGCCTGGACCCCCGACCGGCCGGTGACCAAACGTCCGCGCGGCGACTGCGCTACCTCGACGGGGAGCTCTCCAAGATCAGCAAGGAGTGGTCGCTCAGCAATACCACCGCCCTCGTCGGCAGGGGCAAGGACAGGGCTCTCCCAGCCAGGGTTGGTGTTGGCCGAGGCGGCCCTCCGAACGACACAGGAGGAAGCCGAGCGGCTCATCCACCAGCGCCAGGTGGCGGCCGGGCAAGGCTGTTGCGCCCCCACACCCTTCCACCGCAGCAAGGAGCACTACGACGATGACGGCGGTGACACGGACGGCAACGGAGGTGCCGCCGGCCAGTGCAGTCAGGCGTACGAGGTTACCATCTGCACAAATTAGTTTGGTTCTTTTTAATGTTTTAGTTGAATGGACGAAATAATGTCCGGTTTAGGTAAATTATTTTCAATATGTTATCCGTTTGCATGAATTTTGTCGTGTTTGCACGAATTATGTCTAGATTTGTTTGTATTGCGGACGAAGTTCTGGGGCAAGCGTTCGATGGCCGGCTCTCGTATCACTGTTTGCGCGCGCAGAAATACTGTGTCCATTTTGAGCCGACGTTTCCTAACAAAATTAGATATACTTCGTCCATGCAGTACATCTGAATGTACATGCAACGCACATGCAGACGCACGATGCCGCGACACCACCTCCCTTCCCCACTCTCGTGTTGCGCGAGTTCCGATGACGCACGCTCCAACGGGGGCGACAAACCGGCTCCGGAGCTGGTAGAGGAGCCCGCCCAACACCGGGGCCCTCGTGACACCGGATCAGCCAGCCAGCTCCGTGATCACCACGCCTTAATGTCACACAACCTCCTCCTCCTCCTGCTGAGATTTATCCAAGATAATCCCACATGCTACCTACGTGGACGTGTACGCATATGTGGTGGAGAACGGAGATGCATGCAAAAGCGCAGCTGCTGCCATATGTGGTGGAGAATGAACGAGAGATAGCATGCAAAAGCGCGGCCGCTGGTGGAAAAGCGCATGCAGCTCGACCCTAGCAACACATGAGTTGGGGATCCTTCCTCTGGATGTCACCAAGTTGGGTTGGGGATCATTTTTTATAATGCACGATCCCGCCGTGATGATGTTATGGTGGAATGGAAGTCCAGTGAAGCTGGCACGTACTTTTGAGTTTAATAATGCCACTTCTGATTGAGGCTTAGCCGTTCAGTGTGTGATGCATCATGACAGGCTCCTACCTCTTGCTTTTATATACATGCATTGGGCTAATTTCTTTTAGATGCAATTGGGCTATTAGTAGTTGCGCAGACATTGTGTAGACAGGGAAAAAAAAGTTGATCCGCTTGAGTTAGCTTCCAATACAGTGGGAGCTTCGCATGTCGTAACAAAGTTGAAGGAATTCTTAAACGAACCATTTGCTCGCTTGCAGGCATATGGCCTCTCCTTGTCCTTTATTTGTACCAAAGTGTCAAAGCCTTTTTTTTTACCTTTTTTTTTTTCTCTCGGGCACACTGCAGAAGCACACCCTAAGATCTTACTCTTACTATTTGCTAGCTTTTGGCTCATGATTTAGCATGCTTACTGCCCAATGTATTTATTTCCATAAAATGATGAAGAACCAAATTAAATGGTGGGTATGGCCTTCGACGTATCTCAGTTATATTTCCTGTGCATTGCACGTACACAGTTGAGTGCGAAAGAAATGGCTACTTCGATTTCCTAGATCAGTGGCCTAGTTAATGACAGATTATGGTTTGAGATTAATCAGCGCTCACATGCTTGTCACTCTACGAGGAGTTTGATTTTTTTGTCAGACCAATTCACCACTCTCTCCCCGCAAGCCAGGCTCCATCGTGGAAAGCGCGTTGAGAGGGGCCACGTCGGATGCATGCGACGGGCGAGGGACACTTTTCTCTAATGAAATTGCACTTTATTACTCTGTACAAAATGATATCCCGTCCAACCTCCGGATCGTGGGACACACGTAGAATTTGCTCCGGCAACTGGTCGACTATCAATCCAAGTTCCTTCTGCTCGTGATCACGTGACAGCCACATGTACTATTTAACTTAAGCTGCGTTTTCGCCGCTCACGAACGAGAAAAAAAAGGGTGTGTGATGGTCAGCGGAGATCTTGCGAAGATCACAGGGTCACGTGCAACCGCTTAACCACAGTTTAGCTGCCATGCTACCAGCTAAAAACACCACACCAGCAGAGGACTTACGGGCTAATTACAGACTGATGCGCCGCGGAAAGTCAAATATGAGGTCAGGGTGCACGTCATCCCCCGTGAAGTAAAACCGAAGGTAATAAGCAAATTTGAATTTTTGGCAATGCACATGAACATGTGTTCCAACTGCGTGTGAATTTCACCAAGAGAAAACACATGTGGTGGTCTACACAAGAACAAAAAACTTATTCATGTTTTGTTCAAGTTCATTGGCAAACGAAGGTAGACTATTCAATTTTGTTTACTATGCTTTTTTTATTTTACTATTCACCCATGAGCAGGGTGTCAAATCTCCATGTCCCATGAGGGGTATATACGAGAAATGCCCCTCCCCCTTTCGTGCTATTGTTACTTGTATCTCGAGACCATTATGTAGAAACAAAATCTTAGAATTTTTGTTGTGTGCCGGCTAGAAAGAGCCGAGAGGCCCAGCCCCAGCTCACGTGTTGTCCCCCGAGTAGTCGACCCAAGGTGACCCCAAACGCTGGTCGTCGGGGGTTCTCCACCGCACCTCCTTATCGTCGTCACAGCAAGAGGCAGAATTCCAAAGGAAGTGGGTAGCTTGACGAGCTCTTGAGCGGAGGAGCTCACTCTTTTTGGAGCGGGTGGCGACCCCGTAATCTGATGGGGTGCTTCATTCGATGGCCTCCAACAAATCCCAATGGGGTGCTTGTCGACGATTGGTGGACTTTGACACCCCCCCCCCCCCCCCCCCCCACCCCCCCCCAACCCCCAAACCCCCGCTTGTGGAATATGAGTCGTCTGGCCCCCGGCTTGGGTTGTGTTAAGTGCCCACATTCGGAGGAACAAGTTCCCCAAATGGCTACCCCCTGCACCCTTGAAAAGCAAGGCGACTCATATCTGCGAGGAGGAAGGTGTCCAAGCCGCACAAGTCTAGGAGATGAAGACGGAAATGCATACTGAGACGAGCAATAAATACCCAAGAGCCGAGATCTTGAAGGGGGAAACTTCTACTTAGAAACTATATTGAAGCCCTAGGTTAGCCTATAATAGATTCGATCTATGACACCCCTTCTAGTTCGACCACCTTGAAACCCACTACTCCATATCAAAGTCGACTGGCTCACATAATCTACTTATTGATACATTGTCCCTTGAGATAAATTATGTATGATCCTTGTTTGATATGGCTGTCTTGTGTCCAATTCCCTGCACACAAAAGAAAAAAAATACAGAATAGCCACAATAATCACTAACAGAAACAACCAAATTTTGTATGATCTTTAAAGTAGTAGCTAGGAACAAAAAGGGAAAAAGGCAGCGAGAAGCGCACACTGGATAACCACATACATTGCTATGGGCGGCATCGTGAATTCCATACAAACATGAATAGGGTTATTACTTGCATCGCAAGGGTCCGAACCTGGGTAAAATCGCTCCCCCGTGCCCATATGATAACTTAAGGTAACCCACACTATCATGCAAATCCACGTACATTAGTTTTCCGTTGTTCATGTATTTTGCGAAACACGGCCAATGGTGTTATTAGTTATGTCTTCATGGAGTTTTTTGTCAAAATGTTGTCTAATTAATTATGTCATACAATTTGGAATAACGGCACGTCTAATGGATTTGCAGTGACACTACGCATAGTAAACCTATCTCGTTGCTATACTAATCTTTTGAAGACTACGAAGAGCGCAGAAGCCCACCTGAAGCAGTGTTAAAATAATGAGTCGCGTGTAGCAGTTTGGAGTACAGGATTAGATTGTCAACTTGCTTGTGAGATCATTTAATTTGGTCATCATTAATCCGATCTCGCAAATGGGCATAACAAATCTTGTTCACGAGCCGTTCACACACATAGAGAAGGGGAAAACATGTACGCGCCACATGCAAATTTGCATGCATATTTGTTTCTTCATTGTGCCATGTCATAATCCGCGGTTTGAGAGAACAATATGCCGTTACCCATGGCGTAATACCAATGAAAATAGTACCGTTAAACAAATGTACACTAGGCTTACACATTAACAATTTCTGTATTGACACATATCACCTTTGTTTCAAATTATAATACGTTTTGGATATTTTAATATGGGCTACATGCGGACTGAAAGTAATGAACAAACACACTAAAATACGTTTATGTACATCCGATTTAGAAAAAAGGTAGAACATCTTATAATCCGGAACGGAGGGAGTACATCACAATTTCTCTCCAGGAAAAAAGAAGGAAATGAAAAAAAAAGATTAGCAATGCCCTAAGATTAAATAGTTTTCTAGTCTCCTACACATGATATCCCTAGCTAGGATGATCGAATTGGATTAGGTAGCATCATCACTAATCATATACGAGAACTAATCAAAGTTATAATCACGCATACTAAGTAAGTAGTACGAGGGAAGTTGGGAGTTGCCGCTGATCCACGCGGGCACATGAATGCATGATGCAGCACGGCCGCTCAAGGGGGACAAATCGCCTCCGGAGCCGGTAGAGCTCGCCCAACACCGGGGCCCTCTTGACACCGGATCAACTATAGGCTATAGCCAGCTCCATGGTCAGCATGCTTCGATGTCTACCGCCACTAGCTGCTAGCTAGCTTAATTCTTCCTCTGAAAAAGCGCAGCCGGTGGCCAGGCACCTTCGTTCAGGAACACATGAAGTTGAGATCCTCCCTCCGGTCGGATCTTGGATGTGTGCTAATGGTTGGTTGTTTATGTCATCAACTTGACTTGAGGGATCGATCATTTTATATTGCATGATGTCATGGCGATAATGGTGTTCAGTTGGATGCTTTTGGGGTTTTTTATTTTTGGAGGGAGTACTTTTGGTTTTTTTTTGGAGCACTTTTGGTTTTCTCATGATTACTTTTGCGTTTAATACCCAGGAGTTTAAGTAGTATTGGGTTTGGCTATTATTAGTCGCATGAGGCAAACATTGCACACACAGGAAAGATGCATGATTGATGCTCGTTCAATTAGCTTCCAATACAGTGGGAGCTCCGCATGAACAAACAAAATTGAAGGAACATTTTAAAACCGATTATTTACTGCTTGCTGGTGAATGCAACTTTTGTTTGCGCGCACATAACCTATATATTCTTTTTTTTAAGTGTGGAACCTTTGTAGTATTCTTTATTTGTGTCAACTTGTCAAAGATTAGTTGATTTAAATTTTCTTTCTTCTTCTGTGCTCTCTAGTTGTGCATAATTTACATCTTACCCCCATTTAACAAGGTGTGCCTGTTTTGACACCTCATGCTCACTTGGCACGCCCATGCGGCAGCTAAGATGGATCCCACATCAACGCCACATCACAACATGTTTAAAAAAACTTACAATAACTCTGTTAAATTAAAAATATCATATTGTCACGTTTTAAGTTGGTATCGAGTTGGCATTTCTTCCATACTGTTTATGGAATTGTAGTCACCATTTGGCATGAATGGTGAGCTATCTCAACACATTAGTAGAAAACAGGCCTTTGATCCGGAGCATTAGTTCCGGCCGAGTTTTGCCCCGGGACTGATGGGACCACTAGTCCCGGTTCCAACGGTTAGGAGCGGACGATGCCACGGCCACCTCTAGTCCCGGTTCATTTGTGACCTCTAGTCCCGGTTGGTGATACCAACCGGGACTAAAGGGGTGGTGTCAGGCTTAAATATAGAATAGTAGTCAAAATTATGCTGCAATGTTTAAAACTTTGTGCATCCTAAATTCGAATAAAAATCCTTGAAATCATATAACTTATTTTCCCCATAAAATCCTGAAATAATATTTTGAATAATACATGCAATATTTTTTACCAATTTGCTAAGTATTTCTAAATTATCTCAAATTCAGTTTAAATGTAAACTCATGATACAAGAAGTTGAAAGTTTCAAGAAATAGTGACCTTCATTTTAATTGTAGATTCTCACAGGTGTTATTACCGAATTTAGATCCTTCCCAAACTATGAGGCTGGACCAGCTGGGTGGGATTACACACACATAATTAGATCCAAACCCAACGAATTAATCTTTGACAGTTCGCAGAAAAGAAACTGGAAGTTACTGGTTCGCCAAACACAATGAACACATTTCCTTTTCAATGACAGAGGAGATATCGATCATATCTCTCTGCGTCTAAAGATACAATCATGCATACAAGTAGCAAGGGTGGTAGCTAGCTGACTGTGCGCTCCGTCTGCTCGGGTCTCATGCGCCAGCACATGTGACTAAACTGCGCTTTTGCAGATGCTTTCTGACTAAGCTGCGCTTTTAGTGCCAACCTACCGTATTATAGCCCTTGTTAATTCACAGCCGGGTCAGTGAACGGCACGACGAAACCACATGCATGCAAGGGGGCCGCCGCGTCCGTCTGGACAGAGCTATGATCCTGCTCGCACTACTATATATTTTTTTTAGAACGAAGACGCCAGGTGCGTCCAGCTTTAATTTAATAAAGCCCACAACAGACAGCGTACCGACTTCAAGTTTTACAGCACCAAAAGCCACCCAGGCCAGCGAAACACGAGAAACGTCGAAGGTTCTGAAGCCATAGAGGCCGCGAGCAATCTTACAAGGCCAAAGCCCTACAAAGCGCACAGGCTCGCAATGAGACAAAATAACCACGCCCTAGTCCGTGGTCGCCGGCTCCCTCGCCAACACATAAACTTGCAGCAAGCGGTCTTGGGTAGTCTTCAACAGCTCAGCATTCTTGCGCCTCCCCAACGGACTCCACTGCTGTAGGAACAAGTTGCATTTGTAGATGATATTAGCCGGATGAGATGGAAAACATCCCTCAATTGTAAGCTTGTTTCTAGTTAACCAAAGTGCCCAAAGAAGTGCCCCTGCACAACTCCACATTAAAACGCTTTCCTCGGCCCTGGACCGAGTCTAGTAGGTTAACGAGTTCGTTCGAAGACCTAGGGTCCTATTGAACACCCGCCGCGGTCCGCACCGCGCTCCACGCAAACCTCGCTAGTGGGCATCGGAAGAAAACGTGATTAGCGTCTTCAGGCGCACCGCATAACGCGCATGGGCCGGTGGCCGGGCCATTACGCTTGGCTACGTTTAGGGAGGTGGGCAGTTTATTGCGGACAAGTTGCCATAAGAAGACTTTAATTTTCAATGGCAACCGCGCCTTCCACACCCCTTTGACCACGAGCTGAGTCGGCCCTTGACACAGCTTATGGTAGAGGGATTTGACCGAGAATTTTCCCGAACCAGTGAGCGTCCATGTCACTGTGTCGGGTTGGTCAGATAAGCGGAACGGGCCGATCAGGCCAAGTAAGGCCTCGAGGCTCATCCGTTCTTGGGCGTTGAGCTCCCGCAAGAAGTGGATAGCCGGAGGGGACGAGGCCAACGCATCCGCCACAGACATTGCTGGGTCAACAACAATGGCATAAAGGTCTCGGAATTCAGCCCAGAGGGGTCGAGCGCCGACCCACTGATCTGTCCAGAAGCGGGCGGAGCGGCCATTCCCTATAGCGAACTTTGCCCCCATGGCGAAAGCTGGTTTGATGGCCTGAAGGTCATTCCAGAAGGGAGAGCCCCGTTGCACCCCTTCAAAGAAATTTCCGTTTTGGAAATATTTCGCCCTCAGGAGGTCTACCCACAGACCCGTGGCCCCCTGGGAAATTTTCCAGATCCACTTACACATGAGAGCCACGTTGAGGATCCGAGTGTTAGTGATCCCTAGCCCCCCCCCCCCCCCCAAGGCCTTGGGTCTACACACCCACGCCCATTTGACCATGTGATATTTACGGTTAGGGCCCGTTCCTTCCCAAAAGAATCTAGATCGAGGTGTGTCCATCTTGGCGTGCACCCCCTCCGCAAGCAGAAAGAGGCCCATCGCAAACATGGGGAGGGAGGAGAGGCTCGTGTTCGTGAGGACAAGACGAGCCGCTTACGATAGAAACTTCTCCCTCCAGGGGCAAACCCTGCCCCCAACCTTAGCACAAAGAGGCTCCCAATCCTCTATTGTGGGGCGTTTGGTGGCAACCGGAAGCCCGAGATACGTGAACGGGACCTTCCCTACCTTGCAATTAAGCAGGTCAGCTATGCGGTTGCCCTCCTCCAGCTCTACCCCCATGGAGAGCTCTTCACATTTGTGAAAGTTTATTTTAAGCCCGGACATGAGCTCAAAACTTAGGAGGATCGCTTTGACCGTAGCAATGCTATGCTGGTCGGGCTGAAACAGCAGTAGCGTATCGTCGGCGTACTGCAGGTGGGTTACTCCCCCTGGAATAAGGTGGCCCACCACCCCTTTTATGTGGCCTGCCGCTGTCGCTCTCCGAAGCATAGCGGACAGCGCATCCACCACAAAATTGAACAAAAGCGGGGACATGGGGTCGCCCTGTCTTAGCCCGCGTTTGTTCCGGAAGAAGTGCCCTACTTCTCCGTTAACCGAGATCGCGGTCTGGCCTCCCGAGACCAACTGCATCACCCGGTGAACCCAAACCGCCGAGAAACCACGACTGAGAAGCACTTGACGCATGAAATCCCAATTTACCCGGTCGTATGCCTTCTCGAAGTCTAGCTTTAGGAGAATAGCCGGTTCTTTTCGTGCGTTTGAGCTCATGGACTATTTCCTGAAGAGCTAGCGGACCCTCAAGGATGTTGCGGCCGTGAATGAACGCGGATTGGTTACGGTTAATCGTGCGATGAGCTATCGGGACTAGACGCGTCGTGCATGCCTTAGCGCAGATCTTAAAAGGGACGTTAATAAGCGCGATTGGTCGAAACTGCCTAATATTGTCGGCCCCGGAGATCTTGCGGATAAGCGAGAGAACGCCAAAATTAAGCCGGGCGATGTCTACAGTCCCACGCATGAACCCGTTGCAAACTTTGAAGATCGGGCCTCTGAGAAGAGGCTAGAAGCGTTTGAACATAGCCACCGGCCACCCGTCCGGGCCCGGTGCCATGTCCGATTTCATACCCATCAGGGCGTCATCGATTTCTTTAGGGGGCTCGTCATTCTCGTGGTCCAGAACCCGTTGAGAGGCCTCCCACACGTTTGCGCTCAGGCCCGCTCTCTGTTCCTCGCAGGACCCCATCAAATTGATGTAGAAATCGTAGATGTGGCGCTTGATCTCCTCCTGGCGCAGCAGCAACCCCTGTTCTGACTGCAGCCAAAGAATCGCACACTTTCGACGCCGGCCGTTGGCGTAGGCGTGGAAATACTTAGTGTTGGCGTCACCTTTAAGTGTCCATTTCAGGCCACCGCGGCGGCGCCAGTACTCCTCCTCAGCACGAAGCAAGACTTCGACCTGCCCCTCAAGGGCATAGCGGTGAGCCCATTCCTGTTCTGAGAAGGTCCGCGCGTCTGCCTCAGAGTCAATGCGTGCAATCTCCTCGACGATCGACTCTCTGAGGACTTTGTCGTTCCACCCTTGATTTGTGCCCCATCCCTTGAGGCTTGCTCGGAAACGGCCCCCTACCGCATTCCAGAACTCCATGGGGCCCCTCTGGGGCCCAACCTGGTTCACGCATCGCCTCCATCTCTCCGTGAAGATGGCCTCAAACTCCGGCAACTCGAGCCAGGCCGTCTCGAAGAAGAAGCGCGGGCTTCGACGGAGCCGATCCTCCCCGGAGGTGAGCACCAGTGGAACATGGTCGGACCCGATGCGGGTTTCTGCCACTAAAGAGCAGAGGGGATAGAGTATCTCCCAATCCGGTGACATAAACACCCGATCCAGCACCGAGCGTACCGGATCAAGTTGTTTATTTGTCCATGTGAATCTAGCCCCAGACCTAGCCACTTCCCTAAGGGCCATTGACGCAATTGCGTTATTAAACATGGCCACCAGCGGCCAGTTAATATTGCTATTGTTTTTATCCGCTCCCGAGCGGATCAGGTTGAAATCCCCCCTACCAGGACGGGGGTAGCGATTGCGGTCACCGCAGTGACCTTAGCCTGGAGTTCTCCCAAGAATTCCGCTGATCGCGAGTGATCAGCCGGTCCGTAGACCTGAATCACCACTAGCTCGCGGAGGGACGCGCGTATGCGAATGTGCGCCGCGATGAAAAAATTGCCCACATCCCAAGCTAGCAGTTCGTAAACAGAACGACAAAGGCCCATGAGCATCCCACCCGAGTGCCCTACCGCGGGTGTATGATGCCATTCAAAGCGCTCTAACGGATCGATAGATAACAATTCATGGAAACGAAACTCCGCCTTGGTCGTTTCTTGTAAACCAACGATATCCATCTCCTCCTTGCGCATATACTCCTTCAGCTGGGTTCGCCGCCCAGCATGGCCAAAGCCACGGATATTCTAGAAGAGGGCATGCATCTAAATAACGCAGTTACGGTGATGGACACCTCTCGAGGAGACCGCCTTAGCCACGCGCCTCACCTTGCCATGGCAAGGCAGGGGTGAGGGAGCAACCCCTATTGCCTGAACCCCCTCTTCGGGCTGGACCACGAGCGCATCAGCAGCCCCTCCCACAGGGGCGCCCGCACTCTGGTCTGCACGCGCCGCAGCCGCGGCTGCGAGCGCGGCCTGCGCCACCTCCTTGGCGCGGACCAAAGAGATAAGTTCGCGCGTTCCTTCCACACACGATGGATCCACACCTCTATCCTCCAGGACCTCGCTCAAGTGATCATCAAAAAAAGTGTCCAAAACAGTGAAATGGGGGTGGGTGGTGGTTACCTGAGATCTCCATGTTCTTCTGGGCCTGGAGGAGCTGTGCCCGCTGCAGGGACGACATGTTCCCCTTGGCCCCCTTGGAGCGTGAGCTTGTGCGCACCGGAGCCGCCGGCACCATCTTGGTTCGCCTGGCCTTGGAGATTGGCGCCGTCTTGGTGGCCTCCTGCAGCAACGGGTCGACGGGAGGCGGCGCTGAAGGAAATATGCCCTAGTGGCAATAATAAAGTTGTTATTTATATTTCCTTATATCATGATAAATGTTTATTATTCATGTTAGAATTGTATTAACTGGAAACTTAATACATGTGTGAATACATAGATAAACAGAGTGTCACTAGTATGCCTCTACTTGACTAGCTCGTTAATCAAAGATGGTTAAAGTTTCCTAGCCATAGACATGAGTTGTCATTTGTTGAACGGGATCACATCATTAGAGAATGATGTGGTTGACAAGACCCATCTGTTAGCTTAGCACGATGATCGTTTAGTTTGTTGCTATTGCTTTCTTCATGACTTATACAAGTTCCTATGACTATGAGATTATGCAACTCCCGAATACCGAAGGAACACTTAGTGTGCTATCAAACATCACAACGTAACTGGGTGATTATAAAGATGCTCTACAGGTGTCTCTGATGGTGTTTGTTGAGTTGGCATAGATCGAAATTAGGATTTGTCACTCCGATTGTCGGAGAGGTATCTCTGGGCCCTCTCGGTAATGCACATCATATGAAGCCTTGCAAGCAATGTGACTAATGAGTTAGTTACGAGATGATGCATTATGTAACAAGTAAAGAGACTTGCCGGTAACGAGATTAAACAAGGTATGATGATACCGACGATCGAATCTCGGGCAAGTAACATACCGATGACAAAGGGAACAACGTATGTTGTTATGCGGTTTGACCGATAAAGATCTTCATAGAATATGTGGGAGCCAATATGAGCATCCAGGTTCTGCTATTGGTTATTGACCGGAGATGAGTCTCGGTCATGTCTACATAGTTCTCGAACCCGTAGGGTCCGCACGCTTAACGTTCGATGACGATCGGTATTATGAGTTTATGTGTTTTGATGTACCGAAGGTAGTTCGGAGTCCCGGATGTGATCACGGACATGACGAGGAGTCTCGAAATGGTCGAGACATAAAGATTGATATATTGGACCACGTTATTCAGACACCGGAAGTGTTCCGGAAGGTTTCGGATAAAACCGGAGTGCCGGAGGGTTACCGGAACCCCCCCCCCCCGGAGTTAGGGGGCCCTTAGTGGGCTTTAGGGAGAGAGAGGGCAGCGATCGCAGATGTGGCAGCCCACCCCCCCCCAAGGGGAGTCCGAATTGGACTAGGGGAGGGGGGCGCAGCCCCTCTTTCCCTCTCCCTCTCGCTCTCCTTCCTTCTCCTCCTAGTTGGACTAGGAAAGGGGGGAAACCTACTCCTGCTAGGAGTGGGATTCCTCCCCCCCTTGGCGCGCCCTATGAGGGCCGGCCGGCCTCCCCCTTGCTCCTTTATATACGGGGGCAGGGGGGCACCCTAGGACACACAAGTTGATTGTTTAGCCATGTGCGGTGCCCCCCTCCACAGATTTCCACCTCGGTCATATCGTTGTAGTGCTTAGGCGAAGCCCTGCGTCGGTAACTTCATCAACACCGTCACCACACCGTCGTGCTGACAAAACTCTCCCTCGGCCTCAACTAGATCAAGAGTTCGAGGGACATCACCGAGCTGAACGTGTGCAGATCACGGAGGTGCCGTATGTTCGGTACTTGCATCTGTTGGATCGAGAAGACGTTCGACTACATCAACCGCGTTACTAAACGCTTCCGCTTTCGGTCTACGAGGGTACGTGGACACACTCTCCCCGCTCGTTGCTATGCTTCTCCTAGATAGATCTTGCATGATCGTAGGATTTTTTTTTTGAAATACTACGTTCCCCAACAGTGGCATCCGAGCCAGGTCTATGCGTAGATGTTATATGCACGAGTAGAACACAAAGAGTTGTGGGCGATAATAGTCGTACTGCTTACCAGCATGTCATACTTTGATTCGGCGGTATTGTTGGATGAAGCGGCTCAGACCGACATTACGCGTACGCTTACGCGAGACTGGTTCTACCGACGTGCTTCGCACACAGGTGGTTGGTGGGTGTCAGTTTCTCCAACTTTAGTTGAATCGAGTGTGACTACGCCCGGTCCTTGTTGAAGGTTAAAACAGCACACTTGACGAAAAATCGTTGTGGTTTTGATGCGTAGGTAAGAACGGTTCTTGCTCAGCCCGTAGCAGCCACGTAAAATTTGCAACAACAAAGTAGAGGACGTCTAACTTGTTTTTGCAGGGCATGCTGTGATATGATATGGTCAAGACATGATGCTATATTTTATTGTATGAGATGATCATGTTTTGTAACAGAGTTATCGGCAACTGGCATGAGCCATATGGTCGTCGCTTTATTGTATGCAATGCAATCACCATGTAATTGTTTTTACTTTATCACTAAGCGGTAGCGATAGTCGTAGAAGCAATAGTTGGCGAGACGACAACGATACTACGATGGAGATCAAGGTGTCGCGCCGGTGACGATGGTGATCATGACGGTGCTTTGGAGATGGAGATCAAAGGCACAAGATGATGATGGCCATATCATATCACTTATATTGAATTGCATGTGATGTTAATCCTTTTATGCATCTTATTTTGCTTAGTACGGCGGTAGCATTATAAGATGATCTCTCACTAAATTTCAAGGTATAAGTGTTCTCCCTGAGTATGCACCGTTGCGAAAGTTCTTCGTGCTGAGACACCACGTGATGATCGGGTGTGATAGGCTCTACGTTCAAATACAAGGGGTGCAAGCCAGTTTTTGCACACGCAGAATACTCGGGTTAAACTTGACGAGCCTAGCATATGCAGATATGGCCTCGGAACACTGAGACCGAAAGGTCGAGCGTGAATCATATAGTAGATATGATCAACATAGTGATGTTCACCAATGAAAACTACTCCATCTCACGTGATGATCGGACATGGTTTAGTTGATTTGGATCACGTGATCACTTAGATGATTAGAGGGATGTCTATCTAAGTGGGAGTTCTTAAGTAATATGATTAATTGAACTTTAATTTATCATGAACTTAGTACCTGATAGTATTTTGCATGTCTATGTTGTTGTAGATCAATGGCCCGTGCTACTGTTCCTTTGAATTTTAATGCGTTCCTAGAGAAAGCTAAGTTGAAAGATGATGGTAGCAACTACACGGACTGGGTCCGTAACTTGAGGATTATCCTCATTGCTGCATAGAAGAATTACGTCCTGGAAGCACCGCTAGGTGCTAGGCCTGCTGCAGACGCTACTGATGACGTTAAGAACGTCTGGCAGAGCAAAGCTGATGACTACTCGATAGTTCAGTGTGCCATGCTTTACGGCTTAGAACCGGGACTTCAACGACGTTTTGAACGCCATGGAGCATATGAGATGTTCCAGGAGTTGAAGTTAATATTTCAAGAAAATGCCCGGATTGAGAGATATGAAGTCTCCAATAAGTTCTATAGCTGCAAGATGGAGGAGAATAGTTCTGTCAGTGAGCATATACTCAAAATGTCTGGGTATCATAATCACTTGACTCAGCTGGGAGTTAATCTTCCGGTTGATAGTGTCATTGACAGAGTTCTTCAATCACTGCCACCAAGCTACAAGAGCTTCGTGATGAACTATAATATGCAAGGGATGGATAAGACAATTCCCGAGCTCTTCGCAATGCTAAAGGCTGCGGAGGTAGAAATCAAAAAGGAGCATCAAGTGTTGATGGTCAACAAGACCACCAGTTTCAAGAAAAAGGGTAAAGGGAAGAAGGGGAACTTCAAGAAGAACGGCAAGCAAGTTGCTGCTCAAGTGAAGAAGCCCAAGTCTGGACCTAAGCCTAAGACTGAGTGCTTCTACTGCAAAGGGACTGGTCACTGGAAGCGGAATTGCCCCAAGTATTTGGCGGATAAGAAGGATGGCAAGGTGAACAAAGGTATATATGATATACATGTTATTGATGTGTACCTTACTAATGCTCGCAGTAGTACCTGGGTATTTGATACTGGTTCTGTTGCTAATATTTGCAACTCGAAACAGGGACTACGGATTAAGCGAAGATTGGCTAAGGACGAGGTGACGATGCGCGTGGGAAATGGTTCCAAAGTCGATGATCGCCGTCGGCACGCTACCTCTACATCTACCTTCGGGATTAGTTTTAGACCTGAATAATTGTTATTTGGTGCCAGCGTTAAGCATGAACATTATATCTGGATCTTGTTTGATGCGAGACGGTTATTCATTTAAATCTGAGAATAATGGTTGTTCTATTTATATGAGTAATATCTTTTATGGTCATGCACCCTTAAAGAGTGGTCTATTTTTTTTGAATCTCGATAGTAGTGATACACATATTCATAATACTGAAGCCAAAAGATGCAGAGTTGATAATGATAGTGCAACCTATTTGTGGCACTACCGTTTGGGTCATATTGGTGTAAAGCGCATGAAGAAACTCCATACTGATGGACTTTTGGAATCACTTGATTATGAATCACTTGGTACTTGCGAACCATGCCTCATGGGCAAGATGACTAAAACTCCGTTCTCCGGAACAATGGAGCGAGCAACGGATTAATTGGAAATAATACATACTGATGTATGTGGTCCGATGAATATTGAGGCTCACGGCGGGTATCGTTATTTTCTGACCTTCACAGATGATTTGAGCAGATATGGGTATATCAACTTGATGAAACATAAGTCTGAAACATTTGAAAAGTTCAAAGAATTTCAGAGTGAAGTGGAAAATCATCGTAACAAGAAAATAAAGTTTCTGCGATCCGATCGTGGAGGAGAATATTTGAGTTACGAGTTTGGTCTTCATTTGAAACAATGTGGAATAGTTTCGCAACTCACGCCACCCGGAACACCACAGCGCAATGGTGTGTCCGAATGTCGTAACCGCACTTTATTAGATATGGTGCGATCTATGATGTCTCTTACTGATTTACCGCTATCGTTTTGGGGTTATGCTTTAGAGACGGCTGCATTCACGTTAAATAGGGCACCATCTAAATCCGTTGAGACGACACCTTATGAACTGTGGTTTGGCAAGAAACCCAAGTTGTCGTTTCTTAAAGTTTGGGGCTGCGATGCTTATGTGAAAAAGCTTCAAACTGATAAGCTCGAACCCAAATCGGAGAAATGTGTCTTAATAGGATACCCAAAGGAGACTGTTGGGTACACCTTCTATCACAGATCCGAAGGCAAGACATTCGTTGCTAAGAATGGATCCTTTCTGGAGAAGGAGTTTCTCTCGAAAGAAGTGAGTGGGAGGAAAGTAGAACTTGATGAGGTAACTGTACCTGTTCCCTTATTGGAAAGTAGTTCATCACAGAAATCAGTTCCTGTGACTCCTACACCAATTAGTGAGGAAGCTAATGATGATGATCATGTAACTTCAGATCAAGTTACTACCGAACCTCGTAGGTCAACCAGAGTAAGATCCGCACCAGAGTGGTACGGTAATCCTGTTCTGGAGTTCATGTTACTTGACCATGACGAACCTACGAACTATGAGGAAGCGATGATAAGCCCAGATTCCGCAAAATGGCTTGAGGCCATGAAATCTGAGATGGGATCCATGTATGAGAACAAAGTGTGGACTTTGGTTGACTTGCCCGATGATCGGCAACCCATAGAGAATAAATGGATCTTCAAGAAGAAGACTGGCGCTGACGGTAATGTTACTGTCTACAAAGCTCGACTTGTTGCGAAAGGTTTTCGACAAGTTCAAGGAGTTGACTACGATGAGACCTTCTCACCCGTAGCGATGCTTAAGTCCGTCCGAATCATGTTAGCAATTGCCACATTTTATGATTATGAAATTTGGCAAATGGATGTAAAAACTGAATTCCTGAATGGATTTCTGGAAGAAGAGTTGTATATGATGCAACCCGAAGGTTTTATCGATCCAAAGGATGCTAACAAAGTGTGTAAGCTCCAGCGATCCATTTATGGACTGGTGCAAGCATCTCGGAGTTGGAATAAATGTTTTGATAGTGTGATCAAAGCATATGGTTTTATACAGACTTTTGGAGAAGCCTGTATTTACAAGAAAGTGAGTGGGAGCTCTGTAGCATTTCTAATATTATATGTGGATGACATATTGTTGATTGGAAATGATATAGAATTTCTGGATAGCATAAAAGGATACTTGAATAAAAGTTTTTCGATGAAAGACCTCGGTGAAGCTGCTTATATATTGGGCATCAAGATCTATAGAGATAGATCAAGACGCTTAATAGGTCTTTCACAAAGCACATACCTTGATAAAGTTTTGAAAAAGTTCAAGATGGATCAGTCAAAGAAAGGGTTCTTGACTGTGTTGCAAGGTGTGAAGTTGAGTAAGACTCAATGCCCGACCACTGCAGAAGATAGAGAGAAAATGAAAGTCATTCCCTATGCCTCAGCCATAGGTTCTATCATGTATGCAATGCTGTGTACCAGACCTGATGTGTGCCTTGCTATAAGTTTAGCAGGGAGGTACCAAAGTAATCCAGGATTGGATCACTGGATAGCGGTCAAGGACATCCTGAAATACCTGAAAAGGACTAAGGATATGTTTCTCGTTTATGGAGGTGACAAAGAGCTCGTCGTAAGTGGTTACGTCGATGCAAGTTTTGACACTGATCCGGATGACTCGAAGTCACAAACCGGATACGTATTTATATTGAACGGTGGAGCTGTCAGTTGGTGCAGTTCTAAGCAAAGCGTCGTGGCGGGATCTACGTGTGAAGTGGAGTACATAGCTGCTTCGGAAGCAACGAATGAAGGAGTCTGGATGAAGGAGTTCATATCCGATCTAGGTGTCATACCTAGTGCATCGGGTCCAATGAAAATCTTTTGTGACAATACTGGAGCAATTGCCTTGGCAATAGAATCCAGATTTCACAAGAGAACCAAACACATCAAGAGACGCTTCAATTCCATCCGCGATCAAGTCAAGGAGGGAGACATAGAGATTTGCAAGATACATACGGATCTGAATGTTGCAGACCCGTTGACTAAGCCTCTCTCACGAGCAAAACATGATCAGCACCAAGACTCCATGGGTATTAGAATCATTACTGTGTAATCTAGATTATTGACTCTAGTGCAAGTGGGATACTGAAGGAAATATGCCCTAGAGGCAATAATAAAGTTGTTATTTATATTTCCTTATATCATGATAAATGTTTATTATTCATGTTAGAATTGTATTAACCGGAAACTTAATACATGTGTGAATACATAGACAAACAGAGTGTCACTAGTATGCCTCTACTTGACTAGCTCATTAATCAAAGATGGTTAAAGTTTCCTAGCCATAGACATGAGTTGTCATTTGATGAATGGGATCACATCATTAGAGAATGATGTGATTGACAAGACCCATCCGTTAGCTTAGCACGATGATCGTTTAGTTTGTTGCTATTGCTTTCTTCATGACTTATACAAGTTCCTATGACTATGAGATTATGCAACTCCCGAATACCAGAGGAACACTTAGTGTGCTATCAAACGTCACAACGTAACTGGGTGATTATAAAGATGCTCTACAGGTGTCTCCGATGGTGTTTGTTGAGTTGGCATAGATCGAAATTAGGATTTGTCACTCAGATTGTCGGAGAGGTATCTCTGGGCCCTCTCGGTAATACACATCATATGAAGCCTTGCAAGCAATGTGACTAATGAGTTAGTTATGGGATGATGCATTACGGAACGAGTAAAGAGACTTGCCGGTAACGAGATTGAACTAGGTATGATGATACCGACGATCGAATCTCGGGCAAGTAACATACCGATGACAAAGGGAACAACGTATGTTGTTATGCGGTTTGACCGATAAAGATCTTCGTAGAATATGTGGGAGCCAATATGAGCATCCAGGTTCCGCTATTGGTTATTGACCGGAGATGAGTCTCGGTCATGTCTACATAGTTCTCGAACCCGTATGGTCCGCACGCTTAACGTTCGATTACGATCGGTATTATGAGTTTATGTGTTTTGATGTACCGAAGGTAGTTCGGAGTCCCGGATGTGATCATGGACATGATGAGGAGTCTCGAAATGGTCGAGACATAAATATTGATATATTGGACCATGTTATTCGGACATCGGAAGTGTTCCGGAAGGTTTCGGATAAAACCGGAGTGCCGGAGGGTTACCGGAACCCCCCCAGGAAGTTATGGGCCCTTAGTGGGCTTTAGGGGAGAGAGAGGGCAGCAGCCAGGAGGTGGCGGGCCCCCCCCAAGGGGAGTCCGAATTGGACTAGGGGAGGGGGGCGCAGCCCCTCTTTCCCTCTCCCTCTCCTTCCTTCTCCTCCTAGTTGGACTAGGAAAGGGGGGAAACCTACTACTGCTAGGAGTGGGATTCCTCCCCCCCTTGGCACGCCCTATGAGGGCCGGCCGGCCTCCCCCTTGCTCCTTTATATACGGGGGCAGGGGGGCACCCTAGGACACACAAGTTGATTGTTTAGCCGTGTGCGGTGCCCCCCTCCACAGATTTCCACCTCGGTCATATCGTTGTAGTGCTTAGGCGAAGCCCTGCGTCAGTAACTTCATCAACACCGTCACCACGCCGTCGTGCTGACGAAACTCTCCCTCGGCCTCAACTAGATCAAGAGTTCGATGGACGTCACCGAGCTGAACGTGTGCAGATCGCGGAGGTGCCGTACCTTCGATACTTGGATCGGTTGGATTGCGAAGACGTTCGACTACATCAACCGTGTTACTAAACGCTTCCGCTTTCGGTCTACGAGGGTACGTGGACACACTCTCCCCGCTCGTTGATATGCTTCTCCTAGATAGATCTTGCGTGATCGTAGGAATTTTATTTGAAATACTACGATCCCCAACAGGCGCGACTGGGGCAGCCAGCGCCATGACAGTCTGACGCGGGGTAGCAGGCGCACCCAGTGGCTCCATCAAGCGAACCGCCTCTACGCTCACCTTACGGACCGCCGATTTCTTCATCTACTTCACCGAGTTGCTCAGGCTGTTGCATCGCCCACCCGACGACGGAGACCTCACAGAGAGAAGCTGCGATGGGTTGGGGGACTGGCCCCGCAGCGAGCGGCCACCATCCGCCCCCACCGGAGCGTCAGAGGCCGCGCGCAGAGGTGGCGACGTCACCGAGCCCAGGTTGGAGCCGTATTGGTTTGGGATCGACAGCTCCACTCCCTCAGAAGCCGCCACCGCCGCCGCCATCACCTCTGCCTGCCTGGGCGCCGGCGCCACTGGGCCTGGCACAGAGATGCCCAGCTTGTCCCAAGCCGTGGTGTCGATGGAGTCATCGTCCATGCTTGCATCATGGTCCTTGTCCATGTCCTTGTCCTTGAACTTGTCATGGTCGTCCGGGCCCTTTCCACTGCTGGGAGGAGGAGGGGGTGGGAGAGCAGGAGCAGCCTGGCGGGGGGGGGTCCAACTCTGGCTCGAGCTTGATGTTGTAGCCCGCGCCGTTGAACCTGATCTGCACCATCCCATGGAGCTTGGCTGGCGTGCGGCAAGCGAAGCGCCACTAGTAGAAAACAGGGCTTTGGTTGAGGCATGGGTAAGGGCATTAATACCAGTTCACTCACGAACCGGGACCAAAGGGGGCATCAGTCCCGGTTCGTGAGGCCAGGGGGCCGGCCGGGCCTCGGGGTGTTGGGGAACGTAGTATTTCAAAATTTTCCTACAATCACGCAAGATCTATCTAGGAGAAGCATAGCAACGAGCGGGGAGAGTGTGTCCACGTACCCTCGTAGACCGAAAGCGGAAGCGTTTAGTAACGCGGTTGATGTAGTCGAACGTCTTCGCGATGCAACCGATCCAAGTACCGAACGTACGGCACCTCCGCGATCTGCACACGTTCAGCTCGGTGACGTCCCTTGAACTCTTGATCCAGTTCAGGCCGAAGGAGAGTTTCGTCAGCACGACGGCGTGGTGATGGTGATGATTAAGTGATTCCGGCAGGGCTTCGCCTAAGCTCTCCGAAAATATGACCGAGGTGGACATCTGTGGAGGGGGGCACCGCACACGGCTAAGACAAATCTTCGTGTGCCTTTGGGGTGCCCCCCGCCCCCGTATATAAAGGAGGGAGGGAGGAGGTGGCCGGCCTAAGGGGGAGGCGCACCAAGGGGGAGTCCTATTAGGATTCCCAATCCTAGTAGGACTCCCCTTCCTTTTCCAAGAGGGGGAGAGAGGGAAGGAGAGAGAGGGAGAGGAAATAGGGGGGCGCCGCCCCCTCCCTAGTTCGGACTTGCCATGGGGGGGTGCGCAGCCACCCCTTGGACTGCCTCCTCTTTTCCCGTATGGCCCAATAAGGCCCATTACTTCTCCCGGTGAATTCCCGTAACTCCCCGGTATTCCGAAAAATACCCGAATCACTTGGAACCTTTCCGATGTCCGAATATAGCCTTCCAATATATGAATCTTTACCTCTCGACCATTTCGAGACTCCTCGTCATGTCCCCGATCTCATCCGGGACTCCGAACAAACTTCGGTCATCAAATCACATAACTCATAATACAAATCGTCATCGAACGTTAAGCGTGCGGACCCTACGGGTTCGAGAACTATGTAGACATGACCGAGACACATCTCCAGTCAATAACCAATAGCGGAACCTGGATGCTCATATTGGCTCCTACATATTCTATGAAGATCTTTATCGGTCAAACCGCATAACAACATACGTTGTTCCCTCTGTCATCGGTATGTTACTTGCCCGAGATTCGATCGTCGGTATCATCATACCTAGTTCAATCTCATTACTGGCAAGTCTCTTTACTCGTTCCGTAATGCATCATCCCGTAACTAACTCATTAGTCACATTGCTTGCAAGGCTTCATATGATGTGCATTACCGAGAGGGCCCAGAGATACCTCTCCGACAATCGGAGTGACAAATCCTAATCTCGATCTATGCCAACTAAACAAACACCATCGGAGACACCTGTAGAGCATCTTTATAATCACCCAGTTACGTTGTGACATTTGATAGCACACTAAGTGTTCCTCCGGTATTCAGGAGTTGCATAATCTCATAGTCATAGGAACATGTATAAGTCATGAAGAAAGCAATAGCAACAAACTAAACGATCATCATGCTAAGCTAACGGATAGGTCTTGTCCATCACATCATTCTCCTAATGATGTGATCCCGTTCATCAAATGACAACACATGTCCATGGCTAGGAAACTTAACCATCTTTGATTAACGAGCTAGTCTAGTAGAGGCATACTAGGGACATTCTGTTTGTCTATGTATTCACACATGTACTAAGTTTCCGGTTAATACAATTCTAGCATGAATAATAAACATTTATCATGAAATAAGGAAATAAATAATAACTTTATTATTGCCTCTAGGGCATATTTCCTTCAGTCTCCCACTTGCACTAGAGTCAATAATCTAGTTCACATCGCCATGTGATTTAACACCAATAGTTCACGTCACCATGTGATTAACAGCCATAGTTCACATCGCTTATGTGACCAACACTCAAAGGATTTACTAGAGTCAATAATCTAGTTCACATCGCCATGTGATTAACACCCAAAGAGTACTAAGGTGTGATTAAGTTTTGCTTGTGAGAGAAGTTTAGTCAACGGGTCTGCCACATTCAGATCCGTATGTATTTTGCAAATTTCTATGTCTACAATGCTCTGCACGGAGCTACTCTAGCTAATTGCTCCCACTTTCAATATGTATCCAGATTGAGACTTTGAGTCATCTGGATCGGTGTAAAAGCTTGCATCGACATAACCTTTTACGACGAACTCTTTTATCACCTCCATATCCGAGAAATATTTCCTTAGTCCTCTTTGGTAACTAAGAATAACTTTGACCGCTATCCAGTGATCTATCCCTGGATCACTATCGTACCTCCTTGCTAAACTCATAGCAAGGCACACAACTGGTCTGGTACATAGCATGGCATACTTTATAGAACCTATGACTGAGGCATAGGGAATGACTTTCATTCTCTTTCTATCTTCTGCTGGGGTCGGGTTTTTAGTCTTACTCAATTTTACACCTTGTAACACAGGCAAGAACTCCTTCTTTGACTGATCCATTTTGAACTTCTTCAAAATCTTGTCAAGGTATGTGCTTTGTGAAAGTCCTATTAAGCGTCTCGATCTATCCCTATAGATCTTGATGCTCAATACTTAAGCAGCTTCACCGAGGTCCTTTTTATTGAAAAATTCTTATTCAAGTATCCTTTTATGCTATCCAGAAATTCTATATCATTTCCAATCAACAATATGTCATCCACATATAATATCAGAAATGCTACAAAGCTCCCACTCACTTTCTTGTAAATACAGGCTTCACCGTAAGTCTGTATAAAACCATATGCTTTGATCACTTCATCAAAGCATATATTCCAACTCCGATATGCTTGCACCAGTCCATAGATGGATCGCTAGAGCTTGCACATTTTGTTAGCACCTTTAGGATTGACAAAACCTTCTGGTTGCATCATATAAAACTTCTTCTTTAAAAATTCCATTAAGGAATGTAGTTTTGACATCCATTTGCCAGATTTCATAAAATGCGGCAATTGCTAACATGATTTGGACAGACTTTAAGCATCGATACGAGTGAGAAAATCTCATCGTAGTCAACACCTTGAACTTGTCGAAAAACTTTTGCGACAATTCGAGCTTTGTAGATAGTAACACTACTATCAGCGTCTATCTTCCTCTTGAAGATCCATTTATTCTCAATGGTTTGCCGATCATCGGGCAAGTCAACCAAAGTCCACACTTTGTTCTCATACATGGACCCCATCTCAGATTTCATAGCCTCAAGCCATTTCGCGGAATCTGGGCTCATCATCGCTTCCTCATAGTTCGTAGGTTCGTCATGGTCTAGTAACATGATTTCCAGATCAAGATTACCGTACCACTCTGGTGCGGAACGTATTCTGGTTTACCTACGAGGTTCGGTAGCAACTTGATCCGAAGTTTCATGATCATCATCATTAACTTCCTCACTAATTGGTGTAGGCATCACTGGAACTGATTTCTGTGGTGAACTACTTTCCAATTCGGGAGAAGGTACAATTACCTCATCAAGTTCTACTTTCCTCCCACTCACTTCTTTCGAGAGAAACTCCTTCTCTAGAAAGGATCCATTCTTAGCAACGAATATCTTGCCTTCGGATCTGTGATAGAAGGTGTACCCAACAGTCTCCTTTGGGTATCCTATGAAGACGCATTTCTCCGATTTGGGTTTTCGCTTATCAGGTTGAAACTTTTCACATAAGCGTTGCAACCCCAAACTTTAAGAAACGACAGCTTAGGTTTCTTGCCAAACCAGAGTTCATATGGTGTTGTCTCAACGGATTTAGATGGTGCCCTATTTAACGTGAATGCAGCTGTCTCTAATGCATAACCCCAAAACAATAGTGGTAAATCGGTAAGAGACATCATAGATTGCACTATATCCAATAAAGTACGGTTATGACGTTCAGACACACCATTATGCTGTGGTGTTCCAGGTGGCATGAGTTTGTGAAACTATTCCACATTGTTTTAATTGAAGGCCAAACTCGTAACTCAAATATTCGCCTCTGCAATCAGATCGTAGAAACTTTATTTTGTTGTTACGATGATTCTCTACTTCACTCTGAAATTCTTTTGAACTTTTCAAATGTTTCAGACTTATGTTTAAGATATACCCATATCTGCTCAAATCATCTGTGAAAGTCAGAAAATAACGATACCCGCCGTGAGCCTCAACACTCATCGGACCGCATACATCGATATGTATTATTTCCAATAAGTCATTAGCTCGCTCCATTGTTCCGGAGAACGGAGTCTTAGTCATCTTGCCCATGAGGCATGATTCGCAAGCATCAAATGATTCATAATCAAGTGATTCCAAAATTCCATCCGAATGGAGTTTCTTCATGCGCTTTACACCAATATGACCTAAACGGCAGTGCCACAAAATATGTTGCATTATCATTATCAACTTTGCATCTTTTGGCATCAATATTATGAATATGTGTATCACTACGATCGAGATTCAATAAACCATTTATATTGAGTGTATGACCATAGAAGGTTTTATTCATTTAAATAGAACAACAATTATTCTCTGACTTAAATGAATAACCGTATCGCAATAAACATGATCCAATCATATTCATGCTCAACGCAAATACCAAATAACATTTATTTAGGTCCAACACTAATCCCGAAGGTAGAGGGAGTGTGCGATGGTGATCTTATCAACCTTGGAATCACTTCCAACACACATCGTCACATCGTCATTAACTAGTCTCTGTTCATTTTGCAACTCATGTTTCGAGTTACTAATGTTAGCAACTGAACCAGTATCAAATACCCAGGGGCTACTATGAACACTAGTAAAATACACAACAATAACATGTATATCAAATATACCTTTGTTCTCTTTGCCATCCTACTTATCCGCCAAATAGTTGGTGCAGTTCCGCTTCAAGTGACCAGTCCCTTTGTAGTAGAAGCACTCAGTTTCAGGCTTAGATCCAGGCTTGGGCTTCTTCCCGGGAGTAGCAACTTGCTTGCTATTCTTCTTGAAGTTCCCCTTCTTCCCTTTGCCTTTTTCTTGAAACTAGTGGTCTTGTCAACCATCAACACTTGATGCTCTTTCTTGATTTCTACCTTCGTTGATTTCAGCATCACGAAGAGCTCGGGAATCGTTTTTGTCATCCCTTGCATATTATAGTTCATCACGAAGTTCCAGTAACTTGGTGATAGTGACTAGAGGATTCTATCAATTACTATCTTATCCGAAAGATTAACTCCCACTAGATTCAAGCAATTGTAGTACTCAGACATTCTGAGCACATGCTCACTGGTTGAGCTATTCTCCTCCATCTTGTAGGCGAAGTACTTGTCAGTGGTCTCATACCTCTCGACACGGGCATGAGTCTGAAATACCAATTTCATCTCTTTGGAACATCTCATATGCTCCGTGGCGTTCAAAATGTTTTGAAGTCCCGGTTCTAGGCCATAAAGCATGGTGCACTAAACTATCAAGTAGTCAACATACCGAGCTTGTCAAACATTCATAACGTCTGCATTTGCTCCTGCAATAGTTCTATCACCTAGCGGTGCATCAAGGACATAATTCTTCTGTGCAGCAATGAGGATAAACTTCAGATCACGGAACCAGTCCGCATCATTGCTACTATCATCTTTCAACTTAGTTTTCTGTAGGAACATATCAAAAATAAAACAGGGGAGCTATACGCGAGCTATTGATCTACAACATAATTTGCAAATACTACCAGGACTAAGTTCATGATAAATTAAAGTTCAATTAATCATATTACTTAAGAACTCCCACTTAGATAGACATCCCTCTAATCATCTAAGTGATCACGTGATCCAAATCAACTAAACCATGTCCGATCATCACGTGAGATGGAGTAGTTTTCAATGGTGAACATCACTATGTTGATCATATCTACTATATGATTCACGTTCGACCTTTCGGTCTCAGTGTTCCGAGGCCATATCTGCATATGCTAGGCTCGTCAAGTTTAACCCGAGTATTCCGCATGTGCAAAACTGTCTTGCACCCGTTGTATTTGAACGTAGAGCCTATCACACCCGATCATCACGTGGTGTCTCAGCACGAAGAACTTTCGCAATGGTGCATACTCAGGGAGAACACTTGTACCTTGAAATTTAGTGAGAGATCATCTTATAATGCTACCGCCGTACTAAGCAAAATAAGATGCTTAAAAGGATTAACATCACATGCAATTCAATATGTGACATGATATGGCCATCATCATCTTGTGCTCTTGATCTCCATCATCGAAGCACTGTCATGATCTTCATCGTCACCGGCGCCCCAGCTTGATCTCCATCGTCACCGGCGCCCCAGCATGATCTCCATCGAAGCATCATTGTCGTCTCACCAACTTATTGCTTCTACGACTATCGCTACCGCTTAGTGATAAAGTAAAGCAATTACATCGCGATTGCATTGCATACAATAAAGCGACAACCATATGGCTCCTGCCGGTTGCCGATTACTCTGTTACAAAACATGATCATCTCATACAATAAATTATATCACATCATGTCTTGACCATATCACATCATAGCAAGCCCTGCAAAAACAAGTTAGACGTCCTCTACTTTGTTGTTGCAAGTTTTACGTGGCTGCTACGGGCTGAGCAAGAACCGTTCTTACCTATGCATCAAAACCACAACGATTTTTCGTCAAGTGTGCTATTTTAACCTTCAACAAGGACCGGGCGTAGTCACACTCGATTCAACTAAAGTTGGAGAAACTGACAACCACTAGCCACCTGTGTGCGAAGCATGTCGGTAGAACCAGTCTCGCGTAAGCGTACGCGTAATGTCGGTCTGAACCGCTTCATCCAACAATACCGCCGAATCAAAGTATGACATGCTGGTAAGCAGTATGACTATTATCGCCCACAACTCTTTGTGTTCTACTCGTGCATATAACATCTACGCATAGACCTGGCTCGGATGCCACTGTTGGGGAACGTAGTATTTCAAAATTTTCCTACGATCACGCAAGATCTATCTAGGAGAAGCATAGCAACGAGCGGGGAGAGTGTGTCCACGTACCCTCGTAGACCGAAAGCAGAAGCGTTTAGTAACGCGGTTGATGTAGTCGAACGTCTTCGCGATCCAACCGATCCAAGTACCGAACGTACGACACCTCTGCGATCTGCACACGTTCAGCTCGGTGACGTCCCTCGAACTCTTGATCCAGTTGAGGCCGAAGGAGAGTTTCGTCAGCACGACGGCGTGGTGACGGTGATGATGAAGTGATTCCGGCAGGGCTTCGCCTAAGCTCTCCGAAAATATGACCGAGGTGGAAAAGAGAGGAAGAAGGAAAGAGGGGGGCGCCGTCCCCTCCCTAGTCCAATTCAGACTTGCCATGGGGGGGCGCGCAGCCACCCCTTGGACTGCCTCCTCTTCTCCCGTATGGCCCAATAAGGCCCATTACTTCTCCCGGTGAATTCCCGTAACTCCCCGGTATTCCGAAAAATACCCGAATCACTTGGAACCTTTCCGATGTCCGAATATAGCCTTCCAATATATGAATCTTTACCTCTTGACCATTTTGAGACTCCTCGTCATGTCCCAGATCTCATCCGGGACTCCGAACAAACTTCGGTCATCAAATCACATAACTCATAATACAAATCGTCATCGAACGTTAAGCGTGCGGACCCTACGGGTTCGAGAACTATGTAGACATGACCGAGACACATCTCCAGTCAATAACCAATAGCGGAACCTGGATGCTCATATTGGCTCCTACATATTCTACGAAGATCTTTATCGGTCAAACCGCATAACAACATACGTTGTTCCCTCTGTCATCGGTATGTTACTTGCCCGAGATTCGATCGTCGGTATCATCATACCTAGTTCAATCTCGTTACTGGCAAGTCTCTTTACTCGTTCCGTAATGCATCATCCCGTAACTAACCCATTAGTCACATTGCTTGCAAGGCTTCATATGATGTGCATTACCGAGAGGGCCCAGAGATACCTCTCCGACAATCGGAGTGACAAATCCTAATCTCGATCTATGCCAACTCAACAAACACCATCGGAGACACCTGTAGAGCATCTTTATAATCACCCAGTTACGTTGTGATGTTTGATAGCACACTAAATGTTCCTCTGGTATTCGGGAGTTGCATAATCTCATAGTCATAGGAACATGTATAAGTCATGAAGAAAGCAATAGCAACAAACTAAACGATCATCATGCTAAGCTAACAGATGGGTCTGGTCCATCACATCATTCTCCTAATGATGTGATCCCGTTCATCAAATGACAACACATGTCCATGGCTAGGAAACTTAACCATCTTTGATTAACGAGCTTGTCTAGTAGAGGCATACTAGGGACATTCTGTTTGTCTATGTATTCACACATGTACTAAGTTTCTGGTTAATACAATTCTAGCATGAATAATAAACATTTATCATGAAATAAGGAAATAAATAATAACTTTATTATTGCCTCTAGGGCATATTTCCTTCACGGGGGCCATTGGTCCCGGTTCGTCTGACCCCTTTGTTCCCGGTTCCAGACACGAACCGGGACCAATGGGCCTCGCTCCTGGCCCACAACCTTTAGCCCCAGTTGGTGGCTGGAATCGGGACCAAATGTGTTCCTTTAGTCCCGGTTTTAGCCACCAACCGGGACGAAAGAGAGTCCTATATATACCCTGCCCGCGAGCAGAGCAGTGCACTGCTCTGTTTTTTTTTTGCCGGTCGTGGGAGATCTTTGTGGTGCTCTAGCTCACCTCCTATGCACATGAGGTGTTCGATGAAATGCCCGAGCCACACTTAAGCTTTCTCCTCTCGAAGCTCCGTGTCCAAACTCCATTTTCCTCAAGATTTGTCTAGGTTTGGCTGTCCGTCCTGTCCCGTCCCCGTCCTCACCGCCGTCGATCGCCCGCGCCGATCTCGTCGCCGGCACCACCATGGTGAGCCTCTTGTTCTTATCTTCTTTCTAAAAGAAAAAAAAATTCTTACTTGTATGATTTAGATTGATACTTGTATAATTTTCTTACTTTTTATTATTGTTTGTTATTATGTAGTGTGATGGTTTTGGTATCCGCCCCTGTCGGCCCTCGTCCTGTCTATGATTCGGATGTGGTATATATTATCTTTTATAACTATTTGTTTCATTTAGTGTTTATGACAATTATGCCGACCAACGTGACATAGATGTTTTATCTAGGAGGTATGTGAACCAGAAATTCCAACCGACCCTCTTGTCGAGAGGTTAAATTTAGTTGAAAAAGAAAACGATTACTTGAAGAAAAAATTGAAAAGAATTGAGAAGGAGAAGATGGCATTGGAGTTGCATGTTGCGGATATCATCGATGATCACAAGATCAAGATGGATAAAATGCGCTTGAAGATTAGAAAGATTAAAAAATATGCCATTCATACTGAGGTTTGGTATCATTATGCCATTAGATCAATTGTTACCTTAGTTGCGATTATGATCGCATTTGTTGTTGCATTGAAATGGTTTAATTAGATGCTCTAGAGAGCTATATGTTGTTCAATGAGAACTATGTATGAACTTTATGTATTTATTTTTTCAGTAATAAAATTTGATCACTATTGTACTTTGGTTTTAATGTGATGATGAACTTCTATTAATTTGGTCACTTCTCTATTCATGATGTTCTGTAATGGTTTTTGCCACACTTAATTATATATAATACACGCAGATGAACCGACAGTGGATGTACGGTGACAGACGCACATCCGAGTACATTAAGGGCGTGAATAATTTTCTCGAAGTGGCTGAGGCAAACAAGCAGAATGGTTTTATGTGTTGTCCATGCCCTATCTGTGGGAATACGAAGTCTTACTCTGACGGGAAAACCCTTCACATCCACCTGCTTGAGAAGGGTTTCATGCCACACTATAATGTTTGGACCAAGCACGGAAAAAGAGGGGTTATGATGGAAGACAACGAAGAAGAAGAGGATGATGACAACTATGTGCCCCCTGAATACGGTGATATTGCAACGGGGGAAGCTGAAGATCAAGAGGAACCAGACGATGTGCCCGATGATGATCTTCGCCGGGTCATTGTTGATGCAAAGAGACAATGCGAAAGTGAAAAGGAGAAATTGAAGTTCGATCGCATGTTAGAGGATCGCACAAAAGGGTTGTACCCCAATTGCGAAGATGGCAACACAAAGCTCGGTACCACACTGGAATTGCTGCAATGGAAGGCAGACAATGGTGTATCTAACAACGGATTTGAGAAGCTACTGAAAATATTGAAGAAGAAGCTTCCAAAGGATAATGAATTGCCCGACAGTACGTACGGAGCAAAGAAGGTTCTATGCCATCTAGGATTGGAGGTGCAGAAGATACATGCATGCCCTAATGACTGCATCCTCTACCACGGTGCGTACGAGGATTTGAACGCATGCCCGGTATGCGGTGCATTGCGGTATAAGATCAGACGAGATGACCCTGGTGATGTTGACGGCGAGCGCCCCAGGAAGAGGGTTCCTGCCAAGGTGATGTGGTATGCTCCTATAATACCACGGTTGAAACGTCTGTTCAGAAACAAAGAGCATGCCAAGTTGATGCGATGGCACAAAGAGGACCGTAAGAAAGACAGGAAGTTGAGAGCACCCGCTGACGGGTCGCAGTGGAGAAAAATCGAGAGAAAGTGGGGGGACTTTGCAGGTGACGCAAGGAACGTAAGGTTTGGTTTAAGCGTGGATGGCATTAATCCTTTTGGGGAGCAGAGCAGCAATCATAGCACCTGGCCCGTGACTCTATGTATATATAACCTTCCTCCTTGGCTGTGCATGAAGCGGAAGTTCATTATGATGCCAGTGCTCATCCAAGGCCCTAAGCAACCCGGCAACGACATTGATGTGTACCTAAGGCCATTAGTTGAAGAACTTTTACAGCTGTGAAATGGAAAAGGTGTACGTGTGTGGGATGAGCACGACGAGCAGGAATTTGACCTACATGCGTTGCTGTTTGTAACCATCAATGATTGGCCTGCTCTCAGTAACCTTTCAGGACAGACAAAGAAGGGATACCACGCATGCACGCACTATTTAGATGACACTGAAAGTATATATTTGGACAAATGCAGGAAGAATGTGTACCTGGGGCATCGTCGATTTCTTCTGACCAACCATCAATGTTGAAAGAAAGGCAAGCATTTCAAAGGCGAGGCAGATCACCGGAAGAAGCCCGTCGTCCGTACTGGTGATCACATACTTGCTATGGTCAATGATTTACAAGTAATCTTGGGAAAGGGTCCCGACAGACTATCTGTTCCGAATGACGCTGAGGGACGCGCACCCATGTGGAAGAAGAAATCTATATTTTGGGACCTACCCTGCTGGAAAGACCTAGAGGTCCGCTCTGCAATCGACGTGATGCACGTGATGAAGAATCTTTGCGTGAACCTGCTAGGCTTCTTAGGCGTGTATGGGAAGACAAAAGATACACCGGAGGCACGGGAGGACCAGCAACGTGTGCACGAAAAAGACGGCATGCCTCCAAAGCAGTATGAAGGTCCTGCCAGCTACGCTCTTACCAAAGAAGAGAAGGAAATCTTCTTTGAATGCCTGCTCAGTATGAAGGTCCCGTCTAGCTTCTCGTCGAATATAAAGGGAATAATAAATATGGCAGAGAAAAAGTTTCAGAACCTAAAGTCTCATGACTGCCACGTGATTATGACGCAACTGCTTCCGGTTGCATTGAGGGGGCTTCTACCGGAAAACGTTTGATTAGCCATTGTGAAGCTATGTGCATTCCTCAATGCAATCTCTCAGAAGGTGATCGATCCAGAAATCCTACCAAGGTTAAGGAGTGATCTGGCGCAATGTCTTGTCAGTTTCGAGCTGGTGTTCCCACCATCCTTCTTCAATATCATGACGCACGTCCTAGTTCATCTAGTCGATGAGATTGCCATTTTGGGCCCTGTATTTCTACACAATATGTTCCCCTTTGAGAGGTTCATGGGAGTCTTAAAGAAATATGTTCGTAACCATGCTAGGCCAGAAGGAAGCATCTCCACGGGCCATCAAACAGAGGAGGTCATTGGGTTTTGTGTTGACTTCATTACTGACCTTAATAAAATTGGTCTCCCTCAATCACGGTATGAGGGGAGACTGACTGGAAAAGGCACGCTAGGAGCGGACTCAATAATATGTAGGGACGGGCATTCTTGGTCTCAAGAACACTACACAGTTCTACAAAATTCTACCTTGGTGACCCCGTATGTCAATGAACACAAGAATATTCTGCGCTCCAAACACCCGGAGCAGTGTGATGACTGGATTACATGTGAACACATCAGGACTTTCGGCAGTTGGTTGCAAACACGTCTCATGGGTGACAACGCTGTTTCTGATGAGCTGTAGTCATTGGCCTGGGGACCATCTTCGACTGTATTGACTTACAAAGGGTACGAGATAAATGGGAATACATTTTACACGATCGCCCAAGATCAAAAGAGCACCAACCAAAACAGTGGTGTCCGCTTTGATGCAGCAACCAAGAGGGGAAAGGACACATATTATGGTTACATAGTGGACATATGGGAACTTGACTATGGACATGATTTTAAGGTCCCTTTGTTTCAGTGCAAATGGGTCAATCTGTCAGGAGGCGGGGTACAGGTAGACCCACTGTACGGAATGACAACAGTGGATCTGAACAATCTTGGGTACACAGACGAACCATTCGTCCTAGCCAATGATGTGGCGCGGGTTTTCTATGTGAAGGACATGTCTACCAAACCGAGAAAAAGAAAAGATAAGGAAGCGAATACATCGTACGATGAGCCAAAGCGCCACATATTTCTTTCAGGAAAAAGAGACATCGTGGGAATGGAGGGCAAGACAGACATGTCTGAAGATTATGAAAAGTTTCATGAAATTCCTCCCTTCAAAGTCAAGGCTGACCCAAGCACCCTGTTAAACGATGAAGATTATCCATGGTTATGGCGCAATAAGCAAAGGACACAAGCGAAGAAAAAGTGAAGACTTTCTCTCCACAACTATTATGATGATGCATTTGATCTAGAATATCACTGCAGTTACATGTCAAGAAATGAAATCCCTTTGTAACAGATGAGTTTTCGTCTGAAACCCTGATACTTCGAAAGAGATTGTCCATTTTGTACACGAAGTGCATCCAGTTTTTGCCGTAATCCTCTCAACTTTTTACAACATGCTATGTGGGTGAAATGATGATACCATGCCAACTTTCAACCTTTTCAGAGTTCATTTGTAGTGCTTTTCAATTTCAGGGTCATTTAGCTTAAAAAAATCAGTAAATGCATGAAAAATACCAAATGAAGTCAGAAAGGGTTGAAAATTGATGATGTGGCTTTGAATGGTTCATTTTGAACACACAAAAAGTCTGGAGTTCAAATAAGTTCAAAAAAAATGAAATACCTTTGTAACAGATGAGTTTTCGTCCGAAACCCTGATACTTCGAAAGAGATTGTCCGTTTTGTACATGAAGTACATCCAGCTTTTTCTGTAACCCTCTAAATTTTTTAGCATATGCTATGTGGGTGAAATGATGATACCATGCCAACTTTCAACCTTTTCAGAGTTCATTTGTAGTGCTTTTCAATTTCAGGGTCATTTAGCTCAAAAAAATCAGTAAATGCATGAAAAATAGCAAATGAAGTCAGAAAGGGTTGAAAATTGTTGATGTGGCTTTGAATGGTGCATTTTGAACACACAAAAAGTCTGGAGTTCAAATAAGTTCAAAAAAATGAAATCCCTTTGTAACAGATGAGTTTTCGTATGAAACCCTGATATTTCGAAAGAGATTGTCCATTTTGTACACGAAGTGCATCCAGCTTTTGCCGTAACCCTCTCAACTTTTTAGCACTTGCTATGTTGGTGAAATGATGATACATTGCTGACTTTCAACCTTTTCAGGGTTCATTTGAAGTGCTTTTCAATTTCAGGGTCATTTAGCTCAAAGAATGAACTAATAGCAAAAAGAATGAACTAGAAAACTTTTATGAAACTCTAATAGCAAAAAGAATGAACTAAAAATAATCAATTAAATTATTCTGTTATGATCAACTAAAACAAAACTATAATATTCTTCAATAGCAAAAAGAATCAACTAAAAAGCTTTTATAAAACTCTAATAGCAAAAGGAATCAACTAAAAAGATTCTATAAACCTCTAGTATTTTTGAAACTAATTTTTTATAAAATTTATGCAACTAAAATTATCAAAGTATTTTTTGTTCAAAACATTAATAGCAAAAAGAATTTTCATAAAGAAGGAAATGTTTTTGTTAGAAACTTAATAGCAAACTAAAATAACAAAATCAGTTTTTGACTAAAACAGACATTTAAAATAACCAAAAATTACCAAATTGAATATAATGATAAAACACAGTAATATTAAATAGCAGGAAAAAGAATCACTCAAAAATCTATTTTTGTAGTAAAGTTATTCACAAACTAGTGATTCACACAAATTTAAAGAATTCAAATTTAAACTATTCAAATTTGAAAACTAATAGCACTAACAGAAAGTTTATAATTTTTGTGACCTAAAAGCAAAAAGAATCACTGAAAAACTGTAAGTATTTAGTAAGTACAAACAAAAGAAAATAAATAAAGCATCAAAGAAAACAAAAAAACTGGATTTTTTTAAAAAAATGCCGCCTACTAGGCCACCACGGCCTGAATACGACTAGAAACCCATTGGGCCAGGATTCAGGCCCGCAGCAGGCCCAGTAGGCCCACAGGCAGAGGAGTGTGCGATTAGTCCCGTAAGCCTGCAGTTGAGAGGAGCTCGAGAGGGTCAGCGCAGCAGCGCTTGTAAACAACTCTCGAGCCCTCTCAGCTAGCGAGGTGGGACTAAACTTTTGGCCCCGGGCAGCACCCCCCTTTCGTCCCGGTTGGTGGCACCAACCGGGACCAATACCCACCTTTGGCCCCGGTTGGTGGAACGAACCGGGACCAATACCTATCTTTCGTCCCGGTTCGTGCCACCAACCGGGACCAAAGGTCTCTGCTTCCCGCCCTTTGGGCTGACGAAAAGAGACCTTTGGTCCCGGTTGGTGGCACGAACCGGGACGAAAGGTAGGTATTGGTCCCGGTTGGTGCCACGAACCGGGACCAAAGGTGGTTGCTATATAAGCCAACACTTGGGATTTTTCCCCAGTTTCTCCCATCTCCGCGCCCTGCCTCCTCGACGCCGTCGCCCTGCCCTGCCCCGATGCGCCGCCCTCCTCTCGCCGTTTCGACCGGCCCGGAAGCCTCCCCGCGCTCGACCTCGTTGCCTCTGCCCGTTCGTTTGCCCGGGGAAGCACCACGCCGGCGCCCGCGACCCCTTCTTCCCCGACGCCGTTCGTCATTGCCACCACCGATTCCGGTGACCTCGAGCCCTCACCGAGCCCACTGCCGTTCCCTACGACCGCGCTGTGAGCCCCTGCCTCCTCCCCTTTCCTTCTCATCGCCGTCCCCGCACGCTACCCGTAAGCGCCGCCGCCAACCATCGTCGCCATCCTCAACTCTGTATATGCTCTTTTTTGCATTTTTAGAAAAATGTATGTATGTATGTTCTCTATATATGCTCTGTATATGCTCTTTTTTACATTTTTAGAAAAAAAATGGAGATTATGTAATGCTCACAAAAAAGTCTATTTTTTGTTCATAAAATTTTTGTCCATTTTTTTGCAATGTATGTATGTTCATATGCAAAGTCTACTTTTTGTTCCTATGCAATGTATGTATACATTCAAAAGATTGCATATGAAGAAAAAAAGAAAATGTATGTATGTTCATATGAAGAAAATGATGTTTTTTTATTCATAGAATATTTTTTTTGTTCATGAGAGAGGCGGGGACGTCGGACATTCATGAGAGAGGCGGTCCGGTCGTCGGACATGTCATGTGGCATTTTTTTTGGTTCATAGAAAACTCCTAGCACTTCGACATGAGGGGGGACGTCGATCAACCCCCTCTCGCCCGACCAAACTCTCGAGTCCACCCAAACCGGGACTGAGATGTGATAGGTAGTATTTTTTTTTGTTCATAGAAAACTCCAGTAACTCTTCAACATGAGGGGGGACGTCGATCATCCCCCTCTCGCCCGACCAAACTCTCGAGTCCACCCAAACCGGGACTGAGATGTGATAGGTAGTATTTTTTTTCCATAGAAAACTCCGGTAACTCTTCAACATGAGGGGGGACGTCGATCCACCCCAAACTTACCAAGTTAAAAGAGCGTTGTCGAGGCCACCCCAAAACCTAGAAGCATTGTCGAGGCCACCCCAAACCCTAGAAGCATTGTCGAGGCCACCCCAAACCCTAGAAGCGTTGTCGAGGCCACCCCAAACCGTAGAAGCGTCGAGGCCACTAATATGATCCCTTGTTGTGATTAGCCACCTTTAGTCTCGGTTGGTGGCAACAACAGGGACCAATACCAACCTTTGGTCCCTGTTGGTGGCACCAACCGAGTCCAACCAAACCGGGACTGAGATGTGATAGGTAGTATTTTTTTGTTCATAGAAAACTCTGGTAACTCTTCAACATGAGGGGGGATGTCGATCAACCCCCTCTCGCCCGACCAAACTCTCGAGTCCACCCAAACCGGGACTGAGATGTGATAGGTAGTATTTTTTTTTATAGAAAACTCCGGTAACTCTTCAACATGAGGGGGGACGTCGATCCACCCCAAACTTACCAAGTTAAAAGAGCGTTGTCGAGGCCACCCCAAACCCTAGAAGCGTTGTCGAGGCCACCCCAAACCCTAGAAGCGTTGTCGAGGCCATCCCAAACCGTAGAAGCGTCGAGGCCGCTAATATGATCACTTGTTGTGATTAGCCACCTTTAGTCCCAGTTGGTGGCAACAATCGGGACCAATACCAACCTTTGGTCCCGGTTGGTGGCACCAACCGAGTCCACCCAAACGGGGACTGAGATGTGATAGGTAGTATTTTTTTTGTTCGTAGAAAACTCCGGTAACTCTTCAACATGAGGGGGGACGTCGATCAACCCCCTCTCGCCCGACCAAACTCTCGAGTCCACCCAAACCGGGACTGAGATGTGATAGGTAGTATTTTTTTTTCATAGAAAACTCCGGTAACTCTTCAACATGAGGGGGGACATCGATCCACCCCAAACTGACCAAGTTAAAAGAGCGTTGTCGAGGCCACCCCAAACCCTAGAAGCATTGTCGAGGCCACCCCAAACCGTAGAAGTGTCGAGGCCACTAATATGATCCCTTGTTGTGATTAGCTAGCTAGGTCTATGTTTGCCACTAATATATCCATCTCTCATGTTTGTATATTGGCATGTTGTAATATTTGCAGAAACTATGGAAAGAGACTTGGAACAAGAACAGTTGTTGGGGGATATAATCCTCGGCGGAGGTGATCCCTTTTCGTTTCTCAATGACACTGATGGTCAGGAAGGAGAGGATGACGGCTCCGGTGATCGAACAATGGAGGAGGAAGGAGATGATCATGATGGCTCCGGTGACCGAATGGCGGAGGAAGAAGGAGACCATGATGACAGCTCCGGTGACCGAACGGAGGAGGGAGCTGTTGCAAAGTCCGGCGAGGTATATATATTAATTAAGCCTGTGCTGACTAATTGATGCATTAATTGTTTTGGTATGTACATATATTAACGCTTCTTTCTTCTTTTATAGCCCTCCGGATCGAACCAAACTTCCGTAACGAGACGAGGCCCGAAGAAAAGGTTGCGCCAGGATGAAAGGTTCACGATCACACAAATCGCGGACGATGGCCAACCGATTGAACCCAAGCGGACCAAGGACGCATTTGTTGCTCAGTGCGGAGCTATTGTTAGGGACAGCATCCCGATCAGCATCCAGCAATGGAATAAGAGTAAGGACGACCCTGAAGTTTCTTATGTCCATGATAGACAGAAAGATGACCTTTGGACCTCGTTGAAGGCAAATTTCACCCTACCGCCAGAGGAGGATCCGAATAAGCCAGTTATAGAGCCAAAGGTCAAGGCGTGTGCTCTTAAGAAGATGGTAGATCTATTCAGAAATTGGAAGAAAGAGTTGAACACAAAGTTTGTAATCAAAGGGAAGACTCCAGAATTCACCGGCCGATATGAGAAGATAAGAGATCACTGGCCCGCATTTGTGGCCTACAAGAATTCGCAGAAGTGTAAGAAAAGGTTAGAGACAAACAAGAAAAATGCTGCAAAGAAGAAGTATCACCATCACACGGGGTCAGGTGGCTTCTACAAAGCCCGGCCGTAGTGGGACAAATCTTAGCAAGACCTGCTTGCTAAAGGGGTCCAACCAGCGACATTGAACTGGCCAGACCGTTCAAGGACTTGGTTCTTCGGGGTTGGGGGAACTTTCGACCTAGAAACAGGGGAGTGTCGTTGGACGGACGAGCAACTTGCAATACCAATGAAGAAGCTTCAGCAATATATCACCGCAGCGCAGGAAGGGACGTTCATTCCTGACAGAGAGAAGGACGAGCTGACTGAGGCCCTCGGGAATCCTGAGCACCCTGGACGAACACGAGGCACACCAGGCTCCGTTCCGTGGGTGGTTGGGTTTCTCGGCGCAGGCGGTTACAGAAGCCGAGAGAGAAAGAGGAAAGCGGAGCTGAGCGAAATGCAGAAGCTCAATGCAAGAATAGCGAAGCTAGAGGTACTTGCAGCTGCCGGCCAACCATCTCAGCGGCACGAAGATCCTGCCCCAGAAGCTACCCCACCATCTCAGCGGAGAAGCAGCGTGGCTTCCACGGAGCTCGTTCAGCCTGATTTCACGGCTCCTCGCAACCCCGTGGATACTATCACGGAGGCTCAACATTGCGAGCTTATGACGAAATGGTAGAACCTGACTTTGAAGGCGGCTGTCGGCTCTGTTGCACCTCCTCTAGCTGACAGAACTTTTCACTGCCATCCGATTCCAATTGGCTATACTGTTGTGATGGTGGATGAAATAATGGAGGGATTTGAGGAGCTGGAGCTTGACCACCCTACAGGTGAAGGGGAGAATCAGCTGGTTTATGCTTTGAGGAGTACATGTCTATGGAGGAAGGAGTACATCAAGCTTCCAAACTGGACGCCTCCTCCTCCTCCTCCGGCGAGTCAGGGCACTCCACCTCCTCCTCCTCCTCCGGCGAGTGATCAGGGCACTCCGCCTCCTTCTCCGCCTCCTCCGGCGCGTGAGGGCACTCCGACTCCTCCTTTGCCTCCTCCGGCGCGTCGGAGCACTCCGCCTCCTCCTCCGCCTCATCAGCAACGGCGGAAGACAGCCGCCGCCGCTCCGGCTCCTCCGGCGCGTCGGAGCACTCCGCCTCCTTCTCCGCGTCAGCCACGGCGGAAGAGAGACGCCACCGCTCCGGCGGCTAGCAGTACAAGCAGAGGCCGGAGGCAATTCAGATACGGTCCATCTCTCAAGCCTCTGGAAAACTTACCATATGAGAGGACCAACAAGGAAAGCAAGGAAATATGTGCTGCCGAACTGAGGGACTTTTTTGCAAAGAAACCTCCACCTCCGAAGGAGACGATAGATCCGGTGAAAGTGAATCGCACTATCGATGCCCTGAAGTGACCACAACCGCCTCCGCCGCAATCCAACTATTAGCGCATTATTGAAAGGACATATAAGGAAGAGGAGCGGTCGGGAAGTACTTGCAGTGATGCAAGGTTAGCAGAACGAAGAAGTGGGAAAAAATTCCCCAACTTGGCGAACAGGCGAACCAATCGTGCCCCCCGCTCAAGGTGTCTAGCGATATCGTCGCTAATCATCCGGGGATGGTGCTCGGTACCAATCCTGCTGATTACCTGAGCGATGATGTAGAGTTTGAAACAATGGAGGTGGACGAATTCAGATACCAGTACGGGCAGCCTCTCATCAAACCTGATCATCCTCCTCTAACAACGATGATGCGAAGATTGCATGAATGGTACATGAAAACCTGCAGCGAGTCTGGGAAGGATACTTTGATGCTGCGAATTAAAGAGGAGCACGACCTCGTTGGAACTGAGCTGTTGCCTGTTGAATTTGATGAGTTATTCCAGTTATACAATCAAATGGCTCTCGACAAACAACTCATGACTTGCTACTGTCTGTAAGTTCTACTTCTGTAATTAAGTCTCTATATATAGTTCAGCTCTTTCATTGCATGTATATATAATTATCGTCAATATATTATGCAGATTGAAGATCGTCGAATGCAGAAAAGCACAAATCTATGACATTGGGTTCATTAACCCAAATATCATACATGAATGGACGGTTAAAAATAGAGTCACAGATACCGAGGACAACTTGCTACAATCGTTGCTTAAAAATCAAAACAAAGAGAAAATACTCTTTCCTTACAACTTCAAGTGAGTGTTACTGTCGTGTGCATATTCGGTTTCCCTTACTCGAGGTTATAGTAATGTAATTGATGAGTTATGCATGCGTGCGCAGGTTCCATTTTATTCTGCTAGAGATTAAGCTTGACCGGGGAGTAGCAATTGTTTTAGACTCGAGACGAAAAGATCCCCAGGACTATGCGGACATGACTGAAATGCTCCAGAAGTAAGTTCAATCGATCATTATCGCACCATATCGGCAACTTTGTTCATTTCCTAATATCAAGTAATTATTTTCTTTGTCTGGCAGGGTTTGGAAAGGGTTCATCGGAATTATTCCGGGACTGCCGAGGGAGCTGCGATTTACACACCCGAAAGTAAGTACTACTAGCTAGTTCCGCGCATCTCCCATTGATTCTAGTTTCATCAATACCATTTATCATGCTTAATTATCGGTTTGATTGAACTCTATTTCTCGTAAAGTGCTTGTGGCAGGAAGCCGGGAATGATTTTTGTGGATACTACGTTTGCGAGTTCATCTACAACGCGACGGCCTCTCAGCGGGGCTACTCTGAAAAACAATATGAAGTACGTAAACAATAATATTCACAATTTTATTTTATTACCATCATTTGTGTTGAGTTTCATTCATATATATGTATTGACCCCCTTCTTTAAATTAGATGTGGCAGATGTGGGATGAACTCCTACCACATGATCGCATACGAGCAATTCAAGAGGAATTGGCGGGGTTCTTTCTTGACCACGTCATACATAAAGCCGGAGAATACCATGTGGAAATTGATATAGACTTTAGATGTTAGGGATTGTAAGAGATCTTATATTGTATATATGTAGCTAGTAGCGTCGGATAGATATACGAAAACTTGTTGTTCGACCAATCTCTCGGAGAAAGAGATGTCGATCACTTCTCTCTGTATATGTTCATGACGATCTTGTGTACTTAATGGTTCCTTCATTTGCTTACTAGCTAGCATGTCAAGTTCTCTCTATACGTATACTAGCTAGCGTCGACCAAGCACGGAGATAAAGAGAGGTCACTTCTCTCTATTAGCTAGCTAACACAATATGAAACCTCTAAATTAACCCTCCAAAACCCCTAACCCCCCCCCCTTTAAAAAAATCCCAGCTCCTGCCGGCTGCTGACGCGTGGATGCCTTTTGGTCCCGGTTGGTGTTACCAACCGGGACTAAAGGTCCTCCTGCCTGGGCGCCCCGCAGCGGCCACGTGGAGCCCCTTCTATCCCAGTTCGTAAGCACGAACCGGGACTAAAGGTTTTGGGCTTTAGTCCCGACCCTTTAGTCTCGGTTCCAGAACCGGGGATAAAGGGCCTCTGGAACCGGGATAAATGGGCCGTTTTCTAGTAGTGCACATACGCACCGGCCCCGAGCGGATTAGCGAGAGCTCGTCCACCACCAGGGGCCTGCCGATCATGGTAGTGGCCGCCATCAGACGATCCACCCGCCGTTGCTTCGGGGGAACACCCCACATCTTGACCCACACCTCCGGCATGGTCATGGCCTTGGGCGCATCGAGGACCGCGTCACGGATGTCCGCCATGATATTGTTGATGGAGAAGAACAACTTGCCGCTGCGCGTCGCCATCCTCAGCATCACCGGATCAGGGAAGAACACCGAGAAGGAGTCGCTGTCGAAAGGGGTCACCTGCCAATCCCATGCTCCCTCGAACAGATGAGGCAGCTCCGCCTCCAAGATCTCCTTAGAGAGCACGCTCGGCGTCGCCAACACGAAGGCCGTGTTGGCTCCAAGCAGGCCCGCCAACGCCACCTCCGCCTCCTCTGCGTACGGCAGGCAGAAGAAGCCCTCCCCAGCAAACGCGTGGCCCATGGATTGGAGCATCAGGGGCTTGCCACGTGTGGGGCAGTAGGCCGAAGCGTGGCCCTCCTAGCTGCACAGCACACAAAGCTCCTTGAAGATGCAGTTAACCTGGTAGTGCCCCGTATGCCCGCACTTGAAACACTCCGGGCCATCCGCCTCCTCGACAGGGATGGGCTCCGCCGCCGTGCCCTTGGAGGAAGACGGCCCCGCCCGCTGCGGCAGAGGAGAAGGCCTGGAGGCCGCCTGCCCCCAGGCCTTGAACTCCTTCTGCTTCTGCTTGGCGTAGGGGTCGCCGACGCGGTCGCCGCAGTGGGGGTGCAGCGAGTCCTTGCGCTTCAATTCCAGGCCCCTCTTCTTGTGCTCCTCTTTCTTCTTCTTCTTACGCGCCTGCTCCTTGAGCCACCAGGAAGGCGGTGGCCCCCAGCCGCCATCCTCCTCACCGGCGCGTTCCGCCGCCCGCACCTTCGCCTGAGCCCGCAGCTCCCGCTCGCGCCGCCGCTCCGCCTCCGGATCTGGATCCACTGGCACCGCAGCGCGCTTGTCCGCGCGTCGATCCGCCTTGGATCCCATCACCACCACCTCAGCAAAGGAGCGCAAGAGGGGCGGTGGGGGGGTTGGGGGAGAGAAGGAACGTGCGGAGCTGTCAAAGCGCCGCACCTCGGAGGGAGTGGCTGGAAACCCTAATGAGCAGCCGAGGGCACCGCGGCGGATCCAGACCCACTTAAGTACTCGCTGCCCTGGGCTTGGGCCAGGAGTAGCAGGCCTGGGCTGGGCCGGGATCCCTTGAGTCACTCTAGGCCCCCCTTGAGCTGGTGACCGCACGTCGTGGGCCAGAGCAGGCGCAGGCGAGAGGGGGCAGCCCACAGGCCTGATCGGGCCCACAGGCCCAGAAGAGCCTGCCGAGCCAACCCTAGGCACGGCGTCCTCCGAACCCCCCGTCGCCGCCTGCGCCCCCGCCGGCGCCGCCACCACTGGCCGCGGATGCGCCGGGCACGCCAGGAGAGGACCCGCCTCTCTCACCGCGCCGACCGCACCCCCCTGGGTCGCCGGCCGCTGAACGCACGCCGAGGCAGCCCGCTTTGGCGCCCGCCGCGACACCCCTAGTCGCCTGGCACCGCGGCCACCGGGCGCGAAAGCGCCGCACCGCCCAGCTTTGAAGGAGCCCCCGAGCTCCTCCGCACGCGCCACGAACTCGCCGACCGAAGCCCGAGCCCTGCCGTGCCTCGCATCTTCCTCCACGTCGTCCACCTCCGATTCGTCGTCGGAGCTTGCATCCGCTAGCGCCCAAAAGCGGCTCCCCGACCATCCCGTGGTCGGAGCAGGGCAAGGAGCCACCACAGGACCAGGGGAGAGCCGCGCCGGCCGCGGAGCTGCCCGGGCTGCCGTCCAGGGCGCCGCCTCGCCGGAGCCGGAGCCCAAAACTGCGTCGCCCGCCCCGTCGCCTCCCGAGTCGCCCGTCCGTACAGGAGCCGTTGAGTCTATCCTATCCATGCTCGCACTACTATATTAATCTAGCTAATTATGGGGACAGCTCCCGTTGTGCTCCACAGTTCTCATATGATCGGAACTAGTAGCTTGCTCTATGTGATATGGTTGTATACAGTTCTACGATATGATATGTGATTGTCCTTGGGACACGAAATCATACCCGCCGCAGTCGGTCTCGTTGGTTAAATTTATGGTCAAAATTGAAGCGTGGAAACCGAGGACGCATTATATTTTGAAACGGAGAGAGTAGCAGTTTTCCTTTCCGGCGCGCGATTTAGGTTATGATTATAATAGCGAGAAGGGCGATAATATTTTGAAACTCCTGTCAAGTCATGTGTTACCATGGTCCCTCCATAGCTAGGTACGCCCTGCATAGCTAAATATATACACGGGCGGAATTATTCAGGGGTTAGTATTTTGTGTTCTAGATATTATTTTATCTACGTGATGAACCATACAATGCCGGAAAATCCAAACACCACACATCAAGATCGTATTTTAACCCCTATGTAATTTTGGTGATGTGTAACAAAGAGCCTAATTTTAGTGATGTAAAAGATCTTACATTAGTTTACAGAGGGAGTAATTGTGAGTCCGAAATTTTTTAAACATAGTACAAACGCAGACGCTCATACATATGCACATACACTCATCACTATAAACGCACGCGCATGCATCCTATTTCTATGAGCACCTCCAAGAGATTAAGCCGACACATCATCTTGAAATTGATGAACTCGTCATAGACGTCTTCGTAGTCGACGGGAACGTCTACTCTAGTTAAACGCACATCGCCGAAAGGCCCGGAATAAATCCAGAAAAAGGCAATCACCAATATCAAGTCTGGGAGTTGAACTCTGATGGGCAGGGGATACTGCTGTCAGCACAGTCCTCGTAACCATCCAACCACAGGTTGGTTCGCCTTGCGAGTGTGTTCCGACATGTTAACATTCCACGATGTCACGACCATGCAACAAGTTTTAGTTGACAGACATGCAAGCAGGCACGTCAAAAAATAGTTTAGCGTGAAGGCAAGAAAACAACGGTGGGAGTAGCACTACCATTGGTCACGGTGAAGGGTAACTTAGACTAGTAACATGTACTATATGTTATTAGTCCATCTTATTACTTTCATAATGGAATACTCGGGTACTCCACCCCTCTATATTGAAAAATAATTTAGTAATTCAAAAAAAGAAGAAAAAATCCCGGAGCTTTTTGGAATCAAATATGACCAGGTATTGCATTTGTATAAAAAGTTCGGCCAAGAAGTGATTCCCTTGACTTCAGGGGAAAAAAATTATGATGACAATATAGCATGAATAGTACTTGTATCTAGCTTTTTTTGGCAAATCTTTGACCCCTGACACAATGAAAGTCATTCCCTGTTTAATTTTTTTATATAGCTGCAATACTTGGTCATGTTTGATTCCATAAAAAGTTCCGGGATTTTTAAATTTTTTTGAATTTATATTTTTTTTTGAATATAGGGGGTGTGGCACCCGAGTTCTTCTATGTATTTATAATAACTATATATATAGTAATACTATTCATCACCTAGGGTGCATAAGTTATTCTTCACCCTAGGTAATCTCACGATCGTTTCAAAAGAAATTACATTTGGATTACAAGTAGTTACATTCATATTAATTCACTGCATAAAATTTTGCATAGGAAGGTCATAAGACCAGAAAAATGCATTTTATGTACATTTTACACTATGTTTTTACGTTTCTAATTTTACATAACATAAAATAATTTTTATGGCGATTATATATTTTCCTCGTTCTCTTTTTACCTCTAAAATAAGACAAAATTTCCGGAACGTAAAATTATGGTACGGTGATATTAAAATAGATGGGGGTGGTGTGAAGAATAACCGTTCCTCACCAGGGTGATGAATAGTCAATATATATATATATATATATATATAGTACTCTAACCCCCCCCCCCCTCTCTCAAACTTGTGGTTGATCAACATCACTGAGTTTGGAGAGATAGAAGTTATGTTGCGCTCTTCGTAATGAAATCAGCAAACTGCACATACTGAAAAGCAATAATCTAATCTTGCACACAAGCGCGCACACAAAAAAATCATCAACACAAATATGCATGGTGAGCTCATACTTCATAGGATCGCGTGCAATGGCAATAACAACTGTACTGTCAGGCAAAAGCAGTGTATGTGTGCTGGCAAAAACACCAAACTCCTGATGTAACCACTGTAATCGAGTCACCTCTGGTTTCAAAAGAGGCATAGCTCGCAACTCGGCCTCTACACATGAACGGGAAACTGTAGTCTGTTTCTTCCTCTTCTAGGCAATGAGAGAACCATCAAGAAAAATACATTAAGCAAAAAGTGAATGATGACTTGAGGATCACTGTCCCACATAGTACCGAATAGGCCTGAAGCTGTAATGAACTGGAGCGGGGAAAGAACATGCGGTGAGAGATCATGCCGCGAAGATATGCAAGAACACAAACGAGGCCTTAAGCTATCAGAGATAGAAGAGACTTCAATCCCAAGGAAATAGCGAAGATGGCCAAAATTAGACATAAGAAACTGCTCACTAATTCATGCCTTCATAATATACTCACGGTCATTGCCAGTGACGATCATGTCATCAACATATAGAAGAAGAAGAGTCCAACCTCGAGTAGAAAGGTGCAAAAATAGCCCAGGATCATGATCACTCGCTGAAAATAAAGTGATTTCCATTAATTAATCAGGAAACACCAGGTTCCCTTCATCGTCCTAAAGAGGTGTGTTGGGGGTTGGGAGCAGATCCTTTAGTGCAGACAAATTTAGCAGTGATGACAATGTTTTTATTTTTGTGAGAAAACTTTTGATATATTTTTCATGCCATGACAGTACAAAGAACACAATAATAATAATAATAATAATAATAATAATAATTACATCCATGTTCATATACCACATAGCGATGACTACAAGCACTGGAGCGAGCCGAAGGCGCGTCGCTGTCATCGCCCCTCCCTGATCAGAGCCAGACCAAACTTGTTGTAGCAAGCAGTCAGGAAGTCGTCATGCTAAGGCCCCACGGGACCAGCGCTCCAAAACAGCAACCGTCACTCGTGAAGAGAAGTATAGATCAAAAGAATCCAACATGTAGACACACGAACAAAGACTAGATCCAAACAAGTCCACCGAATAGCAGCACCGACCTAATCCTGTAAGATCCGCCGGAGACACCCCTCTTCACACCCTCTGACGATGCTAGATGCATCACCGGGACGGGGGCTAGGCGTGGAGATCCATACTCCATCCTCAGGGAGCCGCCACCATCTTGTGTTCCTGAGCAAGACGCAGACCCTAAACAAACTCTTAAAGACAACTAAATCCAGAGCAAGACCCCTCCCGCCGGTGAGGGGCGGGGTTTACCGCACCTCCATGGCCTTAGGGCCACTAGAGATGAGGCAGACTAGCGGAAGGCAGAGGAATCCTTAGCCTCTTTTCTTGGAAGAGGAGGTGGCCGCTGACAATGATGATAATATAAATTTCAGCAAGTATAAAAATTCAGTAAGAAAAACTTAAATATATGTGTACTTGGACCCCAAAGTGCCAATTTATATCAAACTAATATAAAGTTAGGACTACAACTTTTAAATTTCATAGTACTCACAGATGTATATATGTGCAACTATCAAATTTGTGTTTTGTAGATTTTTTTTTCTTACATAAATATTTATATTAAAGACTTAATGATTATAGTGATTAAAAGGAAACTAGATGAAATAACGGGCAAGATTACCTCAAAGGGATTATGAGAATAGAAATGTCGAAAGGATTAGGGAAAGCACATTAGTAGAAAACGGTCTTACCCGTTGACCCCTTGAGATGCCAGGAGTGACCCTGACAAAAATGGGAAGGGGTGGAAGAGGACATCTAAAAACAGTAGGAAAATCTATGGTTTTGTACGTTGGACCACGGATCTCAATGCCATCAGCGTTCTGTTGTTGCAGAAAACAATCACTAGACAATCTAATGAACTTTATAGAAAGATTTGCACCAAAATGTAATCATTGCTTCTCAAGACATCATCTTAGTTACAATTCTTACATTATGAATGATATATCATTGCTAAAGTTGACCATGCCAAGTATATATAACCATGTTTATTACATTTAGCCGCTCAAGTACACGGGCTATCCAACTAGTTAAAGCTAGTCAATTCATCACCCACAAAAAAAAAAAAAGGGTAGTCAATTCATAGGAAAAACAGGTTTTCCAATGCTGAAACAGTAGTCTCAGTGCCACAAGTATACATTTTATTTGGTTAATTACTATGAATCAAGACTTTTTTGGTTGTGTAGCAAACAACTAACTGAATGTGGACCAAATAATACACAGACTACTTTAATACTTTTGTCGGTTCCATTTGGATACTACCGTGCACAAATTAAGCTCGTAAAAATGCACACATTTGACATGGCCATATGTGATCTTTGAAGGAACCAAGAACATTTGGTCACAATCATGCCTCAGCAGCAAAAATCACAAGATGGAAGACCAAGAGCTAGACAACCTTTTCTCCCTTTTTTTGGGCCTTTTCGTTTCCCAGAGAGTAAAAACACAACCGAGATGCCAACAGAGTACCCAGAACAGATCGATACATGTGCATCCTCGCCATTGCAGGACTTGGGAGCACCACACCACACTACCAACAAGACTCGTAACCCAGAGTAACCGTCAGAATTCAGAAAAGAAAACTACCTATGTCCCCTGCCTATATGTACACCAAGGAGTTAATCTGTCGAGCCTGCACAAGCAAAACCAAGATCGAAACAACAATACCTAACCTAGATACATGGTGGCTGGACAGAGGAGCAGGCAGAGACGAGCAGGGGGCAGGGTCGCAGGTAAACATCCATCGACGGAGCATCAGTCATGGTGGCAGAGCAGCATGACGACGCAGCGCCGGATGATGTAGAGCCTGGCCCTGTGCTCCTGCAGCATCCTCGCCAGCCTTCCTCCTCCACTCCCACCTCCGCCTCCTCTTCCCTTTTGCTTCTCTTGCTTCCTCACATCGTTCATCCGAGCTGAACTCGAGGGCAAGAGAGCCAGGTGGCCTGGAAAGGGCCGGTGCGCCTCTCTTCACTACTGGGTCTGCTATGCTTTGGCTGTGGTTTGTGTGGACCACTTCGACGTGCTTTTATACTAGGGGAATCACCACATGTCACAGAGGCATCAGCGTCCTCTCAACTTGCGCTAATTACGCCCGCGGCTGGAGCTGGTAGTGGCAGCTTAACAATGCGTCCATCTTGACACCGAAAGAATCAGCTCGTTAATTACACGTTCCAGGATTCCTAAATCCTCTGGGATTCATTCTATCTGTCATCTTGTTTTGTAGGAAGAGAAGGTATTGATTCTGTCAAGCAGGATGGAAATGGATGGGACTATTGAAGTAGCGGTCCAGGGTATGGATCTCGGATGTAATTCTCCTGTTTGGCTGTTTATGTCACCAACTCTTTTTCTCGAGAAGTTTATGTCATCAACTTGGGAGATCGATCATCGTTTAATAATGATAATAATGCACACATGATGTCACGAATATAATGTTTCATATGCTGGTACTTTGTTCATTCACGAGTTGATCATTTCGTATAGTAGCAGTGTGTGAGGCCGGACAGGCAGACAATATTGCGCAAGCAGGAAAATTGAGGCATATGAATGTCAATCGTTTAATTGGTTGGCTTCGAGTATAGTTGGGCGGACTTTATACGGATGTATAGTTATATATAAAGGTTAATCCAATGAAAAAACTCTTTTTCCCAAATAGTAAAAATAAGAAACACACACTATTTATAATTTAATATAAGACGTTTGTTTGACACTAGTTACAGAGGGAGTGGCACTTACTCATGGATCGACCAGCAGTTGTGTCACTAGCTAGATGTAGATGTTCATCGCTGGCATCACACCAGTAAGACCACCGCTTTAATATCTCCACGTCGGACGCCTAAGCGCACTTTTGTCCAATCAAAGTGCACTTTACTCTTAACAAAAGAATGATATCCCGTCCTCGCATCGCGGCAAGTTGACGTGCTCGCGATCACGTGATAGCCACATGCATGCAATTACTCTTTGCTGCTTTGGTATTAACCTACCGTGCCTCCTACTATCGCCATTTTATTTCATGGGACAGCGACCGTACGACAATCTTGGGAAAATCCCAGGCGTCGTGTGCACTTGCGATGATGCCGCGTTTGAGGAGAGCCCTGTTACTGCCGGACCAAAAGAAAAAGAAAAACTTGTAGGAAGCGTGGAGTGGAGCCTTCATGCATGCCGCTCCACGGTGCACATGCACGACAGCACGATGCAGCACCCTCTCCCACTCTCTCGTCTCGTGTTACTACTTGCGAGGGTTCCGACGATGGCTCCGTATAGCCGGTAGGGCAAGCACGGCCACCACCGGGTCCCTCTTGACACACACCGGATCAGCTAGCCAGCTCCATGATCACGATATGTCTTTAATGTCACTACTTCGTCCTCTTCCTGTTGAGATTCACTCAAGATAATCTCACATGCATGCTTGCTGCTATGGACATGGTTTCTCGGAAGGAAGGCGATGGATGGGTGGACGGAAAAGCGCAGGCAGCTGGTGGAGATATTTCCTGAGACGGATGGAAAAGCGCGGCTGTGCAGCCTGTGCTGGCGGAGATATTTCTTCAGCTGGTGGCCAGGCAGGCAGTTGAGGGACACATGAATCATCCTTCGCCCGGCCGGATCTCGGGTGTGTATGCTCTGCCTCTCCTCCTCTTCTGTTTGCCTGCTCAATTATGCCACCAAGTTGGGGGGATTTGCACCCATTATGTTAAGGTGATAATAATGTTAAGTGCAAGATCCAAGCTGGTATTTCTTTAGGTTGATAACGACACTTTTTTTTAGTTCAAGTGCTAGTAATATAATGCATGACGTCACCATGATAATGTTAAGTGAGGCTAAGCTGTTACTTTTGGCTTTTGTATTTGGACACAGGGAAAAAAAACAGCCGATGATTTGGAGTCCAATATATTGTGTGGCTTCATGTAATCTCTCTTTGGTTTAATAATACAGTTTTGCTAAAGCACATCTTGATGTGCGATAAGTATTGCACATCTAAGTCCTATGTCATTAATCTTATGTCGAGATTCGTGTACACGATTACCTCAAAAAAAGGTACAATTTTATGTTGTATAAATATACTCAATTTTTTCAAAAGTATTAATACTCGCTTAGAAAAAAAATATGTATGCGATAAGCTACCCAAGTAGCTTCCTGTTGTCTCTTTGGGACGGTGAGGTTAGGGTTTTGCATCATGTGGCGAGATTTGGTGTCAGGTGTTTCAGATCTATGCAAGTGTTCAATGACGATGACTGCGGCTCCAGGGCGCTTGTCCTTACGGGCGCGTGCATGAAGACTTCCTGCATGACATCAACAAGGTCAAGCCGAGTCTGGTAAAGCAGCGGTGACAGCGGCACGTCACCGGCTCATCTGGCAGCAGCAGTGGTCTTGGAATCTCGATGTAGTTTTTGTTGTGCTTGTACTTTCGGTGAACTTTTATAATACATCTGATTATTTTCGCAAAAAAATTAGGGGCCAGTAAATCAGTTTCACTGGCTACCAATTTGTGCTGAAATGCCGAAGCTTATCCCCATTTAAATTTTTTCACTCCTCTTTCGCCCGTTTTAATTGCTATATAGTGATTTATATATATATATATATACACACACATCAAGCTCAACAAACTTATATTTTTCAGATAAACAAAGATATCTCACCGCGTCGGCGAGTGTAGAGCTGACGGTACGTGCTCTCTTTCTGCTCGGGTGGTCATGTGCCAGGCACATGCGCAGTCCTAAGCGCCCTTAATTTCATACCGCGACGGAATTAAAGGCCACATATGTAGTACTCCCTCCGTTTCAGTTTACAAGTCCTGCGCGTATACCTAGTTTATCAATTTTATCATTCTAATATAAACTATATAACAAAAAAATTATACCGTTTGAAAATAGAACATTCGAAGTTTATATTGGTATATTTTTTGTAATATATGACTTGTATTTGGTTGGTCAAATTGACGACCTAAGAGTACACGCACGTCCTCCAAACTGAGAGAGAGGGAGTATTATTGCCATCGTTAGTTTAAGGCCGGGTCGAACTCAAAAAAAGAAAAGTTTAAGGCCGGGTCAGCCACGTATACTTCTCCCATGCCATATGCAAGGGGCCTCGTGCGTTTGAACAATGCTAATTAAGCTTAGCTGCTATACATAAGTCTTAAGTACCTCGATCGTGCATGGATTGGCTTCCAGCTCGCTGCTGCTAATTGATCGCAAATGAAGTTTAATTAGTCATCTGTAACACCTCCTTGTAATAAGCTCTATGACACTCTGTTAAAACTGCCAAGTCATGATCATTTGCAGTGCCAAGTCATAAGGGTTAATGATCCAATTCAAATTCACATCTGAAAATCAACTCAAATTCAAAAGTGAATTATAAAGTTGATCAAACACTGTTGAAAAAATGTTCATTAAATGGCATATAATCCAGGAACATTTGTAAAACCATCATCAAAATATTTGGAGTTAGGTATACGACTCAATCAAGTTGAAACAGCAACAAAATAGCAATATTAAGTCCATTTAATATTATTTCAACTTCAAATGAGAACCAAATCTGTCCAAACCACTTTTCGGTGAAGGGTAATATTGCATTACAATATTTGGGACAGTTCTCATATTTTACAAAATGGCAGCAGTGGCCTAAGCATTTGGCCACAGAAAAGAAAAGAGAAAATGAAAAGAAATAAAAGAAAAAGGCTAAAACTAGACTGGACCAAGTGCACAGTGCACTGGCCCAGCCCAGCAGGCCCATATCACCTCTCTCCTTCGAGCTGTCGTCCTCCCGCTGGCCGAGACCGCGCGCGCCGGTGGGCGCGCGACACCGCGGCGCCACCGACGAAATAGGAGGCGGGGAGGATAAGGCCGAGGCCAGTGCCTCCCCCCTGGTTCCTCCTCGTCATTCTCCCATCTCCTCCCTCGCTCGCTCGCTTCTCACTCCCACTCTGACTCCGTATCCGAGCGCAACCGCCGCCCCAACTCCGTCGACCTCGCGCACTCCGGCGTCCCCGCGAGCCGCCACCAAGTCTGGGACGCGCGCCGAGCTCGACTACGTCTCCTACGCCTGCTGACTGGGGCCGGGGAGCACTGCACCGACCGCTACGCACTTCCCCCTTCTTCTGCATCTCCGGCGCGATTCCGGCGACCTCGACACCCGCTGCTGCTCCTAAACTGTCGCCGGCATTTCGTTGCCACTCGGTGAGCTTCTCCCCTTCCCCATTCCTGTCCCCGCGCCGCGTAGCTCGCCTGTAGCCGCCGATCTGCGTGAGCCCGAAACCGCCGCCGCTTGATCTCGTCGCCGGCCACATTCCGGTGACCAAATGCACGCGCGAGCCTGTCCGTCAAGTTCGCACGCGTGTGTAGATCGCCACCGTGCCTTTAGCTCGAGCTGCCGCGCGCTGTAAAGCCGTGTTGCATGACGCCCGAGCTCCGGCGCCGCTCCGGACCTCGCCGCCGGCGCTATAGTCCACTTCAGCTTGCGAGACCGCCGGCGTTGGATGCGCACGATTCCCCTCGATCGAACGCGGCCAGCCCCATGCGTTTTGGTGCATTGTAGCGGATTTCCGACGCCGGCCGCGCCCCTCCGTCGCGTCTGGAGGTTGCCGGCGTCGAGCCGCCTCGCTGGCAGGCCTGGGGCCCCCCCAGTGACGCTGCCCGTGGCCCCCACTGGCCCCGTTGACTGGTCAAACCAGTCAACGCGCTGACGTGGCCGACCCAGAGCCACTGACATGTGGGGCCCCCACGGCTAATTAACCTAATAAGTGTTTAATTAAATAAAAACAAATTAGTTAGTCTTTTGTCTCACTGACAGATGGGGCCCACACCCTAATTAACCCTGTTAATTAATCTAATACACTGTTAGTCTAAATAGAGACTGACATGTGGGTCCCACTGGACCCACATGTCATATTTGACTCTGGTCAGCCGCTGTTGACTTGCTGATGTCAGCATTTCATCATGCTGACGTCATAATTCATTTTCTGTAAATAGAATAAAATTCCAGAAATTCAAATAATCTTCAAAAATTCATATATTTTAAACCGTAGCTCGGATCGAAAAAGTTAAAACATGAAAGTTGCTCAGAACGACGAGCCGAGTCTGATCGTGCCGTCTGTTTCTCCATCGGAACCCCCTACGTAGAAGAACTCGTAACTCCGGACCCGAATCTGGCAGATGAATAGTGCACACACCCTGGTTATTAAATCCCAGATTAATTCTAAAAATAACTAAAATGACTTAGATGCATATTTAGGCAAACCTGCACTGCATCATAGCATCACACGCACCGTATTGCATTTGTTTGCATTATGTTTACCTGTTTCTTCCCCCTCTTCTCTCTCGGTAGACCCCGACGTTGACGTAGCTCCCGAGGCAGACGCCGCACAGGAGTACGACTACGTCCCCGACGATACCACTGAAGACCTTGCCCTTGCCCCAGAGCAAACAGGCAAGCACCCCCATTTTGAGCATGCCTATATCGCCTATTCTCTTCTCTCTTATGCTTGCATTAGAACTGCTACTGCTACTGTTTTCCTATATCTGCTGCATAGCCTGATTATTGTACCCTGCCTTGTTACCTTACTGGTTATCCTAGACTGCTTAGTTTAGGCTGGGTAGAGACACGACAGAGACACCCACTTGATCCCGACTGCCCTGCTGGATATCAGAAGACCCGATCATCGGGATTGAAGACTAGACCCTGGCACCGCACATCACTTCCCCTTAGTTGCCGACACTGCTGGGTTACCGTCGAGTGCCGAGGGTGATACCTCGTCAGCACTTCTGATGTTAACCTTGTAGGTTAGTTACTCGGTCGTGGTAAGCGAGGGTGATTCCTCCTACACCACCCCCGATAACGACGTCGTCGCGCAACTCCTCAAGGTGGACCTCGAGGGTGATTCCTCCTTCATTCACCTTGATGATAACATCGAGCGGAAATTCCATCGAGGGTGATTCCTCAGGGTTCCCTTCGGTGTCAGACACACAGTTACTATTGATGAGTGGACTTGCACTAAACCATGATACTAAAGATGGGTCGGCCCTGAGGGGTACCCGCGCGAGCTTAGTGCGAAGTGATAGGGAGTCGGGTTGACCTGGATGGTGCCCGCGAGATAACCACGAGGCGTGGCCGGGCATTCTTAGCCCTTGCCGCAAGACCTCGAGACGGCGCGACGGGGTCACATCGATCGTGAGTCTCTGCTTGTTTCCGCGCGCTCCTAATCCACTACGGTTTGGATATTTGATCCGAGGGGCCTCTGGCCCGATAGCACTAACCATCACGTGGGCATAGTATGGGCGTTCTGCGTCGTATACTTCAGCCGGAGCTTAATGGACGTCAGCGACTGAGCGGCGCGCGCTGAATTGGACTGGGAACGCAATCGCGCTTGTATAAGGGGTTGCTAGGTCTGCTTTCAGCCGCGTACGCAACGTGCAGGAGTTCCTGGGGCGAAGGCCCAAGACCCCTGGGCGCATAGGTTTAGTCCGGCGTGCTGACCTCTCTGTTAGGTATTCGGTCGGGTTGCGGCGTGTTGCTTAGCCGAGGCCGGGCATGGCCCAGAAAAGTGTGTCCGGCCGGAGTTAAGCGAGCGTGGTGGGTAAGTTGGTGCACCCCTGCAGGGAAGAAACTTCTATCGATAGCCTGTCCTACGGTAACGGACACTCGGAGTTGTATCCCGATCGGTACAACTAGAACATGTGATGAGAATTGGATATTACGGCTCTGGGATTGCTTTCTCGCCTCGCTGGCAGGCCTGGGGCCCCCCCAGTGACGCTGCCCGTGGCCCCCACTGGCCCCGTTGACTGGTCAAACCAGTCAACGCGCTGACGTGGCCGACCCAGAGCCACTGACATGTGGGGCCCCCACGGCTAATTAACCTAATAAGTGTTTAATTAAATAAAAACAAATTAGTTAGTCTTTGTCTCACTGACAGATGGGGCCCACACCCTAATTAACCCTGTTAATTAATCTAATACACTGTTAGTCTAAATAGAGACTGACATGTGGGTCCCACTGGACCCACATGTCATATTTGACTCTGGTCAGCCGTGTTGACTTGCTGATGTCAGCATTTCATCATGCTGACGTCATAATTCATTTTCTGTAAATAGAATATCCAGAAATTCAAATAATCTTCAAAAATTCATATATATTTAAACCGTTAGCTCGGATCGAAAAAGTTAAAACATGAAAGTTGCTCAGAACGACGAGCCGAGTCTGATCGTGCCGTCTGTTTCTCCATCGGAACCCCCTACGTAGAAGAACTCGTAACTCCGGACCCGAATCTGGCAGATGAAGATGAATGCACACACCCTGGTTATTAAATCCCAGATTAATTCTAAAAATAACTAAAATGACTTAGATGCATATTTAGGCAAACCTGCACTGCATCATAGCATCACACGCACCGTATTGCATTTGTTTGCATTATGTTTACCTGTTTCTTCCCCCTCTCTCTCTCGGTAGACCCCGACGTTGACGTAGCTCCCGAGGCAGACGCCGCACAGGAGTACGACTACGTCCCCGACGATACCACTGAAGACCTTGCCCTTGCCCCAGAGCAAAAGGCAAGCAACCCCATTTTGAGCATGCCTATATCGCCTATTCTTTCCTCTTATGCTTGCATTAGAACTGCTACTGCTACTGTTTTCCTATATCTGCTGCATCCTGATTATTGTACCCTGCCTTGTTACCTTAACTGGTTATCCTAGACTGCTTAGTTTAGGCTGGGTAGAGACACGACAGAGACACCCACTGATCCCGACTGCCCTGCTGGATATCAGAAGACCCGATCATCGGGATTGAAGACTAGACCCTGGCACCGCACATCACTTCCCCTTAGTTGCCGACACTGCTGGGTTACCGTCGAGTGCGCGAGGGTGATACCTCGTCAGCACTTCTGATGTTAACCTTGTAGGTTAGTTACTCGGTCGTGGTAAGCGAGGGTGATTCCTCCTACACCACCCCCGATAACGACGTCGTCGCGCAACTCCTCAAGGTGGACCTCGAGGGTGATTCCTCCTTCATTCACCTTGATGATAACATCGAGCGGAAATTCCATCGAGGGTGATTCCTCAGGGTTCCCTTGTGTCAGACACACAGTTACTATGATGAGTGGACTTGCACTAAACCATGATACTAAAGATGGGTCGGCCCTGAGGGGTACCCGCGCGAGCTTAGTGCGAAGTGATAGGGAGTCGGGTTGACCTGGATGGTGCCCGCGAGATAACCACGAGGCGTGGCCGGGCATTCTTAGCCCTTGCCGCAAGACCTCGAGACGGCGCGACGGGGTCACATCGATCGTGAGTCTCTGCTTGTTTCCGCGGCTCCTAATCCACTACGGTTTGGATATTGATCCGAGGGGCTCTGGCCCGATAGCACTAACCATCACGTGGGCATAGTATGGGCGTTCTGCGGTCGTACTTCAGCGGAGCTTAATGGACGTCAGCGACTGAGCGGCGCGCGCTGAATTGGACTGGGAACGCAATCGCGCTGTAATAAGGGGTTGCTAGGTCTGCTTCAGCCGCGTACGCAACGTGCAGGAGTTCCTGGGGGAAGGCCCAAGACCCCTGGGCGCATAGGTTTAGTCCGGCGGTGCTGACCTCTCTGTTAGGTATTCGGTCGGGTTGCGGCGTGTTGCTTAGCCGAGGCCGGGCATGGCCCAGAAAAGTGTGTCCGGCCGGAGTTAAGCGAGCGTGGTGGGTAAGTTGGTGCACCCCTGCAGGGAAGAAACTTCTATCGATAGCCTGTCCTACGGTAACGGACACTCGGAGTTGTATCCCGATCGGTACAACTAGAACATGTGATGAGAATTGGATATTACGGCTCTGGGATTGCTTTCTCGCAGGGAGTCGAGAAAGGATCTCAGGTCGAGGTTGATGATACTACACTACTACTTTACATTATGTTGATCTGCTCTTTCTATTGCTGCAAGACTGTCGAAGATTGTTGAAGATGCTAGTCTTCGATAGGACTAGGCTTTCCCCCTCTATTCTGGCATTTCTGCAGCCCAGTCCACATATACAGCCATTCCTTTACATGATGCATATGTAGTGTAGATCCTTGCTTGCTGTGTACTTCGGATGAGTACTCATGTTTGCTTTATTTTCTTTTTCTCCCATTTTTCCATTTGATGCCACTAGACGGCGGAGCCCCTGAGCCAGACGCCCCAGCCGACGACCAGTACTACTACCCGCCTGGCGAGTAGACTACTACTACGAGGAGCCGTTCGACGACCAGGAGTAGGATCGGAGGGTCCAGGGCAGGAGGCCTACGCCTTTCGATCGTAGTATTTTATTTACCCCGCCTCTGTGAAGGCTTATCTCTTCTCTCTCTGTAATATATCTGTACCCAGATATCTAATGCTTCCGCTGACGCTTGATGCCATCGAGCCTCGAGGCCCTGGCTTGAATATTAAGCTTGTATGACTTTATTTATGTTTTAGAGTTGTGTTGTGATATCTTCAAGTGAGTCCTTAGGCTTGATCGTGCGCATTTGCATGTATGGTTAGTGCACGATTAAGCCGGGGTCGTCACAGGTTGGTATCAGAGCCGACTACCTCTAGGAATCCCCCTTCCCAATTCCTTGGCCGAAGTGAGTCTAGTGGTCAAAAACTGTTTACTAACTTGGCTGTGTGGCTTACGGGCCCACGTCGCCAACTGGGTGGTATTAGGATCTTTTATTCCTCGTCTTTACTCTGGGACTCTAATCTCTCATCTATTCGGTTTAATAAAATTTACTAACACCGACATTTAGGTTCTCGTTAATTCTATCCACCCGAGAGCTGGATTCAGTGCGATTTCCCTGACTTTGATCTGATTAGTCTGATAATCATTTTCCTTTCCATTGTTTTGTTTAACCTTCCTTCTCGGATCGGTTTATATTCTCATTGTCTTATGACAACCCTGAACTTCTCTGTTTCAGATGGATCGACTGTTTCCACCGCGGCCTATGACCCAGCTTGTGCTTGTACTTGGGCGTGATGCCCCTGGATTCCAGCTGTTCTGATCGCCCTCCGAGTAGACTAGGTTACACGCTGGTATCCCGAGTACATGGTCTATGAGGTTTACCGCGAGTTCAACCAGGAACAGTACTATGCTGAAGTTCGGATCTATGATCAGCAGAACAACTCAGACACCGAGCTACACCTTTTCACGGAATAGGCGTGACGATTGAGATGGCAGTACATGATGGCCGCCTACTCTGCTGCCGCACGTCTCCGAGGAGAGCACAATGCTAACTTGGATGATACTGTGTTTCGATACATTCTGTATGCACCTGTTGGAGATGCTACTGATGGATACTACACAGCTATCTGTGCCCCGTACGAGTCTCGACGCTACGACCGCAGATTCTGATTCATTGCACTCAGGCTCTGGATCGCACATTCGGGCTCTTGCCGTCGAGTTGTTCGCCACCGAGCACGCTACTACGAGGCTATGACACAGTTGCTACCAGCTGTTCGTGCAGGGATGGATAGATCGGAGGATATTCTTTCCACGCAGGACCGAGATGCCGCCAGGTATGATTGGCCTGCAGTGGGAGGTCACACGCCTGCTCGTGGACCTCTTCTTACAGTTCGAGACCGGGTTCTGCATCAGAGTGCACATGGAGCACAGGATCCTGCCGCGACGAACAATTCGTCGTCCACACTTGCAGTTACCCCGTTTGAGTGGTTTCTCCGACGCTGATGTAGCCTTTGCTATGTCACGTTGTGTACTTCCTTACCGCGTGCCTGCGTGCCGCCTAGTGTCTCTAGATTTTCAATTTGCGCCGTTATGCTGCCCGATTTTAACCGACTGTGTATGGATCTGTATGTCTTAATGACTACTTTAAGCATCTATTGCACTCTTTCATAATGTCGAGTTACATCATGTTTATTGTTAAACACTTGCATAAGCTATTGCTGAAATACCCCTGTTGGAATAGCAGGATGGCTGACAACAACCCGCCACCGCCGCCACTACCTGATTACATGGCAGCGATTGATGCAACAGTTGAACTCAACCGCCAGTTTATGACGGGATATGCAGCAATTCCCTCGTCCTGATGCTAATTCAGCAGCAACCATCCATTTACCTTGCCAGAGGTCATGAGGCTCAGTCCATCATTTTTCCGCAACACAGTCAACCCACTAGATGCAGATGACTGGCTGCGTGACATTCTTCATGAGATGGAGTCTGCTGTGGTGTCGCCGAAGTTAACTATGTCACTCTTTGCGACTTATCTTCTGAAGGGTCCCGCAGCCCAATGGTGGGCACTCAACGACAGACTCTGCCGCCTGGTACTGTCGTCACTTGGACAGTATCAAGATTGCTTTCCGTGCCCGCTACATTCCTCTAGCTGTCATAGCTAGGAAGAAGGCCGAGTTATTAGCCTTGTCGAAGGAAACAAGACTGTGGAAGTCTATCAGCGCGAGTTTCATGGACTTATCTCGCTATGCTGAAGAGGACATTCCTACTGATGAACGCAGACAGGAGAAGTTTCGTGAAGGAACTACACCATGACATTCAGTTAGCCCTTCTTGTTCAAGATTACCCTGATTTCGCCACCTTGGTGAATAAGGCTATCATGGTTGAAACTGAACTTAAGAAGCACAAGGAAGCGTCCAGACGCACCCGTGAATCAGGCTCATCTTCGAGCTCGTCATCCCAGAAGCGACGCATCTGGTTTTCCCCAAGGCATGTTCCGTTCAGCAGCTCCTGCAAACAGGCCCTCTTATACGCCCACGCCTGCCACCTCCACCGCCGAGGGCAAGCCTCTGCCAACTCCAGCACCTCGAGCTCCAGCACCTCGTCCTGACAGCGGAATGCTTCAAGTGTGGGAAGCCAGGTCACCGTGCTAGAGATTGCTCTCAGAATCAGAATCAACTGGCTCTCCCTTCTGCTAGCCGCGGAATTGGCCGTGGTATTCCTCAACAGCGCAACTACAATGCCAGACCTTCTTTTGGTCGTGGGCAGAGCTACCACGTCAACATGTCTGAAGCTCCAGTTCAACCAGATACTGTGATGGGTACACTTCTCGTAAATTCAGTACCAGCATCTGTTTTATTGATTCAGGAGCATCGCATTCATTCATGTCCAGAACATTTTGTGCTCATGCATGACATTAAATGTGAAACGATGCACCAACCGTTAGCAGTAAACACTCCTGCGGGCCAGTGCCAAGCCACCCTATTCAGCCCCGAAGTCACAATTGAGATCGAGCGGTTGAAATTTCAGGCATTTCCCATAATCCTGAGATCTTCCAAGATTGATCTATTTTGGGAATGGACTGGTTGAAGGCTCATTACGCCTCAATCAAATGTGCCACTAAAGTTGTACACCTCTTGCACCCATCGAACGAAATAGTGAATTATCAAGCTGCACATTACCCAGAACGTTGAGGCTCAAAATATATGCCTTGAACGCGTTGAATGCTTCTCCACTTGATGGGATTGAGAAACATCCCAGTGGTTGACTTCCCGGATGTTTTTCCGAAGAACTTCCAGGAATACCCCCTGCAGACTGTCGAGTCGTCATCGACTTGAAGCCATGGCACCACTCCTATTGGCGAAGCGTTCCTACAAGATGCTCCGCACCACCTCATCGAGCTTAAGGAGGAAATTGAAAAATCCTTAAGGAAGGGTTTCATTCGCCCTTGTTCCTCTGGCTTGGGGAGCACGTTCTTTTCGTCAAGAAGAAAGATGGAACGAATAGGTTGGTCCCAGATTATCATCCAATCAACCAGGCAAACCATTCAGAATAAATATCCACTTCCCCGGAATCAACGATTTTATAACCAACTCACAGGATCTTCGGTGTTTTCTAAACAGACTTGAGGTTGGGTCACACCAGATCCGTGTCGCGAAGAGGATATTCCGAAGACTGCATTCGTTACTCATTAGGCTCTACGAGTACACCGTCATGTCGTTTGGCTTAACAAACGCTCCAGCTAATATTACCTCGACAAATTCGTTCGTGTGGTATATCTGGATGATATTCTGGTTTATTCGAAGAACAAAGAAGAACATGCTGAGCACCCGTCTTGTTCTGGAGAGACTTCGAGAGCACCAATTATATGCCAAGTACTCTAAGTGCGAATTCTGGCTTTCTGAGGTAACCTACCTTGGACATGTCATTTCCAAGGATGGTATCGCAGTTACCCGGAGCGAGTTCAGGCTATTCTTACTGGACCCCTCCGAAGAATGTCAAAACAAGTCAGAAGTTTCCTCGGGCTTGCAAGTATATGCCGCCGTTTATCGAGAATTTCTCCAAGATTGCCAAGCCCCTGACTAATCTACTCCACAAAGGCGTTAAGTTTGAGTGGACAGAAAAATGTCAGGAAAGCTTCCAGACCCTCAAGGACAAAACTGACTTCTGCTCCAGTCCTTGCTCCTCCAGACTCTCGCAAAGAATTTTGTGATCTTCTGCGACGCATCTCGCCAAGGACTAGGTTGTGTCCTAATGCAAGAGCGAAGAGTAATGCTTATGCTTCGCGACAACTGCGTCCACATGAAGAGAATTACCCAGTGCACGACCTCGAACTTGCTGCTGTCATTTATGCATTTGAAGCAGTGGCGTCATTACCTCCATGGTAATCGGTGTGAGATTTACACCGATCATCAGAGCTTGAAGTACTTATTCACTCAACCGGAACTTAATCTTCTCAACAGCGTTGGTTGGAAACAATCACCGATTATGACTGTGGAATTTCATACACTCCTGGCAAAGCTAATGTGATGGCTGATGCCTTGAGCCGCAAGTCTTATGCAACAACCATCAGGTTAAACAAGCTCAACCCCAGCTATATGAAGAATTGCGCAAGCTGAATCTCTGCATCATTCCGCGAGGTTCTCTTAATAATCTTGTGATACAGCCAGATCTTGAGAAAGCTGTCAAGATTGCGCAAGCCAAAGATGCTGAAATTGGTCTAATGAAGAAAGAGCTTCACCTTCAAAAGTACAGGGATTTCTCGATTGTGAAGATGGAACCTTGTACTTCCGAGACCGCATTGTAGTACCTCGCTTCGAGCTGATGACTGGACCAAAGTCATGAAGGAGGCCCATATACACCACGATGATATCCATCGGGCAGTACCAAGATGTATCGAGATCTTCGTCAAAGGTACTGGTGGTCTAGAATGAAACAAGATATTGCTCGTTATGTTGCCGAGTGTGACGTTTGTCGTCGCGTGGTTGAAGGCAGAACATCAAAAAACCTACTGGAATTCTGCAACCGCTCTCTATTCCTCTATGGAAGTGGGATAAAAGTGCAAATGGACTTCATTACTGGTCTTCCCAAGTCTCAGAAGGGTCACGATGCTATTCTTGTCGTCGTTGACCAACTTTCAAGGTTGCACCACTTTCTGCCAGTTAAGGAGACTATTACTGCTAGTCAGTTAGGAGAGCTAATATATCTCCAGAATTGTTTCACTCCATGGTATTCCCAAGGAAATCAGTTCAGACCGTGGCAGCATTTTCACTGGTCATTTCTGGGAAAGTTTCCAGAAAGCAATGGGAACTCATATCTACTGGAGTTCAGCTTACCATCCCCAATCCCAGGTCAAGTTGAGCGCGTTAATCAAGTGCTTGAAGATATGCTTCGAGCCTGTGTTATATCCTTCGGTAAGAAGTGGGAGGAATCTCTTCCGGTATGCCGAGTTCCTTATAACAACAGCTATCAAGCCAGCTTGAAAAATGGCCCCCTTTGAGATTCTTTATGTCGTAAATGTCGAACCCCTCTGAATTGGTCAGAAACTGGGAACGACCTCTTGTTGGACCGGACATTATTCAGCATGCCGAAGAACAAGTCCGAATGTCCGGGGAGAATCTCAAAGCAGCTCAAGACCGTCAGAAGAGTAATTATGATCGCAAGCGATGGGGTGTGATCTATCAACCTGGGTGTCAAGCCTATCTTCATGTCACTCCAATGAAGGGCACCGTCGTTTCGGAATCAAGGGCAGCTAGCTCCTCGCTATATTGGTCTTTCCGCATCGTGGCTAGACGGGGACAGGTGGCATATAAATTGGAGTTGCCACCGCAATTCTCCCAATTCATGATGTCTTCCACGTGTCGCAACTCCAAAAGGCTTCAAGGAAATCCCCTCACCGTGCAGTGGATTCATGAGATGCTCGAGCTACAAGATGATCTTTCCTATAAGGAGCATCCGATCCGCATCCTCGACGAAGCTGTGAACGTCGAACTCGTCAGAAGACAGACGACAAGGTCCTAAAAGGCAGTGGTCGAATCACACTGAAGATGAAGCCACTTGGGAACGCGAGGATCATCTTCGGGAAGAATATCCCGGACTCTTTCCTTCTACCTCCTAAATTCTCCGGGACCAGAATTCTTTTAGAGGAGGAGAACTTGTAACACCCCCTTGTAATAAGCTCTGTGACACTCTGTTAAAAATGCCAAGTCATGATCATTTGCAGTGCCAAGTCATAAGGGTTAATGATTCAATTCAAATTCACATCTGAAAATCAACTCAAATTCAAAAGTGAATTATAAAGTTGATCAAAAACTGTTGGAAAAACGTTCATTAAATGGCATAATCCAGGAACATTTGTAAAACCATCATCAAAATATTTGGAGTTAGGTATACGACTCAATCAAGTTAAACAGCAACAAAATAGCAATATTAAGTCCATTTAATATTATTCCAACTTCAAAATGAGAACCAAACTCTGTCCAAAGCACTTTTCGGTGAAGGGTAATATTGCATTACAATATTTGGGACAGTTCTCATATTTACAAAATGGCAGCAGTGGCCTAAGCATTTGGCCACAGAAAAGAAAAGAGAAAATGAAAAGAAAAATAAAAGAAAAAGGCTAAACTGGACTGGAAAAGTGACCACAGTGCACGGGCCAGCCCAGCAGGCCCATCTCACCTCTCTCCTTCGCGCTGTCGTCTCCCGCTGGGCAAAGACACGCGCGCGCCGGTGGGAGCGCGACACCGCGGCGCCACCACGAACGAAACAGGAGGCGGGGAGGATAAGGCCGAGGGCCAGTGCCTCCCCCCTGGTTCCTCTCATAATTCTCCCTATCCTCCCTCGCTCGCTCGCTTCTCACTCCCACTCCGACTCCGTATCCGAGCGCAACGCCCGCCCCCCAACTCCGTCGACCTCGCGCGACTCCAGCGTCCCCGCGAGCCGCCACCATGTCTGGGACGCGCGCGAGCTCGACTACGTCTCCTACGCTTGTGACTTAGGGCCGGGGAGCATAGCACCGACCGCTACGCACTTCCCCTTTCTCTGCATCTCCGGGCGATCCGGCGACCTCGACACCCGCTGTGCTCCTAAACTGTCGTCGGCATTTCGTTGCCACTCGGTGAGCTTCTCCCCTTCCCCATTCCTGTCACCCACGCCGCTTTTTTCAAAATTAATACTCGCTTAGAAAAAAAATATGTATGCGATAAGCTACCCAAGTAGCTTCCTGTTGTCTCTTTGGGACGGTGAGGTTAGGGTTTTGCATCATGTGGCGAGATTTGGTGTCAGGTGTTTCAGATCTATGCAAGTGTTCAATGACGATGACTGCGGCTCCAGGGCGCTTGTCCTTACGGGCGCGTGCATGAAGACTTCCTGCATGACATCAACAAGGTCAAGCCGAGTCTGGTAAAGCAGCGGTGACAGCGGCACGTCACCGGCTCATCTGCAGCACAGTGGTCTTGGAATCTCGATGTAGTTTTTGTTGTGCTTGTACTTTCGGTGACTTTTATAATACATCTGATTATTTTCGCAAAAAAATTGGGCCAGTAATCAGTTTCACTGGCTACCAATTTGTGCTGAAATGCCGAAGCTTATCCCCATTAAATTTTTTCACTCCTCTTTCGCCCGTTTTAATTGCTATATAGTGATTTATATAATATATATATACACACACATCAAGTCAACAAACTTATATTTTTCAGAAAACAAAGATATCTCACCGCGTCGGCGAGTGTAGAGCGACGGTACGTGCTCTCTTTCTGCTCGGGTGGTCATGTGCCAGGCACATGCGCAGTCCTAAGCGCCCTTAATTTCATACCGCGACGGAATTAAAGGCCACATATGTAGTACTCCCTCCGTTTCAGTTTACAAGTCCTGCGCGTATACCTAGTTTATCAATTTTATCATTCTAATATAAACTATATAACAAAAAAATTATACCGTTTGAAAATGAACATTCGAAGTTTATATTGGTATATTTTTGTAATATATGACTTGTATTTGGTTGGTCAAATTGACGACCTAAGAGTACACGCACGTCCTCCAAACTGAGAGAGAGGGAGTATTATTGCCATCGTTAGTTTAAGGCCGGGTCGAACTCAAAAAAAGAAAAGTTTAAGGCGGGTCAGCCACGTATAACTTCTCCCATGCCATATGCAAGGGGCCTCGTGCGTTTGAACAATGCTAATTAAGCTTAGCTGCTATACATAAGTCTAAGTACCTCGATCGTGCATGGATTGGCTTCCAGCTCGCTGCTGCTAATTGATCGCAAATGAAGTTTAATTAGTCATCTGTAACACCTCCTTGTAATAAGCTCTATGACACTCTGTTAAAAACTGCCAAGTCATGATCATTTGCAGTGCCAAGTCATAAGGGTTAATGATCCAATTCAAATTCACATCTGAAAATCAACTCAAATTCAAAAGTGAATTATAAAGTTGATCAAACACTGTTGAAAAAATGTTCATTAAATGGCATATAATCCAGGAACATTTGTAAAACCATCATCAAAATATTTGGAGTTAGGTATACGACTCAATCAAGTTGAAACAGCAACAAAATAGCAATATTAAGTCCATTTAATATTATTTCAACTTCAAATGAGAACCAAATCTGTCCAAACCACTTTTCGGTGAAGGGTAATATTGCATTACAATATTTGGGACAGTTCTCATATTTACAAAATGGCAGCAGTGGCCTAAGCATTTGGCCACAGAAAGAAAGAGAAAGAGAAAATGAAAAGAAATAAAAGAAAAAGGCTAAAACTAGACTGGACCAAGTGCACAGTGCACTGGCCCAGCCCAGCAGGCCCATATCACCTCTCTCCTTCGAGCTGTCGTCCTCCCGCTGGCCGAGACCGCGCGCGCGGTGGGCGCGCGACACCGCGGCGCCACCGACGAAATAGGAGGCGGGGAGGATAAGGCCGAGGCAGTGCCTCCCCCCTGGTTCCTCCTCGTCATTCTCCCATCTCCTCCCTCGCTCGCTCGCTTCTCACTCCCACTCCTCCGTATCCGAGCGCAACCGCCGCCCCAACTCCGTCGACCTCGCGCACTCCGGCGTCCCGCGAGCCGCCACCAAGTCTTGGACGCGCGCCGAGCTCGACACGTCTCCTACGCCTGCTGACTGGGGCCGGGGAGCACTGCACCGACCGCTACGCATTCCCCCTTCTTCTGCATCTCCGGCGCGATTCCGGCGACCTCGACACCGCTGCTGCCTCTAAACTGTGCGGCATTTCGTTGCCACTCGGTGAGCTTCTCCTTCCCCATTCTGTCCCCGCGCGCGGTAGCTCGCCTGTAGCCGCGATCTGCGTGAGCCCGAAACCGCCGCCGCTTGATTCGTCGCCGGCCACATTCCGGTGACCAAATGCACGCGGAGCCTGTCCGTCAAGTTCGCACGCGTGTGTAGATCGCCACCGTGCCTTTAGCTCGAGTGCGCGCGCGTGTAAAGCCGTGTTGCATGACGCCCGAGCTCCGGCGCCGCTCCGGACCTCGCGCCGGCGCTATAGTCCACTTCAGCTTGCGAGACCGCCGGCGTTGGATGCGCACGATTCCCCTCGATCGAACGCGGCCAGCCCCATGCGTTTTGGTGCATTGTAGCGGATTTCCGACGCCGGCCGCGCCCCTCCGTCGCGTCTGGAGGTTGCCGGCGTCGAGCCGCCTCGCTGGCAGGCCTGGGGCCCCCCCAGTGACGCTGCCCGTGGCCCCACTGGCCCCGTTGACTGGTCAAACCAGTCAACGCGCTGACGTGGCCGACCCAGAGCCACTGACATGTGGGGCCCCCACGGCTAATTAACCTAATAAGTGTTTAATTAAATAAAAACAAATTAGTTAGTCTTTGTCTCACTGACAGATGGGGCCCACACCCTAATTAACCTTTAATTAATCTAATAACATGTTAGTCTAAATAGAGACTGACATGTGGGTCCCACTGGACCCACATGTCATATTTGACTCTGGTCAGCCGTGTTGACTTGCTGATGTCAGCATTTCATCATGCTGACGTCATAATTCATTTTCTGTAAATAGAATATCCAGAAATTCAAATAATCTTCAAAAATTACATATATTTAAACCGTAGCTCGGATCGAAAAAGTTAAAACATGAAAGTTGCTCAGAACGACGAGCCGAGTCTGATCGTGCCGTTGTTTCTCCATCGGAACCCCCTACGTAGAAGAACTCGTAACTCCGGACCCGAATCTGGCAGATGAGAGATATGCACACACCCTGGTTATTAAATCCCAGATTAATTCTAAAAATAACTAAAATGACTTAGATGCAATTTAGGCAAACCTGCACTGCATCATAGCATCACACGCACCGTATTGCATTTGTTTGCATTATGTTACCTGTTTCTTCCCCCTCTCTCTCTCGGTAGACCCCGACGTTGACGTAGCTCCCGAGGCAGACGGCACAGGAGTACGACTACGTCCCCGACGATACCACTGAAGACCTTGCCCTTGCCCCAGAGCAAAAGGCAAGCACCCCATTTTGAGCATGCCATATCGCCTATTCTCTTCTCTCTTATGCTTGCATTAGAACTGCTACTGCTACTGTTTCCTATATCTGCTGCATCGCTGATTATTGTACCTGCCTTGTTACCTTACTGGTTATCCTAGACTGCTTAGTTTAGGCTGGGTAGAGACACGACAGAGACACCCACTGATCCCGACTGCCCTGCTGGATATCAGAAGACCCGATCATCGGGATTGAAGACTAGACCCTGGCACCGCACATCACTTCCCCTTAGTTGCCGACACTGCTGGGTTACCGTCGAGTGCGAGGGTGATACCTCGTCAGCACTTCTGATGTTAACCTTGTAGGTTAGTTACTCGGTCGTTGTAAGCGAGGGTGATTCCTCCTACACCACCCCCGATAACGACGTCGTCGCGCAACTCCTCAAGGTGGACCTCGAGGGTGATTCCTCCTTCATTCACCTTGATGATAACATCGAGCGGAAATTCCATCGAGGGTGATTCCTCAGGGTTCCCTTGTGTCAGACACACAGTTACTATTGATGAGTGGACTTGCACTAACCATGATACTAAAGATGGGTCGGCCCTGAGGGGTACCCGCGCGAGCTTAGTGCGAAGTGATAGGGAGTCGGGTTGACCTGGATGGTGCCGCGGAGATAACCACGAGCGTGGCCGGGCATTCTTAGCCCTTGCCGCAGACCTCGAGACGGCGCGACGGGGTCACATCGATCGTGAGTTCTGCTTGTTTCCGCGGCTCCTAATCCACTACGGTTTGGATATTTGATCCGAGGGGCCTCTGGCCCGATAGCACTAACCATCACGTGGGCATAGTATGGGCGTTCTGGGTCGTACTTCAGCGGAGCTTAATGGACGTCAGCGACTGAGCGGCGCGCGCTGAATTGGACTGGGAACGCAATCGCGCTTGTATAAGGGGTTGCTAGGTCTGCTTCAGCCGCGTACGCAACGTGCAGGAGTTCCTGGGGGAAGGCCCAAGACCCCTGGGCGCATAGGTTTAGTCCGGCGGTGCTGACCTCTCTGTTAGGTATTCGGTCGGGTTGCGGCGTGTTGCTTAGCCGAGGCCGGGCATGGCCCAGAAAAGTGTGGCCGGCCGGAGTTAAGCGACGTGGTGGGTAAGTTGGTGCACCCCTGCAGGGAAGAAACTTCTATCGATAGCCTGTCCTACGGTAACGGACACTCGGAGTTGTATCCCGATCGGTACAACTAGAACATGTGATGAGAATTGGATATTACGGCTCTGGGATTGCTTTCTCGCAGGGAGTCGAGAAAGGATCTCAGGTCGAGGTTGATGATACTACTACTACTACTTTACATTATGTTGATCTGCTCTCTTCTATTGCTGCAAGACTGTCGAAGATTGTTGAAGATGCTAGTCTTCGATAGGACTAGGCTTTCCCCCTCTATTCTGGCATTTCTGCAGCCCAGTCCACATATACAGCCATTCCTTTGACAATGATGCATATGTAGTGTAGATCCTTGCTTGCTGTGTACTTCGGATGAGTACTCATGTTTGCTTTATTTTCTTTTTCTCCCATTTTTCCATTTGATGCCACTAGACGGCGGAGCCCCTGAGCCAGACGCCCCAGCCGACGACCAGTACTACTACCCGCCTGGCGAGTACTACTACTACGAGGAGCCGTTCGACGACCAGGAGTAGGATCGGAGGGTCCAGGGCAGGAGGCCTACGCCTTTCGATCGTAGTATTTTATTTTACCCCGCCTCTGTGAAGGCTTATCTCTTTCTCTCTCTGTAATATATCTGTACCCAGATATCTAATGCTTCCGCTGACGCTTGTATGCCATCGAGCCCTCGAGGCCCTGGCTTGTAATATTAAGCTTGTATGACTTTATTTATGTTTTAGAGTTGTGTTGTGATATCTTCAAGTGAGTCCTTAGGCTTGATCGTGCGCATTTGCATGTATGGTTAGTGCACGATTAAGCCGGGGTCGTCACAGGTTGGTATCAGAGCCGACTACCTCTAGGAATCCCCCTTCCCAATTCCTTGGCCGAAGTTGAGTCTAGTGGTCAAAAACTGTTTTACTAACTTGGCTGTGTGGCTTACGGGCCCACGTCGCCAACTGGGTGGTATTAGGATCTTTTATTCCTCGTCTTTACTCTGGGACTCTAATCTCTCATCTATTCGGGTTTAATAAAATTTACTAACACCGACATTTAGGTTCTCGTTAATTCTATCCACCCAGAGAGCTGGATTCAGTGCGATTTCCCTGACTTTGATCTGATTAGTCTGATAATCATTTTCCTTTCCATTGTTTTGTTTAACCTTTCCTTCTCGGATCGGTTATACTTCTCATTGTCTTATGACAACCCTGAACTTCTCTGTTTCAGATGGATCGACTGTTTCCACCGCGGCCTATGACCCAGCTTGTGCTTCGTACTTGGGCTCGTGATGCCCCTGGATTTCCAGCTGTTCTGATCGCCCTCCTGAGTAGACTAGGTTACCGCTGGTATCCCGAGTACATGGTCTATGAGGTTTACCGCGAGTTCAACCAGGAACAGTACTATGCTGAAGTTCGGATCTATGATCAGCAGAACAACTCAGACACCGAGCTACACCTTTTTCACGGAATAGGCGTGACGATTGAGATGGCAGTACATGATGCCGCCTACTCTGCTGCCGCACGTCTCCGAGGAGAGCACAATGCTAACTTGGATGATACTGTGTTTCGATACATTCTGTATGCACCTGTTGGAGATGCTACTGGATACTACACAGCTATCTGTGCCCCGTACGAGTCTCGACGCTACGACCCGCAGATTCTGATTCATTGCACTCAGGCTCTGGATCGCACTATTCGGGCTCTTGCCGTCGAGTTGTTCGCCACTCGAGCACGCTACTACGAGGCTATGACACAGTTGCTACCAGCTGTTCGTGCAGGGATAGATCCGGAGGATATTCTTTACCCACGCAGGACCGAGATGCCGCCAGGTATTGATTGGCCTGCAGTGGGAGGTCACACGCCTGCTCGTGGACCTCTTCTTACAGTTCGAGACCGGGTTCTGCATCAGAGTGCACATGGAGCACAGGATCCTGCCGCGACGAACATTCGTCGTCCACACTTGCAGTTACCCCGTTTGAGTGGTTTTCTCCGACGCTGATGTAGCCTTTGCTATGTCACGTTGTGTACTTCCTTACCGCGTGCCTGCGTGCCGCCTAGTGTGTCTCTAGATTTTCAATTTGCGCCGTTATGCTGCCCGATTTTAACCGACTGTGTATGGATCTGTATGTCTTAATGACTACTTTAAGCATCTATTGCACTCTTTCAATAATGTCGAGTTACATCATGTTTATTGTTAAACACTTGCATAAGCTATTGCTGAAATACCCCTGTTGGAATAGCAGGATGGCTGACAACAACCCGCCACCGCCGCCACTACCTGATTACATGGCAGCGATGATGCAACAGTTTGAACTCAACCGCCAGTTTATGACGGGGATTATGCAGCAATTCCCTCGTCCTGATGCTAATCAGCAGCAACCATCCATTACCTTGCCAGAGTTCATGAGGCTCAGTCCATCATTTTTCCGCAACACAGTCAACCCACTAGATGCAGATGACTGGCTGCGTGACATCTCTCATGAGATGGAGTCTGCTGGTGTCGCCGAAGTTAACTATGTCACTTTTGCGACTTATCTTCTGAAGGGTCCCGCAGCCCAATGGTGGGCCACTCACCGACAGACTCTGCCGCCTGGTACTGTCGTCACTTGGACAGAGTTCAAGATTGCTTTCCGTGCCCGCTACATTCCTCTAGCTGTCATAGCTAGGAAGAAGGCCGAGTTCCGTAGCCTTGTCGAAGGAAACAAGACTGTGGAAGTCTATCAGCGCGAGTTTCTGGACTTATCTCGCTATGCTGAAGAGGACATTCCTACTGATGAACGCAGACAGGAGAAGTTTCGTGAAGGACTACACCATGACATTCAGTTAGCCCTTCTTGTTCAAGATTACCCTGATTTCGCCACCTTGGTGAATAAGGCTATCATGGTTGAAACTGAACTTAAGAAGCACAAGGAAGCGTCCAGACGCACCCGTGAATCAGGCTCATCTTCGAGCTCGTCATCCCAGAAGCGACGCATCTGGTTTCCCCAAGGCATGTTCCGTTCAGCAGCTCCTGCAAACAGGCCCTCTTATACTGCACCACGCCTGCCACCTCCACCGCCGAGGCAGCCTCTGCCAACTCCAGCACCTCGAGCTCCAGCACCTCGTCCTGACAGCGGACTATGCTTCAAGTGTGGGAAGCCAGGTCACCGTGCTAGAGATTGCTCTCAGAATCAGAATCAACTGGCTCTCCCTTCTGCTAGCCGCGGAATTGGCCGTGGTATTCCTCAACAGCGCAACTACAATGCCAGACCTTCTTATGGTCGTGGGCAGAGCTACCACGTCAACATGTCTGAAGCTCCAGTTCAACCAGATACTGTGATGGGTACACTTCTCGTAAATTCAGTACCAGCATCTGTTTTATTTGATTCAGGAGCATCGCATTCATTCATGTCAGAACATTTTGTGCTCATGCATGACATTAAATGTGAAACGATGCACCAACCGTTAGCAGTAAACACTCCTGCGGGCCAGTGCCAAGCCACCCTATTCAGCCCCGAAGTCACAATTGAGATCGAGCGGTTGAAATTTCAGGCATTTCCCATAATCCTGAGATCTTCCAAGATTGATCTTATTTTGGGAATGGACTGGTTGAAGGCTCATTACGCCTCAATCAACTGTGCCACTAAAGTTGTACACCTCTTGCACCCATCGAACGAAATAGTGAATTATCAAGCTCACATTACCCAGAACGTTGAGGCTCAAATATATGCCTTGAACGCGTTGAATGCTTCTCCACTTGATGGGATTGAGAACATCCCAGTGGTCTGTGACTTCCCGGATGTTTTTCCAGAAGAACTTCCAGGAATACCCCCTGCTAGAGCTGTCGAGTTCGTCATCGACTTGAAGCCTGGCACCACTCCTATTGCGAAGCGTCCCTACAAGATGCCTCCGCACCACCTCATCGAGCTTAAGGAGGAAATTGAAAAATCCTTAAGGAAGGGTTTCATTCGCCCTAGTTCCTCTGCTTGGGGAGCACCGTCTCTTTTCGTCAAGAAGAAAGATGGAACGAATAGGTTGGTCCAAGATTATCATCCAATCAACCAGGCAACCATTCAGAATAAATATCCACTTCCCCGGATCAACGATTTATATAACCAACTCACAGGATCTTCGGTGTTTTCTAAACTCGACTTGAGGTTGGGTCATCACCAGATCCGTGTCCGCGAAGAGGATATTCCGAAGACTGCATTCGTTACTCATTATGGCTCTTACGAGTACACAGTCATGTCGTTTGGCTTAACAAACGCTCCAGCTAATGAATTACCTCGACAAATTCGTCGTGGTATATCTGGATGATATTCTGGTTTATTCGAAGAACAAAGAAGAACATGCTGAGCACCTTCGTCTTGTTCTGGAGAGACTTCGAGAGCACCAATTATATGCCAAGTACTCTAAGTGCGAATTCTGGCTTTCTGAGGTAACCTACCTTGGACATGTCATTTCCAAGGATGGTATCGCAGTTAACCCGGAGCGAGTTCAGGCTATTCTTAACTGGACCCCTCCGAAGAATGTCAAACAAGTCAGAAGTTTCCTCGGGCTTGCAAGTTATTGCCGCCGTTTCATCGAGAATTTCTCCAAGATTGCCAAGCCCCTGACTAATCTACTCCACAAAGGCGTTAAGTTTGAGTGGACAGACAAATGTCAGGAAAGCTTCCAGACCCTCAAGGACAAACTGACTTCTGCTCCAGTCCTTGCTCCTCCAGACTCTCGCAAAGAATTTTGTGATCTTCTGCGACGCATCTCGCCAAGGACTAGGTTGTGTCCTAATGCAAGAGCGAAGAGTAATTGCTTATGCTTCGCGACAACTGCGTCCACATGAAGAGAATTACCCAGTGCACGACCTCGAACTTGCTGCTGTCATTTATGCTTTGAAGCAGTGGCGTCATTACCTCCATGGTAATCGGTGTGAGATTTACACCGATCATCAGAGCTTGAAGTACTTATTCACTCAACCGGAACTTAATCTTCGTCAACAGCGTTGGTTGGAAACAATCACCGATTATGACTGTGGAATTTCATACACTCCTGGCAAAGCTAATGTGATGGCTGATGCCTTGAGCCGCAAGTCTTATTGCAACAACCTCATGGTTAAACAAGCTCAACCCCAGCTATATGAAGAATTGCGCAAGCTGAATCTCTGCATCATTCCGCGAGGTTCTCTTAATAATCTTGTGATACAGCCAGATCTTGAGAAAGCTGTCAAGATTGCGCAAGCCAAAGATGCTGAAATTGGTCTAATGAAGAAAGAGCTTCACCTTCAAAAGTACAGGGATTTCTCGATTGCTGAAGATGGAACCTTGTACTTCCGAGACCGCATTGTAGTACCTCGCTTCGAGCTGATGACTGACAAAGTCATGAAGGAGGCCCATGATACACCACTGACTATCCATCCGGGCAGTACCAAGATGTATCGAGATCTTCGTCAAAGGTACTGGTGGTCTAGAATGAAACAAGATATTGCTCGTTATGTTGCCGAGTGTGACGTTTGTCGTCGCGTGAAGGCAGAACATCAAAAACCTACTGGAATTCTGCAACCGCTCTCTATTCCTCTATGGAAGTGGGATAAAGTGCAAATGGACTTCATTACTGGTCTTCCCAAGTCTCAGAAGGGTCACGATGCTATTCTTGTCGTCGTTGACCAACTTTCCAAGGTTGCACACTTTCTGCCAGTTAAGGAGACTATTACTGCTAGTCAGTTAGGAGAGCTATATATCTCCAGAATTGTTTCACTCCATGGTATTCCCAAGGAAATCAGTTCAGACCGTGGCAGCATTTTCACTGGTCATTTCTGGGAAAGTTTCCAGAAAGCAATGGGAACTCATATTACCTGGAGTTCAGCTTACCATCCCCAATCCCAAGGTCAAGTTGAGCGCGTTAATCAAGTGCTTGAAGATATGCTTCGAGCCTGTGTTATATCCTTCGGTAAGAAGTGGGAGGAATCTCTTCCGTATGCCGAGTTCTCTTATAACAACAGCTATCAAGCCAGCTTGAAAATGGCCCCCTTTGAGATTCTTTATGGTCGTAAATGTCGAACCCCTCTGAATTGGTCAGAAACTGGGGAACGACCTCTTGTTGGACCGGACATTATTCAGCATGCCGAAGAACAAGTCCGAATTGTCCGGGAGAATCTCAAAGCAGCTCAAGACCGTCAGAAGAGTAATTATGATCGCAAGCGATGGGGTGTGATCTATCAACCTGGTGATCAAGCCTATCTTCATGTCACTCCAATGAAGGGCACCCGTCGTTTCGGAATCAAGGGCAAGCTAGCTCCTCGCTATATTGGTCCTTTCCGCATCGTGGCTAGACGGGGACAGGTGGCATATAAATTGGAGTTGCCACCGCAATTCTCCCATATTCATGATGTCTTCCACGTGTCGCAACTCCAAAAGTGCTTCAAGGAATCCCCTCACCGTGCAGTGGATCATGAGATGCTCGAGCTACAAGATGATCTTTCCTATAAGGAGCATCCGATCCGCATCCTCGACGAAGCTGAACGTCGAACTCGTCAGAAGACGACCAAGTTCCTAAAAGTGCAGTGGTCGAATCACACTGAAGATGAAGCCACTTGGGAACGCGAGGATCATCTTCGGGAAGAATATCCCGGACTCTTTCCTTCTACCTCCTAAATTCTCGGGACCAGAATTTCTTTTAGAGGAGGAGAACTTGTAACACCCCCTTGTAATAAGCTCTGTGACACTCTGTTAAAACTGCCAAGTCATGATCATTTGCAGTGCCAAGTCATAAGGGTTAATGATTCAATTCAAATTCACATCTGAAAATCAACTCAAATTCAAAAGTGAATTATAAAGTTGATCAAACACTGTTGGAAAAACGTTCATTAAATGGCATATAATCCAGGAACATTTGTAAAACCATCATCAAAATATTTGGAGTTAGGTATACGACTCAATCAAGTTGAAACAGCAACAAAATAGCAATATTAAGTCCATTTAATATTATTCCAACTTCAAATGAGAACCAAATCTGTCCAAAGCACTTTTCGGTGAAGGGTAATATTGCATTACAATATTTGGGACAGTTCTCATATTTTACAAAATGGCAGCAGTGGCCTAAGCATTTGGCCACAGAAAAGAAAAGAGAAAATGAAAAGAAATAAAAGAAAAAGGCTAAAACTGGACTGGACCAAGTGCACAGTGCACTGGCCCAGCCCAGCAGGCCCATCTCACCTCTCTCCTTCGCGCTGTCGTCCTCCCGCTGGCCAAGACCGCGCGCGCCGGTGGGAGCGCGACACCGCGGCGCCACCGACGAAACAGGAGGCGGGGAGGATAAGGCCGAGGCCAGTGCCTCCCCCCTGGTTCCTCCTCATCATTCTCCCATCTCCTCCCTCGCTCGCTCGCTTCTCACTCCCACTCCGACTCCGTATCCGAGCGCAACCGCCGCCCCAACTCCGTCGACCTCGCGCACTCCAGCGTCCCCGCGAGCCGCCACCATGTCTGGGACGCGCGCCGAGCTCGACTACGTCTCCTACGCTTGCTGACTAGGGCCGGGGAGCACTGCACCGACCGCTACGCACTTCCCCCTTCTTCTGCATCTCCGGCGCGATTCCGGCGACCTCGACACCCGCTGCTGCTCCTAAACTGTCGTCGGCATTTCGTTGCCACTCGGTGAGCTTCTCCCCTTCCCCATTCCTGTCCCCACGCCGCGTAGCTCGCCTGTAGCCGCCGATCTGCGTGAGCCCGAAACCGCCGCCGCTTGATCTCGTCGCCGGCCACATTCCGGTGACCAAATGCACGCGCGAGCCTATCCGTCAAGTTCGCACGCGTGTGTAGATCGCCACCGTGCCTTTAGCTCGAGCTGCCGCGCGCTGTAAAGCCGTGTTGCATGACGCCCGAGCTCCGGCGCCGCTCCGGACCTCGCCGCCGGCGCTATAGTCCACTTCAGCTTGCGAGACCGCCGGCGTTGGATGCGCACGATTCGCCTCGATCGAACGCGGCCAGCCCCATGCGTTTTGGTGCATTGTAGCGGATTTCCGACGCCGGCCGCGCCCCTCCGTCGCGTCTGGAGGTTGCCGGCGTCGAGCCGCCATCCGCCGCCTCGCTGGCAGGCCTGGGGCCCCCCCAGTGACGCTGCCCGTGGCCCCCACTGGCCCCGTTGACTGGTCAAACCAGTCAACGCGCTGACGTGGCCGACCCAGAGCCACTGACATGTGGGGCCCCCACGGCTAATTAACCTAATAAGTGTTTAATTAAATAAAAACAAATTAGTTAGTCTTTTGTCTCACTGACAAATGGGGCCCACACCCTAATTAACCCTGTTAATTAATCTAATACACTGTTAGTCTAAATAGAGACTGACATGTGGGTCCCACTGGACCCACATGTCATATTTGACTCTGGTCAGCCGCTGTTGACTTGCTGATGTCAGCATGACATCATGCTGACATCATAATTCATTTTCTGTAAATAGAATAAAATTCCAGAAATTCAAATAATCTTCAAAAATTCATATCTTTTAAACCGTAGCTCGGATCGAAAAAGTTAAAACATGAAAGTTGCTCAGAACGACGAGCCGAGTCTGGTCGTGCCGTCTGTTTCTCCATCGGAACCCCCTACGTAGAAGAACTCGTAACTCCGGACCCGAATCCGGCAGATGAATAGTGCACACACCCTGGTTATTAAATCCCAGATTAATTCTAAAAATAACTAAAATGACTTAGATGCATATTTAGGCAACCCTGCACTGCATCATAGCATCACACGCACCGTATTGCATTTGTTTGCATTATGTTTACCTGTTTCTTCCCCCTCTTCTCTCTCGGTAGACCCCGACGTTGACGTAGCTCCCGAGGCAGACGCCGCACAGGAGTACGACTACGTCCCCGACGATACCACTGAAGACCTTGCCCTTGCCCCAGAGCAAACAGGCAAGCACCCCCATTTTGAGCATGCCTATATCGCCTATTCTCTTCTCTCTTATGCTTGCATTAGAACTGCTACTGCTACTGTTTTCCTATATCTGCTGCATAGCCTGATTATTGTACCCTGCCTTGTTACCTTGCTGGTTATCCTAGACTGCTTAGTTTAGGCTGGGTAGAGACACGACAGAGACACCCACTTGATCCCGACTGCCCTGCTGGATATCAGAAGACCCGATCATCGGGATTGAAGACTAGACCCTGGCACCGCACATCACTTCCCCTTAGTTGCCGACACTGCTGGGTTACCGTCGAGTGCCGAGGGTGATACCTCGTCAGCACTTCTGATGTTAACCTTGTAGGTTAGTTACTCGGTCGTGGTAAGCGAGGGTGATTCCTCCTACACCACCCCCGATAACGACATCGTCGCGCAATTCCTCAAGGTGGACCTCGAGGGTGATTCCTCCTTCGTTCACCTTGATGATAACATCGAGCGGAAATTCCATCGAGGGTGATTCCTCAGGGTTCCCTTCGGTGTCAGACACACAGTTACTATTGATGAGTGGACTTGCACTAAACCATGATACTAAAGACGGGTCGGCCCTGAGGGGTACCCGCGCGAGCTTAGTGCGAAGTGATAGGGAGTCGGGTTGACCTGGATGGTGCCCGCGAGATAACCACGAGGCGTGCCCGGGCATTCTTAGCCCTTGCTGCAAGACCTCGAGACGGGGCGACGGGGTCACATCGATCGTGAGTCTCTGCTCGTTTCCGCGCGCTCCTAATCCACTACGGTTTGGATATTTGATCCGAGGGGCCTCTGGCCCGATAGCACTAACCATCACGTGGGCATAGTATGGGCGTTATGCGTCGTATACTTCAGCCGGAGCTTAATGGACGTCAGCGACTGAGTGGCGCGCGCTGAATTGGACTGGGAACGCAATCGCGCTTGTATAAGGGGTTGCTAGGTATGCTTTCAGCCGCGTACGCAACATGCAGGAGTTCCCGGGGCGAAGGCCCAAGACCCCTGGGCGCATAGGTTTAGTCTGGCGTGCTGACCTCTCTGTTAGGTATTCGGTCGGGTTGTGGCGTGTTGCTTAGCCGAGGCCGGGCATGGCCCAGAAAAGTGTGTCCGGTCGGAGTTAAGCGAGCGTGGTGGGTAAGTTGGTGCACCCCTGCAGGGAAGAAACTTCTATCGATAGCCTGTCCTACGGTAACGGACACTCGGAGTTGTATCCCGATCGGTACAACTAGAACATGTGATGAGAATTGGATATTACGGCTCTGGGATTGCTTTCTCGCAGGGAGTCGAGAAAGGATCTCAGGTCGAGGTTGATGATACTACTACTACTTTACATTATGTTGATCTGCTCTCTTCTATTGCTGCAAGACTGTCGAAGATTGTTGAAGATGCTAGTCTTCGATAGGACTAGGCTTTCCCCCTCTATTCTGGCATTTCTGCAGCCCAGTCCACATATACAGCCATTCCTTTGACAATGATGCATATGTAGTGTAGATCCTTGCTTGCTGAGTACTTCGGATGAGTACTCACGTTTGCTTTATTTTCTTTTTCTCCCATTTTTCCACTTGATGCCACTAGACGACGGAGCCCCTGAGCCAGACGCCCCAGCCGACGACCAGTACTACTACCCGCCTGGCGAGTACTACTACTACGAGGAGCCGTTCGACGAATAGGAGTAGGATCGAAGGGTCCAGGGCAGGAGGCCTACGCCTTTCGATCGTAGTATTTTATTTTACCCTGCCTCTGTGAAGGCTTATCTCTTTCTCTCTCTGTAATATATCTGTACCCAGATATCTAATGCTTCCGCTGACGCTTGTATGCCATTGAGCTATGTATTTGAGCCCTCGAGGCCCTGGCTTGTAATATTAAGCTTGTATGACTTTATTTATGTTTTAGAGTTGTGTTGTGATATCTTCAAGTGAGTCCTTAGGCTTGATCGTGCGCATTTGCGTGTATGGTTAGTGCACGATTAAGCCGGGGTCGTCACATCATCCATGACGCCGGCATGTAGTTTTACATACTCCTATATATACTTCAGTTTGAGGTTGCATACTGTATATTCAGCTGACCGACAGGGCCAAGTAGAAGGAAGAAGGATTGTGTATAGATATTATTCTATTTTGTGCAATTAAGTGTCCATCGACTTGCGATCTGGCTGATGAAGTACATGTTGGAAATATTAGCACTTTTCCGACTAATCTAATCCACGAGTAAGCAGTACACATGGTAAATACGGTATGCATCTTATACCGATACCTAAGCATGCGAGCACGTACAGTACATAGAACCAAAACATCTATGAACATCATATATACGGCTAGCACATGCATGAGTAAATGAGGGATGAACAGATCATACCCTCCGGTTGGCCAAGCCAACGCGGCGGCGGCGGCAGCAGCCTCGGCGTCGTCCGTGGCCTTCTTCTTGGCGGCAGCGTCTTCGACCATGGTGTCGATGCAGGGGAAGTAGTGAAAGCAGTGGTGAACGGAGACGGGGACGGATCGGGAGTAGTCGCGTTGAGACGCTCCCCAAAAACCTTATTGCCGTTCTTTCGGGCAGGAACTCAAACGACAGGTTTCCGGAGGCACCTGCTCTCCCGACCAACTGTGCACGCGGTCGTCGGGATGGGATCGCCCGAAGCAGCACAGTGAGAGGAACAGTAGATGACAGCTAGGGTTGTGCGAGATGGAGTGTGTGAACTGAGTTAGGGTTCACTCCATTGGCCAACGCCTTCTTATATAGGCCATCGGGTAGATGGGCCTGGGCTCATGCCCACGACCGAGTCCGCGAACAGCCCACGGTCCAACGTCTCGAACCGTGGAACTTCTGTAAGCGACTCGTTAATTAATCCAATATTAATTAACCATTCCTGAACGGCAAAAATAAGCTTCGGCTCGGCTCATTCCCGTAACCCGCGGCGCGCGCGTTGTGACGAGGCAAGGCATGGCGAGGCGAGGCGGGTGGCGCAAGAGGAGGAGCGCGCATGTACATCTCCTATTCCCAAGCTCCCAATAGCAAGTGGTAGAGCAATCCTTATAAAGAGGTCTCACTCTTCTTACTGTAGCAGTATGGTACTAAACTTCCCACCACTTGCCGTACACACATTCATGGGCCTTAGAGATTAATCAGGGATTATTGTCTTATATGGGCATAAGCCCATCCATAATCCATCAATCCCCCACCAGATCTCGAGGCACATAAGTTTGTCAACTGTTCCAAACAATGTTTGATATACCAGAATTTTCAATGGAGATTGTTAAGTTGAACTTCGACCTAGAGCAATAGGATTAGACTTCTTCACAACTGAACAATGGATTATGCCTTGAATTGTCAGTTTGGCGTGCAGAAGTTACGCCTATTGTCAACTGATACGTGGCTGCCGAAGGCTAAACCCCACGGGTGGAGCTTATTAGTCATACTCCGTACCTTCTCACAAGCTTCCTAGAGATCACCCAATCTCATAGACTGTGACCAGTAGTTGGGCTCACATAGGTGTGTTTCTCAAAAGAATGCTCTGTAGGTTAGCATCTCGCTTACATAAGCTTTGGAACACATTAAGACAAAAGTCAGTATGCCTTAGGGAATTGAGAGTATTATTGCATCTCCAACGGAGTGGGTTAATTAAGGATACTCTCCTCAGTTGACCGCTGGATTGTTTCCTCAGGTCCTAATTCATGGGATCTCCGATCACATAGGTTGGGTTACCCCCATGGCAACTTACGTGGGTCTCATACCCATCTCCCTCGATGCATTTTCTATCACAATCCGTGATAGCCCTTTCGTAAAAGGGTCTGCCAGATTTTTAGCAGTCTGGATATAATCCAACGCTATCACTCCGGAGTTTCTTGATTTTCTGACAGATTTCAATCTTCTTCTTATGTGCTTTGTGGATTTCATATTGTCCTTTGAACTCTTAGCCTTGGCAATCAAAGTTTGATTGTCACAGTTCATAAGGACAGTCGGGACTAGTTTATCAACCACTGGCAAATCCATCAAAAGCTCTCGAAGCCATTCTACCTAGACGCATGATGTGCCTAATGCTGTGAGTTCTGCTTCCATAGTCGATCTCGTTAAGATCATCTGCTTGCAACACTTCCAGGAAACAGCACCACCACCAAGTGTGAAGACATATCCACTTGTGGCTTTCATCTCATCAGCATCAGATATCCAATTCGAATCACTATACCCCTCAAGTACCGTTGGTACCCAGAATAGTGAATTCCATAGTTCACAGTACCTTGTACATAACGCATCACTCGCTCAACAGCATGCCAATGCACATCTCCTGGATTGAAAATAAACCGGCTTAGTTTGCACACATCAAATGAGATGTCAGGACGAGTAGCACAAGCTAAGTACATCAGTGAACCAACCACTTGAGAATATCTCAATTGATCTACAGACGTGCCTTCGAACTTTCGAATCCGCACGCTAGGATCATATGGAGTTGCAGAAGGTTTGCAGTCCGAATATCCAAAACGGCTCAAAATCTTCTCAACATAGTGGGATTGCAAAAGTGTAATTCCACCCTCAGTATCTCTCAGTAGCTTGATGTTCAAGATAGCATCAGCCACGCCCAGGTCTTTCATCTCAAAGTTATGAGATAGAAAAGCTTTGACCTCCTCAACGACTTTGAGGTGGGTCCCAAATATCATTATGTCATCGACATACAGACACAGTATTACTCCTTCGACCCCACCATAGCGATAGTATACACATTTGTCAACTTCATTAACAAAAAACCCAATAGATGTCAGAGTTGTATTAAACTTCTCATGCCATTGCTTAGGCGCTTGTTTCAGGCCATACAAAGATTTCACTAGCTTGCACACCTTTCTTTCCTGACCATTTACAACAAAGCCATCCAGCTGTTGCATGTAAATTTCCTCGTCTAGCTCTCCGTTAAGGAAAGCCATCTTAACGTCCATCTGATGAATGAGAAGACCATGCGAGGCAGCCAAAGCGAGTAACACTCGAATGGTTGTCAGTCCAGCCAAAGGTGAGTAAGTATCGAAGAAATCCTCTTCTTCTTTCTGGATATAACCCTTGGCCACAAGCCTAGCCTTGTACTTCTCAACAGTACCATCGGGCCTAAGCTTCCTTTTGAACACCCACTTACATCCCAATGGTTGGCAACCATCAGGACGATCAGTGATCTCCCATGTCCCGTTAGCCAAGATGGAATCCATCTCGCTACGGACCGCATCCTTCCAGTAGTCAGCATCCGGAGATGCATAGGCTTCTGAAATGGAACTAGGAGTGTCGTCATCCACAAGGTACACGAGGAAATCATCACCAAAATACTTTGCAGTCCTTTGTCTCTTGCTCCTAACAGGAGCTTCCTCGTCATCCTCCGTGGAACTCTCATCACTTTTATGTTCATAATATTCCGTCGGAATGGCTGGTTCAGGAGTCTCATCAGATTCCACTCTAGAAGTGCTTTGCATATCTCTCATGGGGAAAATATCTTCAAAGAATGCAGCATCCTTAGACTCTATAATTGTACCGACCTTCTGGTCATGTACCTCGGATTTCACTACTAGAAATCTATAGCCAACACTATTCTTAGCGTAGCCCAAATTAACGCAGTCCATGGTCTTCGGACCAAGCTTACGCTTTTTGGGGATCGGCACATTGACTTTCGCCAAACAGCCCCAAGTGCGCAAGTAAGAGAGTGTAGTTCTTTTCTTTTCCCATTGCTCATAGGGAGTAGTCTCATTATTCTTTGTAGGAACATTATTCAGGACATGACATGATGTCAATACAGCCTCCCCCCACCATGCCTTGGATAAACCCGATGTATCCAACATGGCCTTAACCAAATCTGTTAGAGTACGGTTTTTCCGTTCGGCAACCCCATTTGACTGGGGTGAATAGGGAGGCGCCCTCTCGTGAATAATACCATGTTCCGCACAGATTAAATTGAACTCACTAGAAAAGTACTCTCCACCATGATTAGACCGTACTCGTATTATTTTCTTCTCAAGTTGGTTCTCAACTTCAGCCTTATAGATTTTAAAGTAGTGTAGAGCCTCTCATCCTTTGTATTTAACAGACACACATAACAGAATCTAGTGGAATCATCAATTAAAGTCATGAAGTATTTCTTTCCACCTTTAGTCAAGACACCATTCATCTCGCACATATCTGAATGTATGAGCCCTAATGGTGCCAGGTGTCTCTCCTTCGCAGGCTTGTGAGGCTTACGAGGTTGCTTAGCTTGCACACACGCATGGCACTTAGAGCCTTTGGCTAAAGTGAAACTCGGGATTAAATCCATTTTAGCTAGCCGCGTCATACAACCAAAATTTATGTGACAAAGACGTGAATGCCGAACCTCAGATTCGTTCACATTAGAATGAATTAGGTTCATGACTTTATTACAGAAATCCTTCAGGGAAAGGCGGAACAAACCACCACAATCATATCATTTTCAAACAAATAGTCCATACCGAGATATGACTACTTTGTTGGACTCAAATACAAACTTAAATCCTTCTTTACATAGAAGGGAGCCACTAACGAGATTCTTCTTGATGGCGGGGACATGCTGCACGTTCTTCAGTTGCACGATCTTTCCCGAAGTAAACTTCAGATCTATGATATGTCTCCGTCATATCTATAATTTTTGATTGTTTCATGCCAATATTATACAACTTTCACATATTTTTGGCAACATTTTATATGATTTATTGGACTAACATATTGATCCAATGCCCAGTGCCAGTTCCTGTTTTTGCATGTTTTTTGTTTTGTAGCATATCCATATCAAACGAAGTCCAAATGCAATAAAAATTTACGGAGAATTATTTTAGAAATATGTGATTTTTGGGAGTTGGAATCAACGCAAAAGGAGACCCACATCCCCCACAAGACACCAGGGCGCGCCCCAGGGCCCAGGCACGTGGTGGTGGGTTGTGGTCATCTCGTAAGGCGGTTGCTGCTCTCCTTCGGGCGCAAGGAAGCTTATATCCAAAAAAAATCGTGTTAAAAACTCAGCGCAATCGGAGTTACGGATCTCTGGATATTTAAGAAACGGTTTTCGGCCAGATCTGGGGAGCGCGAAACAAAAGAGAACAGAGAGGGACATCCAATCTCGGAGGGGCTCCTGCCCCTCCGCCTCCATGGCAACCATGGACCAGAGGGGGAACTCTCCTCCCATCTAGGGGCGAGGCCAAGGAAGAAGAAGAAGGAGGGGGTGTAACACCCCTGTGTAACTACCATGTGATCAACTGCTAATCTTGCCAAGTCATGACCATTTGCAGTGCCAAGTCACATGGGTTGAGGATCCAATTCAAATTCAATTATGAAAATCAACTCAAATCCCAAAGTGAAATATGAAGTTGAGCAAACACTGTTGGAAAAATGTTCATTAGTTGGCAAATAATCCAGGAACATTTATAAAACCATCATCAATTAAATTGGAGTTAGATGAGTGACTCAAACAACTAATCCACTGTTAGTCTAAACAGAGGCTGACATGTGGGTCCCACTGGACCCACATGTCAGGTTTGACTGGTCAGCCGACTGTTGACTTGCTGATGTCAGTATTACCTCATGCTGACATCATAATCCCCTTTTCTGTTAAAATAAATAAATTCCAGAAAATCATTTAAACTTTAAAAATTAATATCATTTAAACCGTAGCTCAGATCGGAAAAGTTAAAACATGAAAGTTGCTCAGAACGACGATACGAGTCTGATCGTGCCGTCTGTTTCGATGCCGGAACCTCCTACGTAAGAGAACTCGTAACTCCGAGCCCGATTCCGATAGGTGAATAGTGCACACACACCGGTTATTAAATCCCAGATTAATTCTAAAAAATAACTAAAATGACTTAGAGGCATACTTAGGCAACCCTGCACAGCATCATAACATCACACGCACTGTGTTGCATTATATTTACTTGTTTCTTCCCCCTCTTCTCTTTCGGTAGACCCCGACGTTGCCGTAGCTCCTGAGGCAGACGCCACTCCGGAGTACGACTACGTCCCCGACGACCCTGCCCTTGCCGTCGAGCAGACAGGCAAGCACCCCCATTTTGAGCATTCCGATATCGCCCACTCTCTTCTCTCTTATGCTTGCATTAGAAGTTACTGCTGCTACTGTTGTCCTATATCTGCTGCATAGCCTGTTTACCTATAACCTGCTGTTGATACTTTCCTGCTATTCTAAACTGTTTAGTATAGGATGGGTAGAGCCTTATCAGAGACCCACTTGTCCCGACCGCCCCGCTGGACTCTCAAAAGACCCGAGCAACGGGATCGAAGATCAGACCCTGGCACCGCACGTCACTTCCTTAAGATGCTCGACTCTACTGGGTTACTATCGAGTGCCGAGGGTGATACCTTGTCAGCACTTCTGATGATATCCTTGTAGGTTAGTTATTCGGTCGTGGTAAGCGAGGGTGATTCCTCCTACACCACCCCCGATAACGACGTCGTCGTGCAACTTCTCAAGTGTGGACCTCGAGGGTGATTCCTCATTCGTTCACCTTGACGATAGCATTCGAGCGGGAATTCCATCGAGGGTGATTCCTCAAGGTTCCCCCTTGGTGTTAGACACACTGAGACTTGGTTATTATGACTGAACACTGAACCATGATACTATGATACTAAAGACGGGTCGGCCCTGAGGGGTACCCGCGTGAGCATGAATGCGAAGTGATGTGGAGTCGGGTTGACCTGAGAGGTGCCCGCGAGATAACTACGAGGCGTGGCCGGGCATTCTTAGCCCTTGCCGCAAGTCCTCGAGACGGGGCGACGGGGTCACATCGATCGTGAGTCTCTGCTCGTTTCCGCGCGCTCCTAAACCACTGAACGGTTTGGATATTTGATCCGAGGGGCCTCTGGCCTGATAGCACTAACCATCATGTGGGCATAGTATGGGCGTTCTGCGTCGTATACTTCAGGAGCGTCCGGGGCGATGGCCCAAGACCCCTGGGGGCATAGGTTAGTCCGGCGTGCTGGCCTCTCTGTTAAGTATTTGGTCGGGTTGCGGCGTGTTGCTTAGCCGAGGCCGAGCATGACCCAGTAAAGTGTGTCCGGCCGGAGTTAAGCGAGCGTGGTGGGTAAGTTGGTGCACCCCTGCAGGGAAGAAACTTCTATCGATAGCCTGTCCTACGGTAACGGACACTCGGAGTTGTATCCCGATCGGTACAACTTGAACATGACTTGAGATGAGAATTGGATAGTACGGCTCTGGGATTGCTTTCTCATGGGGAGTCGAGGAAGAATCTCTAGCCGAGGTTGATGACACTGCTATACTTTACATTATGTTATACTGCTCTCTTCTAATGCTGCAAGACTGATGAAGATGCTGAAGATGCTAGTCTTCTATAGGACTAGGCTTTCCCCCTCTATTCTGGCATTTCTGCAGCCCAGTCCACATATACAGCCATCCTTTGAAAATGTTGCATATGTGGTATAGATCCTTGCTTGCTGAGTACTTCGGATGAGTACTCACGTTTGCTTTATTTTCCCTTTTCCCCTTTATCCCTTTGTCGCATCCAGACGACGGAGCCCCGGAGCCAGTTGTCCCGTTCGACGACCACTACTACTACCAGCCCGGAGAGTACTACTACTACGAGGAGCCGACCGACGACCAGGAGTAGGATTCGGAGGGTCCAGGGCAGGAGGCCCACGCCTTTCGATCTTAGTAATTTATTTTGCCCCGCCTCTGTGAAGGCCTATCTCTCTGTTCTGTAATATATCTGTACTCAGATATCTGATGCTTCCGCTGACACTTTTATGCCATCGAGCTATGTATTCGAGCCCTCGAGGCCCTGGCTTGTAATATAAAGCATGTATGAATTTATTTATGTTTTAGAGTTGTGTTGTGATATCTTCAAGTGAGTCCTTAGGCTTGATCATGTGCATTTGCGTGTATGATTAGTGCACGATTAAGCCGGGGTTGTCATAGGTTGGCTCTTTCCCCCTATCTCCCGGTGGCGTCGGAACGCCGCCGGTGCAATCATCATGTGACGGCGATCTACTCCAACAACTCCGTCATCTTCATCACCTTCCCCCATCTATCTACAGCGGTCCACTCTCCCGCAACCCGTTGTACCCTCTACTTGAACATGGTGATTTATGCTTCATATTATTATCCAATGATATGTTGCCATCCTATGATGCTTGAGCAGATTTTTGTTGTCCTGTCGGTAATTGGTGAATGGCTATGATTGGTTTAATTTGCTTGTGGTTATGTTGCTGTCCTTTGGTGCCCATCATATGAGCGCGCGTGTGGATCACACCATAGGGTTAGTTGTATGTTGATAGGACTATGCATTGGAGGGCAAGGGTGACAGAAGCTTCTTCCTACCATAGAAATTGATGCATAAGGGATTGAAGGGGGACCAATATATATCTTAAAGCTATGGTTGGGTTTCACCTTAATGAACGTTAGTAGTTGCAGATCTTGCTAATAGTTCCAATCACAAGTGCATAGAATTCAAAGTAAGGGTCGACATGCTAGCAGTGGCCTCTCCCACATAAAAACTTGCTATCGGTCTAGTAACGTAGTCATTTGCTAAGGGACAAATCTGCAAATCCTACCCATACTAATCCACACTGGCTATACTAATTTAATTGCACTTTAATTAGAACAGCACCTACTTTTTATTTTTAGGTTCTTTATTATCTTGCAAACTTATCCCTTCATACCTACAAAGTACTTCTAGTTTTATTCTTGTTTTAGGTAAAGCAAACGTTAAGCGTGCGTAGAGTTGTATCGATGGTCGATAGAACTTGAGGGAATATTTGTTCTACCTTTAGCTCCTCGTTGGGTTCGACACTCTTATTTATCGAAAAAGGCTACAAACGATCCCCTATACTTGTGGGTTATCAAGACCTTTTTCTTGTGCCGTTGCCGGGGAACAATAGCGTGGGGTGAATATTCTCGTGTGTGCTTGTTTGCTTTATCACTAAGTAATTTTTATTTTTTGTTCTAAGTTGTTCTCTATCTTTAGTTATGGATATGGAACAAGAAATACCCAAAAAAATAGTTGTACTTGTTACTCATGGAGATGGGGAACCTCCTAAAACCCTCGATGCTCATTATATGAAAAATATTATGCACTACTTTGATAATCCTGAGAAAACGCCGTTCAACTTGATAATGGGAGACACGTTGGACCAACGTGAATACTTTAGGGATTATCGCTTGACGCAAAAAGGGAAACTGTTATGGGATCAAATTCATATGTTGCATTGGTATGCTCGGGGTCTATGCTTAAGACATGATTATACTTGTTGCTCTAGGATGAAGGCTCCACACCTTCTCTTTTCAGGCAAATTTAATGATAATGAAACCTTAGCTTCTTATGCTAATGGTAGATATGATTACTATGATGTGGAATGAATAGAAGAATTTGTTGCTTTTAAGTGTGCTTATGAAATTGAATCTATGTTTGAAAAGTATGAAGATTATGATGATGCTGTTTATAGACCTGAAAATTTTGCTATACTTAAATATTGCTATGAGAATTATGAATATAATGCCGATATTAATGAGTTTATTGAAGAAGTCTCCGCTGCCCAAGAAGAGACTAATATTTTGCAGGAATCTACGGAAGAAGAAATTGATGAAACTTTGAGCTCATTTGATGAAAAAGATGAGGAGGAGAGCGAAGAACAAAAAGAGGAAGAGCGGATTGATCACCCATGCCCACCTTCTAATGAGAGTAACTCTTTATCCCATACATTGTTTAATTACCCTTTGTGCTTACCGAAGGATGAATGGTATGATAATTGCTATGATCGCATTGATTCGTTTGAATTATCCCTTTTTGATGAACTTGATGATTGCTATGCTTGTGGCCTAGATGCCAATATAAATTTTGCTTATGGAGATGAACTTGCTATAGTTCCTTATGTTAAGAATGAAATTGTTGCTATTGCACCCACACATGATAGTCCTATTATCTTTTTGAATTCTCCCAACTACACTATATCAGAGAAGTTTGCTTTTATTAAGGATTACATTGATGGGTTACCTTTTACCATTGCACATGATGATTTTGATGAATATAATATGCATGTGCTTGCTGCTCCTACTTGCAATTATCATGAGGGAGGAACTACATCCCCGTCTCTTTATGTTTTCAACACGGTAAAATTGCAAGAAACTGCTTATGCTATGTATTGGCCTTTACTTGATGTGCATGAATTGTTCTTTTATGACATGCCGATGCATAGGAAGAGAGTTAGATTTCGTCATTGCATGATATATGTTGCTTTGTGCTCACTACTAAATTAGAAATCATTGCTAATTAAAATTGGCTTTGATATACCTTGGGATCCGGGTGGATCCATTACTTGAGCACTTTATGCCTAGCTTACAGGCTTTAAAGAAAGCGCTGTCTGGGAGACAACCCGGAAGTTTTAGAGAGTCATTTTATTATTTTTAGTGCTTTTATAAAGTTAAAAAAAATATAGCGGTGAACTTAAACTTAAAAAAAAAGTGAAAGTGAGAAAGACGAACACCGTTGAAGTGGGGGATATCCTTGAAATTTGTTCATGCCTCATGGAAACTTTGTGAATCTCGACTACAGCAACTTTTCAACAAAAATAATTATCCCCTTGTACCAATCCATTGTATTATAAAAAATAATGTGCCAAGATTTTCCTTCAGGATGATTGGATTGCTTGTTGGTATGTGCGGTGCAAAAACAGAAACTTTGGTTTTAGTGTGTGATTTTACATTTTTTACTGGAACATCAAAAGTTTCTGAAATTTTTACAAATATTGCTATGCAAATTTTCTATTTTGTCCTAATTTTTCAGAATTTTTAGAGTTACAGAAGTATGGTGAATGTTCAGATTACTACAGATTATCCTGTTTTTGACACATTCTGTTTTTGATGCATTGTTTTGCTCGTTTTGAAGAAAATATCGATTGTATCGGTGGTATAAGCCATGGAGAAGTTATAATACAGTAGCTATAATGCAAAAAAAATATGAATGGGTTTGCAACAATACTGAAGTAGTGATTTGCATTATTATACTAACGGATCTCACGAGCTTTCTGTTAAGTTTTGTGTGGATGAAGTGATCAAAGATTGAGAAGGTCTCGATATGAGGAGAAGGAGAAGAGACAAGAGTTCAAGCTTGGGGATGCCCAAGGCACCCCAAGTAAATATCCAAGGAGACTCAAGTGTCTAAGCTTGGGGATGCCCCAGAAGGCATCCCATCTTTCTTCAACAAGTATCGGTATGTTTTCGTCTTCGTTTCGTTCACGTGATATGAGTAAATCTTGGAGCGTCTTTTGTGTTTAGTTTTCACTTTTCTTTTATGTACCATGCTGGTATGAGATAGTCCATATTTGATTTATATAATGCTCATTGCACTTCACTTATATCTTTTTAGTATGGCTTTATAGAATGCTTCATGTGCTTCACTTATATCATTTGAAGTTTGGATTGCCTCTTTCTCTTCACATGGAAAACTGTTATTTGCGGAATGCTCTTTTGCTTCACTTATACTTATTAGAGCATGGTATTTTAAAGAAAGAATTAACCTCGCTTGCTTCACTTATATCTATTTAGAGAGTCAACAGGAATTGGTCATCTGCATGGTTAGTCATGAAATCCTACATAAAACTTGTGGATCACTGAATATGATGTGTTTGATTCCATGCAATAGTTTTGCGATATAGAGATGGTAATACGTGGGAGGTACTAGTAAATGGTTGTGGTTAGTAAGAATATTGGTGTTAAGGTTTGTGATTCCCGAAGCATGCACGTATAGTCTCTCGTTATGCTATGAAGTTGGAGCATGCTTTATTATTGATTGTCTTCCTTATGAGTGGCGGTCGGGGACGAGCGATCGTCTTTTCCTACCAATCTACCCCCCTAGGGGCATGTGTAGTACTACTTTGTTTCGAGGGCTAATAAACTTTAGCAATAACTATATAAGTTCTTTATGACTAATGTGAATCCATGGATTATACGCACTCTCACCTTTCCGCAATTTGCTAGCCTCTATGATATCGTGCATTGCCCTTTCTCACCTCGAGATGTTGTGCAAACTTCGCAGGTGCATCCAAACCCCGTGATATGATATGCTCTATCACACATAAGCCTTATTATATGTTCCTCAAAACAGCCACCATGCCTACCTATTATGGCATTTCCATAGCCATTCCGAGATATTTTACCATGCAACTTTCACGGCTTCTGTTTTGATGACTTGAGCATTCATTGTCATATTGCTTTGCATGATATTTCCATGGCTTGTCCATTTTTTGATATCGTTGCTATGCTAGATCATTGCACATCTTGGTACACCGCCAGAGGCATTCATATAGAGTCATACTTTGTTCTAGGTATCGAGTTGTAATATTTATTTCTATTGAGTTGTATGTAAATAGAAGTGTGATGATCATCATTATTCATTATTAGAGCATGTCCTAGTGAGGAAAGGATGATGGAAACTATGATTCCCCCACAAGTTGGGATGAGTCTCCGGAAAAATATAAAAAAAGGAAAAAGTGAGGCCAAAAATAGCCCAAGAAAAAAAGAAAAAAAATGAGAGAAAAGAGAGAAGGGGCATGCCAATTCCACACTTGTGCTTCAAAGTAGCACCATGTTTTTCATGTAGAGAGTCTCCTATGTTGTCACTTTCATATACTAGTGGGAATTTTTCATTATACAGTTTGATTCACACCCACTTAGTTTTCATGTTGAGCTTTCATACACTTATAGCTCTTAGTGCATTCATTGCATGGCAATCCCTACTCCTCGCATTGATATCAATTGATGGGCATCTCAATAGCCCGTTGATTAGCCGTGTCAATGTGAGACTTTCGTAATTTTTTGTCTTCTCAATATTTACGGTTTGGGCTTTAACAAATGCGGAATAAACCTAGCGGTTAATTTGTCAAGCACAAAACGTACAACAACTAGGCTCACCTATGTGCACCAAGAACTTATGCTAAGCAAGATAAACAACTAAGTGATAGCAAGATATATAACATGAAACACTATGGCTATCACAAAGTAAGGTGCACAAGTAAAGGGCTCGGGTAAGAGATAACTGAGGCACGCGGAGACGACGATGTATCCCGAAGTTCACACCCTTGCGGATGCGAATCTCCGTTTGGAGCGGTGTGGAGGCACAATGCTCCCCAAGAAGCCATTAGGGCCACCGTAATCTCCTCACGCCCTCGCACAATGCAAGATGCCGTGATTCCACTAAGGGACCCTTGAGGGCGGTCACCGAACCCGTACACTTTGGCAACCCTTGGGGGCGGTCACCGAACCCGTACACTTTGGCAACCCTTGGGGGCGGTCACCGAACCCGTACACTTTGGCAACCCTTGGGGGCGGTCACCGGTACCCGTCAAATTGCTCGGGGCGATCTCCAAAACCTAATTGGAGACCCCGACGCTTGCCCGGAGCTTTACACCACAATGATTGAGCTCCGAACACCACCAACCGTCTAGGGCGCCCAAGCACCCAAGAGGAACAAGCTCAAGGGTACCAAGCACCCAAGAGTAATGAACTACTCAACTTCACTTCCACATATCACCGTGGAGAACTCAAACCGATGCACCAAATGAAATGGCAAGGGGCCACGTATACTTCTCCCATGCCATATGCAAGGGGCCACGTGCGTTTGAACAATGCTAATTAAGCTTAGCTGCTATACTTAAGTCTTAAGTACCTCGATCGTGCATGGATTGGCTTCCAGCTCGCTGCTGCTAATTGATCGCAAATGAAGTTTAATTAGTCATCCATGACGCCGGCATGTAGTTTTACATACTCCTATATATACTTCAGTTCGAGGTTGCATACTGTATATATTCAGCTGACCGACAGGGCCAAGTAGAAGGAAGAAGGATTGTGTATAGATATTATTCTATTTTGTGCAATTAAGTGTCCGTCGACTTGCGATCTGGCTGATGAAGTACATGTTGGAAATATTAGCACTTTTCCGACTAATCTAATCCACAAGTAAGCAGTAAACATGGTAAATACGGTATACATCTTATACCGATACCTAAGCATGTGAGCACGTACAGTACATTGAACCGAAACATCTATGAACATCATATATACGGCTAGCACATGCACGAGTAAACGAGGGATGAACAGATCATACCCCCCGGTTGGCCGGGCCAACGCGGCGGCGGCAGCAGCAGCCTCGGCGTCGTCCGTGGCCTTCTTCTTGGCGGCAGCGTCTTCGACCATGGTGTCGATGCAGGGGAAGTAGTGAAAGCAGAGGTGAACGGAGACGGGGACGGATCGGGAGCAGTCGCGTTGAGACGCTCCCCAAAAACCTTATTGCCGTTCTTTCGGGCAGGCTCAAACGACAGGTTTCCGGAGGCACCTGCTCTCTCGACCAACTGTGCACGCGGTCGTCGGGATGGGATCGCCCGAAGCAGCACAGTGAGAGGAACAGTAGATGATAGCTAGGGTTGTGCGAGAGGGAGTGTGTGAACTGAGTTAGGGTTCACTCCACTCGCCAACGCCTTCTTATATAGGCCATCGGGTAGATGGGCCTGGGCTCAGGCCCACGATCGAGTCCGCGAACAGCCCACGGTCCAACGTCTCGAACCGTGGCACTTCTGTAAGCGACTCGTTAATTAATCCGATATTAATTAACCATTCCTGAACGGCAAAAATAAGCTTCGGCTCGGCTCATTCCCGTAACCCGCGGCGCGCGCGTCGTGACGAGGCAAGGCATGGCGAGGCGAGGCGGGTGGCGCAAGAGGAGGAGCGCGCGTGTACATCTCCTATTCCCAAGCTCCCAATAGCAAGTGGTAGAGCAATCCTTATAAAGAGGTCTCACTCTTCTTACTGTAGCAGTATGGTACTAAACTTCCCACCACTTGCCGTACACATATTCATGGGCCTTAGAGATTAATCAGGGATTATTGTCTTATATGGGCATAAGCCCATCCATAATCCATCAAACCCCACCAGATCTCGAGGCACATAAGTTTGTCAACTGTTCCAAACAATGTTTGATATACCAGAATTTTCAATGGAGATTGTTAAGTTGACCTTCGACCTAGAGCAATAGGATTAGACTTCTTCACAACTGAACAATGGATTATGCCTTGAATTGTCAGTTTGGCGTGCAGAAGTTTCGCCTATTGTCAACTGATACGTGGCTGCCGAAGGCTAAACCCCACGGGTGGAGCTTATTAGTCATACTCCGTACCTTCTCACAAGCTTCCTAGAGATCACCCAATCTCATAGACTGTGACCAGCAGTCGGGCTCACATAGGTGTGTTTCTCCAAAGAATGCTCTGTAGGTTAGCATCTCGCTTACATAAGCTTTGGAACACATTAAGACAAAAGTCAGTATGCCTTAGAGAATTGAGAGTATTATTGCATCTCCAACGGAGTGGGTTAATTAAGGATACTCTCCTCAGTTGACCGCTGGATTGTTTCCCCAGGTCCTAATTCACGGGATCTCCGATCACATAGGTTGGGTTACCCCCATGGCAACTTACGTGGGTCTCATACCCATCTCCCTCGATGCATTTTCTATCACAATCCGTGATAGCCCTTTCGTAAAAGGGTCTGCCAGATTTTTAGCAGTCTGGATATAATCCAACGCTATCACTCCGGAGTTTCTTGATTTCTGACAGATTTCAATCTTCTTCTTATGTGCTTTGTGGATTTCATATTGTCCTTTGAACTCTTAGCCTTGGCAATCAAAGTTTGATTGTCACAGTTCATAAGGACAGTCGGGACTAGTTTATCAACCACTGGCAAATCCATGAAAAGCTCTCGAAGCCATTCTGCCTCGACGCATGATGTGTCTAATGCTGTGAGTTCTGCTTCCATAGTCGATCTCGTGAAGACCATCTGCTTGCAAGACTTCCAGGAAACAGCACCACCACCAAGTGTGAAGACATATCCACTTGTGGCTTTCATCTCATCAGCATCAGATATCCAATTCGAATCACTATACCCCTCAAGTACCGTTGGTACCCAGAATAGTGAATTCCATAGTTCACAGTACCTTGTACATAACGCATCACTCGCTCAACAGCATGCCAATGCGCATCTCCTGGATTGAAAATAAACCGGCTCAGTTTGCACACATCGAATGAGATGTCAGGACGAGTAGCATAAGCTAAGTACATCAGTGAACCAACCACTTGAGAATATCTCAATTGATCTACAGACGTGCCTTCGAACTTTCGAATCCGCACGCTAGGATCATATGGAGTTGCAGAAGGTTTGCAGTCCGAATATCCAAAACGGCTCAAAATCTTCTCAACATAGTGGGATTGCAAAAGTGTAATTCCACTCTCAGTATCTCTCAGTAGCTTGATGTTCAAGATAGCATCAGCCACGCCCAGGTCTTTCATCTCAAAGTTATGAGATAGAAAAGCTTTGACCTCCTCAACGACTTTGAAGTGGGTCCCAAATATCATTATGTCATCGACATACAGACACAGTATTATTCCTTCGACCCCACCATAGCGATAGTGTACACATTTGTCAACTTCATTAACAAAAAACCCAATAGATGTCAGAGTTGTATTAAACTTCTCATGCCATTGCTTAGGCGCTTGTTTCAGGCCATACAAAGATTTCACTAGCTTGCACACCTTTCTTTCCTGACCATTTACAACAAAGCCATCCAGCTGTTGCATGTAAATTTCCTCGTCTAGCTCTCCATTAAGGAAAGCCGTCTTAACGTCCATCTGATGAACGAGAAGACCATGCGAGGCAGCCAAAGCGAGTAACACTCGAATGGTTGTCAGTCCAGCCAAAGGTGAGTAAGTATCGAAGAAATCCTCTTCTTCTTTCTGGATATAACCCTTGGCCACAAGCCTAGCCTTGTACTTCTCAACAGTACCATCGGGCCTAAGCTTCCTTTTGAACACCCACTTACATCCCAATGGTTGGCAACCATAAGGACGATCAGTGATCTCCCATGTCCCGTTAGCCAAGATGGAATCCATCTCACTACGGACCGCATCCTTCCAGTAGTCAGCATCCGGGGATGCATAGGCTTCTGAAATGGAACTAGGAGTGTCGTCATCCACAAGGTACACGAGGAAATCATCACCAAAAGACTTTGCAGTCCTTTGTCTCTTGCTCCTAACAGGAGCTTCCTCGTCATCCTCCGTGGAACTCTCATCACTTTTATGTTCATAATATTCCGTCGGAATGGCTGGTTCAGGAGTCTCATCAGATTCCACTCTAGAAGTGCTTTGCATATCTCTCATGGGGAAAATATCCTCAAAGAATGCAGCATCCTTAGACTCTATAATTGTACCGACCTTCTGGTCATGTACCTCGGATTTCACTACTAGAAATCTATAGCCAACACTATTCTTAGCGTAGCCCAAATTAACGCAGTCCATGGTCTTCGGACCAAGCTTACGCCTTTTGGGGATCGGCACATTGACTTTCGCCAAACAGCCCCAAGTGCGCAAGTAAGAGAGTGTCGTTCTTTTCTTTTCCCATTGCTCATAGGGAGTAGTCTCATTATTCTTTGTAGGAACATTATTCAGGACATGACATGATGTCAATACAGCCTCCCCCCACCATGCCTTGGATAAACCCGATGTATCCAACATGGCCTTAACCAAATCTGTTAGAGTACGGTTTTTCCGTTCGGCAACCCCATTTGACTGGGGTGAATAGGAAGGCGTCCTCTCGTGAATAATACCATGTTCCGCACAGAATAAATCGAACTCACTAGAAAAGTACTCTCCACCATGATTAGACCGTACTCGTATTATTTTCTTCTCAAGTTGGTTCTCAACTTCAGCCTTATAGATTTTAAAGTAGTGTAGAGCCTCTCATCCTTTGTATTTAACAGACACACATAACAGAATCTAGTGGAATCATCAATTAAAGTCATGAAGTATTTCTTTCCACCTTTAGTCAAGACACCATTCATCTCGCAGATATCTGAATGTATGAGCCCTAATGGTGCCAGGTGTCTCTCCTTCGCAGGCTTGTGAGGCTTACGAGGTTGCTTAGCTTGCACACACGCATGGCACTTAGAGCCTTTGGCTAAAGTGAAACTCGGGATTAAATCCATTTTAGCTAGCCGCGTCATACAACCGAAATTTATGTGACAAAGGCGTGAATGCCAAACCTCAGATTCGTTCACATTAGAATGAATTAGGTTCACAACTTTATTACAGAAATCCTCCAGGGAAAGGCGGAACAAACCACCACAATCATATCATTTTCAAACAAATAGTCCATACCGAGATATGACTACATTGTTGGACTCAAATACTAACTTAAATCCTTCTTTACATAGAAGGGAGCCACTAACGAGATTCTTCTTGATGGCGGGGACATGCTGCACGTTCTTCAGTTGCACGATCTTTCCCGAAGTAAACTTCAGATCTATGATACGTCTCCGTCGTATCTATAATTTTTGATTGTTTCATGCCAATATTATACAACTTTCACATATTTTTGGCAACATTTTATATGATTTATTGGACTAACATATTGATCCAATGCCTAGTGCCAGTTCCTGTTTTTGCATGTTTTTTGTTTTGTAGCATATCCATATCAAACGAAGTCCAAATGCAATAAAAATTTACGGAGAATTATTTTGGAAATATGTTATTTTTGGGAGTTGGAATCAACGCAAAAGGAGACCCACATCCCCCACAAGACACCAGGGCGCACCTCAGGGCCAGGCGCGTGGTGGTGGTTGTGGTCACCTCATAAGGCGGTTGCTGCTCTCCTTCGGGCGCAAGGAAGCTTATATCCAGAAAAAATCGTGTTAAAATCTCAGCGCAATCGGAGTTACGGATCTCTGGATATTTAAGAAACGGTTTTCGGCCAGATCTGGGGAGCGCGAAACAAAAGAGAACAGGGAGGGAGATCCTATCTCGGAGGGGCTCCTGCCCCTCCGCCGCCATGGCAACCATGGACCAGAGGGGGAACTCTCCTCCCATCTAGGGGCGAGGCCAAGGAAGAAGAAGAAGGAGGGGGGCTCTTTCCCCCTGTCTCCCGGTGGCGCCGGAACGCCGCCGGGGCAATCATCATGTGACGGCGATCTACTCCAACAACTCCGTCATCTTCATCACCTTCCCCCATCTATCTACAGCGGTCCACTCTCCCGCAACCCGTTGTACCCTCTACTTGAACATGGTGATTTATGCTTCATATTATTATCCAATGATATGTTGCCATCCTATGATGCTTGAGCAGATTTTTGTTGTCCTGACGGTAATTGGTGAATTGCTATGATTGGTTTAATTTGCTTGTGGTTATGTTGCTGTCCTTTGGTTCCCATCATATGAGGGCGCGTGTGGATCACACCATAGGGTTAGTTGTATGTTGATAGGACTATGCATTGGAGGGCAAGTGTGACAAAAGCTTCTTCCTACCATAGAAATTGATGCATACGGGATTGAAGGGGGACCAATATATATCTTAATGCTATGGTTGGGTTTCACCTTAATGAACGTTAGTAGTTGCAGATCTTGCTAATAGTTCCAATCACAAGTGCATAGAATTCAAAGTAAGGGACGACATGCTAGCAGTGGCCTCTCCCACATAAAAACTTGCTATCGGTCTAGTAACGTAGTCATTTGCTAAGGGACAATTCTGCAAATCCTACCCATACTAATCCACACTCGCTATAGTAATTTAATTGCACTTTAATTAGAACAGCACCTACTTTTTATTTTTAGGTTCTTTATTATCTTGCAAACTTATCCCTTCATACCTACAAAGTACTTCTAGTTTTATTCTTGTTTTAGGTAAAGCAAACGTTAAGCGTGCGTAGAGTTGTATCGATGGTCGATAGAACTTGAGGGAATATTTGTTCTACCTTTAGCTCCTCGTTGGGTTCAACACTCTTATTTATCGAAAAAGGCTACAAACGATCCCCTATACTTGTGGGTTATCAAGACCTTTTTCTTGTGCCGTTGCCGGGGAGCAATAGCGTGGGGTGAATATTCTCGTGTGTGCTTGTTTGCTTTATCACTAAGTAATTTTTATTTTTTGTTCTAAGTTGTTCTCTATCTTTAGTTATGGATATGGAACACGAAATACCCAAAAAAATAGTTGTACTTGTTACTCATGGAGATGGGGAACCTCCTAAAACCCTCGATGCTCATTATATGAAAAATATTATGCACTACTTTGATAATCCTGAGAAAATGCCGTTCAACTTTATAATGGGAGACACGTTGGACCAACGTGAATACTTTAGGGATTATCGCTTGACGCAAAAAGGGAAACTGTTATGGGATCAAATTCATATGTTGCATTGGTATGCTCGGGGTCTATGCTTGAGACATGATTATACTTGTTGCTCTAGGATGAAGGCTCCACACCTTCTCTTTTATGCAAATTTAATGATAATGAAACCTTAGCTTCTTATGCTAATGGTAGATATGATTACTATGATGTGGAACGAATAGAAGAATTTGTTGCTTTTAAGTGTGCTTATGAAATTGAATCTATGTTTGAAAAGTATGAAGATTATGATGATGCTGTTTATAGACCTGAAAATTTTGCTATACTTAAATACTGCTATGAGAATTATGAATATAATGCCGATATTAATGAGTTTATTGAAGAAGTCTCCGCTGCCCAAGAAGAGACTAATATTTTGCAGGAATCTATGAAAGAAGAAATTGATGAAATTATGAGCTCATTTGATGAAAAAGATGAGGAGGACAGCGAAGAACAAAAGGAGGAAGAGTGGATTGATCACCCATGCCCACCTTCTAATGAGAGTAACTCTTTATCCCATACATTGTTTAATTACCCTTTGTGCTTACCGAAGGATGAATGGTATGATAATTGCTATGATCGCATTGATTCGTTTGAAATATCCCTTTTTGATGAACTTGATGATTGCTATGCTTGTGGCCTAGATGCCAATATAAATTATGCTTATGGAGATGAACTTGCTATAGTTCCTTATGTTGAGAATGAAATTGTTGCTATTGCACCCACACATGATAGTCCTATTATCTTTTTGAATTCTCCCAACTACACTATATCGGAGAAGTTTGCTTTTACTAAGGATTACATTGATGGGTTACCTTTTACCGTTGCACATGATGATTTTGATGAATATAATATGCATGTGCTTGCTGCTCCTACTTGCAATTATCATGAGGGAGGAACTACATCCCCGTCTCTTTATGTTTCCAACACGGTAAAATTGCAAGAAACTGCTTATTCTATGTATTGGCCTTTACTTGATGTGCATGAATTGTTCTTTTATGACATGCCGATGCATAGGAAGAGAGTTAGACTTCATCATTGCATGATATATGTTGCTTTGTGCTCACTACTAAATTAGAAATCATTGCTAATTAAAATTGGCTTTGATATACCTTGGGATCCGGGTGGATCCATTACTTGAGCACTTTATGCCTAGCTTAATGGCTTTAAAGAAAGCGCTGTCTGGGAGAAAACACGAAAGTTTTAGAGAGTCATTTTATTATGTTGAGTGCTTTTATAAAGTTAAAAAAACAAAAAAATATAGCGGTGAACTTAAACTTTAAAAAAAAGTGAAAGTGAGAAAGACGAACACCGTTGAAGTGGGGGATATCCTTGAAATTTGTTCATGCCTCATGGAAACTTTGTGAATCTCGATTACAGAAACTTTTCAACAAAAATAATTATCCCCTTGCACCAATCCATTGTATTATAAAAATAATGTGCCAAGATTTTCCTTCAGGATGATTGGATTGCTTGTTGGTATGTGCGATGCAAAAACAGAAACTTTGGTTGTAGTGTGTGATTTTACATTTTTTACTGGAACGTCAAAAGTTTCTGAAATTTTTACAAATATTGCTATGCAAATTTTCTATTTTTTCCTAATTTTTCAGAATTTTTAGAGTTACAGAAGTATGGTGAATGTTCAGATTACTACAGATTGTCCTGTTTTTGACACATTCTGTTTTTGATGCATTGTTATGCTTGTTTTGAAGTAAATATCGATTGTATCGGTGGTATAAGCCATGGAGAAGTTATAATACAGTAGCTATAATGCAAAAAAAAAATGAATGGGTTTGCAACAATACTGAAGTAGTGATTTGCATTATTATACTAACGGATCTCACGAGCTTTCTGTTAAGTTTTGTGTGGATGAAGTGATCAAAGATTGAGGAGGTCTCGATATGAGGAGAAGGAGGAGAGACAAGAGTTCAAGCTAGGGGATGCCCAAGGCACCCCAAGTAAATATCCAAGGAGACTCAAGTGTCTAAGCTTGGGGATGCCCCAGAAGGCATCCCATCTTTCTTCAACAAGTATCGGTATGTTTTCGTCTTCGTTTCGTTCACGTGATATGAGTAAATCTTGGAGCGTCTTTTGTGTTTAGTTTTCACTTTTCTTTTATGTACCATGCTGGTATGAGATAGTCCATGGTTGATTTATATAATGCTCATTGCACTTCACTTATATCTTTTTAGTATGGCTTTATAGAATGCTTCATGTGCTTCACTTATATCATTTGAAGTTTGGATTGCCTCTTTCTCTTCACATGGAAAACTGTTATTTGCGGAATGCTCTTTTGCTTCACTTATACTTATTAGAGCATGGTATTTTAAAGAAAGAATTAACCTCGCTTGCTTCACTTATATCTATTTAGAGAGTCAACAGGAATTGGTCATCTGCATGGTTAGTCATGAAATCCTACATAAAACTTGTGGATCACTGAATATGATGTGTTTGATTCCATGCAATAGTTTTGCGATATAGAGATGGTAATACGTGGGAGGTACTATTAAATGGTTGTGGTTAGTAAGAATATTGGTGTTAAGGTTTGTGATTCCCGAAGCATGCACGTATAGTCTCTCGTTATGCTATGAAGTTGGAGCAAGATTTATTACTGATTGTCTTCCTTATGAGTGGCGGTCGGGGACGAGCGATGGTCTTTTCCTACCAATCTACCCCCCTAGGGGCATGCGTAGTAGTACTTTCCTTCGAGGGCTAATAAACTTTAGCAATAACAATATAAGTTCTTTATGACTAATGTGAATCCATGGATTATACGCACTCTCACCTTTCCGCAATTTGCTAGCCTCTATGATATCGTGCATTGCCCTTTCTCACCTCGAGATGTTGTGCAAACTTCGCAGGTGCATCCAAACCTCGTGATATGATACGCTCTATCACACATAAGCCTTATTATATGTTCCTCAAAACAGCCACCATACCTACCTATTATGGTATTTCCATAGCCATTCCGAGATATTTTACCATGCAACTTTCACGGCTTCCGTTTTGATGACTTGAGCATTCATTGTCATATTGCTTTGCATGATATTTCCATGGCTTGTCCGTTTTTTGATATCGTTGCTATGCTAGATCATTGCACATCTTGGTACACTGCCAGAGGCATTCATATAGAGTCATACTTTGTTCTAGGTATCGAATTGTAATTTTTATTTCTTTTGAGTTGTAAGTAAATAGAAGTGTGATGATCATCATTATTCATTATTAGAGCATGTCCTAGTGAGGAAAGGATGATGGAAACTATGATTCCCCCACAAGTCGGGATGAGTCTCCGGACAAATATAAAAAAAGAAAAGAAAGAAAAAAGTGAGGCTAAAAAGAGCCCAAGAAAAAAAGAAAAAATGAGAGAAAAAAGAGAAGGGGCATGCCAATTCCACACTTGTGCTTCAAAGTAGCACCATGTTTTTCATGTAGAGAGTCTCCTATGTTGTCACTTTCATATACTAGTGGGAATTTTTCATTATAGAGTTTGATGAACACCCACTTAGTTTTCATGTTGAGCTTTCATACACTTATAGCTCTTAGTGCATTCATTGCATGGCAATCCCTACTCCTCGCATTGATATCAATTGATGGGCATCTCCATAGCCCGTTGATTAGCCGCGTCAATGTGAGACTTTCATATTTTTTTGTCTTCTCAATATTTACCCCTATTGAAAGATCGAGGATGTCGCCTAGAGGGGGGAGGGTGAATAGGCGTTTTAAAATATTTACGGTTTGGGCTTGAACAAATGCGGAATAAACCTAGCGGTTAATTTGTCAAGCACAAAACCTACAACAACTAGACTCACCTATGTGCACCAACAACTTATGCTAAGCAAGATAAACAACTAAGTGATAGCAAGATATATAACATGAAACACTATGGCTATCACAAAGTAAGGTGCATAAGTAAAGGGCTCGGGTAAGAGATAACCGAGGCACGCGGAGACGACGATGTATCCCGAAGTTCACACCCTTGCGGATGCTAATCTCCGTTTGGAGCGGTGTGGAGGCACAATGCTCCCCAAGAAGCCACTAGCGCCACCGTAATCTCCTCACGCCCTCGCACAATGCAAGATGCCGTGATTCCACTAAGGGACCCTTGAGGGCGGTCACCGAACCCGTACACTTTGGCAACCCTTGGGGCGGTCACCGAACCCGTACACTTTGGCAACCCTTGGGGGCGGTCACCGAACCCGTACACTTTGGCAACCCTTGGGGGCGGTCACCGGTACCCGTCAAATTGCTCGGGGCGATCTCCAAAACCTAATTGGAGACCCCGACGCTTGCCCGGAGCTTTACACCACAATGATTGAGCTCCGAACACCACCAACCGTCTAGGGCGCCCAAGCACCCAAGAGGAACAAGCTCAAGGGTACCAAGCACCCAAGAGTAATGAACTACTCAACTTCACTTCCACGTATCACCGTGGAGAACTCAAACCGATGCACCAAATGAAATGGCAAGGGCACACGGAGTGCTCAAGTCCCTCACTCTCAAATCCCACCAAAGCAACGAAAGCTATGAAGGAAAATGAGAGGAAGAACAAGAAGGAGAACACCAAGAACTCTAAGATCTAGATCCAAGGGGTTCCCCTCACATAGAGGAGAAAGTGATTGGTGGAAACGTAGATCTAGATCTCCTCTCTCTTTTCCCCCAAAAACTAGCAAGAATCCATGGAGGGATTGAGAGATAGCAAGCTCGAAGAAGGTCAACAATGGGGGAAGAACACGAGCTAAAGGGATGAGGTTGAATGGGGAAGAAGACCCCCTTTTATAGGAACTCCCGAATCCAACCGTTATGTGCTCAGTCCGCACACGAGCGGTACTACCGCTCAGGGGAGCGGTACTACCGCCCGGGCGGTAGAACACAGAGAGCAGAGCAAAACAGAGGGTGAGGCAGAGCCGCATGAGCGGCACTACCGCTGGAGCCAGCGGCACTACCATTGGGCGCAGCGGTACTGCCGCTTGGCCCAGCGGTACTACCGCTGGGACCATGCACAGCACCTACCACGAGCACAGGGAGAAGGGACAGGGAGGAGGGCCCTTGAGCGATACTAGCAGCGGTAGTAGGCGCGGTACTACCGCTCCTACTGCCGCTGCTACTGCCGCTCAACCCGACACGAGAAACACAGGTCTCGAGTCGAGGCGGTACTACCACGGAACCGGAGCCGTACTACCGCTTATGGCCATGGGCGGTACTGCCGCTGTGAGGCAGCGGTACTACCGCTTGTGGCGATAAGCGGTACTGCCGCTCCAGCCCAGCGGTACTACCGCTGGCGCCTTCCTAATGCCACTTCCACGAAAACAAGTATACTCCAAGGAAAACCAGAACTGCCACAACTTTTGCAAATGAGCTCTGAATTGAGCAAACTCAAGCTTGTTGGATAGATGACGACGAGTACTATCCAACAGCGAGGGGAGGTATGCCAAACATATAGAGGAGTGAAACCTCCAACAGAGAAGAACCGGCATAACCTCCAACATCGAAAACATCATAGAAGATGCATGTGAACTCCGTTTTCGATGAACTCGAGCTTGTCATCAAAATGACCATCAGCTCTAAGACTCACAAAGAGAAATACCAAACAAGAACCAAGAAAGATGATGCAAGGATGCAATGGTTTGAGCTCTCTATGAACGATACGATCAAGCTACCAACTTGAGAGCCCCCCTTGATAGTACGGCAATCGATCCTATAAACATATCAAGGGGCAAACCTTTGCCTTGCACGTAGTCCACTTGAGCTAGATGATGATGATCTTGACTTCCTCAAGTTGGACCACCTTTCTTGATCGCGATGGTTCGATGAAGATTAGTTGATTGCTCCCCCATAATCCTCTATGGGTGAGCCACTCTTCCGCACATCTTCACAAGTCCATTGTCACCACAATGGACGGCAAGCTTCAAGCACTTGATCTCTTCGTGATGCTCCACTTGAACTCACACACGGCAATCTTGATGACGATCACCACTTGACGTCATCCTCTCCATGGGTTGTAAGATATCTTCCTCTTGACGCAAGCCCATGGAAACAAACCTAACCCCACATAGAACTCTCACGTAGACCATGGGTTAGTACACAAAGCATAATGGACAATGCTTACCATACCATGGGATCACTTGATCCCTCTCGGTACATCTTCTACGCTTTGTGTGTTGATCAACTTGAATCACTCTCTGTACTTAGTCTTGATCAACCTTGAATCTTTTCAACTCTCTTCATTTGGATGATGTGTTGAAGGTAAACATGAATGATCACACAATCTTCTTCTTCAAGACATGCTTGCAATAAGCTCAACACTCACATGACCAATCTTTGGATAATTCCTTAATAGCACCTTGGTCAACTCATAAACTCCTTGAAACCAACACATGGACTTCAAGAAACGCCTATGGACAAATCCTTCGAATATAACTCAAGGCAACCATTAGTCCATAGAGATTGTCATCAATTACCAAAACCACATGTGGGGGCACCGCATGTCCTTTCAATCTCCCCCATTTTGGTAATTGATGACAATCACTTTCAAGAGAGTTTATATAAGGAATTATGCATCACCATGCAATGCAACAACCAATAATGCATGCGTATGAGATGCAAATGCTTAGGAACAAAACCAAAGCAAGAAGAAATAACTCTCTAAACTTCTCCATAAAACTCCCTGAAACTTCTCCCCCATTGGCATCGATTGCCAAAATGGGTGAAAAGCTTAGAAGGCCAATATAAATAGTGTTCCTCTAAAAAGTGTGTATTTCTCAAAAAGAGAGTGGAATGCAATACACATATCCAAAGGTAAATACTTGGAGGAAGACAAACTATATTGAGGCACAAAGATTGCTAAAGAATGATATGCCACAAAGACATAACAAAGAGAGACACAAGCAATCAAGCAATTAAAGGATACCAATTGAAGCAAGCAATCAAAAGATACCAATTGAATCAACTAAACCAATGATCCTATGAGCCACATGAATAAAGGATATTATGATATGAGCAAAGGAGTGTTCTAAAGAAACTAGAGAAGCTCCCCATGATTTGTGCACAAATAAGAATTTTTGTATTTGGATACAAAGTGCACAAAATAGGATCATAGCTCCCCCAAAATCAATAGAAACTCACAACAAGTGCAAGTGAGCATATAGGAAACAAAGCCTAGCACTTGCAACAAACACATGGTTGAACAACATGTCAAGGATGCAACTTAAGAATAGGCTCAACCAAAAAGATGTGTGTGAGTCATGGCAAAGCACTTGAGAAGACTAATATAAGGATGAGCATTAAGCATCAACATAGTCTTGAAAAAGGAGATACAAGGTGCAAGACATGTCCTTCCCACACACACACAACAAGCAAATGGATACACAAGCTTACTAATAAGTGAAATAACAACCAAGCTTGTGACAACCCATGGCGAAGATAGAAAAAGAAAGCCTCATCAAGACGAGGGATACCAATTAAGATGGCAAAAGCCTCGTCAAGACAAGCATGAGAAAAATAATCTTCACCACACAAGAGTGCATCAAGATGCAACGAGATAAGATACGCACTCAAGATAAATCCTTTCACGAAACCACCATAGAAAATGTGGACGTGAAAGAATAAGGATATCACCTAGAAATGTAACTTCTCTCAAGTGTAAAAGATTCTAGATTGATGAAAATCAAGATGATATCAATCCACAAAGAAGGATGTACACACGAAATGGCTACACAAGGAAAGAACAAGATATCCATAAGGAAGTCATAAATATACCAATAAGATATTTGCTTGAAAGCATAGCACATGGCTAGATATGGTCTTATTGTATATAAATGAACTCCTACCACACATCCATCAAAGACATCACAACTAGCAACAAGAGATCATCGTTGGGATGCTTTGAGAAAGGAAACAAGTATCATAAGAACGAATCAAGAAATTCATGCCATGATGCAACCTACACAAGGTTGACTGCAAGAAATGTATGCATGAATAGATACTTGTTACCGAGATAGCATTGGAAGGATGTAGAGATACCAATCGAAGGTAGATAGTAGTTCATTGATCATCCTAGCTTGACTCCAATAAGCCCATGGTGACAACACCTTCCTTGTGAGTGAGCCGAGCATCCAACGCATCTCCAATTGTTCCTAGAACAATAACACAAACAAAATGGTACCAAAACTCATTGGGACCAAAGAGTTAGAAACACCAATACATAGGACAAACTCCACATAATTATGTGCACATAGATTTGAAAATGAATTTCATGCACATCTCATCCAATTTGAGACTTGGTGGAGTTTCCCCTATATATATGGTCAAAGAAAGAAAGCATGCTAACGAAAATACGAGAAGTAAATATGCATGCTCAAGACTTTCAAGGACCGAAACCAAAAGAAAAATAAATACCAAGTGAAAATAGGATACCAAAAGGAGAGATCATCACTTGGAAGATATCAATTAAATGATACATCAAGGAATGAGATATCCATTGATACACACGAAAAGAAAGATATCGAACTCCCAAAAGAGAGGATGGTTCCAAACAAACCAAGCCCTCTACAAAGTTTCATGATGGCACAAAGTACCTAAAAGAAACAGCTTGCCTTCCACCAACACACACTTGATAACGATCACAAAATGAGTGTTCTATAGAAAATAGGATAGCTCCCCCAAGAGTTGTGCATTAGAGGGAATTTGCATTTGAATACAAAATGCACAAGGTGGGATCACCACTTTCACTATATCTAGAAAACACTAGACAAGAACAAGAAATTAACAAGATCCACAAGTGGTATGGAAGACAACGGGAGTTGACACAATCCTTGGCAAGAGATAAGGCAAAAAAAATCAAAAGCCAATGTAAAGATGATCAAAAAAAAATTCTACCACACATAAGTGAGTACCAATTGTCAAAAGACAAGAAGTATTTGGAAATAATTCCCGGTGGTAGATAACAATGAGTGAGCCACTCTTCCGCATATCTTCACAAGTCCATTGTCACCACAATGGGCAGCAAGCTTCAAGCACTTGATCTCTTCATGATGCTCCACTTGAACTTGCACACGGCAATCTTGATGATGATCACCACTTGACGTCATCCTCTCCATGGGTTGTAAGATATCTTCCTCTTGACGCAAGCCCATGGAAACAAACCTAACCCCACATAGAACTCTCACGTAGACCATGGGTTAGTACATAAAGCGTAATGGACAATGCTTACCATACCATGGGATCACTTGATCCCTCTCGGTACATCTTCTACGCTTTGTGTGTTGATCAACTTGAATCACTCTCTGTACTTAGTCTTGATCAACCTTGAATCTTTTCAACTCTCTTCATTTGGATGATGTCTTGAAGGTAAACATGAATGATCACACAATCTTCTTCTTCAAGACATGCTTGCAATAAGCTCAACACTTACATGACCAATCTTTGGATCATTCCTTAATAGCACCTTGGTCAACTCATAAACTCCTTGAAACCAACACATGGACTTCAAGAAACGCCTATGGACAAATCCTTCGAATATAACTCAAGGCAACCATTAGTCCATAGAGATTATCATCAATTACCAAAACCACACATGGGGGCACCGCATGTCCTTTCACCTATCATCATACTCTATTCCACCCATAGTGCTATATCCATGGCTTGCGCTCATGTATTGCGTGGGGGTTGAAAAAGCTGAAGCGCGTTAAAAAGTATGAACTAATTTCTTGGCTTGTCAACGGGGTTGTGCATGATAAATACTTTGTGTTAAGAAGATGAAGCATGACAAGACTATATGATTTTGTTGGCATATCATTCTTTAGCGTTGATATTTTGAAAGACACGATTGTTTGTTGTGATGCCTGAGTATTAATGTCTTTATGTCAAATTATAGCATCACTCTTGTCTTAATATTCATGCCATGATTAGACATATGATCAAGATTATGCTAGGTATCATTCCACATAAAAAATTATCTTTTTTATCATTTACCTACTCGAGGACGAGCAGGAATTAAGCTTGGGGATGCTGATACGTCTCCGTTGTATCTATAATGTTTTATTGTTTCATGCCAGTATTATAAAACTTTCACATATTTTTGGCAACATTTTATATGATTTATTGGACTAACATATTGATCCAGTGCCCAGTGCCAGTTCCAGTTTTTTGCATGTTTTTTGTTTCGCAGCATATCCATATCAAACGAAGTCCAAATGCAATGAAATTTTATGAAGAATTATTTTGGAATATATGTGCTTTTTGGGAGTTGAAATCAACGCAAAAGGTGGCCCACAGCCCCAACAAGACTCCAGGGCGCGCCCCAGGGCCCAGGCGCGTGGTGGTGGGTTGTGGTCACCTCGTAAGGCGGTTGCTGCTCTCCTTCGGGCACAAGGAAGCTTATATCTGGAAAAAAATATGTTGTTAAAATCTCAACGCAATCGGAGTTACGGATCTCCGGATATTTAAAAAACGGTTTTCGGCCAGATCTGAGGGGTGCGAAATAGAAGAGAACTAAGAGGGATCTCCTGCCCCTCCGCCGCCATGGCAACCATGGACCAGAGGGGGAACTCTCCTCCCATCTAGCGGGGAGGCCAAGGAAGAAGAAGAATGAGGGGGGCTCTTTCCCCCTCTCTCCCAGTGGCGCCGGAATGCCGCCGGGACAATCATCGTGTGACGGCGATCTACTCCAACAACTCCGTCATCTTCACCAACATCTTCATCATCTTCCCCCATCTATCTACGGTAGTTCACTCTCCCGCAACCCGCCGTACCCTCTACTTGAACATGGTGCTTTATGCTTCATATTATTATCCAATGATATCTTGCCATCCTATGATGCTTGAGTAGATTTTTGTTGTCCTACCGGTAATTGGTGAATTGCTATGATTGGTTTAACTTGCTTGTGGTTATGCTGTTGTCCTTTGGTGCCCATCATCTAAGCGTGCATGTAGACCAGACCATAGGGTTAGTTGTATGTTGATAGGACTATGCATTGGAGGGCAAGGGTGACAGAAGCTTCTTCCTACCATAGAACTTGATACATACGGGATTGAAGGGGGACCAATATATATCTTAATGCTATGGTTGGGTTTCACCCTAATGAACGTTAGTAGTTGCGGATGCTTGCTAATAGTTCCAATCATAAGTGCATACAATTCCAAGTAAGGGACGACATGCTAGCAGTGGCCTCTCCCACATAAAAACTTGCTATCGGTCTAGTAACGTAGTCATTTGCTAAGGGACAATTCCGCAAATCCTACCACTACTAATCCATACTCGTTATACTAATTTAATTGTACTTTAATTAGAACATCACCTACTTTTTATTTTTACGTTCTTTATTATCTTGCAAACTTATCCCTTCATACCTACAAAGTACTTCTAGTTTTATTCTTATTCTAGGTAAAGCAAACGTTAAGCGTGCGTAGAGTTGTATCGGTGGTCGATAGAACTTGAGGGAATATTTATTCTACCTTTAGCTCCTCGTTGGGTACCAAAGAAGGCTACAAACGACCCCCTATACTTGTGGGTTATCATTCTACCGTGCCAACACCATGAACAGAAGCATGCGAGCCATTCCCCATTAGGACGGAACAATCTCGTGCGACCTGGTAAGAAGAGAACAAAGACACATCAGTACACACATGAATATTGGCCCCAGTGTCAACCCACCAATCGGTGGACTGACAAACTGAAAGTACGGTAAACAGATTACCATACCCAGATGCCCCATCATTGTTACTCAGAGTGACATTGACAGACTTGGAGTCCTGTCCTGGCTTCTTGTACTTGTTTGGGAACTTGTTTGCCCAGTGTTCCTCTGAACCACAAGTAAAGCAGACATCTCTCTTTTTGTCTTTCTTCTTGCCCTTCTTCTTGAAGGTAGTATTCTGCTGAACAGAGTTCTTTCCCTTGAACTTGTGGAAATTCTTCTTCACCACATTGGCGCTAGAAGAACCCTCTGCCCCTTTCACGTGTGAGTCCTTTGCTCTCGAGTTCTGCTCAACACTTAGATGATCGATGACATCCTCAACAGAGAATTCACGTCTCAAGTGCTTGAGAGAAGTAGCAAAGTTCCTCCATCCAGGAGGGAGTTTTGCAATAACGCAACCCACGACAAACTTGTCCGGTAACTCACACTTTAGGAGCTCCAGCTCGTTAACAATGTAATGTATCTCATGGGCATGGTCCAATACAGAACGGTTATCAACCATTTTGTAATCATGGAACTGCTCCATAGCATACAACTCGCTTCCAGCATCGGTTGCGCATATGGAGATATGCGTCAACTAGCTTGTCTCCGATCATAGTAAGAACGGCTCCCACAAGGATGGTGGTTGCCTTCCTAAACGCATTCTCCTATTCAGAAGCAATCGTTACTGTGGGAGACACACCACCAACCCAGAACACGTTCATTGCCGTGAGCCACAAGGTAGTCCTCGTCCGCCAACGCTTAAAATGCGTCCCGGTAAACTTTTCCGGTTTTAGAGTGGACAGAGACGAGGACGGATCAGGAGCAGTCGGGATCTCGTATGACAGGGTTCCGGAGGCACCGGCAAAAATAAGCTTCGGCTCGGCTCATTCCCGCAACCCGCGGCACGCGCGCGCCTCGTGACGAGACGAGACGAGATGAGGCGAGGCGAGGCGGGCGGTGGCGGAGGAGGAGGAGCGCACGTGTACAGCTCCTATTCCCAAGCTCCCAATAGCAAGTGGTAGAGCAGCCCTTATAAAGAGGTCTCACTCTTCTTACTGTAGCAGTATGGTACTAAACTTCCCACCACTTATCATACACACATTCATGGGCCTTAGAGATTAACCAGAGATTATTGTTTTATATGGGCCTAAGCCCATCCATAATCCATCAGTATACAATGACAACATAGTTAAGGACCGGTTCTTTTGGGGCTTATGACTAGCTGTGAAAGTAAGTTGTCCCCTTTCCAGCTTATTCTATAAGCTCAATCTAAAATTTTATTTTAGAAGGCTACTAATTAAGGGTTAACTAGATGAGCACCAAGATCTACACCATTTCGCGTACACATTCAGAATTTTCCAAAAGCTTCTCGCTCTTTACCACGTCAAAAGAACAGAAGAGCGCTACAAGGATATAGTCCAACAATCCACGCCACTTGTTAGAAAATCATGCAAATCACACTTTTTGGTGACACTAAAAAATGATACTCCCCAATTGATACAGACCGTTCTCTACCCTCCATTCACAATATAAAAAGAGTTGTTTGGCATACTGCACTGCCAATTGTCGTCTACCTCCAACCCTCCCCCCCCCCCCGGTTGGTTGCGGCGGCATCGATAACTCGTTGGCGTAGAGGTTAGGGTTTGCAGGGTTTGAGGTGTGGCAATGGTTGTGAAACTTTTGGCGATGCTTTCATGGTTTTTTCTCAAGACCGCTGGTCGATAGGTCAGTGGCATTGATTACATTCCATCGATGATTAATAGCGATTGGCTTGTGTTGTGGGGGAACACGATCACCTATGGGGCCCCTGGCCCCTTTGTGGTTCGGCAAGGGGGAGGTCACGTTGCACAAAGAGCGGAGGCCATGATGCAGCGTGGTGATGATGACTCTGGTGATTTTTACCCAGGTTTGAGCCACTGTGAAGCGTAAAACCCTACTCCTACTTTGGTGGATTGAGCGGAGGAACACAGCGAACACGCAGTGCTCAAGCCCGGCAAGGTAGCCTCGGGGAGAGCAGCCACGCACATACAAGTGTGCAAGGGTCCGAATCCTTTCTTAGGTCACCTTGCACCTACTTTTATAGTTCAAGGGGTAACCACAATGGCAAAACAGTCATTATCCTTCGATTAGATAGCTAACAGTGCTATCATACCTAACTCTGACAGTTAGGACAAAGCGCATTAAATGCACTGCTAGGTGTCGTGCTGAGGGCGAAACCCGGCAAGCCTGCCGTGCCGCTTAATTATCTCCAGCTTGTCATCTTGACACGCCTCTGGGCGGCTATCAAGTGAGTGAAACCTATCTTCCAGCGGGCTGCCACGTGCTTAGTGGAAGCCACTTAATCACTTGGGGGCTCGACACCACACCGATAAGTGACTTGCGTCGCTGCACGGTGGAGCGGTGATGCCTTGGCGGGGTTTTTGGTCATGGCGACTCCGGCAAGCCTGTCGGGGCTTATCTTGGATTTGCTTCCGAGGCAGCCTCGACCTGGCCAAGCTCTCTTGCTCGGCAAGGGAGGCCTTCTCACATTGGTATCTTGCTGTCTTGAGATTCTTAATGCGCTTCTTGATCTCATGAAGAGCGGCTTCTCTGGCCTTGGCCTTGCTTTGTAGTTGTGGTAGCCACTCCTTCGTCAAGCCCTGGCTGCCGGGGCAGAGGTTTCTTCATCCGTGCACAAGTCTGGGGAAATAAATACCCCTATTTGTGTACCCCGACAGAAGCCCCCAGGCCTGAGCCATACGTGTCGCTGGGCACGTTGGGTTAGGCCCCAAACAGTGCACGGACATGTGTCAAAGGAATGCTGCTCTTGCAGTTGTTGCTATGATGACCAGTCAACTCCAACGTCCACTCCGTGCAATTACCGCGGGTCGTGGGGTCGTGGAATAGCAGCAGTTAATGGGTAATGCGCCTGCAAAAACGATAACTTTCTGAGGAAAGATAGCAAAGAGCCAGGCCTCCGCGCCTGTTCCTAATAAAAAGGCAACGCGAAGGGGCGCTGCTCATTCGCATCTGTTTCCTCTCCTTCATCTTCTTCCTCAAGCCAAGCAACTGCTCCCATTGCCAACATCTGCCTCCCCAAAGCCCCGCTAGATCCCTCGCCCATCCTGCGAGCCAAAGAGATGGGGCGAAAGACAGCTGCCGCAAAGGGGAAGCGGCCGGCCGCCGCAAAAAAGTACCGCGGCGGAGGAAAGGAAGAAGAGGGCGGAGGAGCTGGACAGGAAGCGACAGGAAGATGTGGTTTTCTTCCCGTCGAGCTTGGATGGGAACACTCTGATCGCGAAGTATGCGTATATGCGGGGGAGGGAAGTTCAGAAAGGGCATGGAGCGCCCGTGGTCTTGCCGGAGGGAAGCAAGGCTCCATCGAACTCGTACCGCTTCTTCTGCGCGTACTTCCTCTGCGGCCTCACCTCCCCCTTCTTTGATTTCTTCTGCGCTATGATGACGATTTATGGATTCCATCTTCTAGGTTTCACACCCAATGTTGTTGCATGCATGGCAATCTTCGCCCACCTGTGCGAGAACTTCATCGGAGTCGCCCCCAATGTGAATTTGTTCAGGCACTTTTTCATCCCGTAGGTCAAAGCCAAGTCTCACCATTCGAGAAACATAAGCTGGATCCCCCGGGGCAATAAGGACAGATCGACTTATCTCTCTGGCCAACAGCACAGCAGACGGGAGGAATGGAGGGCGGATTGGTGCTGGATTCAGGATAAGGACGCCCCGGAGTTCTGCGCGGCGCGGACTGAATGCGTCACGCGCGGCAGTGACTGGAGTAAGCTAGGCCTCACCAACGACAGGTTTTTCCCGGCGCTGAACAAGATTGCCCGTCTCAAGGCTGCCAGGCTAACCGTCGAGCGTGTGGGAGCTGATTTCCTTCGGTGCCGCATCACACCGCTACAGAAAAGGGATATATTTGTCTGGGAGTACGGGGATGCCACCGACAGGATGCGTCTGTACCTAGGCCTTGTCAACAATCTGTCGATATACAGCCATGGTTGGCTGTGCGAACAGTTGTTCGGCAGCCTTGGGCCAATTCATTTGCCGGCAGGGATTGTCCCTCTGCATATCAACTCTGCCCGGGACCAGATTTTGAAGTGGATGCCCGATTGCAATGCTTATGGAGTCGAGGCCGATTGGCAGCTGCCTGAACTAGATGCAGAGATGCAGTGGGTCTCCGGTCTAGATGAAAGTGCTTCCAGGGTGGAGGGAAACATGTTCAAGCGTACCTCCAAGGTAGAGGCAGAATTTATCAGGAAGGGGATTGAAGAGGAAAAAGCGTTCTGGGCTGTTGGACGAGCGAGGCCCGAAGAGGAGGAGGAGGACGCTGAAGGCGAAGGTTCTTCTGATGAAAGGAGCGAGGGGCATGATGCGGAGGAGGTTGCCGGGCTCGATCCTGCCGAAGCTGGCATTATCCATGCCACGACAGCTAAGGCCCTGGAAGGGGATGAGGTTGAGGAGGCAGAGCAGCCTGAGGCGGAGGAGGAATGGCTTGCGATGGGTCCTCAAGCCCCGGAGCCAGACCTGGGTCAACGCCTTCAGAGGCGGGCCAGCCGAAGGACGGCAGCCCCTGCTCCCCCGCCAGCTACCAAAAAAGTGAAGAAGATCGCCTCCAAGAGTGACAACCCAGAGGTGGTACGCCGCCACTCTTCCCGCCTTTTGGAGGCCAAAACCCCGCCTGCCAAGCGACGTGCGGTCACTAGGGTGGATCCTAGCCCCGAGTCCAGCCCGTCTTCTTCACAAAACTCGGTCCCACCAGAGGCCTCGGCTCCACCGGAGAGCTCAAGGTTGCCGGGAAGCTCCGCTCCTCCAACTCTGAAGAGGGGTCGGGCGACCCCGCCACCTACTGGATACGCGCTAGGCTCCATGCTTGTAGATCCAGACTAAGGAGAGCAGCTGAGCTTCTAGCTGAGGTATCATGCACTTTATAGTTGCTGATCCAACCTTCCTTGTTGTATTGACAGGGCTGAAGAGCCTCTTGCCCAGTGGGCCAAACGAACCAAGCACACAGCGGCGTCGGATCCTTCGGTGAGCTCGGGTCTGGTGGGGGACAGGACAGGGGACCCCGTGCCCAGCCCCCAGCCCAGCCCCCGGCGTGAAGGCATGGGACAGACTCCACCCGCCTAGAGAGACACAGAGGAACAAGTTTCATCCCCCTCCAAGGGAGAAGGCGAGACCCAGCAGGGTGAGGCCCACTAAGAGAGGTCCACCCCAACCAAGGTGCAAGCAGAGAAATCACCGGCAAGGGCGTCCACCGAGGTGTCTGCTCGCACCGAGGTCACGTCCATCGAGAGAGTGAATGTGGACCGCACGCCGGCAACAGACGTTGACGAGGAAGCGGACGTCCTTCCACAGCAAACACCAACGGGTAATCCACTTGTCTTTGTTTCAGCTTCCTTGGATTATTTTGCTTCTTGGTTTTTCATCATTCCATCCGTTGATTTTACTTGTAGCTCCATTGATTGAAGAACCTGAGCTCTTGGAAGAGGTGGCTAGCATTGGGAAGAGTGCTACCGCGGAGGGTCATGAATAGACTGCCGGGGATATTCAGGGGTCCCAAAGAGGGGTAGAGAAGACTCCCGGCAGCACTTCCGACCCAGGCATGGTTGTCGAAGAGAAAGCTCCTCTCCAATCCATAGCCCCTCTTCCCGCGAACCACCCTCTGGCCGCAGCTTCACATCCTTCCCCGAGCAAGTTAGCATTAATCCTGGCTCAAACTGGGCCCCCAGCTCCTGGCTCGGCTGCTGCAGCGGGCGCGGATTTTGATGAAGAGATCAAACGCATACTGGTGCCGCTATCCCAGAGGGTTACTGAAGCCGGCGATTCTGCTGACAGTGCCAAGGATCTAGCTTTCCTGGAATCCGTGGCGGCAGGGCTCAAAGATGCGCAACACAGGTATGACCTCAAGTGGCAAGCAGTCAAGGAGCAGCGTGACTCTGCCATTCTCATGGATAAGAAGCTGACGGACAAAGGCAATGAGCTGCGAGAATGGTACAGGAAGCAATCCCACTCCATCATGCGGCAAGAGGAGGTGTTAACTATGGCCAAGGAGGATATCGCTGCCCGGGAGGTCCGTTTGGCGGAGCACGAAGCGCTTCTAAACGCCAAGGAGAAGGACATCTCTGCCCGAGAAGGGAACCTCGAAGCCACCCTCCGCGGCAAGGATGAGGAACTGGAGGCTCTGGTCCAGCATCGTACCAAGGATTTGGAGGACAAGCACAAGGCCGCGCGTGACGCGCTCACCCTTGAATCCTCTTCCTAGCTGAAGAAGGTTACCAATGAGTTAGCTGCCGCGTCAGTCGCCAAAACTGACCTTGAACATCAAGTGAGCAAACTGACGGAGGACCTTGCCGGGAGCGACAAGGAGATCGCGACTCTCAAAGAGGAAGTGCAGAAAGCAGAGACCACCCTGAAGGAGGTGCAATCGCATCTTTCCTCCAAGAGCCAAGACCTTGATACCGCAAATGGTGCCATTTCTGATATGAAGGCCATACTTGGCTCCTTGGAGAGGGAAATTGATTCTCCCGGTGCCCGCGAGAAATTGTTGATGATGGATCTGAACAATGCCAGGGCTCTCCGGAAGGACGTGGAAGAGAAGCTTGAAAACCAGATCTAGCAACGCGACCTCTGGATCAAGAACTTGGTTGACATCGCCGAGCGCCTCACAGCCTAGATTGCCAGCATGGATATGAAGAGCTGGGCCTTCTCCATCGGCGCGCATAAAGTTCCAAGCGTCAAGCTGACGCTCTTCTTTGAAGGCTTGATTGAAGGGTTGAAGATGTACGAGGACGATAGGGCTGGCTGCTTTGCTGAAGAATCCCGGAAGCTTGCCCGCGATGCCCTCTTTCTGGTATTAAGCAACCTTGCTTTCCACCATCCGGACCTCAACCTTGCCGATGGCTTCAAGAGGCTGCCTCCAGGTGCCGATGTCTCTGCTGCCGAGGCAAAGGCCGGCCCCCTTGCTGATAAGGTCCTTTCTGTTCCAAGGATCCCAGGAGGTCATCGAGCTCAGCCTTGAGTCATTCTCGTGGTCGTGGTGCCCTGTAATAAGACACAATATGTATCTTGTTTTTAGGTTCCGTACTATGCTTGCTGAACTGATGTTTCATTATGTTAACACAAGCTATCCCTCTTGTGTTTACCCATCGGCGTCCGTATGGTTAGTTTCCTTTGTGTACTTTGGTTGCCCACCAACATCATATCGCCGCGATTGGTTTGAGGAATGGGGCCTTAGCATTCAGCTGGCAAGGACATGCTGCCGGTGAGTTTTTCCTTAACAACCTTTGACGCTGCCACCCATTTTGTTGAGCAGGCTCGAAACAAAAACGAGGGCGCAGACAAATACACTAAGGTTCCATTGTACCAAGGGCTTGCCATACAAAACCTTGGGTGTCTAAGGGACGCGTGGGTGTAATTTCTGAAGGGAAGTTAACAAGCGTGCCAACTTAGCTTTTGTCTATGCTCCCCCCTGCCGGGGTGTACACTTGGGTACGTATAACATCTTCTTTTCCACCTGTTGTCGCCCCTCCTGTTCGCGTGTCCCGAGGAGACCGCGCTCGTTTATCTAGTTTCGTTCTGCAAAGACGATGAAAAACGGGAAGGAGCACCGGGGGGGACTAAGCAGTCCATTAGTTACGCACCCAGCCCCGGCGCGAGCTGGGGGAGTCAACAAAAAAATGTTCATAATTAATGATATACGGTGGGAAAATGAAAAGAATCAGTCCCCCCTTCCTTTTCTCTTTACTTCCAATGATCTCTTAGTGGCTAGCGTGAAGGACGCGCTGGCGTAGAAGGCCTTCCCGAGGCTCGCTTGCCGGGAGTGCCAACCAACGGATTCGCGCCAGCACTCAACTCAGGATTTACCCTTTACGGGATAAATGCAGGACCGAGCCCCGCGCGGGCTCATCGACGTTGGCGGCCTCACCATAGCGCGCCCCAATCATTGGCGAGTGAAGCGGAACGGAAGGAGGGGGACCAATTACGCACCGTTCCCTTGTCTTCCTGTCCAAGCAACACCTTGCAGGATTGGGTGTGCACTGGTAGGAGACTGCGAGGAGGGTGATGCCGCCGCACGCCTCGATTCTCCTTCTGGCTGTGGGAGGCGTGGTGGCTATGCCATCCGTACCACCCGCGGTAACTACATCGCCGTCGCCCCTTGCCCCAACCATCGCCACCACGGTGGCGGGGACGAGCGATGGGGGCTGGGAGGCACAAGGCTAGCTAGCGAGTAGCACTATTCTTCTCCTTTAGAGCTATCGACGAAACAGGTGATGATGATGGACGCACTGTTCGCAGCTTCGGGTTCGCGCAAGCGACTGCCCCTACCTGGCGCGCCAAAGATGTCGTGGGGGAACACGATCACCTATGGGGCCCCTGACCCCTTTGTGGTTCGGCAAGGGGGAGGTCACGTTGCACAAAGAGCGGAGGCCATGATGCAGCGCGGCGATGATGACTCTGGTGATTTTTATCCAGGTTCGGGCTGCTGTGAAGCGTAAAACCCTACTCCTGCTTTGGTGGATTGAACGGAGGAACACAACGAACACGCAGCGCTCAAGCCCGGCAAGGTGGCCTCGGGGAGAGCAGCCACGCGCGTACAAGTGTGCAAGGGTCCGAATCCTTTCTTAGGTTGCCTTGCACCTCCTTTTATAGTTCAAGGGGTAACCACAATGGCAAAACAGTCATTATCCTTCGAATAGATAGCTAACAGTGCTATCATACTTAACTCTGGCAGTTAGGACAAAGTGCATTAAATGCACTGCTAGGTGTCGTGCTGAGGGCAAAACCCGGCAATCCTATCGTGCCGCTTAATCATCTCCAGCTTGTCATCTTGACACGCCTCTAGACCGGTGTCAAGTGGGTGAAACCTGTCTTCCAGCGGGCTGCCACGTGCTTAGTGGAAGCCACTTAATCATTTGGGGGCTCGACACCGCACCGATAAGTGACTTGCGTCGCTGCGCGGTGGAGCGGTGATGCCTTGGCGGGGGTCTTGGTCTTGGCGACCCCGGCAAGCCTGCCGGGGCTTATCTTGGATTTGCTTCCGGGGCAGCCTCGACCTGGCCGAGCTCTTCTGCTCGGCAAGGGAGGCCTTCTCACAGTGGTATCTTGCTGTCTTGATATTCTTATTAATGCGCTCCTTGATCTCATGAAGAGCGGCTTCTCTGACCTTGGCCTTGCTTTGTAGTTGTGGTAGCCACTCCTTCGCCAAGCCCTGGCTGCCGGGGCGGAGGTTTCTTCGTCTGTGCACAAGTCAGAGGAAACAAATACCCCTGTTTGTGTACCCCGACAGCTTGCTCTGGCGATGGAGGGGCAACGATGGCGATGTCCCATCATCCCATTCATGATGAAGAAGATGATCGACCTCTCAGCGTATATTTTCTTTATTTTTTATGAGTGTCTACATTGCTAATTTGATCAATATATCCGTGAAAACAAAGTGATAGTGAAAATATACCCGAAAAAACAACGAGGCTGTCACTTTCCAATTCAATTCCAAAATGCGGCATTTTAGGTTTTCTTTTCGCTCTCTGGCTAATAAGTCACAAGTCAGGCCCCACAAGTCAGGCCCCATCAAGGAAAGCGCGCCAAGAGGAGTTAGGTGGACCTCCACGTCGGATGCACATCACGAGCAAAGGGCACTTTCCTCCAACAAAAGTGCAGCTTACCCTAATACAAAATGATATCACATCCCTCCAACCTACTAATCGTGATTAAGATAAACGTTACCAGCGGCGCTCCATCTGACCCGGGGTCTCCTGTGCTCTGCGACGCCCACATGCAAATATTCTTCGGTGCTTAATTAGGCTGCTCTTTCATACGACTGAAGGGCCACACTGCAAGCCATAAACGAGGTCAGTGACGCGTACGGTAGGACGATCTTTGGAAAATCGCGGGCGACACATGCTACATTGCAAGAGGGCCGCGTCTCAACGGATCCACCTACTACTAAGCTCATTAGCAGGCTACTGTGCTTAGCGCAGGTACAGCTCCCGTTTGGCTTCAGAGTTCTCTCGTGCATGCATCAGAGATGATATGCTTGTCTAATACCTCAACTAACTAGCTAGCTAGTACTAGTAGATGATGGGTTTGAATAGCTCTAGGATATGTGTGATTGGTGATGGTGCTATCTAATCCTAGCCCATCCGAAAACTCTCATGTGATTCCGAGCTCCAATGATCCCGGATGAACAGTAAAATCCGAAAAAATAGTAAAAAAAATCAAAACAATTTGAAATTTTTTGTCAAGAAACTTTGATGTTTTTTCTACATGCGTGCCAATTTTCGTGATGAAATGACATTTGTGGAGGTCTCGGCAAAAAAGCAAAATCATGCTAAAAAAAACTGTTTTTGGAAGCATTTTGGAGCATCGATTTTGTTTTTTTTTTTGCCGAGACCTGCATGAATGTCATTTCGTCATGAATTTTTGCACGCATGTAGGAAAAACATCAAAGTTTCTTGTCAAAAATTTCAGATTTTTTTGATTTTTTTTACTATTTTTTTGGATTTTACTGTTTATCCGGGATCACTGGGACTCGGGATCACATACTACGCGTCCTAGCCCATCGTCCTAGTGACAGGAGATCATATCCAGGGGACCGGACAGCAATATTCAATTTCATCGCGCTTTTAGTTAGTGCACTTTTGTACGCCTATGTGTTTCCACGCTTTGCCACGTTGGCTCCTTCGGTTGTTGAGAGAACACTGCCCACTTGAAAAATGAGACTGCCCTATATACTTCAGGCGCGTGAAATAAATTGCAAGGGCATCTTCAACACCGACCCACAAACCGTTCACATATGTTCGAACCGCATGGTTCGGACTACGGAAGCCATCCAACGTGGTTCTGTATCGATCCGCCGAGCGAACCGGACCATGTTTTTCTCGTAAACAGGAACCAAACGCGGGGGGCTTTGTGGGAGTCCGGACACGTTACATGTCGGACTCTTACATCCATGGCCCACCCAAAATGAAGGCGGAGCCCGCCCTTTTGTAGCATCCCGCACTGTTTCTGCGCCAAAATCCCCCACTCTCTTCTTCCATCCCGCTACTCTCCACCCAATTTCTGCCCTTTTCTCCGACTTTCTTCTTCCTTATCTCCATCGACGCATGGAACCGGAGCAGGTCCTTCTGGAGATGGAGGTGGTGGAGGTGCGGGAGGATCCGAGCATCACCCTCGCCTGGAAGACCAACTAGACGCGGCAAAATCACCGCATCAAAGCGAAGGCCGCAAAGGTGGCAACGCTCATGAAGCGGAAGGCCGGTGGAGGGTGTGCTGATGCCATCCGAGGCGGCGGGCGAGCTGGTCGCGGATGTGGTGGACGTCGCGGCCATGGTCGCGGACCACAGATGGTGTCGCCCACCATCGAGACGCCGCCATTGCCGAAGCATTACAAGTCTCCGTACTACTGCGCCGCCAAGCAGCTTGGTAGGCAGTTCGCGGCAACCGCCGCCGGGCATGTGCCTTACATCGTCGGCGTCAACGCGACGCCGCTGCTCTTCTCGTAGTCTGCTTAGCCACAGCTCGTCCAGGCGCGGACGGCGGGCGGGGAGCACATTGGTGCCAGCACACTGTTCGCTGCTATGCCTAAAGCCAGTGAGAATGCACACAGTGACGCGGGCGCGGAGATGTTGGACAGCATCCACAACGGCAGCGAAGGAGGAGGCTATGAGGACGGACAGGTGAAAGACTCGGATCCCACCCAGTCGACAACTATACACACACGCAGCAGGGCTACTCCCAGGTCAGAACGTAGCTGACCGGCATGGGCATATAGTAGCAGGAGAATTGGGAGAAAGTGGAGGAGGATGAGGACAGCGAAGACAATGATCCGAATAGTTTTGGCGGCGATCCGAAGAAGAAGGGTAGAGGAGAAAGCTTCTAAATGCGGGAGGGCGAGCTGTTGTGCGATGCATGGTTGGCCACTAGTCTCGATCCGATCCATGGCATGGAGCAAAAGGGCTCAACTTTTGGGGCCAACATTCACATATGGTTTCATGAACACAAGCATTTTGCGCCCTACTCCGACGCGGTCATCCGCAACCATGAACCAAAGCCCCTCAAACCATCGATGGTACACCATCCAAGAGGCCGTGTCGAAGTATTGCGGCCACTTGGTGCATCTCATCGCACGGTGCCCTAGTGGTGCCAAAATCACCGAGCAAGTAAGTTGTTGTACATCACTTGCCGGATATGCATAGTTGTGTTGATCATTTGTAGCCGGATATGCTTTTGTTGATCATTAACAGGATATGTACAGTTTTGGTGTCGGATATACATAGTTTTGTTGATCATTGGCCGAATATGCATAGTTTTGTTGATCATTAGCAGGATATATATGTACAGTTGTGGTGTCGGATATACATAGTTTGTTGAGCATTGGCCGAATATGCATAGTTTTGTTGATCACTAGCTGGATATGCATAGTTTTGTTGATCACTAGCCGGATATGCATAGTTTTGTTGGTTGATCAATAGTTGGATATGAACAGTTTTGAAAGGACGTGGATGTCGCCTAGAGGGGGGAGAATAGGCGGTTTAAAAATAGTTACGGTTTAGGTTTGAACAAATGCGGACCAAAACCAACGTTTAATTTTTCAAGTACAAAACCTAAATATACTAGGCTCAACTATATGCACGAACAATTTATGCAAAGCAAGATAAACAACTAAGTGATATCAAGATATATAACTTCAAGCGCAAAGGCTACCACAAAGTAAATGCATAAGTAAAGGGCTCGGGTAAGAGATAAACGAGGCACACGGAGATGATGATGTATTCCAAATTTCACGCCCTTGCGGATGCTAATCTCCGTTAGAGCGGTGTGGAGGAGCAATGCTCCCCAAAATGTCACTAGGGCCATCATATTCTCCTCACACCCTCACACAATGCAAGGTGTCGTGTCTTCACTAAGGGACCCTTGAGGGCGGTCACCGAACCCGTACAAATGGCGACCCTTGGGGGCGGTCACCGAACCCATACAAATTGCTCGGGGCAATCTCCACAACTTAATTGGAGACTCCAAAGCTTGCCCAGAGCTTTACACCGCAATGATTGAGCTCCGCAACACCACGAACCATTTAGGGCGCCCAAGCACCCAAGATGCACAAGCTCTAGGGTGCCCAAACACCCAAGAGTAATAAGATACTCAACTTTTTACTTGCACGTATCACCATGAAGAACTCAAACCGATGCACCAAATACAATGGCAAGAGCACATATAGTGCTCAAGTCCTTCTGTCCCAAATCCCACCACAACAACTAATGCTATGGAGAAATATGAGTGGAAGAACAAAGAAGAGAACATAAAGAACTCGAAGATCTAGATTCAAAGGCCCTCACTTATAGAAGAGATAGATTGGTGGAAATGTAGATCTAGATCTCCTCTTTCTTTTCCCTCAAAAAGATGCAAGAATCATGGGAGGAATAGGGAGAAAGCAAGCTCCAAAAGTTCAACAATGGTGGGGGAAACTTGCTCAAGATCCATGTTGTTGACTTCGGGGAAGAAGACCCCCTTTTATAGGGCCCCATGAATCTAACCGTTATGGCGCAGATTTACACACGACAGGTACAGCCGCTCAAGGATGAAATGCTAGCTTCGGTGTCCGGTCCGGTACAACCGCCGGTACCGCTGAATAAAATTCAGCCATGACAACCGGGTGAGTACTGCCGTGCACCGCTCCAGTACCCAAATAGAATCACCCGTTTGCGGTACAAAGGGCGGTACATGGTCCGGAACAACCGCTGTGTCCGGGCTCCTGAAGGAAATATGCCCTAGAGGCAATAATAAAGTTATTATTTATTTCCTTATTTCATGATAAATGTTTATTATTCATGCTAGAATTGTATTAACCGGAAACATAATACATGTGTGAATACATAGACAAACAGAGTGTCACTAGTATGCCTCTACTTGACTAGCTCGTTGATCAAAGATGGTTATGTTTCCTAACCATAGACATGAGTTGTCATTTGATTAACGGGATCACATCATTAGGAGAATGATGTGATTGACTTGACCCATTCCGTTAGCTTAGCACTTGATCGTTTAGTATGTTGCTATTGCTTTCTTCATGACTTATACATGTTCCTATGACTATGAGATTATGCAACTCCCGTTTACCGGAGGAACACTTTGTGTGCTGCCAAACGTCACAACGTAACTGGGTGATTATAAAGGTGCTCTACAGGTGTCTCCGAAGGTACTTGTTGAGTTGGCGTATTTCGAGATTAGGATTTGTCACTCCGATTGTCGGAGAGGTATCTCTGGGCCCACTCGGTAATGCACATCACTATAAGCCTTGCAAGCATTGTAACTAATGAGTTAGTTGCGGGATGATGTATTACGGAACGAGTAAAGAGACTTGCCGGCAACGAGATTGAACTAGGTATTGAGATACCGACGATCGAATCTCGGGCAAGTAACATACCGATGACAAAGGGAACACCGTATGTTGTTATGCCGTTTGACCGATAAAGATCTTCGTAGAATATGTGGGAGCCAATATGAGCATCCAGGTTCCGCTATTGGTTATTTACCGGAGACGTGTCTCGGTCATGTCTACATAGTTCTCGAACCCGTAGGGTCCGCACGCTTAAAGTTCGGTGACGATCGGTATTATGAGTTTTTGTGTTTTGATGTACCGAAGTTGTTCGTAGTCCCGGATGAGATCATGGACATGACGAGAAGTCTCGAAATGTCCGAGAGGTAAAGATCGATATATTGGAAGGCTATATTCGGACGTCGGAAAGGTTCCGAGTGATTCGGGTATTTTTCAGAGTACCAGGGAATTACGGGAATTCACCGGGGGAAGTTATGGGCCTTATTGGGCCATACGGGAAAGAGAGGAGCAGGCCGCAGGGGCTGCTGCGCCCCTCCCCTTGCTGGTCCGAATTGGACAAGGGATTGGGGGGCGCAACACCCCTCTTTCCTTCTCCCTCTTCCCCTCTTCCTTCCCCTCTTGGTGGACTCCTACTAGGAGTAGGAGTCCCCTACTTGGTGCGCCACCCATAGGGGGCCGGCCTCCTCCCCTCCATCCTTTATATACGTGGCCAGGGGGCACCCCATAAACACAACAATTGATCATTGATCTCTTAGCCGTGTGCGGTGCCCCCCTCCACCATAATCCACCTCGATCATATCATAGCGGAGCTTAGGCGAAGCCCTGCGTCGGTAGCATCATCATCACCGTCACCACGCCGTCGTGCTGACGAAACTCTCCTGTGAAGCTTTGCTGGATCGGAGCTCGCGGGATGTCATCGAGTTGAACATGTGCTGAACTCGGAGGTGCCGTGCGTTCGGTACTTGGATCGGTCGGATCGTGAAGACGTACGACTACATCAACCGCGGTGTGCTAACGCTTCCGCTTTCGGTCTACGAGGGTACGTGGACACACTCTCCCCTCTCGTTGCTATGCATCACCATGTAACACCCCCTTGTAATAAGCTCTGTGACACTCTGTTAATCTTGCCAAGTCATGATCATTTGCAGTGCCAAGTCATATGGGTTAATGATCCAATTCAAATTCACATCTGAAAATCAACTCAAATTCATAAGTGGGATATGAAGTTGATCAAACACTGTTGGAAAAATGTTCATTAAATGGCAAATAATCCAGGAACATTTCTAAAATCAACATCAAAATAATTGGAGTTGGACAAGTGACTCAAACAAGTTGAAACAGCCCCAAAACAGAATATTAAAATCCATTTAAAATTATTTCAAATACAAATGGTTTCCAAATCTGTCCAAACCATATTTTGGTGAAGGATAATATTGCCTTGCAATATTTGGGACAACTCTCGCATTTTACAAAAATGCACAAGTGGCTTAACTATTATAAAACAGAAATGAAATAAAGAAAAAGAAAACAGAAAAGGAAAAAAGGGGAAAGACGGGCCACTGTGCACAGGCCTAAGTGCACAGTGCCCGCCAGCCGGCCCAGCCCATCCCGCGCACAGTCGTCGTCCTTTTCGTCGCCGTGTCGCCTCGTCCGTGGTCACCCGCGCGCGAGCCGCTCCGGCGCCGACACCGCGACGCCGCAGGTCGGTCAAGAGGATAAGGAGGAGCTCCCTCGGCCTCCTCTCCATCCCTATCCACTTCCCCCTCACCCGCTCGCCCTCTCCCTCCTTTCTTCCCCTCAGATCCACGCGAGGCCGAGCGCCATCGTCGCCACGCCTCTGGTTTGTCACGGCCACCGGCGGCCCCGCGCTCGCCCACCGTGCCAGCCAGCTCTGCCGTCGTCTTCCCCAACCCCTGGCGCCACTGGAAGGAGCCAAGGAGCCCGGCTACAAGTGAATCGAGCCGTTCCCCTTCAACTCTGCCTCCGGCGATCTTCGTCGACTCCGGCGACCTCCTGCGCTACAAAGCTTTCACAGGGCCACCGTGAGCCTGCTAGGTGAGCGTCGCCTTCTTCTCCTTCTCTTCCCGCCATCATTTGAGCTCTCTGGCTCTAGTTTCACCGGCGCCCGAACGCGCCTCCGCATGAACTTGTCGCCGGCAGCCGTCCGGTGAGCGTTTGGTCACGGGCTCACACCCGTCGAGCTCGCACATGCACGTAGAGTATTTCTGGCCGTTTAGTTCTTCGCTAGTGCGTCTGCATCGCCGATCTCCACCGCACCCGAACTCCGGCGTCCGCCGCGATGCTCGCCGCCGTCGCTACACGCCATCTCCGGCCACGCCACCGCCACCACTCGACGCGCCATTGAACGGCCGTTCGAACGCTCCCGGTCCCGTCCTTTTTGGTGGACTGTGGGCGGAACCCGACGCCGGCCCGTGTCCTCCGCCGCGTCTGGAGGTCACCGGCGTCGAGCCGCCGGTCGCCGCCAGCGTGGCTGGCGTGGGGTCCACTCTAGGACGCTGACCAGTGGGCCCCCTGGCCATTTTGACCACGTTGACCACGGTCAACCGTGGTTACTGTTCATCCCCTCTCACTGACATGTGGGCCCCGGTGGCTAATTAACCTAATTAAACATTTAATTAAATAAAAACAGAATAGTTATACTAATGTCTCACTGACAGGTGGGGCCCACACCCTTAATTAACCCTGGTAATTAGTTTAATCCACTGTTAAAGTCACAGAGGCTGACATGTGGGTCCCACTGGACCCACATGTCAGGTTTGACCTGTACAGCCGCTGTTGACTTGCTGATGTCAGCATGTCATCATGCTGACATCATAATTCACTTTTCTGTAAAATAAATAAATTCCAAAAATTAAAATAATCTTTAAAAATTCATATCTTTTAAACCGTAGCTCAGATCGAAAAAGTTAAAACATGAAAGTTGCTCAGAACGACGAGTCGAGTCTGATCATGCCGTCTGTTTCTTCATCGGAACCCCCTACATAGAAGAACTCGTAACTCCGGACCCGAAACTGGCAGATGAATAGTGCACACACCCTGGTTATTAAATCCCAGATCAATTCTAAAAATAACTAAAATGACTTAGATGCATAATTAGGCAACCCTGCACTTCATCATAGCATCACACGCACCATATTGCATTTGTTTGCATTATGTTTACCTGTTTCTTCCCCCTCTTCTCTCTCGGTAGACCCCGATGTTGACGCAGCTCCCGAGGCAGACGCAGCTCAGGAGTACGACTACGTCCTCGACGACACCACCGACGACCTTGCCCTTGCCCCAGAGCAAACAGGCAAGCACCCCCATTTTGAGCATGCCTATATCGCATATTCTCTTCTCTCTTATGCTTGCATTAGAACTGCTGCTGCTACTGTTTCCTATATTTGTTGCATAGCTTGTTTATTGTAAACCTGCCTTGCTACCTTACTGGTTATCCTAGACTGCTTAGTATAGGCTGGGTAGAGACATGACAGATACCCCCACTTGATCCCGACTGCCCTGCTGGATATCAGAAGACCCGATCATCGGGATTGAAGACTAGACCCTGGCACCGCATCTCACTTCCCCCTTAGTTGCCGACACTGCTGGGTTACGGTCGAGTGCCGAGGGTGATACCTCGTCAGCACTTCTGATGTTAACCTTGTAGGTTAGTTACTCGGTCATGGTAAGCGAGGGTGATTCCTCCTACACCACCCCCGATAACGACATCGTTGCGCAACTCCTCAAGTGTGGACCTCGAGGGTGATTCCTCCTTCGTTCACCTTGATGATAATATCGAGCGGGAATTCCATCGAGGGTGATTCCTCAGGGTTCCCCCTTGGTGTTGGACACACGAATACCATTGATACTGTGACTTGCACTAAACTATGTTACTAAAGACGGGTCGGCCCTGAGGGGTACCCACGCGAGCTTAATGCGAAGTGATGTGGAGTCGGGTTGACCTGGATGGTGCCCGCGAGATAACTACGAGGCGTGGCCGGGCATTCTTAGCCCTTGCCGCAAGTCCTCGAGACGGGGCGACGGGGTCACATCGATCGTGAGTCTCTGCTCGTTTCCGCGCGCTCCTAATCCACTACGGTTTGGATATTTGATCCAAGGGGCCTCTGGCCCGATAGCACTAACCATCACGTGGGCATAGTATGGGCATTCTGCGTCGTATACTTCAGCCGAAGCTTAATAGACGTCAGCGACTGATGCGGCACACGCTGGGTTGGACTGGGAACGCAACCGCGCTTGTATAAGGGGTTGCTAGGTCTGCTCACCGGCGGTGCACGTAACGTGCAGGAGTTCCCGGGGCGATGGCCCAAGACCCCTGGGGGCATAGGTTAGTCCGGCGTGCTGACCTCTCTGTTAAGTATTTGGTCAGGTTGCGGCGTGTTGCTTAGCTGAGGCCGGGCATGACCCAGTAAAGTGTGTCCGTCCAGAGTTAAGCGAGCGTGGTGGGTAAGTTGGTGCACCCCTGCAGGGAAGAAACTTCTATCGATAGCCTATCCTACGGTAACGGACACTCGGAGTTGTATCCCGATCGGTACAACTAGAACATGTGATGAGAATTGGATAGTACGGCTCTGGGATTGCTTTCTCGCAGGGAGTCGAGAAAGGATCTCAGGTCGAGGTTGATGATACTACTACTACTACTATACATTATGTTCATCTGTTCTCTTCTATTGCTGCAAGACTGTCAAAGATTGTTGAAGATGCTAGTCTTCGATAGGACTAGGTTTCCCCCTCTATTCTGGCATTTCTGCAGCCCAGTCCACATATACAGCCATTCCTTTGACAATGATGCATATGTAGTGTAGATCCTTGCTTGCTGAGTACTTCGGATGAGTACTCACGTTTGCTTTATTTTCTTTTTCCCCCATATTCCATTTGATGCCACCAGACGACGGAGCCCCTGAGCCAGACGCCCTAGCCGACGACCAGTACTACTACCCGCCTGGCGAGTACTACTACTACGAGGAGCCGACTGACGACCAAGAGTAGGATCGGAGGGTCCAGGGCAGGAGGCCTACGCCTTTCGATCGTAGTATTTTATTTTACCCCGCCTCTGTGAAGGCCTATTTCTCTCTCTGTATTATATCTGTACTGAGATATCTGATGCTTCCGCTGACGCTTGTATGCCATCGAGCTATGTATTCGAGCCCTCGAGGCCCTGGCTTGTAATATAAAGCTTGTATGACTTTATTTATGTTTTAGAGTTGTGTTGTGATATCTTCAAGTGAGTCCTTAGGCTTGATCGTGCGCATTTGCATGTATGATTAGTGCATGATTAAGCCGGGGTCGTCACACACCATGATCCTGTGTGTGAGTAGGAAATTTTTGAAATTACTACATTCCCCAACAGTGGCATCCGAGCCAGGTTTTATGCGTAGATGTTATATGCACGAGTAGAACAAGAGTGAGTTGTGGGCGATACAAGTCATACTGCTTACCAGCATGTCACACTTTGGTTCGGCGGTATTGTTGGATGAAGCGGCCCGGACCGACATTACGCGTACGCTTACGCGAGACTGGTTTTACCGCCGTGCTTTGCACACAGATGACTAGCGGGTGTCAGTTTCTCCAACTTTAGTTGAACCGAGTGTGGCTACGCCCGGTCCTTGTGAAGGTTAAAACAACACTAACTTGACAAACTATCGTTGTGGTTTTGATGCGTAGGTAAGAACGGTTCTTGCTCAGCCCATAGCAGCCACGTAAAACTTGCAAAACAAAGTAGAGGACGTCTAACTTGTTTTTGCAGGGCATGTTGTGATGTGATATGGTCAAGACATGATGCTATATTTTATTGTATGAGATGATCATGTTTTGTAACTGAGTTATCGGCAACTGGCAGGAGCCATATGGTTGTCGCTTTATTGTACGCAATGCAATCGCCCTGTAATTGCTTTACTTTATCACTAAGCGGTAGCGATAGTCGTAGAAGCAATAGTTGGCGAGACGACAACGATGCTACAATGGAGATCAAGGTGTCGCGCCAGTGACGATGGTGATCATGACGGTGCTTCAGAGATGGAGATCACAAGCACAAGATGATGATGGCCATATCATATCACTTATATTGATTGCATGTGATGTTTATCCTTTATGCATCTTATTTTGCTTTGTTTGACGGTAGCATTATAAGATGATCTCTCGCTAAATTTCAAGGTAAAAGTGTTCTCCCTGAGTATGCACCGTTGCCAAAGTTCGTCGTGCCAAGACACCACGTGATGATCGGGTGTGATAAGCTCAACGTTCATCTACAACGGGTGCAAGCCAGTTTTGCACACGCAGAATACTCGGGTTAAACTTGACGAGCCTAGCATATGCAGATATGGCCTCGGAACACTGAGACCGAAAGGTCGAGCGTGAATCATATAGTAGATATGATCAACATAGTGATGTTCACCATTGAAAACTACTCCATTTCACGTGATGATCGGTTATGGTTTAGTTGATTTGGATCACGTGATCACTTAGATGATTAGAGAGATGTCTATCTAAGTGGGAGTTCTTGAGTAATATGAATAATTGAACTTTAATTTATCATGAACTTAGTCCTGGTAGTATTTGCAAATTATGTTGTAGATCAATATCTCGCGTATAGCTCCCCTGTTTTATTTTTGATATGTTCTTAGAGAAAACTAAGTTGAAAGATGATAGTAGCAATGATGCGGACTGGTTCTGTGATCTGAGGTTTATCCTCATTGCTGCACAGAAGAATTTTGTCCTTGATGCACCGCTAGGTGACAGAACTATTGCAGGAGCAGATGCAGACGTTATGAATGTTTGACAAGCTCGTTATGATGATTACTTGATAGTTTAGTGCACCATGCTTTACGGCTTAGAATCGGGACTTCAAAAACGTTTTGAACGACATGGAGCATATGAGATGTTCCAAGAGCTGAAATTGGTATATCAGACTCATGCCCGTGTCGAGAGGTATGAGACCTCTGACAAGTACTTCGCCTACAAGATGGAGGGGAATAGCTCAACCAGTGAGCATGTGCTCAGAATGTCTGAGTACTACAGTTGCTTGAATCAAGTGGGAGTTAATCTTCCGGATAAGATAGTAATTGACAGAATTCTCTAGTCACTATCACCAAGTTACTGGAACTTCGTGATGAACTATAATATGCAAGGGATGACAAAAATGAGTCCCGAGCTCTTCGTGATGCTGAAATCAACGAAGGTAGAAATCAAGAAAGAGCATCAAAGTGTTGATGGTTAACAAGACCACTAGTTTCAAGAAAAGGGCAAAGGGAAGAAGGGGAACTTCAAGAAGAATAGCAAGCAAGTTGCTACTCCCGGGAAGAAGCCCAAGTCTGGACCTAAGCCTGAAACTAAGTGCTTCTACTGCAAAAGGACTGGTCACTGGAAGCAGAACTGCCCCAAGTATTTGGCGGATAAGAAGGATGGCAAAGTGAACAAAAGTATATTTGATATACATGTTATTGATGTGTATTTTACTAGTGTTCATAGTAGCCCCTGGGTATTTGATACTGGTTCAGTTGCTAACATTAGTAACTCGAAACAGGAGTTGCAAAATGAACAGAGACTAATTAATGACGAGGTGACGATGGGTGTTGGAAGTGATTCCAAGGTTGATGAGATCACCATCGCACACTCCCTCTACCTTCGGGATTAGTGTTGGACCTAAATAAATGTTATTTGGTATTTGCGTTGAGCATGAATATGATTGGATCATGTTTATTACGATACGGTTATTCATTTAAGTCAGAGAATAATTGTTGTTCTGTTTAAATGAATAAAACCTTCTATGGTCATACACTCAATATAAATGGTTTATTGAATCTCGATCGTAGTGATACACATATTCATAATGTTGAAGCCAAAAGATGCAGAGTTGATAATGATAGTGCAACTTATTTGTGGCACTGCCGTTTAGGTCATATTGGTGTAAAGCGCATGAAGAAACTCCATTCCGATGGACTTTTGGAATCACTTGATTATGAATCACTTGGTACTTGCGAACCATGCCTCATGGGCAAGATGACTAAAACACCGTTCTCCGGAACTATGGAGCGAGCAACAGATTTGTTGGAAATCATACATACTGATGTATGTGGTCCAATGAATGTTGACGCTCACGGCGGGTATCGTTATTTTCTCACCTTCACAGATGATTTGAGTAGATATGGGTATATCTACTTAATAAAACATAAGTCTGAAACATTTGAAAAGTCCAAAGAATTTCAGAGTGAAGTGGAAAATCATCGTAACAAGAAAATAAGGTTTCTACGATCTGATCGTGGAGGAGAATATTTGAGTTACGAGTTTGGTGTACATTTGAAACAAAGCGGAATAGTTTCGCAACTCACGCCACCCGGAACACCACAGTGTAATGGTGTGTCCGAACGTCGTAATCGTACTTTACTAGATATGGTGCGATCTATGATGTCTCTTACTGATTTACCACTATCGTTTTGGGGTTATGCTTTAGAGACGGCTGCATTCACGTTAAATAGGGCACCATCTAAATCCTTTGAGACGACTCCTTATGAATTGTGGTTTGGCAAGAAATCAAAGTTGTCGTTTCTTAAAGTTTGGGGCTGCGATGCTTATGTGAAAAAGCTTCAACCTGATAAGCTCGAACCCAAATCGGAGAAATGTGTCTTCATAGGATACCCAAAAGAGACAGTTGGGTACACCTTCTATCACAGATCCGAAGGCAAGACTTTCGTTGCTAAGAATGGATCCTTTCTAGAGAAGGAGTTTCTCTCGAAAGAAATGAGTGGGAGGAAAGTAGAACTTGATGAGGTAACTGTACCTGCTCCCTTATTGGAAAGTAGTTCATCACAGAAACCGGTTCCTGTGACTTCTACACCAATTAGTGAGAAAGCTAATGATGATGATCATGAAACTTCAGATCAAGTTACTACCGAACCTCGTAGGTCAACCAGAGTAAGATCCGCACCAGAGTGGTACGGTAATCCTGTTCTGGAGGTCATGTTACTAGACCATGACGAACCTACGAACTATGAGGAAGCGATGATGAGCCCAGATTCCGCGAAATGGCTTGAGGCCATAAAATCTGAGATGGGATCCATGTATGAGAACAAAGTGTGGACTTTGGTTGACTTGCCCGATGATCGGCAAGCCATAGAGAATAAATGGATCTTCAAGAAGAAGACTGACGCTGACGGTAATGTTACTGTCTACAAAGCTCGACTTGTTGCGAAAAGATTTCAACAAGTTCAAGGAGTTGACTACGATGAGACCTTCTCACCCGTAGCGATGCTTAAGTCCGTCCGAATCATGTTAGCAATTGCCGCATTTTATGATTATGAAATTTGGCAAATGGATGTAAAGACTGCATTCCTGAATGGATTTCTGGAAGAAGAGTTGTATATGATGCAACCTGAAGGTTTTATCGATCCAAAGGATGCTAACAAAGTGTGCAAGCTCCAGCGATCCATCTATGGACTGGTGCAAGCATCTCGGAGTTGGAATATACGCTTTGATGAGTTGATCAAAGCATATAGATTTATACAGACTTGCGGTGAAGCCTGTATTTACAAGAAAGTGAGTGGGAGCACTACAACATTTCTGATAAGTATATGTAAATGACATATTGTTGATCGGAAATAATGTAGAATTTTCTGGAAAGCATAAAGGAGTATTTGAAAGGAGTTTTTCAAAGAAAGACCTCGGTAAAGCTGCTTACATATTGAGCATCAAGATCTATAGAGATAGATCAAGACGCTTGATAAGATTTTTCAATGAGTACATACCTTGACAAAGATTTTGAAGTAGTTCAAAATGGAACAATCAAAGAAGGAGTTCTTGCCTGTGTTTTATGGTGTGAAGTTGAGTGAAGACTCAAAACCCGACCACGGCAGAAAATAGAAAGAGAATGAAAAGTCATTCCCTATGCCTCAGTCATAGGTTCTATAAAGTATGCTATGCTGTGTAACAGATCTATTGTATACCCTATATTGAGTTTGGCAAGGGAGTACAATAGTGATCTAGAAGTAGATCACTGGACAGCGGTCAAAATTATCCTTAGTGGAATAAGGATATGTTTCTCGATTATGGAGGTGCCAAAAGGTTCGTCGTAAAGGGTCACGTCGATACAAGTTTTGACACTGATCCAGATGACTCTAAGTCTCAATCTGGATACATATTGAAAGTGGGAGCAATTAGCTAGAGTAGCTCCGTGCGGAGCATTGTTGACATAGAAATTTGCAAAATACATACGGATCTGAATTTGGCAGACCCATTGACTAAACTTCTCTCACAAGCAAAACATGATCACACCTTAGTACTCTTTGGGTGTTAATCACATGGCGATGTGAACTAGATTATTGACTCTAGTAAACCCTTTGGGTGTTGGTCACATGACAATGTGAACTATGGATATTAATCACATGGTGATGTGAACTGTTGGTGTTAAATCACATGGCGATGTGAAACTGATTATTGACTCTAGTGCAAGTGGGAGACTGAAGGAAATATGCCCTAGAGGCAATAATAAAGTTATTATTATTTCCTTATTTCATGATAAATGTTTTATTCATGCTAGAATTGTATTAACGAAACATAATACATGTGTGAATACATAGACAAACAGAGTGTCACTAGTATGCCTCTACTTGACTAGCTCGTTGATCAAAGATGGTTATGTTTCCTAACCATAGACATGAGTTGTCATTTGATTAACGGGATCACATCATTAGGAGAATGATGTGATTGACTTGACCCATTCCGTTAGCTTAGCACTTGATCGTTTAGTATGTTGCTATTGCTTTCTTCATGACTTATACATGTTCCTATGACTATGAGATTATGCAACTCCCGTTTACCGGAGGAACACTTTGTGTGCTGCCAAACGTCACAACGTAACTGGGTGATTATAAAGGTGCTCTACAGGTGTCTCCGAAGGTACTTGTTGAGTTGGCGTATTTCGAGATTAGGATTTGTCACTCCGATTGTCGGAGAGGTATCTCTGGGCCCACTCGGTAATGCACATCACTATAAGCCTTGCAAGCATTGTAACTAATGAGTTAGTTGCGGGATGATGTATTACGTAACGAGTAAAGAGACTTTCCGGTAACGAGATTGAACTAGGTATTGAGATACCGACGATCAAATCTCTGGCAAGTAACATACCGATGACAAAGGGAACAACATATGTTGTTATGCGGTTTGACCGATAAAGATCTTCGTAGAATATGTGGGAGCCAATATGAGCATCCAGATTCCGCTATTGGTTATTGACCGGAGACGTGTCTCGGTCATGTCTACATAGTTCTCGAACCCGTAGGGTCCGCACGCTTAAAGTTCGGTGACGATCGGTATTATGAGTTTTTGTGTTTTGATGTACCGAAGTTGTTCGTAGTCCCGGATGAGATCATGGACATGACGAGGAGTCTCGGAATGTCCGAGAGGTAAAGATCGATATATTGGAAGGCTATATTCGGACGTCGGAAAGGTTCCGAGTGATTCGGGTATTTTTCGGAGTACCGGGGAATTACGGGAATTCACCGGGGGAAGTTATGGGCCTTATTGGGCCATACGGGAAAGAGAGGAGCAGGCCGCAGGGGCTGCTGCGCCCCTCCCCTTGCTGGTCCGAATTGGACAAGGGATTGGGGGGGCGCAACACCCCTCTTTCCTTCACCCTCTTCCCCTCTTCCTTCCCCTCTTGGTGGACTCCTACTAGGAGTAGGATTCCTAGTAGGAGTCCCCTACTTGGTGCGCCACCCATAGGGGGCCGGCCTCCTCCCCTCCATCCTTTATATACGTGGCCAGGGGGCACCCCATAGACACAACAATTGATCATTGATCTCTTAGCCGTGTGCGGTGCCCCCCTCCACCATAATCCACCTCGATCATATCATAGCGGAGCTTAGGCGAAGCCCTGCGTCGGTAGCATCATCATCACCGTCACCACGCCGTCGTGCTGACGAAACTCTCCTATGAAGCTTTGCTGGATCGGAGCTCGCGGGACGTCATCGAGTTGAACGTGTGCTGAACTCGGAGGTGCCGTGCGTTCGGTACTTGGATCGGTCGGATCGTGAAGACGTACGACTACATCAACCGTGTTGTGCTAACGCTTCCGCTTTCGGTCTACGAGGGTACGTGGACACACTCTCCCCTCTCGTTGCTATGCATCACCATGATCCTGTGTGTGCGTAGGAAATTTTTGAAATTACTACGTTCCCCAACAGCTCCGGCAATCGCTAAGTCTCGAGTGGTTCAACCGCCTAAGAACACCGGTTATACCGCTGCAAAGATTCCAGCTGGAACAACTGGGTGACTACAACCATGTACCGCATAGCAACCCAAAATGAATCACCATTTTCCGGTGCATGGGCGGTACATCAGCCGGAACAACCGCCCGGAAGTGCTCGAGTAGAGTGGCTAAGTCTCTGGCGGTAAAACCGCCAGAGCCAGCGGTACAACCGCACCACCCAGACCTGGAGCACTGCCTAACCCGAGGGAATCCCGGCTTGGGCGGTAGTTGTTCCTGAACAACCGGACAGTCGGTACAACCGCGAGCTTGAGCAATAATACAGCCGAACCAAGAAAACAAGTAAGACCAAAACTGCCATAACTCCTGCATATGAACTTTGACAAACTCAGGCTTGATGGAAAACTAGCGACAAGAGCTGTCAAATTAGGACAATATGTTCAGAAGTGGCAAGATAAATATGCCAATGGTATAGAGGTGTGAAACCTCCATTAGAGAAAAACCGACAAAAACTCCAACATCAAAAACACAATAGATGATGCATATGAAATCCATTTTTGATGAACTTGAGCTTGTCATGATGATGACCACAAGCTCTAAAACTCACACGGGTAAAATCGAAAACAAGAACCAAGAAAGATGATGCCAAGGATGCAAATGTTTGAACTCTCTACAAACGATACGATCAAGCTACTTACTAGAAAGCCCCCCCTGATAATACGGCTATCGACCCTATAACCCGGTATCCCAACTAACACCACGAGACCGGTAAAATAGAAAACCTATCAAGGTTATACCTTTGTCTTGCGCATAGTCCACTTGAGCTAGATGATGACGATCCTGACCTCCTCAAGTTGGACCACATTTCTTGATTGCGCTGGCTCGATGAAGACTAGTAAATTGCTACCCCATACTCCAATATGGTTGAGCCTCTCTTAGGCACATCTTCGCATGTCCATTATCACCAGAATACACGACAAGCTTCAAGCATATGATCTCTTCGTGATGCCCCTCTTGAACTTTCACACCGCAACCTTGATGATGATCACCACTTGATGTCATCCTCCATTGGTTATATGAGACCTTCCTTTTGATGCAAACACATGGAAACAAACCTAACCCCACAAAGAAACCTCACAAAGAACATGGGTTAATACACAAAGCGTAATGGACAACGCTTACCATACCATGAGATCACATGATCCTACTCGGTACATCTTCTACACTTTGTGTGTTGATCAACTTGAATCCACTCTTAGCACTTAGTCTTGATCAACCTTGTATCTTATCGTCTCTCTTCATCAAGATGATGTCTTGAAGGTAACATGAATGTTCACAATCTTCTTCTTCAAGACATGCTTGCAATAGCCCCAACTCTCACATGACCAATGTTTGGATAACTCCATGAATAACACCTTGGTCAGCAAATAATCTTCTTCTTTCAACCTTGAAACCAACATATGGCCTTCAAGCATTGCCTATGGATAAATTTTCAAGTACAACTCAAAGCAACATTAGTCCATAGGGATTGTCATCAATTACCAATACTAAACATGCTCTTTCATAAACTCTTGTCATGTGTTACCATGGTCCCTCGCTCCCTAGGTACGCTTGCATACTTGAACAAAAAGGAAGTAATTAATAATTTGTGTCTAGATATTATTCTATCTTGCACATCAGAACTGTTCGTGGTCCTGCTATCTGGGTTATGAACTATATAGAATGCTTGAAAAATATAAAGAAAACCACCATCAAGATCTCATTTCACATATGCATCTCAGATTTTACATAGCCTGATGTCCATTAATTTACTCCGTTAAGCGAAAAGGAGAAAAAAAACAGGACCACTGCATTAGTATGAGAGCCTAAACATATGGTATACTCCAAAACAGGGTTGTTCCTAGGATTTTAGGGGCCCGGGGCGAGATTAGAGCTCGGGGCCCCTTATAGGATTGCCTACGGACCGATTTCCTAGCCGTCTTTCCTGCTTCTTGTTCGATCCCAAAATTCAATCTTGCGCCCAACACCCGATGAAATTGTTTTACCCACTAGGAGGCAAAATTGAAAGTACTATCAAATCTAGTGCATTTAGAGAAAAATAGATTAACCATAATCATGGACTAGTTTCTTTTCCTGGATTATCGCTTTGCATCTGTGTGTTCCATAGAATATTGCAAAGAACATAGACAATCCAATCAATTTAATGGGAAAGCATCTATATATACATTGCAATTAGCACCGGACGTAGTGACTCCTAGACAGATGCCATGTAATTATTATTATTTCTATATATGTTTTCCCTAAGCATCACATCAAGATCTCTATATCGGACATGCCCTTAGTATTTGAAATTTAGCGCAATGCTTTTTATTAACTCGATAATACCTACGGCAACCATGGCCAATCAATCAATTAACAATGGCCCATGAGAATAACGAAGATCGAATATTGATTATCATTTATAACTTTTTATTAATTACTATGGGAAAATCAAAATCTTTAGGGCACAATTCCTTGTCTAGAATCAGCTTCTCGCCTCGTTGATGGGGAGTCGCCGGCTGAAGTAGTAGTGGCAGCATGGCGCATGCTAGGTGGCCATCGCTTGTCCACCCTTGTTCAATTGGTTCCGATGGTGGCGAGGCGAAGAGGCCAAAATCCATCCGGCGGCAGCCGCCGACACCGTGCGTGCATGAAGTCGTAACTGGTGCGCCTCTCCGAGATGGCTGACTCGATCCAAGATCCGCGATCGTACCTAATTAGTAGCCACAGCCACGTAGTAACTTGGGCCAACTTAGCACGTTTTTTCAGTCGATGAAAACCCAGCAGCCGGCCTACATACATACGTCCTGGGTGGGGGTCCCTGCGCTCCGGGGCCCCGGGGCGGCCGCCAGCCGGCCTACATACATACGTCCTGGGTTGGGGCCCCTGCGCCCCCCCACCGCAGGACTGGGCCTGCTCCAAAAGTCCATGTCAATTGTTGGTAAGATACACTACAACAAATATTTGGTGAACTAGCGCGCACTATACAACGGCGTCCAGGATTTCATTACAACAAATAATGCTCGTGGGATAAGTGTGGACTTTTATTTGGTTGTGTGCACAACTATTTTAATTTTGATGACCAAAGAAGAGACAGAGTACTCTAGTACTTTTGCGGTTTCATTTGGATATTACCGCCGCAAATTAAGCTCACAATACTTCTCACTTGACATGGCTATATGTGTGTAGAATCGTCCAAACAAATGATGTTTGGAGGACGCAAGAACATTTGGTGACAATCATGCCTCAGCTGCAAAAATCACACAATGGAAGACAACGAGCTAGACACCCTGTTTCTTGTTTTTTTTGGCCTTTTGTTTCGCACATAGCAAAAACACAACCGAGATGCAACAGCGTACCCAGTACAGATTGATACATGTGCATCCTCGCCTTTGCAGGACTTGGGAGCACCACGCCACACTCCGAACAAACCTCCAAACCCAGAGTAACAGTCAGCAAACAACTAGCACTACCTACGTCCCCTGCCTATGTATGTACACCGAGAGTTAATCTACCAAGCCTGCACAGCCTATGAACAAACGAACAAAAACCAAGATCGAACAACAACACCTAACCTAGATACATGGTGGCTGAACAGAGGAGCAGGCAGAGACGATGTAGCAGGAGCAGGGTCGCAGGAACATCATATCGACAAAGCATCAGTCATGGTGGCAGAGCAGCATGACGACGCAGCGCCGGATGATGTAGAGCCTGGCCCTGTGCTCCCGCAGCATCCTCGCCAGCCTTCCTCCTCCACTCCCACCTCCACCTCCTCTTCCCTTTTGCTTCTCTTGCTTCCTCACATCGTTCATCCGAGCTGAACTCGAGGGCAAGAGAGCCAGGTGGCCTGGAAAGGGCCGGTGCGCCTCTCTCTTCTCTATTGGATCTGCTTCTTCTTTGGCTGTGATTTGTGTGGACCACTTCGACGTGCTTTTATACTAGGGGAATCGCCTCCTGGCACAGAGGCAGACTCCATGGATCTCTAGTCTCTCCTCACATGCTCGCCTAACTGTGCAGAGTATGATAATCCATAATCAACCAGAGGTTCGTTTGTGTGTGCGAGTGTGACAGGGAGAGAGAGGGAGGGAGGAGGGAGTTGGTGGAGCAGGACGAGTGGCAGGCACATGCAGCAGCGCCGGTTTATCTCATCAAGTTAAAACAAAAGTTGGGAGATCGGTTTATAATAATAATAATGCATACATGATGTCATGAAATATAGTGTTCCATTCTGGTACTTAATTCATTCACGGGTTAATCATTTCGTTTAATAGTAGCTAGTATGCAGCCATGCAGGCGAGGCAGACAATGCACGATCGAACATGAAATGAAACAGGAATGCTGATAGTTTGATTAATTGAATTCCAATATAATTGGGCAAATTTTGTATGGTCCAATGGAAAAACTCTTTCTAATAAAATACTACTCCCTCCGTCCCACGCTAGTGTAAGAAACGCTCTTATATTATGAGACGGAGAGAGTAGTAAAAAGAATATATTACACTCTTGAAGTTATGTCACTAACTGTACTTTAATTTCCCTAAAAATACAAACTGTACTTTAATTAATCTGTAAAACCGTCTATGTTCAATCGTACGCATAACACCGATTAATTAGTATCTCCACGTCGGAGGCCTAAACGCACTTTTGTCCAATCAAAGTGCACTTTTCTCTAATCAAAGTGCACTTTACTCTTAACAAAAGAATGATATCCGGTCCTGGCATCGCGGCAAGTTGACGTGCTCGCATGCTCGGGGTCAGGTCACGTGATAGCCACATGCAACGTTAACTAAGCTGAGTTTTCGTACGACCCCTATATGTAGAAGTATTAACCTACTGCGCGTCGTACTATTGCAGTTTTAATTCACGGGCCGGCGACCGTACAACACCCTTGGGAAAATCTCACGTGTCATGTGCACTCGCAGGGATGACGCCTTTGAGCATAGGCTACTGCCGGACTAAAATCTCATCGCAGGCAGTTCTGACCAGTTTTGCCCATTAATTCTAACCTAAAACCCGAATTTTACCGCTCTAGAGTCTAGACATCTCATCCGGGTCGAGAGAGACAAGTCTCTCTGCGTCTCAAGATACAATTAGCAATGGCACGGTGCTTCTTCCGGCCTCACTGGCCCTACCTGAACACTTGTGCTGTGCATGCATCATATTTTACCCCAAGAGATACATGCATTTCTCTCATAAAAAGGAAGAACCCCTTGTATGAAATGTGGAGCTAGCTAGCAGCTTCATGCCGCTGCACGGGCGCATGCGCATGCACATGCACATGCACGATGCAGCACAGCGGAGCATGCAGCGGCGGCACCCTCTCCTCTCTCTCCGATGACTCACGCTCCGAGGGGACAAATCGCCTCTGTATAGCCGGTAGAGCTAGCACGCTCAGCAGCGGGTCCCTCTTGACACACACCGGATCAGCTAGCTAGCCAGCTCCATGATCACGATATGCCTTTAATGTCACTACCTCCTCCTGTTCCTGTTGAGATTCACTCAAGATAATCTCACATGCATGCTGCTATGGACATGGTTTCTCGGAAGGAAGGCGATGGGTGGACGGAAAAGCGCAGGCAGCCGGTGGAGATATTTCCGAAGACGGATGGAAAAGCGAGGCTGCGCTGGCTGAGATATTTCATTATTTCTTGACACGGATGGAAAAGCGCGGCTGGTGGCCAGGTAGGCAGTCGAGGGACACATGACAATGAATGATCGATCTCTCATGTGTATGCTCTGCCCCCTGTTCTGTTTGCCTGCTCAATTTGTCAGTCAAGGGTGACAATAATGTTAAGTGCAAGATCCAAACTGGTATTTCTTTAGGTTCATAATGACACTTTTTTAGTTTTAATTTAGTAGTAGTATAATGCATGACGTCACGATGATAATGTTAAGTGGGACTAAGCCGGTACTTCCGGCTTTTCATAATGTCACCGATGCCCGTTTGGTTGGATTGGATTCCAATATATTGGGAGCCTTACATGCTCAGAGCTATACAATTTTGTGGTGGGTAAATACTCACTAAGATTTATAATTTCGTACATATCACATAAGCTGCATATTCGTGGGGTAGTCGTCGATCCAAACCCTCGTCTTAGCATATCATAATACACACTATATTTCGATGAACCAACGGGGCTGGTAAATCATCTTCACTGCTGGCTATCAAATGGGTGCTCAAGTGTCCAAGATTACCTCATTTAAATTGGTTTGACTCCTCCTTCGCCCATTTAAGCCGACGGTACGTGCTCTCTTTCTGCTCGGGGTGATCATGTGCCAATGCCAGGCACATGAGCAACTTCTAAGCGCGCTTAATTTCGTAACATGATGGAATTAAAGGCCACCATACGTATACTACCACTCCCATGCCTTTTTTGCAAGGGGCCTCGTGCGTTCAACAAACCTAATTAAGCTTAGCTGCCATACTAAGTACTACCTCGATCGTGCATGTATTGGTGCTAACTGATTGCAGAGAGCAAGTTTAGGCCTCATTTGGTTCATAGGATAGGAAAGTCACAGGAAGTGAGATGACATGTATCTGAAATCCTATGAATAGGAATAGAAAAGAAGATGCCCTTTGGTTCACATCATAATACTACCTCGATCGTGCATGTATTGGTGCTAACTATACAATGACAACATACTTAAAAATAAGATCAGCACCAAGATCCAGACCATTTCACATACACTTTTTGGAATTTTACAGAAGCTGCTGGCTGTTTACCACGTCAAAAGAACAAGAGAGCACAACAAGGATTTACTCCAACAATCCACGTCACTTGTTAGTAAAATGCGCAAATAACACTTTTTGGTGACACTGAAAAATGAGACTCCACAATTGATAGTCCAACAATCCAAGGGGAGACCGCTCTCTATAATTGTGCATAGTTCAACTAGGATTTGCTCCAACAATCCAAGGGGAGACCGTTCTCTACCCTCCATGCCCAAGAGAAGAGAGTTGTTGGGCATACCACACTGCCATCCCTCCTCCATAGGTAGATTGTCACGTATGTACCCTCACCCCCCCCCCCCCCCCCCCAAGTGGAGGCTTCGATTTACCCGATGGCATCGCCAATCTAGCAAATAAGGTTTGTTGGAGCCCCCTCATCTCGAAGGTATTGGCTGTGGCGACATCGCTAACTCAGTGACTTAGATTCCTGTGCCAGCCCTCTAGCCAACGAGGTTAGGGTTTGCAGGGTTTGAGGAGTGCCGGCAGCGGCGGCCTCCCCTTGCAGTTTGGTCCTTCGGCATATTCTTGGTCACCTTTGTAGGGCCTCTGGTGCCTGTGTAAGTTCTGTGAGATCTTTTGAAAGTTGGTATCTTGGAAAAAAAATTAGCAACTGAAAAAAAAAATAAGCAACGGTATCTTGGATTTGTAGATCTTCCGGCGATGGCTTCACGATTTCTTCTAAAGGCCATTAGTCTGGTAGGACCGTGACATTGGTTGCATTCCAACTGTGATGAATAACAATTGGCTGGCTCCGGTGATGGAGGGGCAGTGGTGACGATGTCCCGTCAGCCCCTTCGTGATGAAGAAGACGATCGACCTCTTGGGATATATTTTCTTGATTTTTTCAAGGGCGTCTACATTGTTGGCTTGATCAATAGATCCGCAAAAACAAACTGACACCGAAAAGATACCGGAAAAAATAATGAGGCTGCCACTTTCCAATCCAGTTCCAAAATGTGGAATTTTAGGTTTTCTCTCGCTCTCTGGCTAATAAGTCACAACTCTGGCCCCACAAGTTAGGCCCCATCATGGAAAGCGCGCCAAGAGGAGTTAGGTGGACCTCCACGTCGGATGCACATCACGAGCAAAGGGCACTTTCCTCCAACAAAAGTGCAGCTTACCCTAATACAAAATGATATCACATCCCTCCAACCTCCTAATCATGATTACAGTTTTGCTATTTCACATCTAGATGTGAAATAGCTATCTCACATCTAAGTTATCCAGCACATGATCAAAAGCTGAAATATTCATGCAAACCGTTGATCTGCTCCGTGTCGCTCGTTGCCAATTTTTTCGCCTGGCTGTGTCGGCCTTCCAGGCTTGTTCTCGCACGGCTGTCTCGTTTTGTTGGGCTGTTGGTTTATACGGGCTAGCAACATCGGCATAGCTGTTTTCTAGTTATTGTTTTTTTATGGGCGTTGGCATTTTTTTGGTGTTTGTACGCGGGTCATGGACAGAATAAGAAGACACGGGTATGCATTTTCTTCAGGTCTTCTCATCTTGTTCCTCACTCTTTCTTCTCACTCCCGTTCTTCTTTTCGTCGATTATGAAGAGTCGGCAGAGCGAGGGCGAGCACTTAGGAATTATATGTTCCATGTCTATTTTTAACGCACATAAACTTGCTTGAAATTCATTTGTATGTCTAATTTTGGCATACAACATACTACGTTTCAACCTAGTTGCATGTGCATCTTTATTATGCAACTTGTCCGATCCCAATCTTGCTGCATGCCCATTCTAGACACGTAATTTAGCCGACCCTGACTCACTTGTATGTCCACCTGCCGTGCACAAATCTTTTTTATGTTTTCTAATTGGTGCACAAATTTTGTGAACATCTTTCCAAATTTACGAACATTTTTTTGTTTCATGACTATTTGTTAAATTTGTGAACAAATTTTCTTTTTGGCAATATTTTTTTTTGATCCTTCGCTTGCTAAATCTCACCTAGATGAGATTTAGCCATGTCTCATCCTAGTTCCTATCCGTTCGATCTGTTGTTGTAAATCTCGTGCGAACTTTTGATAGCTGATTGTTTTTGTCGCGTGCGGACCCTCTGGTGCGTCGCTTGTCTGATTGTCACGCATTTCGCGCCCACACATTTGTTTGTTTGGGCCGTTTTCAGGCACATTTTTGTTTGTCTTCTTGGGAAGGGGGGCGTTGAATTGAAGGGTTGAGCGCCCGTTATATGAATGGAAGAGACAATCTGAGTGCTAGTTTATGGCCTCTGTTTTCGTTCCATTTTGTTGAAGATTCTTTTTTATTTTGTGTGTTTTATTTTTTGTCATATAGGCATTAACCTTTCAAGTCGAGACCCATAGAAAATAAAAATTTTGGGGATTTTTTGTCGAATAATATGATCGGTCATTGTATGTTCGCCATTTTGACACACAATTGTACATGTCACGATCTGTACAATCTCATCTAAGTTTTTAACGCATGATCCTTTGTTGTTGAGATTTTCATGCAACACTTTAATATGTGCCGCATTGTCGGCCTGTTTCGCAGCTTGCATTTGTTGTCGTATGGTTATGTTGTCGTGCGCTTGGGTTGTTTCATGGCTCGCGTCCATCGTCGCGTTGTCTCGATTTTGACATTGTGCGAGTTACAACATTTTTAATTTCGTATTATGGGGGTCGGTCAGTTTTTGTGTGTTAAGCTTCAGTGTCCGTAAGGCCTCGACATTTCTTGACTCGCTGCTCTCTCTTTATTCATTGAGCTGCGGTTCAGTTTTGATTTTGTTTGTTGTATTTTCTTCTTCTTTCTATTTTTATTTTTTGTTCATTTATTTATTTTAAATCCGTGTTGTACACTTAGATGATTGTTTTATTTTAATTTTTTATTTTCTTTTTTCCCCTTTTTTCTCTGTTCTCTTTTCTATTTATTTGATGATAAACTCATGAACCTTTTGTTGTTCTAGTTGTAAATCCATCCTTACTACGTAACTGAGCTTGATCATTTTTTGTCCCAGTTATAAGTGCACCCTCTTGACACGTAATTAGGAGTTCGAACCTTTTGTCCCAGTTGCAACTCCACGCCCGAGATAGAACTTTGGGGCCACTTTTTTTGTTGTCTAATTGCAAGTCCACCCTTGATATGCAGCCTCTATCATTGTTTTCACAGTTGCAAGTTCATCCTAGACATGCAACTGGACAGGGGGCATTTTTGCCCCAGTTGCAACTCCACCCTCGACATGCAATTGGGGTGGCCCATCTTTTATTGTATCAATTGTAAGTCCATCCTTGAGACGCAACTGGGGTCGGACCAATTTTTTTTTCAGTTGCAGGTTCACCCTCGACACGCAACTGGGGTGGGGGTTTAACTCTTTTTTAATCCTAGCTGCAATTGCACCCCTGACTTGCAATCGAGGGTCAAGTCTATTTTTTTGTCCTAGTTGTAAGTCCACCCTCGGGACGTAATTAGGGCATGACCATTTTTATCTCGGTTACAAGTCTACTCTCAACACGCAACTGGGGGTCGATTTTTTTATCCCAGCTGCAACTGCATCACTGACATGCAATCGAGGGTCAAGTCTATTTTCTTGTCCCAGTTGCAAGTCCACTTTTGACACGCAACTAGAGCCGGATCCATTCTTTTCTAGTTGCAAGTCTACCTTCGATACTCAGCTGGCCCCGGCCCATTTTTCCTCAGTTGCAAGTCCACCCTTAATACACAACTGGGGGCTGACATTTTTTCCCAGATGCAACTCCATCCCAGACATGCAACTGGGGCCCGTCTTTTTGCCTCAGTTGAATCCCATTCTTGTCCCAATTACAAGTTGACCCTTGACTCGCAACTGAGCTCATAGTTTTCGTAGTGTCCCGGTTGCAAGTCCACCTTCGACTCGTAACTAGGCATGTGTTTTGTTTTCCATCCTAGTTGCAAGTCCATCTTCGACTCGCAATTGCGCCCATAGTTTTTTGTTATCTCAATTGCAAGTACACCATCGACTCGCAACCGGGATGTGTTTTGTCTTTCATCCTAGTCGCAAGTCGACTGTTGACTCGTAACTAGCTAGCTCGTAGTTTTGTAGTGTCCCAGTTGCAAGTGCACCTTTGAGTCTCAACTAGGCATGTGTCTTGTTTTTCAACCCAGTTGCAAGTCCACCCTCAACTCGCAACTGGGCCCATAGTTTTGTTGTTGTCCCAGTTGCAAGTCGATCCTTGACTCGCAACTGGGCTCGTAGTTTCATAGTTGTCCCAGTTGTAAGTCCACCATCGACTCGCAACTAGGCTCATAGTTCTCCCAGTTGCAAGCCAACCCCTCGACTCGCGACTAGACATGTATTTTCTATTTCATCCCAGTTGCAAGTTCACCCTTGACTCGCAGCTAGAACTGTAGTTTGTTTCATCCTTGATCGACTTGCAACTGTGCTCATTTGTTTCATAGTTTTGTTTTTTTAATTACAAGTCCATGCTCGACTCGCAACTGGGCCCATAGTTTGTTGTTGTTCCAGTTGCAAGCCCACCCCTCGATTCACAATTAGACCCATAGTTTTTTTTGTCCCAGTTGCAAGTTCATCCTCGACTTGCAATTGAGCTTATTTGTTTCGTAGTTGTCTTAATTGCAAGTCCATGCTTGACTCGCAACTGGGATCATATGTTGTTGTTGTCCCAGTTGACTCGTAACTGGGCCCATCTTTTTTATCCCAGTTGCAAGACAACTATCGACTCACAACTTGCACCACATATTTTTAGTAACATCATGTTTTAAAGTTCACATAATGTATTTTAGAAAATTTAATTGAATTTTAAAAGATGTTTCCAATATTTGGAAATTTTAAATTCACGAGAAATTTTGAATTTTTTTTAAATATGTGAACATTTTTGTCATGCCCGTGAACAGTTTTAAATTTCAAGAACATTTTTTTTTCAAATTTGTGAACCTTTTAAAACAAATTGTTCACCATATAATAGAACATGGTCATTAACATTTTTGTAGTTTGAAAATATTTATTTAAATCCATGAATATGTTTTGATCAAACTTTGTATTTATTGAAAATTAATGTACAAAATGTAAAGGTGAAAAATGTAAAAACCAAAAGGCACAAGAGAAAAAATTGCTTCATAGCATACTGGAAGCTAGCGATCAGAGACGTATTGGTAAGAAGATAGCGATCAACACAACAACGAATAAATCCATGGTAGCACTGTTCAAAGCTAGTGATCAGATCACCCTAAAAAAAAGCTAGTGATCAGATTTTTTATACAAAATACTAGCGATCAGATGTGCCATACGAGTAAACTAAAATAGTGGCTTGACGTATAGGCCAACCCACCCAGTGGACCTGCAGGCAAGCTGATTTCTTTGTTTTTTCTTTGACAAATATAATCAAACAAACAAATAAGTTACCCTGCAAAAAAAAAACAAATAAGTTAAAAAAACAATGATTAAGTGAGGTGGCGATGACATCATATTTAATATGTGACATTGTTAGATGTAAGATATTATCTCACATCTAGATATGACATAGTCGGACCCGCTTAAGATAAACATAGCAGCGGTGCTCCATCGACCCGGGGTCTCATGTACTCTGTGACACCCACATGCAAATATTCTTCGGTGCTTAATTAGGCTGCGCTTTCATACGACTGCAATCCACAAACCCACCGCGCTTGCATCATAGCCGTTGTTAATTCACGGGGTCAGCGACGGTACGACGATCTTTGGAAAATCGCGGGTGACACATGCTACATTGCTAGAGGGCCGCGTCTGAACCTACTGTGCTTAGCTAATGCTGGGCGCAGGGACAGCTCCCGTTTTGCTTCAGAGTTCTCTCGTGCATGCATCAGAGATGATATTTTTGTCCAATACCTCAACTAACCCCCGTGGTAGTAGTAGATGATGAGTTTGAATAGCTCTAGGACATGTGTGATTGGTGAGGGCATGTACAATAGTTGATAAGATAGTCTTATCTTAAGTCTTGCATTTAATTTAGAGATGACAATTTTTTTTTCTACAATGAGTCATCTCTTCGCCTTATCTTCAATAATTAGCCATTCCTAAAAACGCGGTGAGACATATTATGCTAAGAGATCATCTCTTGTCTTCTCTTAAATAAGAGAAGACAAGTCTTTTCTTATGGGGCGGCCAATCCTCTTCCTCCCAGCCTTGATGCTATATGGGAGGCAGTGCTACTCCAGCTCGGTGTCCATGGCTTGTTGCGGTGGAGAGCTCGGCGGCCCAAGTGGTTTCGTCCCCGGTGCCGACGAGTTTCCAGCCGTTCGGGAGTGGCTTGGACCTGATTGCGTTCCTCTTCTGATCTTAGGGGTCCTTTCTGCATATTTCAGGGACTACTATGTAATTTCCAGTTTGTTATGTGTCCTGTTGCTGTTGTACCTTGTTGCAATATCTAATAAAGTTTAGGGTCCTTTGGGACCCTACCCTTGTTCAAAAAAAAAGTCTTTTCTTATGAGTTCTCTCTCCTTCGTCTCATCATTTATCCTACGTGACACTCCTAAGATATCACCATTTTAGGTGCTATCGAATCCTAGCCCATCATCCTCGGGACAGGAGATCCCCTGTCGTAGAGAAGTCCACTAAAAGCACGATGAAATTGAATATTGCGCTCCGGTCCCTGGATATGATCTCCTGTCCCGAGAATGATGGGCTAGGATTAGATAGCACCATCACCAATCACACATATCCTAGAGCTATTCAAACTCATCATCTACTACTACTACGGGGTTAGTTGAGGTATTGGAAAAAAATATCATCTCTGACGCGGGAGATCGTGTGAACCAGTCCACATATGCCCCCTTTAGCTTCACCCTAGGGCCTCCAGGCCCAGTTATCATTTTCCTTTGTACACAAAAATAATAATAATAAAACATTTGCCATTATGTATGTAAAAAAGGGAGTATAAAAAATTGCCGTATTATGCAAAAATAACTTTGCTACTGATCTGAATTATGAATAATGCCATGGTATCATAAAACTGCCATTACTCTAATTTTTTAATTTACAATGAGTATGATAAAAAAAAGGTCATGTGATCTACAAAACAAATTGCCATCTAAACTTTGAAAACTGCCATCCTGTAGATAAAAAATGTTTTATTTGGATAATAAAAAAATAAAAAATGCCAAGATAAAAAATGCCATCTCTTAATAATAAAAATACCATATCTCAATAATAAAAATGACATCTCTTAATAATAAAAATGCCACCCCTTAATAATAAAACAGACATCTCTTAATAGTCAAAAATGCCATGTCTTAATAATAAAAAAGGTCATATCTTAATAATTAAAATGTCATCCCTTAATAATAAAAATATCCATCCTTTAATAACAAAAAATTCTATCTCTAAATAATAAAAATGCCATCTGTTAAAAGTAAAATTTCCTTGTAGAAAAACAAACTTATCTTGTGAAAAAATGTCTAAATTGCGATGTCACATATTTCAAAATTTTATAAACTGGCATGTTAATTTTTCTAGAAAAAATTGCCATGTATACCTAAGCAAAAAGAACATATAGTTCCATCATGGTGAAAAGATAGAAGGCCCAAAAAAAGGAGGGCTTGGGATTCGAACCGCCGTCGCCCATGGGCAAGCTCACACTGCTAGCCAATGTAGTGCGCTGAGGTGTTATAAGAAGTAAAATGTTCATTGCCTTTTATCTTATAGCATACTGATTTCATTATTTGAAGTGGCGTCGACTCTGGGTTGAGATCCGTGCAACGATGAGGAGGGCGTTCGCTGGCAGCTGCCACGCCAGATAACATTTTTGATAGTAAGATCTATGAGTTTGTACATTAAGCCACATATCTCAAGGTACCCATAGATATTCAATTGTTACACATGAATCTTATAGAAAGACTTCGACAAAAATTACAACTATTGTTTCTCAAGACAACATTTGGGCCCACAAATTTCCTTCATGAATGACATATCATTGTTGAAGATGAACTAGTAAGCAGTAACTTAAACATAAAATGTGCCAATTATATCTTTTTTGTGAATTTGGCGGCGCAATTACGCTGTAATCCGGCTAGTTAAAGCTAGATATTTTTTTTGCAAATGGGTTTTATCAATTCTGTAATCAGTAGTCTCAGTCAAGGTTTTTTACTTTAAAAAACAATTTCGGATCTCACCGAATATGCGATTTTTTGCGTATTTAGGACACTATTTTGGATTGGATATTTCAAATTTCACTTCATTTTAATGAATTTTAACCTAATTTAAATTTATTTTGAAATTAGTGTGAATCTGGCTCGAAATTTTGGGATTAAAAATATTTCGGACCCCACCAAAATTTATGAATCTTTGGAAAATTCATTGAAATTTTTAACCCTGGTCTCGATGCCACAAGTACATTTCTACACCGGGTGGACGAATGTTAAGTTACACATTTCGATTAATTTATATGTATGATGTTAGTTTCTAAAGTACTAAACTAAGAGCGATGCAAGTGATTGAATAATTACCCCAAATGCACAAGCAACAATGCTTCCAGTTTTTTGAGTATCTTCACAAATAATACTATGATAAGTGTGGACTTTTTTTTTTATTTTAATTTTGACCAAAGACACAGAGCACTCGAGTACTTTTGTTGGTGTCATTTGGATATTGCCGCCGCAAATTAAGCTCATTTGACATGGCGATACGTGTGGAGATTCGTCCAAACAAATGATCTTAATTTGGAGACCGCAAGAACATCTCATCACAATCATGCCTAAACGGTAGAATCACACGATGGAAGACAAAGGGCTGGACAAACATTTTTCTTCCTTTCTTTTTCTGGCCTTTCATTTCCCATAGAGCAAAAACACAGCCAAGATGCCAACAACGTGCCCAGAACAGATCGATACATGTGCAATCCTCGCCATAGCAGGACTTAGGAGCACCACGCCACACCGAACAAGCCTTGAAACCCAGAGTAACCGTCAGAATTCAGAAAACAACTACCTACGTCCCCTGCCTATATGTACACCAAGGAATTAATCCGCCAAGCCTGCACAGCCTATGAACAAACGAACAAAACCAATATCAAACACCTAACCTAGATACATGGTGGCCGGACAGATGAGCAAGCAGAGACGATGTAGCAGGGGCAGGGTCGCAGGTACACATCGATCGATGGAGCGAGCGTCAGTCATGGTGGCAGAGCAACATGACGACGCAGCGCCGGATGATGTAGAGCCTGGCCTTGTGCTCCCGCAGCATCCTCGCCAGCCTCCCTCCTCCACTTCCACCTCCGCCCCCTCTTCCCTTTTGCTTCTCTTGCTTCCTCACATCATCGTTCATCCGAGCTGAACTCGAGGGCAAGAGGGCCAGGTGGCCTGGAAAGGGCCGGTGCGCCTCTCTCTTCTCTACTGTATCTCCTTATGCTTTGGTTGTGATTTGCGTTAACCACTTTGACAAGGTTTTATACTAGGGGAATCGCTAGGTGGCACAGGGGCAGACTCTCTCTTAGCTCTCTCACATCTTTGCCTACCTGTGCAGAGTATGATAATCCATGATAAACCCGAGGTATGTGGTAGGAATGTTTTAAATAGCGGGCTATAAAAAATAGCGGCGGGCCTCCAAATCAGCTATAGCGGGCTATAGCGAGCTTTTGTGAAGAAGACCATTTAGCGGCATCCTGTTAAAAAGGCTATAGCGGGCTATAGCTCCGGCACATGCAGCATTTCTGGGATGATGAGTGCCAGGCACATGCAGCAGCACGGCTGAAGCTGCGCTAATTACGCCTCGGGTGGTGCTGGTAATGGCAGCTCGACAACGGGTTCATCTTGATGAGGGAAGAACCACATCGGTTCGTTGCTTAATTACACCGTCCAGGATTGCTAATTCCACGAGCATCTTCCTCTGGGATTCACTCCCACTAGCTAATGAATGGCTTCATTCTACTTGACATCTTGTTTTGTTGAAAGAGAATATCACGACTATTGAGTCTGCCAAGAAGGATGCATGGAAATGGACCGTTTATGCCATCTACTCGGGAGATCAATTTGTATTAATAATTGTGTATGCATGATGTCAGGAATATTATGTTCCATTCTAATGTTGGTACTTCAGATTTCAGATGTCAGGAATATTTATCCATCCAAATCATTTCGTTTAGCACTAGTGTGAGGCCGGGGTTAATTGGTTGGCTTCCAATACTGTTGGGCGAATTTCATATGGATGGCCAATTCTATATGTGCAAAATGCAACGACAAACTTTTTAAATAAATAATAAAATAATAAATTGTACTTTGGAGCATCAGTTGTGTTAGGGTATCTCCAACGCCAACCCTCAAACCGCCCGTAACCATCCGGACCGTGCAGTCCGGACTTGTTGTGCCATCCAACATGAGTCTGTATCGGTCTGCAGGGCGGTCCGGACGTACTTTCTCCCGCAAACTGGAGACAAACGTTGGGGGCTTTGCGGGCGTCCGGACAGCACCCAAGACCGCTTCTGACCCTCCTGACCCACCCAATTCCCCTCCTCACTCGCCCGCGCGTGTTTCCGTTTGGCGCCAGCTTCCCGCATTCATGCCGCTGCAGAGCAGATGCGACCTCTCACTGCCTCCGCCATTTAAGCGGCGCGCCAGCCGAGGGTGCCATCCGCTGCACGCCCGGCTAAGCATGCCTCCTCACCGCATTCAAACGGCTGCAGACTGCCCGCCTTCCTTCATTAAACCCTCGCGTCTGCCGAGATACGTACTCCGGCCACATGTCCGTTCGCGAGCCGGCCAACATTAAACATAACACCGGTTGGCTTCTTGCGTTCGCCCGCTATTTAAAGGATGCCAAACGCCGGCCAAGAACCGCACCACACCTTCGCTCCCCATTTCCTCCTTGAACAATTTTCTCCATGGCATCCGGCGAGCAGGAAGAAGATTTCCCCGGGATAAAAGCCAGCTGGGTGGCCCATCGAGCCCGCTGGTCATGAGCCGAGGAGTGGCGAGTTGCTCCAGGTCGGCACCGGGGGGAGGGGGGGAGCACGGCGGCACGAGCATAGTGGCTGCCGTGGACGGTGCCGTGTCGTACCGCCCCTCCCGTGCCTGCGACCGCGCCATCCGATGTCAACGCGCGCGTAACCGCGCCATGCCAGCAGAGAAAGAAGCTGGATGCGCAGACATCTATGAGGTGGCGGCCAGCACGTCCGCACCCGTCGTCATCATCGAGGAGAAGTAGAACACGGGAGGTCACCGCCGCTTGGATCCCATGAAGACTATCTCCGAGGCAATGCCGGCGTACACAACCGGTGTCTTGCCCTCTGGCAGGCCACCATTGTCTCCCTACCCCAAAACCAACTCTGATCCGTGCAGCGTAGGGACCCTTCCCTTCCGGCTGAAGCATCAGCTGGCGGTTCCACTACGATGAGCAGTGGGGAGGCGAGCCACCCTTTGCGCTGAAGCATATATCTCCGGGGCTCACGGTTGCCGGACATGGGGACGATAATGGAGATCCACCGCGGCCGACGGTAGATTAGTCAAGGGTATCCATGTCGTCGGAATGCATATCGGCCGGCGCCGGCCATAGAGTAGTTTTATCTTAGTCCGGTATTGTTTTTACTTAAAAATACGTCCAAAATGTAAATGTATTCGTCTGGTTTGCATGAAATCCGCTTTGTTTGCATGAATTTCATCCGGTTTGTTGAAAAGGTGTTCGAAATGTATGCGGGCAGCGTTGGATGGCGGCCTCCCACATCCTTGTCCATGGACAGATGCGGGAGGAAATTTGTGGCTCTCCTTGGGAGATGCCTGTTGAGTATTATGATTATTAGAAAGTATAGGTTAGACTATGATTTGTTCCTGTCTTATCTTGTACTCCAAGTTAGTCACGGTGCTCATATATATATATATATATATATATGCCCATGAGGCTCAAGCAATAAACAACCGATTCCATCAATCCCTCTCTATCCCTTCTAACATGGTATCAGCCTAACCGATCCAACCCTAGTCGCTGCCGCCGCTTCCGCCCCGCGCGCCGCCCCCGGGGCGGTCGGCCTCCATGACCGTCGTCGAGGCCGCGCTGCCTGTACCTAGGGTTCGTCCATCGGTCGTGTTGACCGGCTGCCCTATAGAGTCTTTTTTCCGATCTTTTGATCAGGGTTTTTCTCTCTCTCGCCGGTCGTTTTGATCTGCGTTTACTTTTTAGTTTTCCGATCTAAGATCGGTTTACGTCGCCCGCACGACACCCGCGTGTCTCTACTCTGACACCTGCGTGACCACACGGCCTCCTCCCCGACCCGACGGCCTCGCGCGATGCGGCGGCCCATCCCGGTTTTTCTTCGCGCATCTGCCCGCCCGTCGCTCTGCGCCGACCGTCATCGCCCTCATCTGATCAGGATCCTACATCACCACACCTCCACGCCGCTCGGCTGCATCTGTCCGCCGACCCTGGCGCCACGTCGCACATGATGCGTGGACCGGCTGCGTTGTGATGTGGAGCTTGCGCCCCTCTGGAGTGTGGGCTACGTGCACACGCCGGCTGTTCGCGCGTGGCCTCGGTGGCTCGGCCAACTCATCACCGACCTGCGATCCCCGACCTTGCGAGCGGCCAAATTGATCACCTGGTCGATGCTCTGCTCCATCCGCGCCGCGCGACCGACCTAGCTAGTCGCTTGTGCGGGCCTTCACAGGTCCTGTGAAGATCGTCCCCGAGTTCCGCACGCCCCTCCACCGACCGAGCAACGGGCTGCTGCTGCGTCGCCCCATCGAGTCGCAGCGCCGCCGCCCCGTGGTTCTCCCCACGGCAGCATCGACTCGCGTGTCACCGATGCGTCGCCCCTTCGGGCCGTAGTGCCGCGACACTAGGTCCACACCGCCGCCCCGAGGCCGTCCCCGCGGTTGCACCGGCCCGCGCTGCACCGTTGCACCTCCCCTTCGGGCCGTAGCGCCGCGGCCCGCGGTCCTCGTCGCCGCCCCGAGGTCTTCCCGCCGTAACCCCGCCCCGCCTGCTGCCGTTGCGTCGCCCCTTCGGGCTGTAGCGCCGCGACCCGCAGTCCACTCTGCCGTCCCAGCGCGTCGACTTCCCTTGGTATGCGTCGCGCCACGCCTCCCTTGGCGCGGGAACGCCACTGTCTGCGCCGGTCTTCGTCATGCTGTCGGGTTCTTTGCCTACTTCAAGCACCGCCGCCGCGCTCTTAACCTAGCCACTGCCGTCGCCGCTCTTCTTCGGCCGCCGCCGCTACAAACCCCATAGCCGCCGTCCATCCACCTCCTTCGTCTTCGTCGAGTACCAGCTCATCGCCAGCGTCACCGTCATCTTCCCCGACCACTGTTGGTGACATCGGCCTCACGCCGATTGGCGCCACAACCGTCGTCGAGTCTCCTTCTCTGCTGGCCCCTCCGACTCCTCGACATGGCGTACAGCTCGTGCAGGTCCCTCGTCTACGCATTTCTGGTGCTGGCAAGCCTGGTGCGGCGCTTTGTCAACTTCGTCTTCGTCCGTCTACGCATCCCTAGTGCTGGCAACACCGTTGCGTGCCTTTGTCCATGATGTGTCCCCGGGCTTGGCAAACCCGGCGCGACGCTTCGTCAACAACGTCTTCTTCCCGGCGCACCACTACTTCGACACCACTACGCCTATGACTAACTTGGCGCCTCCGTGTGCCTGCGGCTCCACGGCGACTTCCTCGACACCGGCTACCCCGACTCGACATCGACCACGGCATTCTTTGCACGACTACCTCGACCACGGCTACACCGCCCTACGCTTTCGGCTACATCGACATCGACACAAAGGGCTACCGCTTTGCTTGAGCAACCTCGTCGGTTTTGACTCCAGCGACAACTTCCGCGATGCATCGACCTTGACGACTGTGAGGGGGATATGTCCGTCGGCTTACCTTCGTATTCTTCTTCAAGTCTCACCGTTTGCATCGCTACCTTTGTGACTGCGGGGGGATGTTAAGTATTATGATTATTATGAAGTATAGGATAGACTAGAATTTGTTTCTGTCTTGTCTTGTACTTCAAGTTGGTCAAGCCTGGAGCAATGAACAATGGATTCCACCAATCCCTCTCTATCCCTTCTAACAATGGCCTTACGCACAACACCAGCAAAGTCTCTCTCTAAAACACACAGACACAGGCCCCATTAAACACCATCAGACTGCACTTTAATTTACTCTTAGAGAAAACGATATCCCCTGCCTACTGTCCATGTGACTGCAATGCACAACCAACCAACTAGATCACATAGTAAACTGTCCTCGATGCCTTGAGATAAACTTTTTTGTGCCGTACCTACGTGCAGGTCGGTCCAATAGAAATCAAACCCGTGGGTCATAAGGTCAAGGAAACATGCATGCCAGAAGAGAGTCGCCGATGGAAATGTTTATTTGTCGTGGTCAAATGTAACAGAGTTGTTCGTGCAATCAGACAGGAGCTAAAAACAAAACATAACCTGGCATGCCATCTATCCCCCGTGCCCTCTAATGTAAAAAATCGTAATGTCTACGTTAAACCAGTCCTTGATTTCCTTGGATATTTTCGGTATCCTATAGTCCATCAGCCAGATCACTAGGCCACGATCTACAGAACAGGGTGATATTCTGACGCATACGCCATTTTCATTTAATTTGACCTCTATAGCAACTGAATAATTTCTCAGATCGGAATATGAATTTACTGATGGAATGATCTGATGTCGGACAAATTGCGTATAAACTGTTTTTGTTGAAGATATGAATTCTCGCACAGATCCACAGAATTACCATGGGGAATCGTTAGTTGGGTGACTAGTGAAGATGGTTTGTGCATGTATCTGTCGTAGCAAAACGACCGTGCGGACCTCGCCATTTTTAAGCTTGGTAAACCTTAGTGATTGATAGGTGTTGTATCATGTATGCGTACGAGTATGTATGCAAATTATACTCTACATGCCTATGAAGAATTGATTCGCATTTTTCACTGTTTTTGCTAATACCCAGTTGCCTAAAATTTCTTTCGACTCAGTCAATTTGGACAAAAATCTGAGACAGAAAATGGCGGTGACGCGACGATGAATTGGACATGAATGACCTTGAGCTGGGATCGACACGACAACGACGTTCCCGCTGGTGGAGAGTCAAAACATTATTGTTTGGGTGCGGAGGGGGGTTAGCTAGAGTGATAGCCCGAGGTGACATCGACCACGGCATTCCGCTAGCATCTGGCGACGGTTTCAAAATAAAGTGAAGAACATCCGCTAGAACGGACGGTTGGGAGGTTGAAGGCGACCATCCAACCTTTCATTTTTCATCCAATGGCTAAGGTAAGCTGAGGTATAGAGGGTCCGATTTCTCAATTGTCAGGGTTCTCTCAACAACCGCAGGTGCCAACGTGGCAAAGCGTGGAAACACGTAGGCACGGAAAAGTGCACTAAAAGCGTGATGAAATTAAATATTGTGCTCCGGTCCCCAGGGTATATGATTCCCTGTCCCTAGGATGATGGGCTAGGATTAGATAGCACCATCACCAATCAAACATATCCTAGCGCTATTCAAACCCATCAGCTGCTAAAAAAAATCCTCTCTGATGCATGCACGAGAGAACTCTGAAGGAGCTGTCCCTAAAGCAGGTGGCTCGGTTCAGACGCGGCCCTCTTGCAACGTAGCATGTGTCACCCGTGATTTTCCAAAGATCGTCGTGCCGTCGCTGACTCCGTGAATTAACAACGGCTATGATACACCCGTCAAAAAAGAAACAACGGCTATGATACACGCGTAGTAGGTTTATGGGCTTCTAGTGTGGCCTGGACCCTTAAGTGTGGCCCTTCAGTCGTATGAAAGCGCAGCCTAACTAAGCACGGAATATTTGCATGTGGGTGTCACAGAGTACACGACCCCGAGTCAGAAGGAGCACCGCTGGTACGTTTATCTTAATCACGATTAGGAGGTTGGTGGGAGCACTTGATATCATTTTGTATCAGGGTAAGCTGCACTTTTGTTGGAGCAAAGTGGTCTTTGCTTCTGATGTGCATCCGACGTGGAGGTCGACCTAGCGCTTACCACGATGAGGCCTGAGTTGTGGGGTCGGAGTGGTGACTTATTAGACAGAGAGAGATGGAGAGAGAAAGAGGACCTCTCAAATACCATATTTTCTTTATGGTCTCAAATACAACATTTTGGAACTAGATTGAAAAGTGCCATCCTCATTCTCTCTTTTCTTCGACATCTTTTCAGTGTCACTTTTTTCGTGGATCCATTGATCAACCCAGCAGTGCGTACGCCCCTGGAAAAAATACGTCTTGAGGTTCAACCGTCTTCTTCATCTTGAACGGGGTGATGGGGCATCGCCGCCACTACCTCTCCATTGCTGAGCCAACAAGTCGTTATTGATCACAAATGGGAAGTCATCAAAGCCACAGTCTTATCGGACCAAGGTTCTTGAGAAGAAACCGTGAAACCGCCACCAGAAGATCCACAAAACCAATATCCCAACTTTGAAAAAAGCTCACAGGCTTCACACCCGTACCAGATAGTAGAAGCAACACCAAGGTGATTGAGAAGAGGCCAGAGGACCAAACTGCAAATGGAAGCCACACTGCCACCACACCACAAACCCTGCAAACCCTAACCTCGTCGGCCCAAGGGTCGGCCCAAAACTCTACGTGGTGCCACCGTAGCCACTATTGTTGAGATTGGGAGGCTCAAGGAAACCTTACTTGGTAGATCGACGTTGCCGCCGCCACCAACAAAGCTATGTCGCTTAACCCTACTAAAATTCCCAAACTAGGGAATACTATAGATTCATCCGATAGACCGGGGCCTCTCTACACCCCATACAAATGGATCCAGTGGAAGGGGGAGGGTGCGGCGATCTACCCTTTGTTATCGAACATCGAGAACGGTCTGTATTGATTCTGAAGTAGTATCTCTTTTCAGTGTCACCAAAAGGGTGTGATGTGCACTCTTGTTTCCTCCCCTAACCTAGGCGGCTATGTTAAACTCTCCCCTCCAGACTTCTGGCGAGCCCGTGGATTCGCCTCTCCTCTGCCTACCGTTCCAGTGGCCGGTGGCTGGGAGGGGAATCCCGGTGCCCCCGCTCTGGTTAATAGTTTAAGTTACGGTTTTTAGTCCTCGCGGCCGTGGTGCTCGGGCGGATGGGCGGCACTTCTTCTTCGAGTTAATCTTCTAGGCTCCGATCCTCCATGAGTTTGCCTATCTGGACGTAGTCAATGGAGCTCCGGCATAGATTCCTGCAGTCTCCTTGGGGCGCTGAGGTTAGGGTTTCTCGTCATGTGGTGAGATTTTGTGTCAGGTGTTTCAGATCTATGCAAGGATTCAACAGCGACAATTGCGGCTCTAGAGCGTTGGTCCTTAGGGGCACATGCACGAAGACTTCCCGGATGTCATCGACAAGGTCAAGCCGGTTTCGATAGGGACGACGACAGCGGCACGTCGGCAGCTCGTTCTGGCGGTATTAGTGGCCGCTCGGTGCTCTTGGAATCTCGATGTAATTTTTTTTATGTTTGAGATGCTTTGTATTTCCGGTGAACTTTTACAATAGATCTGATCACTTTGGCCAAGAAAAAGAGAGTGTGATGTGCACATTTTATTAACAAGCGACATGGATTGTTGGTGTAAATCCTTGGTGTGCTCTTCTGTTCTTTTGACGTGGTAGAGCATCTCCAACAGCCTTTGTATATTTGCACTCACTTGCTATTTTATAAATCTTGGCCAAAAAACCTTCTCCAACAGCCTTTGTATAAGTGGTCCCCCACCAATTTTTTTTACAAAGCTTGCTATATTTGCACCCACACTTTGCATATTTGCCAAGCCAAAGGCCACTTTGTAAATTTTTAGCAAGCCTCCTAAAAGCCTCACTTTGTCTCAATGACAAGTGGGTCCGTGTACTAGTGTGTGTGTGTGCTGCGCGTGCGCTCTGTGTGTGCTGCGCGTGCGCTGTGTGTGCGCGTGTGTACGTGTGTACGTGTGCGTGTGTGTGCGTGTGTGTACGTGTGTGTGCTGCGTGTGTGTGTGTGTGTGTGTGTGTGCTGCATGTGTACGTGTGTGTGCTGCATGTGTGTACAGTGTACGCGTGTGTGTGCTGCGTGTGTAAGTGTACGCGTGTGTGCATGTGTACGTGTACACGAGTTGTGCTAGTATACATATACATGTACGTATGCTAGTGTGCAATGTGTCTATGATAAACTGTCCCCACATGTCATTGTGTGTTTTGTGCAAATATAGCAATCTAATATACAAAGGCTACCAAAGCAAAAAACATGTTGGCTTTATAAACCTTCTCTCTCCTCTTGCTATAACAAGTTTTTAGCAATCCAATATACAAAGGCTATTGGAGATGCTCTAAACAGGAAGCAGCTTTTGTAAAATTCCAAATGTGTACGTGAAATGGACTAGATCTTGGTGCTGATTTTCTTTAGCTATGTTGTCATTGTATAGTTCATCAGCCAGATCGCAAGTCCACGGACACTTAATTGCGCAAACTAGAATAATATCTACACACAATCTTTCTTCCTTCTACTTGGCCCTGTCGGCCACCTGAGTATATACAGCATACATCCTCGACACTGCAGTATGTAAGTAATATAAGAAATCTAAGAGCGTTTAGTTACGGAGGGAGTATATATGAGTATGTAAAGTAAAACTGCATGCAGGCGTCATGGATGACTAATTAAACTTGCCCTCTGCGACCGGTTAGCGACAGCGAGCTGGGAACTAGCCATGCCCGATCGAGGTACTTAGTATAGCAACTAAGCTTTCAAAAACAAAACAAAAAACTTAATTAGGTCTGTTCAAACACACGAGGCCCCTTACAAATGGCATGGGAGTAGTATACGTGGCAGACCTGACCCGGCCGTAAACTAACAACGGAAATAATACGTGAGATGGCCTTTAATTCAGTCGTGGTAAGTTTAAAAAAAAAAAATCAGTCGTGGTACGAAATTAAGCCCGCCTAGGACTGCGCATGTGCCTGCCACATTACCACCTTTTTTTTGCGGGTGGCCCATTACCGCCCTGAGCGGGCAGAGAGCACGTACCGTCAGCTCCGTAGTCGCCGAGGCAGCGAGATATCATTGTTTACCTGAAAATGTAATCTTGTTGGGCTCGATGCCTCGATGTCTAAATCACCACAGAGCAATTTAAATGGGCGAAGGAGGGGTGAAAACAATTTAAACGGGGTAATCTACTACGACGCTTCAGCACGAATTGGTAGCTAGAGAAACTAATTTACTACTCCTTTGTTTCATGCTAATACTATAGCACGTAATATTATGGTTTTGATCAACAATTACTCCACTAGTTATGCAGTTTTTTTTGCGGGGATACTAGTAATGCAATTTATTGGATACATGAAGAAAATTATTATTCTAAGTGAGTATTTATTTCGTTTTTTACTTTTTTCAAGAAAACTTTTGATCTATTCATCATGCCACGGCAGTACAAAGAGGATAAAAAAAATCATGTCCGTAGACTACCTAGCGACGACTACAAGCACTGGAGTGAGCCGAAGACGCGTCACCGTCATCGCCCCTTCCTCACTGGAGCCTGACCAAACTTCTTGTAGTAAACAGTCGGGAAGTTGTCGTGTTAGGCCCTATAGGACCAGCATAACAGAACATCAACCGTCACCGATGAAGAGAAGTATGGATCGAAAGGATCCAACCTATTGGCACACGATTGATCGAAGACGAACAAAGACGGGATGAAAGCAGATCCAATGAAGACCAGTACCGACCGAATTCCGTGAGATCCGCCAGAGACACACGTCCACGCGCCCTCCAATGACGCTAGAGACGCGTCATCAGAACGGGGCTAGGCAGGGAAAAACTCATTTTAATATTCAGAGAGCCATCGCCGCCTCGTCTTCCTAAGCAGGACACAAGGCATAAACAAACTTGCAAAAACACCTAAAAGAAGGACAATCCTCCCGCCGGCAAGGGACGGGGTCCATCGCACCTCTTTGGCCCTAAGGCTACCAGAGATGACTGCGCTGGCAGGAGGCGAAGAAACCTTAAGTTTTTCTCTTAGGAGGAGGCAGCGGCTGTGTCCAAATTGACTCGGCCGGTTACGCCTTGCCAGTAAGTGAGTAGTTATTGTACACCATAAAATTGAAAGGCTCCCAACATATTGGAACTCAAATCATCGGCTTTTTTTGGATGTGTCCGAATACAAAGCCGAAAGTACCATCTTAGTCTCACTTAACATTATCACCGTGGGCATCATGCATTATACTACTACTAAAACTAAAAAAAAAGGTGTCATTATATATGAACCTAAAGAAATACCAGCTTGGATCTTGCACTTAACATTATTATCACCTTGCAATAATGCATGCATATCCCCCAACTTGGTGACATAATGGAGCAGGCAAACAGAAGAGGAGCAGAGCATACACATATCCGAGATCCGACCGGGCGAAGAAGGATCATATGTCCCTCAACAGCCTGCCTGCCTGGCCGCCAATGGCGCTTTCCCATCCACGTCCGCCACTACTAGCAACGCTTTTCCATCCGTCTCTCAAGATATCTCCGCCAGCGCCAGGCCGCGCTTTTCCATCCGTCCCAACAAATATCTCCGCCAGCTGGCTGCGCTTTTCCGTCCACCCATGCATCGCCTTCCAAGAAACCATGAGCATGCATGTGAGATTATCTTGAGTGAATCTCAACAGGAACATGAGGAAGTAGTGGCATTGAAGGCATATCATGATCATGCATGGAGCTGGCTAGCTGATCCGGTGTGTGTGTCAAGAGGGACCCGGTGCTCTCTACCGGCTATACAGAGGCGATTCGTCCCCTTGGAGCGTGAGTCATCGGAACTCGCGCAACACGAGAGTGTGAGAAGGCGCCGTTGCATGCTCTGCTGCGCTGTGTCGTGCATGTGCATGTGTACTCCCTTCGTTCTTAAAAAGTGTATTTCCAATTTTGTTGAAAAATCAATTTTTTTACGTTTGACCGTATTTATATAATAATACATCAACATTTATACTATCAAATTAGTAGCATTAGATTCATAATAAAATATATTTTCATCATATACCTATTTGGTTTCACAAACATTGATATATTTTTGCACAAACTTGGTCAAGCTTTGATATAATTTGACCCTACCACAAAGTTGGAAGTACACTAATTCAAGGATGGAGGGAGTACATGCAGTGGCATGAGGGGGTTCATCCTTTTTTTTCATGCGAGAAATGCATATCTCTCTCGTGGTAAAATATGGTAGATGCACAGCACAAGTATTCAGGTAGGGTGAGGTCGGAAGGAGAGGGGTTTTGGTCCGGCAGTAAGCTTTTTTCATGCGAGAAATGCATATCTCTCTCGTGGTAAAATATGGTAGATGCACAGCACAAGTATTCAGGTAGGGTGAGGTCGGAAGGAGAGGAGTTTTGGTCCGGCAGTAAGCTCTGTTCAAACGCGGCATCCTTGCGAGTGCACATGATACCTGAGATTTTCCCAAGATTGTCGTACGGTCGCTGGCCCGTGAATTAAAATGGCAATAGTACGAGGCACGGTAGGTTAATACTCCCTCCGTTTTAAATTACTCGTCGTGGTTTTAGTTCACCACGACGAGTAATTTGGAACGGAGGGAGTACATATATAGTGTGGTCGTCGTACGAGAACGCAGCTTAAGCAAAAGAGTAATCGCATGCATGTGGCTATCGCGTGACCGCGAGCATGGGAGCGAGCACGTCAACTTGCCGCGATGCGAGGATGGGATATCATTCTTTTGTTACGAGTAAAGTGCACTTTTATTAGAGAAAAGTGCGCTTTGATTGGACAAAAGTACGCTTAGGCGTCCGACGTGGAGATATTAAAGCGGGTTATATGTGAACGGCTGAACATATATACACAACTATAAAGTGACACAACTCCAAAAGTACAATTTATTCGTTTATTACTTTAAAAAGAGTTTTCTCTAAGCGTTCCTTGGCGGGTAGGGCAAACTCTCCCCTTAAGGCTTCGTCGATGAGCCCATGAATTTGCCTCTCCTCTTCCTACGGCTCCAGGGGCCGGTGATGAGGAGGGGAATCATAGTGCCTTCGTTGAGGCTAGTAGTTTAGGTTATGGTTATTTAGTTCTCGCAGATGCGGCGCTTGGGTGGATGGTGGTGCTTCTTCTTCGAGTTTGTCTTCCGGGCTCCGATCCTCTTTAAGTTCGTCCACTGGACGTGGTCGACGGAGTTCTGACATAGATTCCTGTTGTCTTCTTGGGGCAGCGAGGTTAGGGTTTTCGTCGTGCGAGTGCGACAACGAGATTTTGTGTCAGTTACTTCAGATCTACTCACGGGGTTTTCAATGGCAAAAATTGCGGCTCCAGGGCATTGATCCTTAGGGGCACGTGCACAAAGACTTCTCTGTTGTGATTGACAAGGTCAAGTCGGCTTCAATAGGGGAGTGGTGATAGCGACACATCGGCGGCTCGTTTTGATGGCGGTAGTGGTCGTTCGGTGTCTAGAGACTTCAATGTAATTTTTATTGGGTTTGTGATGTTTTGTATTTCTGATGAACTTTTATAATAGATCTAAATCTTTTTCAAGAAAACGAGTTTTTCCATTGGGCAAGTCGCCCAGCTATATTGGAAGCCAAAATTAATCAAACTATCAGCATTCCTATTCCGTTTCCTGCTTGTGCAATGTCTGCCTGTCCGGTCCCACACTAGTACTAAACGAAATGGTTTTCTCACTAAATGAGATGATTAACTTGTGAATGAACAAAGTACCAGCATGGAATATTATTATTGTCGTTACCACTAAACAATGATCTCCCAAGTTGATGACATAAACAGCCAAACAGGAGAATTACATCCGAGAATCATACCTGGCCAGCTACACTTCCATAGTCACTCCCATCCATTGCATCCTTCTCCGCAGAATCAATACCTAAAAAGAGATTCTCTTCCAACAAAAGAAGATGTCAAACAGAATGAAGCACTTCAGTAGCTGGTGGAACGAATGAATCCCAGAGGAAGATGCTCGTGTCATCAGCAGTCCTGGACCCTGCAATTAGGGAAGGAACGGATGTGATTCTTCCGTTGTCAATGTCAAGATGGACCTGTTGTTTTCGAGAGCTGCCATTACCAGCTCCAGCCGCGGCGTAATTAGCGCAGGTTGACAGGGTGCTGCTGCACGTGCCCGGCACTCGTCCTGCGCCAACTCTCCCTCCCTCCCTCTACACAGGTAGGCGAGGATATGAGGAGAGACTAGAGATCCATGGAGTCTGCCTCTGTGCCATGAGGCGATTCCCCTAGTATAAAAGCACGTCGATGTGGTCCACACAAATCACAGCCAAAGCATAGCAGACCCAGTAGAGAAGAGAGAGGCGCACCGGCCCTTTCCAGGCCACCTGGCTCTCTTGCCCTCGAGTTCAGCTCGGATGAACGATGTGAGGAAGCAAGAGAAGCAAAAGGGAAGAGGAGGCGGAGGTGGGAGTGGAGGAGGGAGGCTGGCGAGGATGCTGCGGGAGCACAGGGCCAGGCTCTACATCATCCGGCGCTGCGTCGTCATGCTGCTCTGCCACCATGACTGATGCTCCGTCCATATGATGTTCCTGCGACCCTGCCCCTGCAACATCATCTCTGCTTGCTCGTATGTCCGGCCACCATGTATCTAGGTTAGGTGCAGGCTTGGCAGATTAACTCTCGTTGTACATATCGTCAGGAGACGTAGGTAGTTGTTTTCTGAATTCTGACGGCTACTCTGGGTTTTAAAGTTTGTTCGGTGTAGCGTGGTGCTCCTAAGTCCTGCAATGGCGAGGATGCACATGTATCGATCTGTATTGGGTACGCTGTTGGCATCTCGGTTGTGTTTTTGCTATGTGCGAAACGAAAGGCCAAAAAAAGAAGAAAAAAAAGGTTGTCTAGCTCTTTGTCTTCCATTGTGTAATTTTTGCTGTGGAGGCATGATTCCAATCAAATGTTCTTGCGTCGATTCTCCACACATATGGCCATGTCAAATGAGCATTTTTGAGAGCTTAATTTGTGGCGGTAATATCCAAATGCGGCAGACAAAAGTACTACTAGAGTACTCTGTGTCTTTGGTCAAAATTAAAATATTTGTGCACACAACCAAATAAAAGTTCACACCTATCATAGTGTTATTTGTGAAGATAGTCAGAAAACTGGGGTTCTCTTCCTCCTCGGGCGCGCCGCTTGTAATGTTTCAACACTGTCGGGGGTAATTATTTAATTACTTGCATTGTTCTTAGTTAAATACTTTGGAAACTAACATCATACATAGAAATTAATGGAAATGTGTACCTTACCTTTCGTCCACCCAGTGTAGAAAATGTACTGCTTGCTAAGAATTATCTAGCTTTAACTAGCTGGATGGCGGCGTACTTGCGTCGCTAAATTTACAAAAAGAAGGATATAAATGGCACATTTTATGTTTTAGTTATTGCATATATGATCGATTTCAGTAATGATATGTCGTTCATGAAGGCAATTTCGAAGGCCAAAATGTTGTCTTGGGAAACAATAATTGTTTTTTAGAAGTCTTTCTATAAAGTTCATTAGATTGTTAGTAAGAACCCTCTTGTGTCACAACTGGATATCTATGAACGCCTTGAGATTTGTGGTCCAATGTACAACAAACCCGTAGAGTTTACTATTAATCTCTAACTTTCCCTCTTCCACTCCTCGGCACTTTCTTACGTACAATAGGTCTTCTCATCTCGGGGACCCACGGACTAAATAGTACATTTATGTTTGCTAATTATGTGGGCCCAGAAAAGAGGTGGATCCCACATGTCAGTATTTTCTTCTTTGACGGACTCTTTATCCCTTATATACCAAATCCCCACCTACGATGCTCCGTACGGGAACACAACAACTGTCACCGCCTCGCGCAACCCCGCCGTGACTCGCTAACAAGCAAAAGTTATCCCTCATTGTCGGCATTGATGACCTCCTCAATGTCCCTATCGGCTGAAGCCCCACCTCCAGGCTCCAACACGCATCCTTGGGGCTTCACCACCGTGTGTGTTGTTGAGATGAATGACCTGCATGCAGGGGCGGAACCAGAACAAAAATGTCCCGGTGTCCACGATGCACATCATATATATAGGGATAGACACCAAGCAATAATACGTATATATAAATAACACACCCAACAACATAAATTTTATGGCAACGAGATTTCTTACCAAAATTATATGGAGCTGGAGGATCATCCGGTTCATGTGATGGGCTAGCTATATCATCTTGTGCCGAGGTCTTCATATTTTGAAGAAACCTTTCCATAAATTCTCCTGTGATTAATTATTATTGTATTAGCAAAAATGTACGACTTACATTATTTGTGTTTGCATATGCAAAGAAACAATAAACAAAACATATTGATTGAATGATACGATTAGGGACTTGAACTTACTCGACATTGTGCTTCACTGCTGTCACAGAAATAATCCTCCCCTAGTTAGATATGAATCGCAGCGAATTGTTCCCAATTGTAATAGCTTCAAATTTTAAGACCCTAGCCATACAATTAGAAAAACAGAAATAAAAAAAATAAAATTCCTACACACAGTTGACTAGTTGAGATTTCAGATTTGAGAGAGATCGGCAATTACCAAGTGCTGAGATGAGAGTTGAGACATACCTCAAATTTCCAACAATCCCTGAGTGGGGCGAGGGTAGAGATGACCGGCTAGCGATGCTTGAACAATGGCGACTGGGCGGACCGGCGGCTGGCCGAGCGACGGAGAAGGGCCGAGAGCGGCGGCGCTGTGAGGGTTGAGGCGCAGAAGCCGAGCGGACGAGCAACCGAACAGGCGCACGTACAGGTATACAGCCGTATTGGGGATCGATAGATTTTTTTTTCAACACGCTCACGTACTGACGTACAGGACCAGGGATCGATTAATCTATAGCTGGGCTGGCCTGTGTCCAGGTCCAAAAATTACCGGTGTCCAGCCCAAAAACTTGGACTATGTATAAGGTAAGCACGTATTTTACCCGGTGCCAGTGACACCGGATGAGATAACGTAGCTCCGCCCCTGCCTGCATGTGGTTGGCCGAATTATGGATACACGAGAATGTTCTGGTAAGAGCTATTCCGTGATGAATTTATATTTGTATTGTCGAATATGGCTAAAAAGACGAGAGAGAAAAACAGGCCCGATCGACCCCAACCAAGAAAATACCATTCTTGATGCATCTAATAATATTAATTCCGTATTATGAAATTTGACATATTTTCCCCTATAAAGTCGGTTGAAATATAGGATGTTTGGCTTCAGACAAATTTTATATGCGGAGTAAAAAACAGAGCGAGTATATATTAAATGATATCTTCATGTGGGTGTTCTTTACATTTACGACATTGTATAGTTCATCGGTCACATAGCAGGACCATGAACAATTTATATTTTGCGTGTAGACTTTGTAGTACTCGATATGCCAGGGGATGATAGTTTCTCTATTATTTTGGGAAGACCATTTCTTAACACTTCAGGGGACTGCACTAAAGGGAAGGTTACTTTTAATGTTAATGATAAGCAACATATTGTTTACTTACCAAGGAAAGGTGTGAATCTCAACAAATATTGTCCACCTCCAAAAAGGGTGATGACCATCACCATTGGAAGGGTTGAATGTCCTATGACACCAGTGAAAAAGGAATATCAAACTATTATGATAGGATCGATCTCTACCTAGGTTGAGGTAACATAAAGCGATATTTTTCATGTTCCAATGATTTTGTTATTATGCAAAGATTATTCATAAGGACTAGTCACACTCATGAATAATTTATTTGCATACTGTCAAAACCATTGAAATCACTTTTCTTAATTATTTTCACTTTTCTTTGCACCCCTTTTAGTCATTTAAATTCTTTTCGAATTAATTTCAACAAGTTGAAATTGTCATTTTCAATGCTCTGGAGAAAATCACAAAACATATTTTTCAAGAAGAAAAGAAAAATAGTTTGGGTATTTACATGCAGGAAGGGACCCGAAAAATGCAAATGGGTCACCTGGGCCCTTGTGGGTTTCCTATGTGCCTGATGGGCCTGGGTGCCTACACATGGCGCTGGGTTATTAAAAATATCAATATCTACGGTACTAATGTTATACAATATGAAAAATAATTTATGATGCATCTATGATATTGATTACGTATTGTGATAGTTGATACATTTTTCTATAAAGTCGGTCAAAATTTAGTAAGTTTGACTTCAGACAAACCTTTAGACACAGAGAAAAAGGAAAATGAGTGAGTATGTGTTAAATGAGATCTTGATGGTGGTGGTCTTTACATTTTCCTGCATTGTATAGTTCATCAGCCTGATAGCGGGACCACGAATAATCTATATTTTACGTGTAGATCTAGATGCACAATTGAATTCCATCCTTGTATTCAGGTATGCAGGAGTGCGGACATTTGGTGGTCGACCTCCACCGCAAATGTTTTATTTCAAAAAAATTAAAAGGCCCATTAAAGAGTTTAAAAAAAATGAAAAAAATATAAATGGAAACTTATATGTGTTCCACACGAACGTGTGCAAATTCGTTTGAAAAGATTGTGATTTGTAGGCTGTAAAAAGAAAAGAAAATTCCGGCCCAACAACAAAAAGGCGGGCCCAATTCAGAAATACGTATTTTGTCTTTTTTGTGTACATCACGTGTGAAAGTATAATGTTATGAAATTTTGCATATACGTGGTATACATGTGTATATATGTTCACAGACAAATTGAAATTTTTCGTGCTGTGGAAATTTGTACTTTGAAAACCATCCACCATGGTGGTTGGCCATTGGCATTTTTCGGGTATGCAGGGCGTACCTAAGCGAGGGACCATGCTAATTTGAGTATTTAATTCAAGGATAGCTAAACTTGGTGTGATCAACAAGGTGTAACGCCCCGAGAATCATGCTACAGTAATCTCATGCCTAATGATGCCATGTCATCATAATTAAGTTGCTAATCATCACTTTGTTTCAAACCGGACTCAAATTAAACTTTAATTTCAAGACAAAATTTACATCTTACAAAATGCAAACAAAATAGTTCATAATATTACAAATAATCCCAAAATAATTATAAAAATAAAACCAACATTATTTGAATTTCCAAAATTTACCTAGTAACCAAAACAGTGGACCAGCAGCAATTTATTTGACCTTTTCAATTTCTAAAAACAGTTAAGCAATTCCAAATGCTCTCAAACTTTTTGTGCATCCTCAAAATATTGCAATGTGTTTATGTGACAAGTTTCACATTGTACAGAAATCATTTGCTATTGAAACAAAAATGCAAATCAGTGAATAAAATACAAAACAGAAAAAGTAATAAAAAAGAAATGGAAAAAAGGCCCACTGTGCACTAGTGCACAGTGCAAGGCCTAGTCCACCTGGAGGTCATCTTCCTCCTCTGTTCACAGGGGGATGGGTGGCTGCCGTGCGCGCGTCCACGCCGCGGATCGGCCACGTGCCGGCCATCCGCTGCATCTCCGGCGCCCTACAAGTGCCCCTCGCCCCGGCGAAACCTTAAACGCCACTCCTTTCCCCCTCACCCGTTCTCCCCTTCTTTCTGCTTCGAGTTCGACGCCCTCGCTTCCATGGCCGCCCTCGCCCACGCGCTCCTAAGCCTCTCGCCGGCCTCCTCGAGTCGCACGGTGAGCGTCCGCGTTGACCCCCCCTTATATCACGCTGCTCATCGCTCCGTTGCCGTCTTCGCTTTGTCTGAGCTAGGCGGCGCCATTGCCGGCGTATTGCTCGAAGCAGAGCCGCCTAAGCCGTCCCACGTTGGCAGCCGTGATCCGGGTGCTACGTAGAGCCCGCCGGTGAGCTCCGTTAGATCGTTAGCTCCCCGCAACCGCGCACCCGAGTACAACCGAAAGCCACCGCCGCCAAACCTCGACGCCGGCGTCATTCCGGCCGTCTCTGACACCAATCGGTGGCTCCATCATGCACGTGACATCGAGCCGCGTCCAACGAGCCCAGCCATGGGTCCGGAGACCCTCTGTAGCCGAATCCCGAAGCTCGCCGGAGACCACCGCCGTGATTCGAGCTCGCAGGAGCTTCTCCGGCGACGGCGCCGACGTGGCACCGCCTGGGCCCATCTTTGCTTCACTGGCAGCTGGGTCCCTCGGGCCCAGTGGAGCCAGTTGACCAGGTCAACTACTGACTGGGCTGGTCCCAGCCACTGACCAGTGGGGCCCGGTTGACTAGTCAACTGGTCAACAGCTGACCAGCTGACTCGGCTGGCTGGCCCCAGCTTTTCTGTCCATTTTTAGATTTAATATAAATCCAGGAATTTTCAGAAAATGTTTAAAACTTTGAAAAATCATATAAAATAAACCGTAACTCGGATGAAAATAATTTATATATGAAAATTACTCAGAAAAATATGGCGAATCCGAATATGCTTTCTATTCATCTGTCACCTGCCTCTAGCATGATGAACATGGAACCATCCCCCTCGTTTCATCTGTCCGAAATTGCCAAATTTCGGGAAAACATTCCCGGATGTTTTCCCCCTTCGCCGGTAACGCGTAGTACTGCGTTAGATCACCCCTAGCTCTGCCTGTTGTCATGTCATGCATCTGTGTGCTTTCTATTTACTGTTTCTTCCCCCTCTTCTTCTCTAGTAGACCCCGAGATCGATGCTGCCCCTGTGATCGACTACATCGACGACGACCAGTCCTTTGCAGCAGACTTTCAGGCAAGCAAACCCCCTTGATCATTCCTATATCGCTCATTCCATTTTCTCTCATGCTTGCATTAGATTTTGCTACTGTAATTGATTCCTCCTTCATCACTCCGAGAACGACTCTATCGTGCAACACATCAAGAGTGAACCCCCGAGGGTGATTCCTCCAAGTTCACCTTGACGGTTACATCAAGTGGAATCCATCGAGGGTGATTCCTCGGATTCCCCCTTGGTGTTATAGACCATCGAGTGGAAATCCATCGAGGGTGATTCCTCGGATTTCCCCCCTTGGTGTTATGGACACACGGTTACTATGACTTTACCCTGAACCATGATAAAGTCGGGTCGGCCCTGAGGGGTACCCGCACGAGCAAATGTTGCAAGTGATGTGGAGTCGGGTTGACCTAGAGGGTACCCGCGAGATATCTACGTGGCACGGCCGGGCATTCTTAGCCCTTGCCGTAAGTCCACGAGATGGGGTGACGGGGTCACATGATCGTGAGTCTCTGCTCGTTGCTGCGCTTTCCCAAGACACTAACGGTTTGGATATTTGATCTGAGTAGGCCTCTGGCCTTTTAGCACTAACCATCACGCGTGAATAAGTATGGGCACTCTGCGTCATATGTATCAGCCGAAAGCTCTTCGGACGTCAGCGATGGAGCGGCGCATGCCCGGGTTGTAGGAGATATGCCCTAGAGGCAATAATAAATGTTATTGATTATCTCTCTGTTCATAATTATGTTTATGTTCCATGCTATAACTGCAATGATTCTCGAGTCTACAAATAAAACGAGGCTTGGAGGAAGACTCATATGCACGTGTGGGATAATAAACGATAAAATGTATTCCTAGTCAAGCCTCTATGACTGGCTCAAGTGTTGCATGATGGTTCTGTTTTCCTGATCATGGGCATGTCTATGCCAGCAACTTTGAGGGCACAATGTTATAAGAACATTTGTGTTGAATCGACCCGTTTGATGTTATGCTATGAGATTCATTCGTCACAAGTTAATGGTTAATAACATAGAGATGGTTAATGTTTGCATAATTCCTCAGACCATGAGAGTATCGAGTTTCTTCATGCTTGATTCATGAACTTTGGGGTTTGTTAAACGTCATCCGTAACTGGATGGCTATTACGGCGGCTTACGGGTTCATGGGAAAGTATGTCAAGTAACTTGATAGCTCAAGATTGGGATTTGCTCCTCTGACGATGGAGAGATATCTCTGGGCCCTCTCGGTGTTACGGTATCCATCATCGTCTGGCCAGACACAGGGTGATTTGATCACAGGGATGCCGGAACACAGTAACGAGAAAAGAGAACAATACCGGTAACGAGGTAACTAGCATAGTGGACAAGTTGTTGATCCACGGGAATGCCAACATGTCTCACCTCGGGTATTTGTAACATATCGCGAAGCAACAGGAATAGCACACGGCAACTGGAGGTTCACTCGAATATTCATTCGTGTGGGTATAGGGGTCAATATGGGTGTCCACGGCTCCGATGTTGATCATTGATCGGAAGGGGTTCCGAGTCATGTCTATACTTCACCGAACCTATAGGGTCACACGCTTAAGGGTCATCTATCTGCTGAATACTAGATAGGGAGTCTGAGAGAAAATCACCGAAAAAGTTTCGGACACCGAAAAGTTTCGGACAGCGGAAAAGTTCCGCAGAGAGAGGTCACCGGATGAGTTTCGGTGAAACTGAAAAGTTGTTTCAGGGGATACCATTAAGTCAAAATGGTTTCGGCACATGCCTGATAATTCTTGGAGGATACCAAAATCATTCTGGAAACTTCTGGGAATTTTCTGGAAGAAAAACCGGAAATGTTCCGGGGCTGCCGGAACCGCTTCAGATGCTTTTCGCAGATGAAATCACTAAACTGGAATTGTTCCAGAACGCATTGAAAATTATTTTAGTGGGTACTGGAAATGTTCTAAGCCCACATAAATATTTTCAGTTCGAACGGACGCTGAAAAATGTCGTCGTGAATAGTGAAAGTGCTTTTTGGGAATTTTATGGAAAGCACCTTTTGGGAATTTCCCAAAAGGCTTCTAGAATGCCTTTGGCACTAAGGAAGCCCCCTTGGGGGGTCCCCCAAGGGTGTGGCCGGCCAAGCATGGTGGAGCTCCTTGGAGCTCCACATGGCACCCCTTTTATCTTTATTCTTTTGTGGAAAGGCATAAAGTGGGGGTACTTTGGGGTTTTTTTGTATGACATCTTTACCCCTTGGCTATCCTATAAATAGAGGTGGAGGGGCAGCCCTCCACACTCATCCCTTCTCACATACATGCCATTGCAATGATCTGGCTTCTCTCTCCCTCCCACGGAAAGAGTTTCGTAGAGCCGAAAGGCTGTCTGGGTTCCGGTGGGAACTAGTTCTGGACGGCGAAGCCCTGCCGGATAGATGACACCGTATGTGTGCAACTCTGTAGAGAGGTCGTAGTTTCGATCTTAGTGCCCAAGGGGCTGTTCGAGAGTGCCTCCCGAAGGGCTGTCCAAGTGACGGTCCAAGTTCTGTGAGTCCTCCCGAAGGGCTGTCCGAGTGACCGTTCGAGTTTCGAAGGTCCTCCCGAAGGGCTGTCCGCGACACCGTCCGGGGGACTGTTCGACCGCCTCCCGGAGGGCTGTCCGAAGGGAAGACGAGGGTATACATCCTCGCGGTTGGGAGGTTGTAAATCCTAGCTGCGGGGATCTGCACCGCCGATCGTCATCGACTCTACTTCCGCTGCGCTACGAGTCGGTAACGAAAATGATCAAACCTTGTTTGCAGTCTCCATAGTGGTCCTGGGCTGGTGCGTAGGTCGGAATTTTTTTGTTTTCTGCTGCGTTACCCTACAGTGGCATCAAGAGCCGTGCTATGCGTAGATGCAGGTTGCGATCTAGAATACATAGTGATGTATGGGTGTTGCACAATATAATTAGGTAGTAGATGAGTTCTATTACTGAAAATTATTTGTGCGGGTAGCAGATGAAATCTGTTACCCGATGTTCTTGTTGCTTCCCTGGAATTTGCAGATTTCTGATCTTGCTAACAGCATGGTGGAGTTTCAATGTTCTGGCAATCCGCGATCCTGATTGATCAACGAAGTGCTAACAGTTCATTGAATTCCACTGTAGTTAAAAGGAAAGATGAAATTTCGCAGACGAAAGGGCAATGCAGATATGATCTGCACGGGGGTCATGCGTATGACGAAGTTTAGTATGGGGCTCGAGATTTTATTATCTCGGTTTTCATACACCCTGAAAAGTTAATCTAGCGACTTGAATTATCATACTTGATGATGGACGTTGGTAGCTTCGGTTTGTTTCGAAACCTTAGAAGCCACGTAAAACTAGTTTTTGCATGAACCGATTAGAGACGTCTAACTTGGTTTTGCAGGAGGGTTTGCATGTGCATATGATGTGGTATAGCAGTGCTCATAATAATTTGATTATGTATGAGATGACTATATGATGTAAATTAATTAACATGACCTGCGTGTCATGATTCGGCATGATGGCTGGAGCCATATGATTGCACTTTAAATGACCTGTGGTCAACCTTGTTGTAAGCATATTAGCTATAGAGATAGCAATATTATCTGGTGCATCGACAAGGTGGTGGCAATCTTCGCAAAGGTGAACACCGACGCGAATGCCGAAGACGAAGAAATACAAGACTTCTCCGTCAGAAAGGGCTATACCATATCATGCTATTATGAATTGCCTGAGATGTTTATCCCTTATGATGCACCCTTCTTGATTGCGTGGTAGTCGCTTTTTATTAGGGTGATCTCTCACAAAAATATCAAGTAGTTAGTGTTCTCCCAAGTGTAGCACCGTCACGGCACCTAACTTTTCGGGGTATCACAGGATCTCCCTGGGTACGAACGATTAGGGATGTGTGAGGCGGGTGAGTTGAGACCTCGCAGCAAGATCACTTGGTTGTCTTGACGTTCTGGAAGGATCTCCCTGAGCTCGGAACATGCCCATCGAAAGATGAACAAGAGTCACATAGAGATGTGATCGGAAAGTTTGCCTACCGATTAAAGTTCGCGCCATCAGTGTTCATCTCGTTCAATGGCGTTGAATGGAAATGCGGGTCTTGTATCACTCACAATCAATTATGAGAGATATTGATTTGAGTGGGAGCGCACTGTTGAATTAACTTGTTTAATTCTCAGTGCAATTAATTATGAACACTGTCTAAGTGTGGTTTGCATAATAGTTGTAGAATAATGGCTCGCATTTCCACCTTCCCTATTAAAATTGAACAGCTGTTAAATATCTGGTTAAAACTTTACGGTTGGTAACGTAATGTGAGGATTGTCCTCAAGAGTGCCGAGAAGGACTTTGTCCTATCGCATACTTTCGGTATTCTCTCGCTTATGCTATGGATCATGTGACTCTCGTCCGTTGATCCAAAAGCTAGAATTCCATTTCAGTCAAGCGCAATATGTTTGTTTCCATGAGACCCAAACTTCGAAAGTTTGGATAGTTATGTGATATTCATGGAATCTGAAAATCATTTTCAGAGACAGACAAAGGCTAAAAGATATGAGATATCCAAAGCAATGTTTGTTTGCAAACTATTAGTAAAAGAGTTTACTATGCATTAGACTGATAAGAGAGGGATCCAGAAGAACGCCTGTCATATGATGAAAGGTGAATAAAACAACAACTTAAAGAGAAAGGAAGTGTCCGAAGGGTGTTAGTGAAACTTTCACGCCTAGCAAGTCCGGGGCTAACGCCAATCTTAAGTTGGGTGCTTCTTCTGAGAGTAGGAGAAATACTAAAAGTTAAACTGTTAGAAGTATAATGGCAGAAAGAAAGAAGACTGGAATATCCAGCTCATGTATGAATGTCATACAAGTTTTTGATGTATAGAAGGCTAGTCAAAGATATAGTTCTTGGGAATTATGATTAATTTGTTAATCACTGATTCTTGGGTATTGTGAGTTAATCATAGAGATACCCGCTCGATTGCATTCTGTTGCAACTCGATGTAAGAACTACTATGGCCTGAAAGACTAGCCAGGAATGAGGTTTAGGTATACACAGGGAACATAGTAAATGTTACTATACCTTCCATCGGTGTATTACCGTCTGTATTTATTTTCATAATTCATTTAGAGTTTTACAAACTCTAGCCTTTGCATAAAGTAATCTTGCAAGAAGGTTGTTCATAAGAGAACTTTTTATGTTCGATGTTATGAATAACATAAGGGCCATACTTTCATTGAGAATGAGATGCATGTTATGAATAATGATAATAATATATTACCTCTGGATTTACTTTCATAATTCATTTTAGAGTTTTACACACTCTAGCCGATTGCACAATGTTTGTTGCAAAAGAGTTGTTCATAAAAGAACAATTGTTGTTCAGTATTATGAATAACATGAAGGGCCATACTTCCATCCAAGATGGGATGTATGTTATGAATATTGATGGTAAAATGATACATCCATAACACTGACGCTAAATGTTGCAAGACTAAAAGAATACCACACAAGTGTGGCACTGCATTTGGTCACATTGGAGAAACCCGCATGAAAGATTCCATTATGATGGATTTTGAAGTCGTTTGATTTTTGAATCATCTGACACTTGCAACTTTCCTTCGAAAAGTGAAGTGACTGAAATACCGTTCACAGGCCATAAGGAACGAGCAAAGAATTTATTGGTGATCATACATTTTGATGTATGTAGTCCGATAAATGTTTTTGCAAGTAGTGGATTTATCTATCTTCAGAAATGACTCAAGTAGATATATGGATATTTACTTGATGAGACGTAAGTCTGAATTTTTTGAATTCATTCAAAAGGTTTTCAAATATGAAGTAGAAGTTATTGTAACAAGAAGATTATGTTTCTACAATTCGATTGCAGAAAAGAATATTTGAGTTACAAGTTTAGCGAATGTCTGATGAGTTGTGAAAGGGGTTTCATAACTTGCACCTCCCGGAACACCACTGCAAGTGGAAAGTCTGTGAAGATGTAATCAAACCATTTATGACATGGTAAGATCAAAGATGGCATAAATAAATTTGCCATTATCCCTTTTAAAGAGTGATGCTTTAGAGACTGCGGCTTTTACACTGAAAAGAGCTCCATCGGGTCTGTTGAAATGACACCATGGTATGGTACGCCCAACCATGTTATATCTTTTCTTAACATTTGGAATATGGGGCTTGTGTAAAAGGTTACAAACCTATTCCAAATCAGACAAGTGCTACTTTGTAGGTTATCCCAAGTCATTGGGTATTCCCCCACCACTATACCGAGGCAAAAGTTTTTGCCACAAAATGGTATGCTTTTAAAGAGAATTGTTCTTGCAAAAGGTGAGTGGGAGGACAGTGCAACTCGACGAGATAACCAGTATCTTCGTCATCAGGTCAAAGGAAAGGAACCTTGGAAGTGATTCCGGAGTTTCCTACCGCGACTGATACGGAAGTCTCTACAATAAAATGTATGGACTTCGGTCGAACTTGCAACTGAACCACGTAGGCAAGGCTCGTGCAAACCTCTCAGGTGCGCAGACGAGATATTGTTGTTAGACAACAGTATACCTACGATACACAAGGAAGCGTTGATGGGCCCTGACTCCGGGATTGGCTAAATGCCAATATAATCCGAGATAGTTTCCATATAAATGATTCAAGATCATATCTTGATGACCCCTTCAGAAGACTTAGAGTCTAACGAACTTTTATGGAACTATAAACTGATATGGATAAAATGTTTTATCCATAAAGCTCGACTTGTTGAAATAACAAGTTCAAGGAGTTGACTGCGATGAGGTTGTTTCACCGTAGCGATGCTTAAAGTCGGTTCGGGTTGAATTAGCAATTAATACATATTTCAGTCATGAGATATGAAACATGGATGACAATAGGATTTCCATATGATGGAAATGAAACCAAGGACTTGCATGTGTTACAGTCCAAGGTATTTTGTCATTCCAGAGGATGCTAGTGAGTGTGCAAACTTCAGAGTTCCAGCAATGGACAGAAGAGAGCATAATGGAGTTGGAATCTTCGTGTTTTGATGAAATGGTCAAAAGGGTTTGACTTCATCAATGGGTAATGAAGATGCTTGTGATTCAAGAAAGTAAGTGGGAGCATAATAAATTTCTAAAAAAAAACGTTGTGTGCTTGACACATTGTTAATTGGAAATAAATTTCTTGACACGAATTAGGACTTCATTTGAAAATAGTTTTTCGATGAAGTGCTTGGGCTAAATAGCCTTTATATTAGGCATGATGATCTATGGAGATAGATTTACCTAATGGGGCTGAGAAAAGATACATATTGACAAGATGCTAAAACCTTTTAGCATTAAAAACGTCAATGAGTGATTCTTGCCGAAGTCACATGGAAAGAGTTTTTGCAAGACTCGGTGTCCCAAAACACTGATGAGCAAAATACATGATGGAGATTCCACACACTCTTGTGTTTCGATTAATCATGTATTCCATGGTATGTAAAAACAAACCAGATATGTCCAATACTCCCAAAGTTGTTGCGAGTATAGATACCAAAGTGATCAAAAGTACTGATCATGGGACAACAGTGAAAAAGGGTCATTGAGTACTATAATAGCACTGATGACATGTTTTCTCACAAGCGGAGATCATGAAGAGTTCGTTGTAAAAGGTTACATCGATACAGTCTTCATCCATGCTCCATGCGATTTTCGATTTAAATTGAGGGTTTTGTGTAACACACAATCTGGTGGCATAGTTAGTTGGAATTTGTTCAAACAAGTTACTGTGGCGAATTCTATAATAGAGGCGAAGTATGTTGCCGCTTTTAAAGCGACAAAGAAGATGTTGAATCATATAGTTCATTCATGAACTTAGTATGGTTCCAAGATGGCTTTTGTCAATGGGACACTACTGCGGGTAGTTGCTCCATAACTCAGTCTGAGGAATCCAGGTTCGACCTGTGATTCACATACATACAAAGCCAAGTCCACGCAAAATATGAATTTTGTGAAAGTGTAAAAACGCGAGGATACGCAAAGATACACACGGAGCTGAAGTCGTCAGATCCGTTGGACATCAGGCTATACCACATGCGAAGCATATTTACACCGGTGTGCCACAGGTGTGAAGTGCATTAGCATTAACTAGATTATTGACTCTAGTGCAAGTGGGAGTCTGTAGGAGATATGCCCTAGAGGCAATAATAAATGTTATTGATTATCTCCCTGTTCATAATTATGTTTATGTTCCATGCTATAACTGCAATGATTCTCGAGTCTACAAATAAAACGAGGCTTGGAGGAAGACTCATATGCACGTGTGGGATAATAAACGATAAAATGTATTCCTAGTCAAGCCTCTATGACTGGCTCAAGTGTTGCATGATGGTTCTGTTTTCCTGATCATGGGCATGTCTATGCCAGCAACTTTGAGGGCACAATGTTATAAGAACATTTGTATTGAATCGACCCGTTTGATGTTATGCTATGAGATTCATTCGTCACAAGTTAATGGTTAATAACATAGAGATGGTTAATGTTTGCATAATTCCTCAGACCATGAGAGTATCGAGTTTCTTCATGCTTGATTCATGAACTTTGGGGTTTGTTAAACGTCATCCGTAACTGGATGGCTATTACGGCGGCTTACGGGTTCATGGGAAAGTATGTCAAGTAACTTGATAGCTCAAGATTGGGATTTGCTCCTCCGACGATGGAGAGATATCTCTGGGCCCTCTCGGTGTTACGGTATCCATCATCGTCTGGCCAGACACAGGGTGATTTGATCACAGGGATGCCGGAACACAGTAACGAGAAAAGAGAACAATACCGGTAACGAGGTAACTAGAATAGTGGACAAGTTGTTGATCCACGGGAATGCCAACATGTCTCACCTCGGGTATTTGTAACATATCGCGAAGCAACAGGAATAGCACACGGCAACTGGAGGTTCACTCGAATATTCATTCGTGTGGGTATAGGGGTCAATATGGGTGTCCACGGCTCCGATGTTGATCATTGATCGGAAGGGGTTCCGTGTCATGTCTATACTTCACCGAACCTATAGGGTCACACGCTTAAGGGTCATCTATCTGCTGAATACTAGACAGGGAGTCTGAGAGAAAATCACCGAAAAAGTTTCGGACACCGAAAAGTTTCGGACAGCGGAAAAGTTCCGCAGAGAGAGGTCACCGGATGAGTTCCGGTGAAACTGAAAAGTTGTTTCAGGGGATACCATTAAGTCAAAATGGTTTCGGCACATGCCTGATAATTCTTGGAGGATACCAGAATCATTCTGGAAACTTCTGGGAATTTTCTGGAAGAAAAACCGGAAATGTTCCGGGGCTGCCGGAACCGCTTCAGATGCTTTTCGCAGATGAAATCACTAAACTGGAATTGTTCCAGAACGCATTGAAAATTATTTTAGTGGGTACTGGAAATGTTCTAAGCCCACATAAATATTTTCAGTTCGAACGGACGCTGAAAAATGTCGTTGTGAATAGTGAAAGTGCTTTTTCGGAATTTTATGGAAAGCACCTTTTGGGAATTTCCCAAAAGGCTTCTAGAATGCCTTAGGCACTAAGGAAGCCCCCTTGGGGGGTCCCCCAAGGGTGTGGCCGGCCAAGCATGGTGGAGCTCCTTGGAGCTCCACATGGCACCCCTTTTATCTTTATTCTTTTGTGGAAAGGCATAAAGTGGGGGTACTTTGGGGTTTTTTTGTATGACATCTTTACCCCTTGGCTATCCTATAAATAGAGGTGGAGGGGCAGCCCTCCACACTCATCCCTTCTCACATACATGCCATTGCAATGATCTGGCTTCTCTCTCCCTCCCACGGAAAGAGTTTCGTAGAGCCGAAAGGCTGTCTGGGTTCCGGTGGGAACTAGTTCTGGACGGCGAAGCCCTGCCGGATAGATGACACCGTATGTGTGCAACTCTGTAGAGAGGTCGTAGTTTCGATCTTAGTGCCCGAGGGGCTGTTCGAGAGTGCCTCCCGAAGGGCTGTCCAAGTGACGGTCCAAGTTTTGTGAGTCCTCCCGAAGGGCTGTCCGAGTGACCGTTCGAGTTTCGAAGGTCCTCCCGAAGGGCTGTCCGCGACACCGTCCGGGGGACTGTTCGACCGCCTCCCGGAGGGCTGTCCGAAGGGAAGACGAGGGTATACATCCTCGCGGTTGGGAGGTTGTAAATCCTAGCTGCGGGGATCTGCACCGCCGATCGTCATCGACTCTACTTCCGCTGCGCTACGAGTCGGTAACGAAAATGATCAAACCTTGTTTGCAGTCTCCATAGTGGTCCTGGGCTGGTGCGTAGGTCGGAAATTTTTTGTTTTCTGCTGCGTTACCCTACACGGGTGCCCCGCGTAAGCACCTGCCTTGTATAAGGAGGTAGCCAGGACTAACACTGGTCACGTTCGCAATGTGCAGGAGTGCAAAGGGTGATGGCCCAAGACCCCTGCGCACATAGGGTTTAGTCCGGCGTGCTGACCTCTGTGTTGGGCCTAGGTAGGACTACGGCGTATCATTTTGACCCAGGCCAGGCATGACCCGGAAAAGTATGTTCGGCCGGAGTTAATCGAGCATGGTGGGTAAGTTGGTGCACCCCTGCAGGGAAGTATATCTATTCGAATAGTCGGATCCTCGGTAACGGACACCCGGAGTTGTATCCCGATCGATACAACTAGAACTGGATACTGGAGATGATAAATGGATATGATGGCTCCGGGATTGCTTTCTCGCAAGGAGTCGAGAAAGGATCTCTGGGCGCTAATGCTACAACATACTTGCTAATTATAATATACTATTCTGTACTCTTCTAAATGCTGTAAGATGCTAGTCTTCGATAGGCTAGGCATTCCCTCTATTCTAGCATTCTGCAGTTCAGTCCACAGATACAGCCCATTCATTTGATACTGATGCATACTTAGCATAGATCTGATGTCAGTCTTGCGAGTACTTTGGATGAGTACTCATGGTTGCTTTGGTCCCTATTTTCCTCCTATACCCGATTGCTGCGACCAGATGGCAGATCCCAGGAGCCAAACGATACCACCGACGGCTACTACTACCACGACGGAGCCTACTACTACATGGAGACCGCCGATGACTAGGAGTAGTTAGGAGGCTCCCAGGCAGGAGGCCTGCGCCTTTTTGATCTGTATCCCGGTTTGTGCTAGCCTTCTTAAGACAAACTTGTTTAACTTATGTCTGTACTCAGATATCTTTGCTTCCGCTGAATCGTTTGTATTCGAGCCCTCGAGGCCCCTGCTTGTAATATAAAACTTGTATGACTTAAATTTGTTTCTAGAGTTGTGTTGTGATATCTTCCCGTGAGTCCCTGATCTTCTATGACGCCCCCGGCTTAATCATGCACTAATCATACACGCAAATGCACACGATCAAGCCTAAGGACTCACTTGAAGATATCACAACACAACTCTAAAACATAAATAAAGTCATACAAGCTTTATATTACAAGCCAGGGCCTCGAGGGCTCGAATACATAAGCTCAATGGCATACAAGCGTCAGCGGAAGCATCAAATATCTGAGTACAGATATAAAAGATAAAACAGAGAAGCCTTAAGAAGGCGGGGCAAAACAAAGACTATGATCGAAAGGCGCAGGCCTCCTGCCTGGGACCCTCCGAACCTACTCCTGGTCGTCGGTCAACTCGTAGAAGTATCCACCCTCGGGGTAGTAGAAGTAGTCATCGGCAGGGGCAACTGTCTCAGGGGCTCTGTCATCTGGTTGCATCAATGGGTATGGGGAGAAAAAGAAAGCAAAGCAACCATGAGTACTCAGCAAGCAAGGATCTACACTACATATGCAACATTATCAAAGAAAGACTGTATATGTGGACTGGGCTGCAGAAATGCCAGAATAGAGAGAAGGCCTAGTCCTATCAAAGACTAGCATCTTCAAGCATCTTCGAGCATCTTGCAGCATTTAGAAGAGTACAGAATAGCATAATATAAAGTAGTAGTAGTCATCATCCTCACCCAGAGATCCTTCCTCGACTCCCTGTGAGAAAGCAATCCCAGAGCCTTAAGTCTCAACCTCACCCAGAGATCCTTTCTCGACTCCCTGCGAGAAAGCAATCCCAGAGCCTTACCATCCAGTAGTAGTGTTATGTAACAGTCTCACCCAGTGATCCTTCCTCGACTCCCTGCGAGAAAGCGATCCCGGAGCCACATATCCAGGTATCATCTCAAGTTCTAGTTGTATCTATCGGGATACAACTCCGAGTGTCCTTTACCATGGGACCGGCTATCGATAGATGTTTTCTTCCCTGTAGGGGTGCACCAACTTACCCACCATGCTCGCTTAACTCCGGCCGGACACACTTTTCTGGGTTATGCCCGGCCTCGGCCAAATGACACACCGCAACACTACCTACAGCTCAGCAGAGAGGTCCCCGTCGATCTATATCCTAAGCACTCAGGGGTCTTGGGCCATCGCCCTGTGCACTTCGGGTCATTGCGAGCAGGGCGAATCTCGGTACCACCTCTGTCCTGGATGGCGCCGGCCCAGCCGTGCCACAATGCTGAACTGGACGTCTGACAGAGCTTTCGGCTTATGCCATGATGAGAGTGCCCATAACTATTCCCACGTGTTGGTTAGTGCTATCAGGCCAGAGGCCTGCTCGGATCAAATATCCAAATCTTCAGTGGATTAGGGGCTTGCAGTAACGAGCAGAGACTCACGATAGATATGACCCCGTCGCCCCGTCTCGAGGACTTGCGGCAAGGGCTAGGAATGCCCGGCCACGCCTCGTATTCATCTCTCGGGTAACCTCCAGGTCAACCCAACTTCCCATCATTCACGGGTACCCCTCAGGGTCGACCCGCCTTTCCAAGTATCAGTTGTAAAGTCCAAGTATCCGTGTGTCCATAACATCAGAGGAATCCGAGGTATCACCCTCGTTGGATTCCTACTCGATGTGTCTGTCAAGGTGAACTCGGAGGAATCACCCTCGATGGGTTCACACTTGAGGAGCTGCACGACGGCGTCGTTACCGGGAGTGGTGAAAGAGGAATCACCCTCGATGACCACAATCGATGAACTAACCTACAAGGTTAACATCAGAAGTGCTGACGAGGTATCACCCTCGGCACTCGATAGTATCCCAGTAGTGTCGTACAACTAGGGGGGGTGATGTGCGATGCCGGGGCCTGGTCTTCGATCCCGTTGATCGGGTCTTCTGATAATCCAGCGGAGCAGTCGGGACAAAGTGGGGGTCTCTGAATGGTCTCTACCCAGTCTATACTAAGCAGTTTAGGATGAGCAGGTAATTATCAACATCAGTTACAAGAACAGGCTATGCAGCAGAAGTAGGATAAACAGTAGCAGCAGCAATTTCTAATGCAAGCATAAGAGAGAGAAGAATAGGCGATATCGGTATGTTCAAAAAGGGGGGTGCTTGCCTGGTTGCTCAGCGGCAAAGACAAGGTCGTTAGTAGTGTAGCCAATCACAGGAGTTGCGTCAGTACCGGGCTCTATCGAGAGAGAAGAGGGGGAGAAAACAGATAAATACACAGCAAACATATGCAACACATAGCTAGGCATGGTAATACACAGCGCCAGGGTGTTCTAATGCAGCTCTACGCAAGTTAGTCGGAGCAGGAAATTATCCGGGAGTGTTCTCCCAGCTCCGGGTGATTATCGGACAGACGAAACGGAGGGGAAAGTTCCATGTTCATCATTCTAGAGGCATGTGATAGGTATGAGGAGAGCATATTCGGATTCATCTCGTCATTCTGAGCAACTTTCATGTATAAAGTTTTTCGATCCGAGCTACGGTTTATTTTCTATGATTTTTCAAAGAATTAAACAATATTATGGAATTTCAGGAATTAATATTAATTCGGAAATAAAGGTTAAATTGCTACATGCACACGCAAAGTGTACACAACAAAGTAGCACAGAGGCTGACAGTGGGCCCAATCAACTACACAGTCAGCAGTTGACTGGGTCAACGTTGACTGGATAGTGGGTCCAGGGGGACCAACCTGTCATTGACTGGTTTCAGCCCAGTCAGCTGGTTGACTGATCAACTGGGTCCAGTGGGACCCAGTGGTCAGTCTCTGCTAGTTAAACAGGGTTTAATCTAATCTAATTATTATAATTAAGTCGTGGGCCCAGCATGTCAGTGACACATTTAGTTAGTTGTTAATTAGCACTAATCCTAAATGCTACAGTTCCCGGACCCACCAGTCAGTGGTTGTTAGTGGTCGGATTAGTGGCTAAGGACCTGACGCGGGGGCCCTGAGGGAGTCCTGGTTTCGGGGGTCCTCAGGTGTCCGGCCCGAGGATGCGGGCCGAGCCGAATGGGCCGAAGATAAAGCTGAAGGCCATCCTCCGTGTTCGGGTAGGACTCCTATATGCATGAACGGCAAGATTAGAGTCCAGATGTATTGTTTCCTTCCCTTATGAACCGACTTTGTACAAACCCTAAGCCCCTCCGGTGTGTATATAAACCGGAGGGTTTAGTCCGTAGAGGCTACGATAATACTGATAGGCTAGACAAGCTAGGGTTTAGCCATTACGATCTCGAGGTAGATCAACTCTTGTAACCCCTATACTCATCGAATACAATCAAGCAGGATGTAGGGTTTTACCCCCTTCAAGAGGGCCCAAACCTGGGTAAACATTGTGTCCCTTTATCCATTGTTACCATTGACCCTTAGACGCACAGCTTGGGCCCCCCTACCCGAGATCTGCCGGTTTTGACACCGCCATTGGTGCTTTCATTGAGAGCTCTGTTGTGTAGTCCCAAAAAAGTGATCTATGGCTCGCCTAGTCATCAACGACAACATCACTTCTGGAAGGAGCCTAACTTCAGGGCAGACCCTCCAGCTCGGCGGTTTCATCGTAGGCGCCCCTACGGCCATCAAGCCTACATCATCCCCTACAACCGCCGAACACCGTCTTCGCATCGGTCTCGAGTACTCCGAAAAGATGAATCCGGCAGACGTCTCATCCTTAAACGAGCTGCTAGATCGCATCGCCGCACTTGGGGTTTTGACAGATTATGGTTGGATTGGGCTTAAACCTGATCAGAGGGAAATTCTTCGCCCGCCGATCACCCATCTGGTAGCGGTCGTCGAGGAACGAGCCGAGGATTCCTCTCCCCCTATGTTAAGGACCAGATATGTCCGGGTCTCCGAACCCCTCGAGCCGGATAGTATCCCTTCGGGTGGGACTCCATGTCCCCCAAACTCTGGCTCGGATGTAGGACCGGGGGAGGACTTGGATCTTCCCGGACCCGAACTGGTCACCTCGGAGATTTTGCAAGCTCCGAGTACGGATGTGGGTCGGGATTCAAATTTTAACCCACCCACCCACCACAATCAATACTCTCCAAGCAACTCAGGGCCTCCAGACATATACAACCTGATGTATATACGGCAGCAACCTCAGGAAACGGTCCATCACTTTTGGGCCAGATTCTTACTTGTTAAAAGCAAGATCGAAGATTGCTGCGACAACGATGCGGTTTCGGTCTTCCATCGCAATTGTACCGACGAGGGAATACTGAATGCCCTCGACTGTCGTCACATACAGAGCTTTGCGGAACTGTCACAGGTAGTGCAAAAGTACTGCGCGATGGAAAGCACATGGAGGGCCCAGAAAACTCAACTGGAGCCCGCTGCCTTCAAGCAGTATGCGGCCCAGACTAAACAAATGCACCCTAGAGGCGCATCCGATCATCAGTTTGTCAGTAGGAAGAATAAACCCTTTACGGGACATAGGTCCGTTCTTGATGAACTCCTTGACAAGCCCTGTCCGATACATGCGACTCCGAGCACAGACTCAACCCATAGCCTTCGAGCATGTTGGGTCCTCCGGCAGGTAGCAAAGAGTGGAGAGGCCATCCTCGCCACCATTACTCCAGAGAAATATTCACCGGAGAGGAATGATTTTAATGTCCTCACGGTCTTCGAGACCTTTTCTTCAAATAATCGGCGAAAAAGGGCACTCCGCGACCTCGCCGAAGTCCACCAAGTTACCACACTGAGCCCATGGAACGACGCGGCAATAACCTTCACCGCCGAAGACGAACCAAAGGCTCGGTCAGTCTGGGCACCCGCCGCCTTAGTCCTAAACCCCATTGTGGATGGCTTTCGGCTTACCAAAGTGCTCATGGACGGCGGCAGTGGGCTTAACCTTATCTATGAAGATACACTCGATACAATGCAGATTGATAGAACACACATTGAGCAAAGCAACACCACCTTTCGAGGCATCATCCCCAGTCGAGAAGCACGATGCTCTGGGAGAATTAAATTGGATGTGGTATTCGGCACGCCCGAAAACTACAGGTCCGAAGAGTTGCTCTTTCATGTGGTCCCCTTCAGCAGTGGGTATCACGCCATCCTCAGACGGGACGCCTTCTCACGCTTCCAGGCTATACCCCACTACGGGTATATGAAGCTTAAAATGCCCGGACGCAACGGAATCATCACAATCTCGAGCGACCCGGACAAAGCACTCCGTGCCGAAAACAAAACCGCATCCTTGGCCCTCGAGGCATTATCCAAAGCCCTAGCGGCCAAAGAACTAACCACCCTACGGTCCAAGGTGGACAAGGACGATGTGATCCTTGATAAAAGACCTCAATCCACCTCTTTCAAGCCAGCAGAGGAAATAGTTAAATTTCAAGTGCACCCGACGGACCCCAACAAGAGAGCGTCTATCGGAGCACAGCTGGATCCGGTAGTGGACGCCGCTTTACGCACATTCTTGCGCGAAAATTGGGATATTTTCGCCTGGCACCCTTCAGATATGCCCGGCATCCCACGCAGGCTGGCCGAACACAGCCTAAACATAATTAAGGGGTTTAAACCCGTAAAGCAGACACTACGGCAATTTTCCGAACCCAAGCGTCAGGCCATGGGAGAAGAGCTAGCCAAACTACTAGAAGCCGGGTTTATTAGGGAAGTTAAACATCCGGATTGGTTAGCCAACTTGGTCATGGTACCAAAGAAGGACAAATCCTGGCGCCTTTGCGTCGACCTCAAAGACCTCAATAAGGCCTGCCCTAAAGATCCTTTCCCGTTGCCCCGCATTGACCAGATCATTGACGCAACTGCAGGACACGATTCATTGTGTTTCCTCGATGCCTATTCCAGATGCCATCAGATTAAAATGAAGGAATCGGATCAGGCTGCAACGGCGTTCATCACTCCCTATGGCCCTTTCTGTTTCAACACTATGCCCTTTGGGCTCAAAAATGCTGGGGCCACTTACCAACGTATGATTCAAACATGCTTGGAGAAACAAATCGACAAAACAGTCGAAGCATATGTGGACGACATGGTCATCAAGACAAAACATGTCGAAACACTGGTGGACGATCTCCGCCTCACCTTCGACAACCTGCGGACATACGACATACGGCTCAATCCGGAAAAATGTGTCTTCGGAGTTCCAGTCAGAAAATTACTAGGGTTCATTGTTTCCCATAGAGGAATTGAAGCAAACCCAGCTAAGATCCGAGCTTTGTCATAGTTGGCTATACCAACAAACCTAAAGCAAGTCCAAAAACTAGCAGGGTGCGTTGCGGCCTTAAGTCGCTTCATCTCCAGATTAGGAGAAAAAGCACTACCAATTTACAAGCTACTAAGACGCACTGACGGCTTTGAATGGACGGATGCTGCCACAGCCGGATTGGAGGAAATCAAGGCCTTACTCGCAAGCAATCCAATCCTGGCTGCCCCGGGTGTTGGCGAGCCCATGTTGCTTTATATCTCTGCAACTAATCAGGTAGTTAGCGTCGTACTCGTTGTCGAGCGAGGTGAAGAGGGGCATAAATTCCCCATCCAAAAACCAGTTTATTATGTATCGGAGGTCCTTACACCATGCAAATCCCGATCCCCCCACTACCAAAAAGTAGCCTATACGGTCTTCATGGCATCCCAAAAATTACGACACTATTTTCAAGAGTGTTCAATTACAGTGGCATCTGAAGTACCACTCAATGACATTATCAACAACAGAGACGCCACTGGCCGTATAGCCAAATGGGCCATCGAACTTCTGCTGTTCGAAATAACATACAAGCCGCGCCGGGCTATTAAATCTCAGGTGCTGGCCGACTTTATTGCGGAATGGATGGAATCTGAACTCCCTAAAGAGTATAGTTCATACTCCAACTAGATTATGTACTTCGACGGCTCCAAAATGCTAGCCGGACTGGGGGCTGGCGTCATCTTGACATCCCCCACCGGAGACACAATCCGCTATGTGTTGCAAATCATGTATACGGACTCTAATAATGCAGCCGAATATGAGGTGCTTCTACATGGCCTTCGCATGGCTGTCTCAATAGGTATACAACGCCTCGAGGTGCGCGGTGATTCAAACCTCGCAGTATCCCAGGTCAATGGAGAGTTTGATGCAAAAGACCCAAAAATGGCGGCATATCGAAACGCCGTACTGAAGATATCAGCTCGGTTCGAGGGACTTGAATTCCATCATGTCGCTCGAGACAGTAACCAGGCAGCCGACATTCTCGCTCGCATGGGCGCTAAGCGCGACCCTGTCCCACCAAACACCTTTGTGGAAAGGCTCTTTAAGCCATCCGTAGTATGGCAGGGCGAGAGCAGAGAATCTAGCACGGATCTGGTCACACCCCCAGCAGCCGAACACAATGCAGATACCGTCGGAGGTTCGAATATAGAAATAACACCCTCTGCTCATGAGATCATGGCTGTTATTGCTCCATGGACTGAGCCCTTCCTGGCCTACCTTAATAGGCAGGAGCTTCCTGACGATCAGAATGAAGCCCGCTGCATAGTTCGGCGCTCTAAAGCCTACAAGGTGCATGAGGGTGAACTGTACAAAAAGAGCACTACCGGAGTCCTTCAAAGGTGCATCTCCGAACAGGAGGGACGGCAACTCTTGGTAGAAATACATGCTGGTTTGGGCGGTCATCATGCCGCAGCTCGGGCCCTCGTAAGCAAAGCTTTCAGGACAGGTTTTTTCTGGCCAACGGCCCGAGCAGACGCACAAGCCCTTGTCCAGCGTTGTGTGGGCTATCAGCTTTTCGCCAACCAAAGTCATATGCCTCCCACTGCCTTAAGAACAATCCCTATCACCTGGCCCTTCGCGGTCTGGGGGCTTGATATGGTCGGTCCCCTTAAAGGGGGAAGCCATAAAAAGAAATATTTACTGGTGATGGTGGATAAATTTACTAAATGGATAGAGGCCAAACCAGTAAAAACAGCTGAAGCAGGGCCAGTGATCGACTTTATATCCGGCGTGGTACACCGTTATGGTGTCCCGCACAGTATCATCACTGATAATGGCTCCAATTTTACAGCTGATGAGGTGAAAACCTGGTGTGCTAAGTTGGGCATTAAACTCGACTATGCATCTGTATACCACCCCCAAACAAACGGCCAAGTTGAACAGGCCAACGGTCTGATCATGAGTGGCATTAAGCCCAGACTGGTGCGCTCCTTACGAGAATCAAATAAGCACTGGGTGGAGGAACTCGATTCCGTACTCTGGGGGCTGTGGACCATGCCCAATCGAACAACCGGATACACACCTTTCTTTATGGTGTACGGCGCAGAGGCTATATTGCCCTGTGATATTATTCATGACTCACCTCGAGTGCGCATGTACGAAGAGCGAGAAGCCGAATTAGATCGGCAGGATGACTTAGACGGACTCAAAGAGGAGCGCGATGTTACAAAGGCTCGTTCTGCATTTTATCAACAACAGGCCAGGCGATACCAAAGCAGAGAAGTGCGGGCTAAGACATACAATGTCGGCGAACTTGTTTTACGCCTCCCGGAAAAGAAAAAGGATAAGCTTAAACCAAAATGGGAGGGCCCCTTCATCATAGATGAAGTCCTTACAGGAGGAGCCTATCGCCTTCGCAATGCAGTGGATAATCGCCTTGAGCCGAACCCATGGAACGCCGCGCGGCTCCGAAGATTTTACGCATAGTTCGGCCTCTTTATGTTTTACTTTGACTAGGTTTTTTCCTCCTTTGCTCCCTTTTTGTTTTTCCTTTTTATATCCCAGGGAATGTTCGGATCTACCGAACTATTAGGGGTACACATCTTTAAATGTATACACCCCACTATACTTGGGGGCTTCTCTAACGAAGCTTATTATCAAGAGCTTATAGCTTACATTGTCTACGTCGATTGTTTTATACATCTTTTGCCATTATATGCACCTCTATGACTTAAGTTTTTGCCAAGCTGGGTTGCCTCGCTCCTGTGCTTATACCCTACGTTCCCGATTGTTCGGCGAGGGTATAAAGGGAGTACCTCTGCGATTGTTACAACCGGGTTATCTGGACCTGTACCTCAGATGGGTGAAGCCAAAAGCTAGCGTTCTTAAGGGAATAATTGGTCGGCAACCAACGACGGACTATTTTGCGTTTGCAACAAATACGGAATAGGCTGCCCGTAATTCGAATGCAAGCCTAGGCATGCATAATTCAGCATGTCGACCCAAGGAAAGGAACCCCTAACGGAACTATTTTCCGTGGAAGATGTTTCTTACGTTAAGCAGTAATATAACATAACTCCCCGAACACATTTTGTCTGTTTGAGCAATACGACCGGATTGCCTGGTTTCCGGACATACTAAATGTTTCTTATTTAAACATAGTATCCGGAAGCACTCCAACTTCTTGGTTCAGAGGTTAAAGCCGAAGGCCTGCGATGACAATTTTTTTAAGTTCGGCCGAAGATAAAAGTTTGATGATAAAGCAAATTGTTACATAGAATCAAACGCCTACTCTTTTTCTACACCATCTATAAGACTATCTAGCTTATAGTCTTCTTGCGAATATTTCGCCGCTATCATCACTTGGTCATATACCAAGCTTACATGAATTTCTTTTCCATCCGGTCCCTGAGGTCCAACTCGGGCCATATGATGCGGATCGAGTCCGGTGTAGCGCGTCTTCACCATTGCCCATGCCTCTCGCACACCTTCCCGGCATGCGAACGTCTTCCATAACTCAAAGCGACGCCAAGCACCCTTGAAAAGGTCCGCCAACCCCTCCATACTTCCGGGAGGGGCATCGGATGGCCATAGGGCTTTGACCATACTCTTCATGGCTTTCCGGGCCCGCTCGTGCACTTTCGACAGTTCTTTTAGAACGTCGCCTTGGAACCCGGACACTTCTTCTTCATGACGGCCGGTTAACAGACCTGCAAGAATAGCATTATAACATTCCATATTATAGGATTATGCAAGTCCTCCGGATAGTTCAAGAGTCATACCGAATATGCCGCCCTTCAACTTTTGGTTCTCCTTCTGCGCATCCGAGAGTTGAGCCTTTAAGCTCTTTATATCTTTGGCTTGCTTATTCACTTCCTCCTCCAGGTTTTTCTTTTCGCCCCTGGTCATGGGAGTACTCTTCATTTCTTCAAGCTCTGCGATGGCAACATTTAGCTGTGTCCGGTTTGTTTCGAGCTCCCGGGACAGTGCGTTGTTCTTCTCTTTAAGAACCTATGGTTATCACGATCCTCAAATCAGTTAGTCCCTACCGCTTTAAGTCTTGGGGGCTACTGGCACATATCTATTGATTTTGCACCAATTTTCTCCTGAATATCCTTCGAGAACAGGCGAGTAACTCCAGTAAGTCCGTCCCGGGCAGCTCGGATGTATGCATCCACGGTGCTGAGGGCGGTGAATTCCTGCTCAGAGAAAGCCGAGGCGCACAGGGTCTCTTTTAGGCGTCGATGATTCATCGCAGTCTCCACTTTGGAATTGGTGACGGATATGTCATCTAAATCTTCATGAGGTAGATGAGTCAGCGCCACCCCCGTATGAGCCCCCGTCCTAGTTGACGAGTTCGGCGCCGGATTGGCTGCAGTTCGGCTGGCAGGGATCTTCGGTACGGTTCGCCGTGTACCTCTCCTGAGATAATAGAAGGAGGAGGACAATGACAATTCGGTCTTATGCCTAGGCATGAAGTGAGGAATATACCTCTTTGGTGACGGAGGGGGATCAGTGGCGCTCCCGGTCTCCTTTTGTTTCGCACGCTCCCCCCGCAAAGACACTGTCTTTCTTTTAGCCGCCCGTACTTGGGTACGGCTCGCTGAGCGCTGATCCTGTAAAGCATGACTCAGTGCGGTGGGTGAGAGGCGAGCGAAGGTATTTCCCTTTTAAAATGATTTCCGAACACTTACCTTAACGAAAGGGTAGAGGTCAGGGTAGTCGGCCATAATGGCTACATCCGAGCCGTCAAGGCTCGCTTGATAATAAACTCCATCATCAAATTCTACAAATATATCCGGATCCTCGTGGAATCATGGGTCTTCATTGCGAGCTTGGTCCTCTGGCTGAGGGGGGGGGGGGGAGCAATGGACGTTTTCGACTACCTTCCTCCATGTCTGCTTTTAGGAAACCAGAGTAGTCTGATTAGAGCATCCCAACAGTAGGGAAAAATAAATATTGATAAATGATCAACTTACCCATTCAATGGGGTTGTACATAGAAAAGCCTTCCCGACAATTCAAGCGGGCGAATTCTTCTTCCTCCCCCTTGTAAAGGTCGGCTAGGATGGCAGCCAGAGCGGCTTGGTTATCCGGACCCTCTCGCCTATAACGAGACGCATCGTCCTCCCTGTTATAGCACCATAAAGGAGTTACTCTGGATTGGAGGGGCTGGATGCTTCAATGATGGAGAGTTCGGAATGGGCAAGTAGTCTGACCTTGCTGACCAGTCTCATTACCTCCGCACTGTCCTCTTGCTTGGGGCACCTGGGGCGCCAGTTGAATAGCTTCCTTAGAGGAGTGCTGGAAAATTCGGGAAGTCCACGCCGAACTGGGCGGAAGGGGGACATCCTCGGTGTAAAACCATTCCGAAGACCATTCTTCGGACCCCCTTTTTGGAGTCCCAACAGGGTAGCCTGATCCGGCTATGCACCATACTTCGGCGCCACCCACTTCAAATATAGGCCCTCCGCCTTGATGGCGGGGGATGAGGCAAAAGAACTTTCTCCATAGTTCGAAATGAGCCTCGCAGCCTAAAAATAATTCGCAGAGAGCAACCAAACCCGAGATGTGCAGAATAGAACCTGGTGTGAGATTGTGCAGCTGGATCCCATAGAATTCCAATAGACCCCTTAGGAAGGGGTGGATTGGGAATCCTACGCCCCTCAAAAGGAACGAAAAGAAGCACACCCTCTCCTCTTGGCTGGGGTTGGGGAAGTTCTCTGCTAACACATCATCGCTCATTGAAGCTAATCCCGCCCGCACGGAGACTAGATCCACGGAGGGGAGATATCCTTGTGTCTGAAGTCAACTCAGCTGAAGGTGGGATACTGAGCAGCTTCGCCAATCCCCCTCTTGAGGGCCATGAGGGCGCGAGGAGGAGCCTGGTGCGCTTACCATGGTTTGAAAGTTTTTCGTGGTTCGCTCCGGTGCTCTTTGGGCGATGTGAGGTGGCGTTTGGGGATCTAACTCCGTTATATAGACGTCACCCGCGCCTGGCAAAGGGTTAAATTGTAAAAAAATCATGGACTATTCGCATTCGTTCAACGCGTGGAAATTGAGGCGACGACATGAAGGAATCATGAAGACTGGGCTCAGAAGCCGATGCCGGACTATCATCAAACTGGAGTATGGTGAAGAACCCGCCTTGCAAAGCCGAAGACATGAATCCGTATACTACATCGTCATTGAAGGCAAGTTCGGGGGCTACTGAGGGAGTCCTGGTTTCGGGGGTCCTCAGGTGTCCGGCCCGAGGATGCGGGCCGAGCCGAATGGGCCGAAGATAAAGCTGAAGGCCCCCTCCGTGTTCGGGTAGGACTCCTATATGTGTGAATGGCAAGATTAGAGTCCAGATGTATTGTTTCCTTCCCTTATGAACCGACTTTGTACAAACCCTAAGCCCCTTCGGTGTGTATATAAACCGGAGGGTTTAGTCCGTAGAGGCTACGATAATACTGATAGGCTAGACAAGCTAGGCTTTGGCCATTACGATCTCGAGGTAGATCAACTCTTGTAACCCCTATACTCATCGAATACAATCAAGCAGGACGTAGGGTTTTACCTCCTTCAAGAGGGTCCGAACCTGGGTAAACATTGTGTCCCTTTGTCCATTGTTACCATTGATCCTTAGACGCACAGCTTGGGCCCCCCTACCCGAGATCTGCCGGTTTTGACACCGACAGGCCCCACTGGCGTTCGAACACCAGCGCGCGTCGGAGTTGCTTCGGTGAGCAACAGGGACGGCGGTGCGTAGCGGAAACGGCCGTCCGGCCACGGATCGACGCGCAGAGAGGTGCTACGGAACCCTGGCGTTCACGCGCATCCGACGGTGGTGGCCGTCGGTGCTGTGGTGGCCGGCGTCGAGCGCGGCGGCGGCCTGGGTGGTCACCGGAGCTCGGGTGCAGGCGGGAATGGTGGTAGGAAGCATGACAAGGTGAGCCGGCGGTGGCGTTGGGCTCCTACGGGTGAGCTGGGCACGTCTACGCGCTCGGTCGAGCTCGACGGCAGGTGCAGCAATGGCGTCAAGCTCGGCAGCGGAGGCGAGCTATGGCAGCGACAGCAAGGCGGCTATGGGCATGGATCTGCGCGGAAAAGTGAGGGGAAAGCTGCGGGGCTCACCGGGACCTGTAGATGTGCAAAAGCGGGCGCCGGGAAGGCTCGAGGCGGCGGTGCCCGGCGATGGCGACGGCGGAGCAGAGGTGGAAGAAGGAGGCGAGGCAGGCGCTCCGGTGGCTCCCATCACGGTCCAGTGGCACAGGACGAAGAGGACGACGGCGCTAGAGCTCCAGGACAGGTCGGCGAGGCCGGAGAGGCCCAACGGCCGTGGAATCGACCGGCGCACGGCGGCGACCGCGTCGGAGTTGCTCTGGATCAAAGAGAGGTAGCGAGGGGATTGGAGCGAGGGGGATCTGGGGTGGCCTAGGGAGAGGGAGACGCTCGGGGTGGTCTTATCCTCATCGGGAAGGCCTCGGATGGGCGACAGCACGGCGATCGACGCCGTGTCGGCGAGGGCGAGCGACAGCGCACGGGAGGATGGGGATGAGCTCCCGGTGGGCTGAGCTGCTCTGCCTACTGGGCCGGTTAAGTGCCCAGTGCCTTGCGGCCTTTTCATTTTCTTCTCCTGTTTTCTGTTTTACAGAAGTGCAGAAAAACAAATGGGCTGCCAAATCACTTTTATAAAATGTGGAACTAGTCCACATAATTACTAGGTGATTTATGACACTGCCTCAATTAGTTTGGGGGCAAGAGGAAATGTCTAGGGATTTTTTGAAAATTGAGAAGGGCATATTTAAATGCTGCTAGAACACTAATTAATTTCCAGGGGCAATTTGGTGATTCCAAAAATGTTGGTTTCAATATGACAAATATCTAGGGATTATTTGCCAACTAATGAACAATTTTGCTTGCATGACAGAAGGAATAGATTTTTGACATGCGATTCAAATTTGAATTTGAAGCAGATTTTGGACAAGTGGCATTTTGGCATGATGATCATAATGACATGGCCTCTGTTAAGGAGAGATTGCTGTAGTGTGAGGCTGGGGATGTTACAAATCTCCTCCACTACAAGAAATCTCGTACCGAGATTTAAGTGGGGAAGTAAAGGATAACTTCGGGGGAACTGACCTTTATAGGGTCGATTACATGGGGAACAATTCAGAGAATGTGGTAGAAGTATCTCTCGAGTTGGAACTTAAGGAAACATCGAGAGCAAGGTAAGAAGTTTCAATATGGAGTTTCAAGCGAATGGACATCCGATCGATACCTGAACAGAGTATGAAAAGGGGTTCAGAGCATCGGGAATAGATCATCTCTCGAGGGGTGGCTCGTGATAACACGCAAAGCTAAAGATATATGATACTTCAGAACCAAGGATATATAGGAGAGTCATGTTTCGATCTTGTGGAAACTAGGGGTGAGTTTTGATCGAGAGTAGGGAGGACATTGACAACTTACACGGTCACGTCAACAAGGTATGTTAGAGGATAGCCTGTCAGTTATGTCGGCGACAACATCGGTACCAAGGGCGAGGGACGAAGAGAACCATTTTCCTGCTCGTTGAACGAGGCGGACCAATAGGCAAAGTTCCCATCCATCGGTGGTTACCGAAATGTCATCAACAATAGTAACAGGGTCTCACTGACAAGGTTATACATCGAGGTGTTTTCATAAGCAGGGAATTATTTCTGCTTATATCATATATATCACAAGAAAGGTTAAACAAACCAATGGAAAGGAAAAATGTGATTATCAGAATTAATCAGACCAGTGGAAAGGATAATGTGCCTATATACCAGAATTAGGAGTATATCCTTCCCAGGGAAAAGCAGAGCATGATATACATGACGGAACAACAAGCACAAGATCATTCAGATAAAGGGGCGAGGAGAATCATGTTGTTACCCTTACAACGGTATTTGGATAATTGATCAAGAAACATGTGGCGTTGTGCTTCCACTGTTCTCAATGATATTCGGAATACCACAGTCATGCTTTGAGGTAGCAATAATATGGTGTTTTCAAGCAAGGGTTGAATCTGACGATCATAAGAAATTCACAAGGAATGATTTCAAGAATAGTAGATAAAACAAGGTGTAAGAAAAACATAATCAAGTCTGTGTTGGCAGGAATGCAAGGACGTTGTCGATGATAACACAATCATCGAGGGGCGAGGATGGTATTTCTCATCATGAATTCAATTGACATTTCTGAAGAAGCCAAAGTGTTGACGGTGATCACGACAAATTTTGTCGAGAGATTTCAGTAAGATGTAATCGATTGGCGATGACATCAAGTCAAAGGGATGATGAAGCGAAAGGTTATTGGAACCACGGATACGACATAAGCTCAAAATCGAGCTTGTTGCACGAGGTGAAATGATATAATGAGGAGGATCGACGTAAGCTTAGCTCATCGTCGAAAAGTTTTGCTCCGGGAAGAAGGACCAGGTAGCACAGTTAAAGTTAGCACGATAATTATGTAGCCGAGCAGGCTAGGAATAACGTGATCGAGCACAGCTCGTAAGCAAAGAGGATTACCAAGAGTTGTTGAATCACAGAGCGGACCCGATTCACTTATCGGTGTTCTCGAGTGGCTAACCACTCAGAACCCAGGAAAAATTGGAATCGATGGGATTTAGTAATTGATGAAGACTCATAAGTAAGCAACATGATTCTATGATATTATCAAATACCAAAGGGTAGTACCCGAAGGTAGAGCGAGATAGAGGTTGGACAGGTGAAATGATACGCAGAAGACAAGTATTTTAACTTGTCCGAGAAAAGGAAACAAAGAACAATATGCTCGAAACCATAATTGCGAAGGATCAATTTACAGATAAAAGATGAATTTTGTACCAAGGAAATAATTATTCTTACGAGCAGCTTCCATGATAAGTTCTACATCGGGTCCATGGGCATGAACACAAAGGTTCAAGGTCGACTCCCACTTCTTCAATGCTTAACCTTTCATTCACTTCTCGTCTTTGAAGAAGTTGTAGAGTTGAAAATTTATCCGACGAAACGTGAGTAGATATAACCCACATAACTTTCGATCCACACAGATTAGGGAAAGCATAGGTTCAACCCATCGAGACATTTTTACGAATCTTTACAACCATCAACCCAAAGCAAGGGATACGAGTTTGAAAGTAGAGTATCGAAGTCAAGGCAGATGATACAATTTACCAAAGGTATTATGCATCAGGGGGGAACTAACAAGGTTATGGAATATGGAGGACACTATCAGATAATAATCCACCAAAGGATCTGGTGGACTGCAAAGGATGTAATCAAGAGTATCGGTACTCAATCAGAAAAATGCAAGCGCATTGGTTTATGGAATTATATGAATAATTCAAGGCTTATTTCAAAGGAGTTGCGATTTTCAATTCGGGGAATCAGAAGCAGACGCCCTGATCAAGGATGGATAAGTAGAAAAGGCTTAGGGCACAATTAATCGCAAATTGATTGGCTGAGAACCAGCTCATGTTCAAAATAATGTCTGAGCTGGAAGGATGAATTCTAGGAATCGACGGAAGATAGTGATTATTCTCATTCATATTGAATCAATAGGCTCAGGATGACAAGACAAAGGATGGTAATGAATATTGCTTAGTCATATGGAATTTACCATAATGCAAGCAGACAAGACATTCCAATGCAATAGGTTGCAGTGGATTCTCGGGAGATCGGATAGCAATATGAAGTATTTCGTGAAACACAAGATCAACTGGGGATGAATGGATCCCCGGTAATGTGAGGAATTCTTCGTAAGTGTTTTCATGCGGCAAGGAACTGCAAGGCAGTGGGGACGAAGGACTTTTGAAACATCGGAGGGTATTTCGATAAGTCGGATGGAACAAGGGAGTAACTGGAGTGAATATAAGAACAACAAGTGTATGCAGTTATCCATCAGGATTTATCGGTGGTAGGGAATTGCAAAGACGGCGGGCACAAGGGTCTTGGGAAACATCCAATAGTATCTTCGGTACCTTCTGGTGCATCCAACGATCATCTAGAATGAAGGGCTCTCCGGGATGAAGTGGGTACGAGAACCTAATATTAGAGTTAGTAAAATCTTTAACTCGAATAGAAGAGAGATCAGAGTCCCAGAGTAAAGATGAGGAATAAAAGATCTTAATACCACCCAATTGGCGACGTGGGCCCGTAACCCACACAGCCATGTTAGTAAAACGGTTTTCAGTTACTAGACTCAACTTCGGCCAAGGAGTTGGAAAGGGGGGTTCCTACAGGCAGTCGGCTCTGATACCAACCTATGACGCCCCCGGCTTAATCATGCACTAATCATACACGCAAATGCATATGATCAAGCCTAAGGACTCACTTGAAGATATCACAACACAACTCTAAAACATAAATAAAGTCATACAAGCTTTATATTACAAGCCAGGGCCTTGAGGGCTTGAATACATAAGCTCGATGGCATACAAGCGTCAGCGGAAGCATCAGATATCCGAGTACAGATATAAAAGATAAAACAGAGAAGCCTTAAGAAGGCGGGCCAAAACAAAGACTATGATCGAAAGGCGCAGGCCTCCTGCCTGGGACCCTCCGAACCTACTCCTGGTCGTCGGTCAACTCGAAGAAGTATCCACCCTCGGGGTAGTAGAAGTAGTCATCGGCGGGGGCAACTATCTCAGGGGCTCCGTCATCTGGTTGCATCAACGGGTATGGGGAGAAAAAGAAAGCAAAGCAACCGTGAGAACTCATCCGAAGTACTCAGCAAGCAAGGATCTACACTACATATGCAACATTATCAAAGAAAGGCTGTATATATGGACTGGGCTGCAGAAATACCAGAATAGAGAGAAGGCCTAGTCCTATCGAAGGCATCTTCAAGCATCTTCGAGCATCTTGCAGCATTTAGAAGAGTACATAATAGCATAATATAAAGTAGTAGTAGTCATCATCCTCACCCAGAGATCCTTCCTCGACTCCCTGTGAGAAAGCAATCCCAGAGCCTTAAGTCTCAACCTCACCCAGAGATCCTTTCTCGACTCCCTGCGAGAAAGCAATCCCAGAGCCTTACCATCCAGTAGTAGTGTTATGTAACAGTCTCGCCCAGAGATCCTTCCTCGACTCCCTGCGAGAAAGCGATCCCGGAGCCACATATCCAGGTATCATCTCAAGTTCTAGTTGTATCGATCGGGATACAACTCCGCGTGTCCTTTACCGTGGGACCGGCTATCGATAGATGTTTTCTTCCCTGCAGGGGTGCACCAACTTACCCACCACGCTCGCTTAACTCTGACCGGACACACTTTTCTGGGTCATGCCCGGCCTCGGCCAAACGACACACCGCAACCCTACCTACAGCTCAGCAGAGAGGTCCCCGTCGGTCTATATCCTAAGAGCTAAGGGGTCTTGGGCCATCGCCCTGTGCACTCCGGGTCGTTGCGAGCAGGGCGAATCTCGGTACCACCTCTGTCCTGGATGGCGCCGGCCCAGCCATGCCGCAATGCTGAACTGGATGTCTGACAGAGCTTTCGACTTATGCCACGATGCAGAGTGCCCATAACTATTCCCACGTGATGGTTAGTGCTATCAAGCCAGAGGCCTGCTCGGATCAAATATCCAAATCGTTAGTGGATTAGGGGCTTGCGGTAACGAGCAGAGACTCACGATAGATGTGACCCCATTGCCCCTTCTCGAGGACTTGCGGCAAGGGCTAGGAATGCCCGGCCACGCCTCGTATTCATCTCTCAGGTAACCTCTAGGTCTACCCGACTTCCCATCATTCGCGGGTACCCCTCCGGGTCGACCCGCCTTTCCAAGTTTCAGTTGTAAAATCCAAGTATCCGTGTGTCCATAACATCAGAGGAATCCGAGGTATCACCCTCGTTGGATTCCTACTCGATGTGTCTGTCAAGGTGAACTCGGAGGAATCACCCTCGATGGGTTCACACTTGCGGAGCTGCACGACGACGTCGTTACCGGGAGTGGTGAAAGAGGAATCACCCTCGATGACCACAAGGTTAACATCAGAAGTGCTGACGAGGTATCACCCTCGGCACTCGATAGTATCCCAGCAGTGTCGTACAACTAGGGGGATGATGTGCGGTGCCGGGGCCTGGTCTTCGATCCCGTTGATCGGGTCTTCTGATAATCCAGCGGGGTAGTCGGGACAAAGTGGGGGTCTCTGAATGGTCTCTACCCAGTCTATACTAAGCAGTTTAGGATGAGCAGGTAATTATCAACATCAGTTACAAGAACAGGCTATGCAGCAGAAGTAGGATAAACAGTAGCAGCAGCAATTTCTAATGCAAGCATAAGAGAGAGAAGAATAGGCGATATCGGTATGTTCAAAAAGGGGGGTGCTTGCCTGGTTGCTCGGCGACAAAGGCAAGGTCGTCAGTAGTATAGCCAAACACCGGAGCTGCGTCGTTCTCAGGGACTACGTCGGTACCGGACTCTATCAAGAGAGAAGAGGGGGAGGAAACAGATAAATACACAACAAACATATGCAACACATAGCTAGGCATGGTAATACGCAGCGCCGAGGTGTTCTAATGCAGCTCTACGCAAGTTAGTCGGAGCAGGAAATTATCCGAGAGTGTTGTCCCAGCTTCGGGTGATTATCGGACAGATGAAATGGAGGGGAAAGTTCCATGTTCACCATGCTAGAGGCATGTGACAGGTATGAGGAGACCATATTCGGATTCGTGTCGTCATTCTGAGCAACTTTCATGTATAAAGTTTTTCGATCCGAGCTACGGTTTATTTTCTATGATTTTTCAAAGAATTAAACAATATTATGCAATTTCTAGAATTAATATTAATTCGGAAATAAAGGTTAAATTGCTACGTGCACAAGCAAAGTGTACACAGCAAAGTAGCACAGAGGCTGACAGTGGGCCCAGTCAACTGCACAGTCAGCAGTTGACTGGGTCAGCGTTGACTGGATAGTGGGTCCAGGGGGACCCACCTGTCATTGATTGGTTTCAGCCCAGTCAGCTGGTTGACTGGTCAACTGGGTCTAGTGGGACCCAGTGGTCAGTCTCTGCTAGTTAAACAGGGTTTAATCTAATCTAATTATTATAATTAAGTCGTGGGCCCAGCATGTTAGTGACACATTTAGTTATTTGTTAATTAGCACTAATCCTAAATGCTACAGTTCCCGGACCCACCAGTCAGTGGCTGTTAGTGGTCGGATTAGTGGCTAAGGACCTGACGCGTGGGCCCCACCGGTGTTCGAACACCGGCGCGTGTCGGAGTTGCTCCGGCGAGCAACAAGGACGGCGGCGCGTCGCGGAAACGGCTGTCCGGCCACGGATCGGCGCCCGGAGAGGTGCTACGGGACCCTGGCGTTCACGCGCATCCGACGGTGGTGGCAATTGGTGCTGTGGTGGCCGGCGTCGAGCGCGGCAGCGGCCTGGGCGGCGACCGGAGCTCGGGTGCAGGCGGGAAAGGAGGTAGGAAGCACGGCAAGGCGAGCCGGCAGTGGCGTTGGGCTCCTACGGGTGAGCTGGGCACGTCTACGCGCTCGCTCGAGCTCGACGGCAGGTGCAGCAACGGCGTCAAGCTCAACGACGGAGGCGAGCTATGGCAGCGACAGCGAGACGGCTACGGGCATGGATCCGCGCGAAAAAGTGAGGGAAAAGCTGCGGGGCTCATCGGGACCTGCAGATGTGCAAAAGCGGGCGCGGGGAAGGCTCGAGGCGGCGGTCCCCAGGGATGGCGACGGCAGAGCAGAGGTGGAAGAAGGAGACGAGGCGGGCGCTCCGGTGGCTTCCATCACGGTCCAGTGGCACGGGACGAAGAGGACGACGGCGCTAGAGCTCCAGGACAGGTCGGCGAGGCCGGAGAGGCCCGATGGCCGCGGAATCGACCGGCGCACGGTGGCGACCGCGTCGGAGTTGCTCTGGATCGAAGAGAGGTAGCGAGGGGAGAGAGCGAGGGGGATCTAGGGTGGCCTAGGGTTCGGGGGGAGAGGGAGACGCTCGGGGTGGTCTTATTCTCGCCGGGGAGGGCTCGGATGGGCGACAGCGCGGGGATCGACGCCGTGTCGGCGAGGGCGAATGACAGCGCACGGGAGGATGGGGATGAGCTCCCGGTTGGCTGAGTTGCTCTGCCTACTGGGCCGGTTAAGTGCCCAGTGCCTTGCGGCCTTTTCATTTTCTTCTCCTGTTTTCTGTTTTACAGAAGTGCAGAAAAACAAATGGGCTGCCAAATCACTTTTATAAAATGTGGAACTAGTCCACATAATTACTAGGTGATTTATGACACTGCCTCAATTAGTTTGGGGGCAAGAGGAAATGTCTAGGTATTTTTTGAAAATTGAGAAGGGCATATTTAAATGCTGCTGGAACACTAATTAATTTCCAGGGGCAATTTGGTGATTCCAAAATTGTTGGTTTCAATATGACAAATATCTAGGGATTATTTGCCAACTAATGAACAATTTTGCTTGCATGACAGAAGGAATAGATTTTTGACATGCGATTCAAATTTGAATTTGAAGCAGATTTTGGACAAGTGGCATTTTGGCATGATGATAATAATGACATGGCCTCTGTTAAGGAGAGGCTGGGGATGTTACATCTTGATCGTACACATTTGTGTGTATGATTGAATCGGGGGCATCACAAGTTGGTATCAGAGCCGACTGCTTGTAGGAATCCCCCTTTCCAACTCCTTGGCCGAAGTTCAGTCTAGTCTTTGGAAAACTTTTACAAACATGGTTGTGTGGCTTACGGGCCTACGTCGCCAATTGGGTGGTATTAGGATCTTTTATTCCTCGTCTTTACTCTAGGATTCTGATCTCTCTTCTTTTTAGGTTAAAGATTCTACTAACTCTGACTCTAGGATCTCGTAACCACTTCCTCCCGGAGAGCCCCGTCATTCCAGATGATCGCCTGCTTCATCTGAAGATTTCAATGATACTCTTCGATGTATTCCCGAGAACCTAGTGCCCACCGCTTTTACAATTTCCTACCACCGATATATCCTTAGGGATAACGGCATACACTTCCGTTCACACAATCATTCCCCCTTGCTCTTGTTATTGTAAGATACCTTGAAATACTCTTCGATTGTCCCGGGAATCCTTTGAGCTTATTGCCTCGCAGCTCCTTGCCATATGAATACATGTACGAATAATTCCTCACAATTACCGGGGATTCATCCATCCCCAGTTGTTCATGTGTTTCACAAAAGTCTTCCAAATACCATTCGATCTTCCAAAAAATCCTCAGCAGCCTACTGCCCTTGAAATTCATGCTTGCTTGCATTATGGTTAATCCCTTAAGTCTAGTAATCATATGGGCATCCTTTGTCACTATCATTTTGAGTCTGTTGATTCAATATGTTGCGAATGCTCACAATCCTCAATCGAATCCTTGGATTCATCCTTCCGGCTTAGACGTTATTTTGAACAGGAGCTGGTTCTTGACCAATCAAATTGCCGTCGATTGTACCCCAAGGTCTATTCAACTTACCCATCCTTAATCAGAGCATTTTCTTTCGATCCCTTGATTTGGAAGTCATAACTCCTTTGCATTTGAGCTTTGAATTAGTCAGTTGTTTCTATAATCCGATCTCCTTGCATTTTTTCTTCTTCTGGTTGAGTACCGATGCTCATATCAGATCCCTTGTGGACCACCGGATCTTTGGTTGGATTTTATCCGATAGCGTCCTTCATATTCAATCACCTTGTGAGTTCTTCCATGATACATAATGCCTTGGGTAAATTGTATCCTCTGCTTTCTCAACCATACCTTGCTTTTGAGCTTGTATATTTTTCTCCTGAAGTTTGCGTTATATATTCCTAAGATGTCCTAGGGGGTTGAACCTATGCCTTCCCTAATCTGTGTGAACTCGAAAGTTAGTAAGGATTATACTCTATAGGCTTTTGTCAGATGGAATTTCAACGCTACAACTTCATCGAAAGCGAGAAGTGAATGAAAGGTTATGTATTGAAGAAGTGGGAGTCGACCTTGAACCTTTGTGTTCATGCCCGTGGACCCGAGGTGGAACTTATCACGAAAGCTTCTTGCAAGAATATTTATTCATTTGAATAATTCTTCCGGTGTCATTAAATTGGATCCCTTGCAGTTATGGTCCCGACCATGCTAACCTTATTCATTACATCTGAAAGGAAACCATTCTGGTGCCTCGTCTATTTTTGATAAGGTTAAAGTATCTGCTATCGCAAGTCAGTGATCCAGTTCAGTTTCTATTCTGACCTACCTTCGAGTTTTACCTCTGGTATCTCGAGAATATCACGGAACTACATAACTCCTTATGAGTTCTTCATCAACTATTATTTCTCGCCGATTCCAATTTTCCACGGGTTCTGAGTTGTTAGACATTCAAGGACGCCGGTAATTGAATCGAGTCTGCTCTTCGATTCAATAACTCTTAGTAATCTTCATTAATTATGAATATGTACTCGATCATGTCATTCCTAGTTGATTGACTAAATCATCATCGTCATGTTGAAGCTTGGCCATGCTATCTATGTCCTTCATCCACGGGACACAATCCCGACAGTGCGCTAAGCTATATCGAGCTTTCAACATCATGTCGATTGCCTTGAAAGGCAACTCTGACTTTGAGATTGCATCTTGCCTATGGTTCTAATAACCTTTTGCTTCACCATTCCTTTGGCTTGATGTCATCACCGATCGATAACATCTTCATGAAACCTTTCGACAAAATGTATCATCATCATTGTCAACCTTTTAACTTCTTTAAGGTTGTGAATTGAATTCATGATAAGTAATACCATCCTTGCCCCTCGATGATTTGTGTTATCATCGACAACATCAACACAGACTTGGTCATGTTTTGGTTATACCCAGGGTTCTTTGCTATTCTTGAAATTTTCCTTCTATATTTCTTGTGATCTTCACACCCAACCTTTACTTGAAACACCATATTATTGCTACCTCGAAGCATGACTGCGGTATTCTGAATATCATTAAGAACATTGGAAGCGCAATGCTAAATGTTTCTTGATCAATTATCCAAACACCGTTGTATGGGAAAACATCGTGATTCTCCTTGCCCCTTTTGTCTAAAGGGTTAAGTACTTGTTGTCCTGTCTTGTATATCGTGCTCTACTTGTCCTTGGGAAAGAATATACTCCTAATTCTCGTGTGTAAACACATTTTCCTTTCCATTGATTTGATTAATCAATTAATCACATTTTCCTTTCCATTGGTCTGTTTAACCTCTCAGATAATCTATATGATCTAAGCAGTGCTATTTCCCTGTTTATGAAAACACCCCGATGTACAATTCTGTTAGTGAGACCCTGTTACTACTGTTGTTGACATTCCGGTAACCACCGATTGATGAGAACCTTGCCTATTTGTCCGTCTCGTTTCAATGAGCAGGAAAATGGTTGTCTTCGTCCCTCGCCCTTGGTACAAACGTTGTTGCCAACATAACTGACAAGCTATCCTCTAACATGCCTTGCTATCATATCCATGCAAGATGTCGCCGCTCTTACTACTCTGAACACACATGGTGGGCCCATAACCCACAGTTCCACAGGATCGGAACCTGACTCTCCTGTGCAACCTTGATTCCAAAATATTCTTTGTACTTGGCTTCGTATGTAGTTCACGAGCTAACTTCCTCGCCATGTTTCATTCCGGTATCAGAGGCAACATTATTCTTCATTGCTATGAACCCCTTCATCACTTGTTTTAGGAATCAGCTGGATGCCTACCTGGTTAAAACTTGTTGAACCTCCTTATAGCACTCTCGATATGTTTCCTGGTGCTTCAAAACTCTCCTTCCTTGAGATAATTACCGGATGCCAATCCTTTCAGACATCGGTCCTTATAGTTTTCCCGTTATACCCTATTCGTAAGTACGATGGAGTTTCGGAAGAAAGGATGACGACTTCATCATGATGCCCTGATGCAGCGAATTGAAGACATCAATGTTATGGATCAACCTCTTCGATGAGAGCAACAAGAACAAGAAGATTCATTAGAATTTCGTAACCAATTCTTTTCCCCTTACTCCACCTCTTAAATCTCGGGACGAGATTTCTTGTAGTGGAGGAGATTTGTAATGCCCCGAGAATCATGCTACAGTAATCTCATGCCTAATGATGCCATGTTATCATAATTAAGTTGCTAATCCTCACTTTGTTTCAAACCGGACTCAAATTCAAATTTAATTTCAAGACAAAATTTAGGTCTTAAAAAATGCAAACAAAATAGTTCATAATATTACAAATAATCCCAAAGCAATTATAAAAATAAAACCAACATTATTTGAATTTCCAAAATTTACCTAGTAACCAAAACAGTGGACCAGCAGCAATTTATTTGACCTTTTCAATTTCTAAAAACAGTTAAGCAATTCCAAATGCTCTCGAACTTTTTGTGTACCCTCAAAATATTGCAATGTGTTTATGTGACAAGTTTCACATTGTACAAAAATCATTTGCTATTGAAACAAAAATGCAAATCAGTGAATAAAATACAAAACAAAAAAAGTAATAAAAAAGAAATGGAAAAAAGGCCCACTGTGCACAAGTGCACAGTGCAAGGCCCAGCCCACCTGGAGGTCATCTTCCTCCTCTGTTCACAGGGGGATGGGTGGCTGCCGTGCGCCCGTCCACGCCGCGGATCGGCCACGTGCCGGCCATCCGCTGCATCTCCAGCGCCCTACAAGTGCCCCTCGCCCCGGCGAAACCTTAAACGCCGCTCCTTTCCCCCTCACCCGTTCTCCCCCTCTTTCTGCTTTGAGTCCGACGCCCTCGCTTCCATGGTCACCTTCGCCCACGCAGTCCCCGTCACCCCTGTGCCCTGATTTTGTGTCCCGGAGCTCCACCGTCGTCGGCTACGTCGTCCACAACCTCCCGTTTGAGTTGGGCGACCCTGCATCGCCGGATCGCGCTTCTTCTTCGACCTTCGGTCGCCGGTGATCTTCCTCAACTACGGCGCCCCTGCTGCTCCTAAGCCTCTCGCCGGCCTCCTCGAGTCGCACGGTGAGCGTCCGCGTTGACCCCCCCTTATATCGCGCTGCTCATCGCTCCGTTGCCGTCTTCGTTTAGACCGAGCTCGGCGGTGCCATTGCCGGCATACTACTCGAAGCAGAGACGCCTGAGCCGTCCCACGTTGGCAGCCGTGATCCGGGTGCTCCGTAGAGCCCGCCGGCGAGATCCGTTAGTTCGTTAGCTTCCCGCAACCGCGCGCCCGAGTTCACCCGAAAGCCGCTGCCGCCAAACCTCAATGCCGATGTCATTCCGGCCGTCTCTGACACCAATCGGTGGCTCCATCATGCGCGCGACATTGAGCCGCGTCCAACGAGCCCAGCCACGGGTCCGGAGACCCTTTGTAGCCGAATCCCGAAGCTCGCCGGAGACCACTGCCGTGATTCGAGCTCGCCGGAGCTTCTCCAACGACGGCGCCGACGTGGCACCACCTGGGCCCATCTCTGCTTCACTGGCAGCTAGGTCCCTCGGGCCCAGTGGACCCAATTAACCAAGTCAACTGCTGACTAGGCTGGTCCCAGTCACTGACCAGCGGGGCCCGGTTGACTAGTCAACAGCTGACCAGCTGGCTCAGCTGGCTGGCCCCACCTGGCAGCCCCTCTGGTGCACCTCTCGTGCACTGCACCGGGTGCACCCAGTTTTTCTGTGCATTTTCAGATTTAATATAAATCCAGGAATTTTTAGAAAATGTTTAAAACTTTGAAAAATCATATAAAATAAACCGTAACTCGGATGAAAATAATTTATATATGAAAATTACTCAGAAAAATATGCGAATCCGAATATGCTTTTCGTTCATCTGTCACCTGCCTCTAGCATGATGAACATGGAACTGTCCCCCTCTTTTCATCTGCCCGAAATTGCCAAACTTCGGGAAAACATTCCCGGATATTTTCCCCCTTCGCTGGTATCACGTAGTACTGCGTTAGATCACCCCTAGCTCTGCCTGTTGTCATGTCATGCATCTGTGTGCTTTCTATTCACTGTTTCTTCCCCCTCTTCTTCTCTGGTACACCCCGAGACCAATGCTGCCCCTGTGATCGACTACATCGACGATGACCAGTCCTTTGCAGCAGAGCTTCCAGGCAAGCAAACCCCCTTGATCATTCCTATATCGCGCATTCCATTCTCTCTCACCTAGATTTTGCTACTGTAATTGATTAATCCTATTCGCCTGCTTTTGTAACCTGCTATTGTTACCTACCTGATTATCCTAATGCTTAGTATAGGTTGGTTAGTGATCCACCAGTGACCCCTCACCTTGTCCTAGTTGCCCCCGCTGGATTACCAGATGACTCGATCAACATGATCGATGTCCAGAGCCCGACACATCACATCACACCCCCTTAGTTGTACGACACTCCAGGGTTACTATCGAGTGCCTAGGGTGATACCTCGTATAGCACTTCTGATGATAACTCTATAGAGTAGCTAATCGGTCGTGGTCTACGGAGGGTGATTCCTACTTCACCACTCCGAGAACGACTCTGTCGTGCAATACATCAAGAGTGAACCCCCGAGGGTGTTTCCTCCAAATTCACCTTGATGGTTACATCAAGTGGAATCCATCGAGGGTGATTCTTCGGATTCCCCCTTGGTGTTATAGACCATCGAGTGGAAATCCATCGAGGGTGATTCCTCGGATTTCCTCCCTTGGTGTTATGGACACACGGTTACTATGACTTTACCCTGAACCATGATAAAGTTAGGTCAGCCCTGAGGGGTACCCGCACGAGCAAATGTTGCAAGTGATGTGGAGTCGGGTTGACCTGGAGGGTACCCACGAGATTCTTAGCCCTTGCCATAAGTCCACGAGACGGGGCGACGGGGTCACATGATCGTGAGTCTCTGCTCGTTGCCGCGCGTTCCCAAGACACTAACGGTTTGGATATTTGATCCGAGTAGGCCTCTGGCCTTTTAGCACTAACCATCACGCGGGAATAAATATGGGCACTCTGTGTCGTATGTATCAGTCGAAAGCTCTTCGGACATCAGCGATGGAGAGGCGCGCGCCTGGGTGGCCCGCGTAAGCATCTGCCTTGTATAAGGAGGTAGCCAGGACTGACACTGGCCGCGTTCGCAACGTGCAAGAGTACAAACGGCGATGGCCCAAGACCCCTGCACGCATAGGGTTTAGTCCGGCGTGCTGACCTCTATGTTGGGCCTAGGTAGGACTATGGCGTGTCATTTTCACCGAGGCCGGGCATGACCTGGAAAAGTGTGTCCGGCCAGAGTTAATCGAGTGTGGTGGGTAAGTTGGTGCACCCCTGCAGGGAAGTATATCTATTCGAATAGCCGGATCCTCGGTAACGGACACTCGGAGTTGTATCCCGATCGATACAACTAGAACTGGATACTGGAGATGATAAATGGATATGATGGCTCCGGGATTGCTTTCTCGCAGGGAGTCAAGAAAGGATCTCTGTGTGCTAATGCTACAACATACTTGCTAATTATAATATACTATTCTGTACTCTTCTAAATGCTGCAAGATGCTTGAAGATGCTAGTCTTTGATAGGCTAGGCTTTCCCTCTATTTTGGCATTCTGCAGTTCAGTCCACAGATACAACCCATTCATTTGATACTGATGCATACTTAGCATATATCTGATGTCAGTCTTGCAAGTACTTTGGATGAGTACCCACAGTTGCTTTGCTCCCTCTTTTCCTCCTATACCCAATTGCTGCGACCAGAAGGCGGATCCCAGGAGCCAGACGATACCACCGACGACTACTACTACCACGACGGAGCCTACTACTACGTGGAGACCGCCGACGACTAGGAGTAGTTAGGAGGCTCCCAGGAGGCCTGCACCTTTTCGATCTGTATCCCTGTTTGTGCTAGCCTTCTTAAGGCAGACTTGTTTAACTTATGTCTTTACTCAGATATCTTTTCTTCCGTTGACTCGTTTGTATTCGAGTCCTCGAGGCCCCTGATTTGTAATACAAAGTTTGTATGACTTAAATTTGTGTCCAGAGTTGTGTTGTGATATTTTTCCGTGATTCTCTGATCTTGATCGTACACATTTACGTGTATGATTAATGTACGATTGAATCGGGGGCGTTACACAAGGCCACCATTCTCGCTGTTGGTCATGACTCATGATCAATACGCAAAGGAAAACTACTAGAGCGTGATACTTAAACTAGTTGTTTTTTGTGTGCAAGATATGATTTGCTGTCCCCAGGACGATCGACGAGCATTCGAACTATTCAATCATATCACATAGCCAGCAGTGCAGCACCAGGGCGCGAGCAGGAGGAAGCAGCGGCGGCCCCCTTGAGTACTGCATGTGGTGAGATCGTAGACCCGTAAATTAACAAGAGCAATAATGCGGTAGGTTGGCAATAAAGCGCAGCTTAGACAGCCAGCATCGCCGCAAAAGCGCAGCTTACTCACAGCATCTGCGCTGCATCGTGTGCTGCTCGCACGTACTACATGACCCCCGGCAGACGGAGCACACAGTCAGCTCCACCTACAGTTGACGAGGCCGGGCGGCCAGCCGGAAGGAGCAACGTTTCTAGGGTGCTGGCGAACCCACGTGTGAGGCCGTGGGGGCAGCTGCGCCCACTCAAATTTTCCTTCCAGGTATAATTGATATCATGTATACCACATATGCCCCCACTCAGGTTATTACCATGTCCCCATTCAACTAAGCTCCTTGTGTATTTCTAGAAGCACCATGTTGGTCCAAACTTCGAAGAAGCAACCCAAAAACAATAGAATTGATGCATCCTACACACGTTGCTTGATCATCCATCTAATTAACTCGATCTCAGTGGCCAGATTATACACATGTCGACCGTCAGAAATCACGGAAGTCTGGCCTTGCCACTCATGCAGTCGCATAGACCGTGGAACCTCCCGGCAATAGTTATACTACTAGAGGCTAACGTGTGCTTCGCCATGCTGTTCTTCATCCGTCGGATTAACTTTTTTATATCTAGTAGTAGATTATTATGATCGATTATTTTGTTTGAATTTTATCTGTGTTGGCTTGTGTTTTAATTATGTTTTGGTCGTGTTTTTGTATTCATATATTGTGTCGAGTTACGGTTGGAGACAATGTTTATTCTGAGAGAAGAGTAGAGTTGTTTGATGCATGGTTTCAGTGTCTTATACGTTTCAACCTCGGTGTCAGCCAATGATGTTTGTTTGTGCCTTTTGCAAGCCCTTTTTCAAGCTGAAACAGTAGAATTGCTGCTATAACGGTCACATGGGCCAGCCCACAAAGCTCTCGATCACTCAGCTTGGCTCCTTGCTCCTCTCGCTCGCTCAGTTTTTTTCCTGCTCGCCCCACTGCTAGCTCAGAAAAAAGTGGCTTTTTTTATTTGAAACGGTTAGTTCAATTAAAAGATATTCAAGGATTTTAAAATATATTATGAATTTCGGAAAACATTCATGAATCTAAAATATATTCATGGATTTAAAAAAACGTTCATGAATCTAAAGTCGGCGAGAGGCACAGGGTCTTTTCTTTTAGATAGAGGAGCAGGTGGTGGAGTCAATGCGAAGGGAAAAACAGAGGAATGGCAACAAGCAATGGGACAGCAGACGCCCACGTATTTTACCCAGGGGGTCATTTGGCAGTAGACAACAGCGGCAAATAGTTACTACGTCGGTTGCTTGCCTAAAAAACAATGTCGGTTGCAATTGATTATTTTTCCCCTCACCAACGTAATTCATTTGGTGAAAAACGGCCGAGCTCTCCCAGGGCTTCGACCCCTGGGAGCTTAGTAACTGTAATGATGTTGTGTTTTGGCCTTTTATTTTCTGGTTCACGGCGGTGTTTTGCATTTATCATGTATTCACTCTGTTGCTAAATATAAGTATTTTTAGAGATTCAACAAGGGACTACATACGAAGTAGAATGAGCGAATCTACACTTCAAAATATGTATATATACATCCTATATAGTTTGTATTGAAATATCTAAAAAGATTTATATTTAAAAACGGAGGAAGTAATTGCTCCCAACAAGTTGTGTTGTGTATTGCCAAAACTTTGGCCTTTTACTGTTGGGGCTGGCTAGGTGTCAAGTGACAGAATTTACAATTTCGTCATGTCACTCTTTTTCTTGACAAGCGGGTACATCTGAAACCAGCTTCTCTGGACTTGACGGATTCTTCCATCGAGATCAAAATACGCACGCATTGAACATATAAGGGCATGTACAATGGTTGATAAGATAGTCTTATCTTACGTCTTGCATGTAATTTAGAGATAAAAAAAAAAGCCTATAATGGGTCATCTCTTAGCCTTATTTTCAATAACTAATCATTCCTAAAAATGTGATGAGACATATTATGCTAAGAGATCATCTCTTGTCTTCTCTTAAATAAGAGAAGACATGCTTTTTCTTAAGAGTTCTCTCTCCTCCATCTCATTATTTATCCTATGTGTCACTCCTAAGATAGCACCATTGTACATGCCCTAAAGACCGTTAGAGTACCCGCCATTCCAGCGCCCTACGCGTCTCAGATTCATCCTGCCCGCTCGATTTGCCTCGCTGGCCCTGCTAAACGTACTTTCCGTCGCGCTGGTAAAGATCGGGTCGCTCGTTATTTTGTACGCCGCGTGATCGAGGTAGGAGCAGCTGACGAGTGGGCCAGGCTTGCGCGCGGGCCAAGCTCGCAGTGACAGGGTCGGTGCGCGCTTCTGTCGACGAAAAGGAGAGGCGGGTCGCTCGTGGGCTGGGCCCAGTCGATCGTGGGGTTGAGAGGGACGTGTGGTGGCGGATGAGAGAGGGTCACCGGAAGGAGCGTGACGACCTGCAGGCAAAGGGCGGCGGCGACGCCGCTCGATTTGATCTGCGGGAGAGAGAAGATGAGAGGGAGAGGGAGAGAGAGAAGGAAGAAGAGGAGAGGAGAGAGAAAGAGAGAGGGGAGAGGGGGGGGGGGGGGCGGGGGCGACGGCGGTCGGGAGAGGATCACCGGAAGGAGTGCCGCCGGCTCGTCGTCTTTCATACCTACGCACGCAGGTTCGTCCTCCTTCCTTTCTGTACTCCCCTCTTTTGATTAGTGAAGCTTCAACTACATGTACCTCTATCTATCCCCCTGTCCTCACTCACTTCTTTTCATCCCTTTGTCTCATGGATGAAGCTGCCGGCTGCAGGGGTGTTGCGAGGAGTTAGAGGTCGTGCGCCGGCTGGAGCAGCAGGAGCAAGGATATGGCCGCCTCTCTTCTCTGCCACGGTTCCCTCCTCTTCCTTCAGCTCTCGAGACGTCGACCTGCAGGTTTAGGTGCTTGTGTCTCAACCATCTTCCTCCCTGTATCCTCACATTTTTAATTTCTGATTCGTGTGTCACCATAAGGCTAGAGTTTGTCCGTGTGTTATTTATGCTCGGGTTTTATCTCCACAAAAGATGGCCCACACTACTTTAGAAGGAACTGCTGCTGTCCAGTTCAGAGGTATGTTTTCTAGCTGAATCATTGTTTGAATTTCTATGACCCAGGCTCCAAGTGAGATTAATTCTTTCATTTTGTTTGTGCTAATGTGAGTGATTTAGTTCTCATAGAAACAAAATTCCGATTGATGTACTGACAAATGTGTATGGCATACTATTTTTAGGCAAACCATTGTTTAACAACGAATATGCGGAGGCGTTTTTATGGATGTGCATTTCACCTGAATCTGGAGAGCTATTCAATCTGTCGCGGACATTTTTGGTGGAATTCAATGCTTCAGCAGGTATTCTTGACCTCTATATTCCCTATCATGTGTATTTAACAAGTATTCAGTGGTTCTCGATTTTGCCTTTTTTAATCTATGAATGTAATCCTTAATGTGATGGTAAATGTATTATATATTTTTTGTCGAGCAAATATTGATTCATGCCATGCATGTTATGGGCGGGTTTAAAAAAAGCCATCCTGATTGTAGTGTGACAGCTTTAATCAAAGTTGTTTTAGTTACCCACCCTTCTATTTTGATTGCTTTTGTATGATTCTTGAAAACAGTGTGGGTTGTGTTTATCAATAATATGCTTCAAATGTCAGTTCTGTTGCCAAATGATCTAAACTTTGATTTACCCACTTCTAGAACAGAAAAGAATATGGCATTTACCTTCCGTGGATTTACTTGAACTACTGTACAAGTATCTCGGCTTGGTTTATTTCCCATCTCCAATTTGATTAATTGTTTGCCAAGATATTTTTATGGTGTTCTTACTCCTGATTTACTGACATGTTTGATTTGTAGTCTCTTCGTATATAATCAAGTAGTTGTAGCTAAACAAACGTATATCTTGCCATGCTTTGGTGAAAGTATTAAAGTTTGTCTCTGGTTTTACTTTCCATGTGCTATACATACCCATGATTTATGTAGTTAATTAATAAACTCTCTTTAAATATGATGATCCCATGAGATCAGAAGGTTCATGGGGTGATCTTGTAGCTGAGTTGAAAGTCAGAGGGTTTGTGCTATGGGTGATAAGGAATGGTCATAACCTTATTTGTTGGAATATTGCCGAAGATGATCCAAGCTAATTATTTTAGGCACTTGATCTGTTATATTGCCATAAACTGATTTTGTACTACGCGAACATGAGGATCTTTTAGCAGTTAGCCATGTCAAAAACAGGATATATGTCTATCATCTAATTTGAGATGAAGTTGTCCTGCTCAATTAATTTATAGTTTTCTGGATGTTCTGGTTTTCAGCTTGGGAGCAAGTAGAAATACCTGATTTGATGCTCATGCTTCCAAAATTTTCACATTTCGCGAGAGCTAGGCGTACTTCTCGATGACCTTGCCGTGTCCAACCCATCCGTGGGTATTTCAACTCCCCTTCTATTCTTTTATTTTTCTGTGCACATTTGCTCTACTCTCACTTTTAATTTGCCTGGTATGCTCTCATTTTCTTAATGATTTAGTTTTGCTTGTTCTATTTCCTTCCATGTGCTATTTGTTGTTCTTTTCTCTGTTCTTAATTTGGTTTTCTACATCCTATTTTATTTATTCTTTTTGGCTACGACATAATGAATGGATTATTGCTTTATTTGGCCTTTATTATATTGTTTCCCATCTACTATATGGTTCACTTTGCTAGCTATAAAAAAAAGCATTATGGGTTACTGCCTGGTAGACCTCTGAATATTTTTTCACCTCAGCTTGATTGACAAGCTCATCGGCAGGAAATGTAGTATGAGATGATTTTTTTTAATTTCTCTAGCTTTTCTTATTGGTATGTGCAGAAAGGACAAAGTCTTGTATACTTAATATCGAGTCTTATTCATCTGCATTTTTGGAATACCATTGAAAATCTTGAATTACTTTTGCTTTGATGGGTAATCTATGACTAAACGGAATATAGCTTCCAGCCTTCACACATAGAGACTAATTTAGTACTTCGGTTGGGCTGTCCTATTTTCTGTGAGGTCGAACAGGAAAGCTAAATGTACAGTTTATTTGCTCTGCACCATTTATTGTGCCACATAGAAGTACATCTTTTTCTTATTTCTTTCTAATGCAATCATCAATACCGTACCTTAGTTAATCTTCCCAATTTTTGTTCTCTTTTTGGTCATACATTTGGATTATTATGGATTTTCTGAAGGTGGTGGTGGGGGTTGCACGGCATGTTCCGTCTGGTTTCAGGAGTGTGTGCTGCACCTGAAAAATTTTCTCGGGTTGTCTCTCTTCGTATTTCCACCTTAGTTGTGATATTTTATTTATTGCTAATCATTTGAGTTAGGCCCTGTTTGTTTGGGCTTTAGCTTCGGCTTTTGCAGCTTTTCCACTTTGGTCAAAAAGCCACAAAAGCTCCTAAATAGGTGCTTTTGGAGCTTTTATGGCTTTTGGAGCCAAATATTGTTATATTGATTCATCAAAAGTCATAAAAGCTCCAAAAGCACCTATTTAGGAGCTTTTGTAGCTTTTTGACCAAAGTCGAAAAGCTGCAAAAGCCGAAGCTAAAGCCCAAACAAACAGGGCCTTAGTGTACAATCATATATTTGTCACCCATGGCTCCTTAGAGAGCTGGACATGCTTGGTTGGAGTCATCGTCGTCCTGGTTGGGGAGATGAGCATGCTTATGCTTATATTACAAAGATTAGTGTGTAGTCCTTCTATGCCTTCTAATTAGATAGTTTGGCTTGATTTTAGATGCTTACAATCTCTTGTCATAGAATTTTATAACTGCTTCTCATGGAAAGCAGCCCTCTCCCAAGCTGCACTGCTCTTCGTCGCCCCACAGCGTCGTGCTCCGTACAGCTCAGCCTGACCATGATGCTCTCAAGCCACGGAAGCTCATAGCGCAGCCAACGGTGGCGACCTGCTCCCAAGCCACACTGCTCTCCGTCTGCGCTGACGGACTTGGTTTGTTTTTCAATGTAGGCATCAGGTCTCCGAGTCGTTTAAATCTGAACGCAACACCAAGGTATCACTCTTGTAAAATCTCAGTGTAAGAGTTGTCCGTTCAAATAAGATTTTGATTGTGTTTTTCCCTTTTGCCTAGCAAAACATATATGATGCCTCTAATTTGTAGGCTGCTAGCCTGAGCATTGCCGAACAATACAACAAAGCATTGCTAAACTTGATAAAAACAAACATGGAAGCCCTCCCTAATTCATCAATTTACAAAGATCACAGGTGATTCTCTTGCAGACCAGTTAATTAGATTATGAATTTTGTTTATGTTATTGCTGATCTCAAATGCTTAGTTTCTAAGTTTATCTCAAAACTACACGCTTCCTCCTTGCTTATTGGAGAAGATGTTTGTATGCTTTCTCTCGTGTGCATGCTTGTGTGGTGTCATCATTTTTCAGTGCACTGCACTACCTGTTTGGGTTAGTTCTTTGGGTGTTCTATGTGCACATGTGGTGCTTGCTGCTTCCTAGCTAGGGGGTCTAACAGTGATTGTGTAGACTACCAAACAATGGTTGCTGCTTACTGATTGTAGCCTTGTAGGCATGGTCACTGTAGCCATAGAAACGATATTCCTTTTGGGTTGGTCGAGCATAGAACATGTTCATACAGATTTTGAAGAGCTGCTCTGCCTCCCCGCCTCATCTCATTTTCCTCTCTTCCTCACGGCGCCAGGAGCATGGCCTCGATCTGGAGAAGGGGAGCAGCCACCGGCCGATTCCAGCCCACTCCGGCGGTCCCGGCGGCCATCCAACACCTTCCTGTGCTCTCTAACATCTCCATTTCGCTAACTCGACCTGCAGGTCCTCAACATCATCCGTGGCTAACCCTAGCCGCTCGGACTACTGGTGTGCGGCGTCGCCATGGACGCCGGCGCGGCGCCTGCACCTCTAACTGTTTCCTCCGACACCGTCCGCGTTGCCTACGGGGCATCCACCTCCTGGTACGCCCCTCTCACCCGGGCGCACCTCTTGGGGTCGTTGGCGCTTGTGATTTCCCGTGCGAGTATGTAAAAAGTTGCAGGATCTTTCGATCCAATAGTCGATTGTAGAATAGCTTATCTACAGACGTGTGAGGGATTAGAAATTTTGCACAGGCTTGAGAATCCCTGACTATCTCGATCTAACTGAGAGTAATTTCATAGGATGGTGGCAACAGAGGGACTCTTTGGCGCCGGAGAGCTCGGGATTCATCACCCCTAACTGAATCCACCCTGCTATCACAGGTTCCCTCCTCCTGGTCTTTCATTGCCACAAAATTTCCCATTGCCTTGCAATTTGTTAGATTCATTGATTTTGCTATCCTATAGTCCTGGATGGGTCCCCAGCCCCAGGCAAACCAATCTCAGTGGAATCATGGAGATCAAAAGATTTTGCTATTTCGATATACTTCTATGAATTACATATTTTCTTCCTTGAGAGTAACCAGTGTAATCTTTGAAAAGCAGCCTCTGCATGTTTATGGCCTCTCAGCTTCGTGCTTATGGTGCGGCTGCGTGGAAGCCGACGACAAGTACGGCCGCTCTCTACTTGCCTCTAATATGTATGGCTTAACTCCCTCGAGAAAAGGAGTCTTTGCAAGGTCAGCCAGTACTCCACTTCACATTCAATCATATGCAGAAATATATGCCATGTTTTTCAATAGTCTGCTCGCCTCTTCTACATAAAAAGGTGCTGTGTTCTAATTTTCTTTCACTGTTTATGTTGATTGACGACAGAGCAAACTCTGTGATTCAAATAATCATCAAGAACATGTCAATCATTTCAAATAAACATTCTTTTTATTGTACTGAAGATGTGAAATGGCTGCTTGGTGGAGGTGCCAGGATTTATGAATTAAGCAATCTGATGATGACAGTGCTTATATTTTATAGTTTTACATTTTTTATTCCCTTTAGAATTAACATGTATCAATGAAAAAAAATGAATTTCTGACGTTTACAATTTGGTTTGTGTACGTGCCTTATTTAGACTACCCGCATATCTGGAGGCATCGCGTGCGCCCGCCGTTTTTGACCGCCGGATCGATTCACCACAGACAGTGGTGGTGCAGACCAGGAACGCATCGGACATGGTCGCTATGCGGAAACTCGGCGCTGCCAGCGCCACCTCGGTGAGGAGGAAGACGCTCTGCGACATCACCAACCTGAGGCGGCCGCTGGCGGCGGCAGGACGGGTTGAGGTATGTGGACGGCGTGGATGGGATCGCGCGGTTGGTCAAGGCAAGATTTGCTGACCCGACTCCACCGCCGTCTCTTTCTTGGTTATGAGTATGATGTGTCGCGTTCGCTAGCGCTGCTCTTTTTTTCTTGAATCTATGTGTGTGTAAATGCAGGAGAATTCGGATCTTGTGAAGCTCCTGGAGGAGAGAGTATTTTCCTTCATCGATTGTTCTCTTTTGTCTAGGATGGATAGGGCTTCTTGATGTGTGGTTGCTCTGGTGTTGACTCTATTTGGTTTGATTTGCATAGTATACATCACGGCTCCATGGTAGACATCCATGTTTAAAGCTAAGATCAGATATTTGAATTGTCAGACTCTTTTGCTCATTGTCAGACCATGACTACGGCTTTCTATTAAAGTTGTGTGGAATGCCACTAAAAAGTGAACAAAATTATGCTTCAAATGTATTCTTTATTCTCCTAGCCCCTTCAAGGCTTCTGGTTAATGTTCGCCGATGTGCTCCTGAAAGTTGCAAGATGGCACTATATGAGGACAACCATCAGTCATCGTTATCGCCATGACACCTGAACTGTTCTGCTGAATAATATCTTGCATATTTTATATTTTCCTGTTTCCATCTACATATAGGAATACATATGGCAAGCACAAATCATTTGTTTCAAAAAACAGTACATAGACAACCATATTATGTCTAGTCCTGATACACTTGCAATTTCTTACTAATGGCCAGTGAAGTTATGTCCTATAATAATCAGTCTCACTATATTAAGACACATGCATCACTGTTAAACATACCAACTGAAACCACATGCAGACTACTTCTTTCTAGATGGCAGTAGTTAAACAAGAGGAGGCAGACACAGCCAGTGATATCATCGGTGGCCAAATTACCCATGGTAATGCTCAAAAACATACTTATGATGACTATTGACTTAGGTTTCAAATCATAGATATTATTTTATCTTACCATGATTTCCTTATCTATTCATCACGGACGAACCACTGTGTCGGAAGCACAACAAGCCATTCCAACAACTCTCACATCAACTGCTAAATGGTATAACTTTGTATAATTTAACATAGGTAAGCTTGGCATCCACCACTTAGATGAGTTTAGTCACCACATTGTGTGGGGAAACACAGTTAAGCTCTACAACCATAATGTTCATAGACCGCGAAAGATAATCCATAGCACCACCATGCCTGATCGCTACTATGTGTGTCACATGACAGAAACATTTGCAACAGACGGCAAAAGAATGGTAATCCTTTGCAATTGCTATGTTCTGTTCCATACAATGACATGGTATAAAATGATATACTAACTAATCTTTACTATTATTTTCAGTACTTTAGGGTTCCCTTTTTTACGGGTTCCCTTTTCCCACACATGGATGCTGAACATGGTGAACCGCCAATCACTACTGGAGACGAAACTACCGCTGTTACATCCCGCTTTATCAAGGGTGTTGACAAAAGGGCCACCATCACTAGAGGCTGCAGCCATTTCTTCCGTCAGGCACACATGAACAAAGGGCAAGCATATGCTTTCGCCTTCAAATGCACTTCCAAGGGACAGCGCCTGATCGTCTACTCAATATAAGCAAGTTGCAAGAGCCCTTTGTTATATAACTTAGCATTAGTATAGATGCCTACCAAGACTTCTATGTTTATCATCCTTTTGGATCTTACGTAATCCCCTAAGACCATCCTGTGCATTTAACTGTCGGTTATTTGCTGCTTAGACTGCTGTGTGGTATGCTTTTGAAATAGCCACCATCTATCTATCATCAATCCATACTTGTTTCCATATGTTTCATTTTGTTTTTACATATTTTAATGCACACTCTTTCAATACTTGGCTTGCACTCGACCTTTGCGCCATGGGCGCAACGGGTCATCTAGTACAACAAAGCACGACTGACTGATATCTAGCCGATTGGCTCACAATACAGACACACACACACCATCACGTGGCTTGATTGATGGCAACCGGTACGTATCGTACCTAATGTTTTTCTATTGATTTCTCACGGTTACTCATATTACAAAGGGATAGGGTGTGTACTTATACACGTACAATCACAAGACCAAACCTACTCGTACGAAAGAACTCAATGTCAAGATTGGGTCGACATCACATATGTACTAGCTGGCGGCGACCATCTTGAGTTCTTATGATTAGGTGCATGCTTCAGACGTCTTCCTTGGCTCAGAGCACAAGTTAACTAGCTATAGTAGTATATTTTCTTGAAGGGAACCTGAAAACTAAACATAGGTGTTGGGAACTCATAGTTATATCTTCTTGGTGTTAGTTTTGATTGATCGGTCCAATGACACTTTATTATGGTATGTGGTTTGTGTGCATATACAAAGTTAGAGTTCAATTAATCATCGCATGGGATGATGTACAAAGGCGTAGACAGGCCTATGATATGTGTAGTTTTCTATACGAAGAAAATGAAATAGAAACTAGAAAATAAAAATAGTGAAGTTTTCTAAGAATACTAATAAATTGGTGTCATTGGTACCACCCTTTAAGAAAAAAGTAAATGAAAATTTGAAAAGAAACTTTGGACGCAATCTACACACAAATTTCTGATTTTTGTATAATATGCAAAAAGTTAAGCATATAATAGTGCAATTTCCGTAGAAAAGGTGTCTCTTAATAAGGAATGAATTAGTGGAGTTGATATAGGGGTCCGTCCGTACATTGCTACCCGTCTCAACTTTTTCCGTGGCTTTGCCCCTGCATAATGGAAATTGTGGGGGTGGGGGTGGGGGGGGGGGGGGGGGCTTGGCCTCCTCGTAATGTAAAAGTACGAAACTGATTATGCCCATATTTTAGTTAATATGGATGCTTGACTTGTTGATTCATGAATATTGTCATGCATTGTTGCCCCCTCCCATGTTTCCCGCTGCATCCGCCCCTGAGGTGGAGGGCGTCTCTTGAGCTTGGCCCACTCGTAATGTAAAAGTACGAAACTGATTATGCCCATATTTTAGTTAATATGGATGCTTGACTTGTTGATTCATGAATATTGTCATGCATTCTTGCCCCCTCTCATGTTTTCCGCTGGATCCTCCCCTGAGGTGGAGGGCGCCTCTCTCTTCTTGCCATGATCTCGGCTGTGGTTATTGTTCTTTTAGTCGTTTGAATCCTCTAGCGGATGTTATCCAGGAAACAAGTAACCCAACGTTCGTTTCTTTGAATGAAATGCTCAAGCATGTAAGTATTTGGCCGGCGCGGACCATGCACGTATTGGAACATGCCACTTTGCGGGACGGGATCTTGTTCCATTTTCAACTTTGGCGGATGCATGCTAGCTAGCTACTCCGCTGAAATGAGCGAAACTCATTACCCGGAACACATATATAGGTAGAAGGAACTCCATACTTATGGGTGTATAGCTCGATTAGGTGCTTCAACTGCGGTATAGGTAGAAGGAGCTGGTACGGAAAAACCTTATGTATAAAGTTCAAAATGGTGAATTGAGGTAGAGTAGACCGATGATCCGGTAGTCATTTAGTCGGCTATGGAAAGAAAAAGCTTGCATCTGCTCCCCCTAAACTATAACGGGTCCCATCTCTCTCCAAACCTAACATGGTAGTTTCCCATCATAAGGCGTTCCATCTATAGATTGAGCCATTACCCACCAAGGATCCCATTCGTTCAGAACTCAGTCGACTGCTTCTATAGATAAGGCGGAACGTCCTTAGTTCAGCATTATAGCACATAGTCTCCGACGCTACTACAATGCTTCGCTAACTGAAAGCGCCTCGCTATGAGAATGACGTCAAGATTTGGTATGTACTAGCTGGCGGCGACCATCTTGAGTTCTTATGATTAGGTGCATGCTTTAGACATCTTCCTTGGCTCAGAGCACAAGTTAACTAGGTATAGTAGTATATTTTCTTGAACAGAACATGAAAACTGAACACAGGTGTTGGGAACTCATAGATATATCTTCTTTGTGTTACTTTTGATTGATCGGTCCAATGCACTTTATTATGGTATGAGGTTTGTGTGCATATACGAAGTTAGAGTTCAGTTAATCATCGCAAGGGATGATGTACAAAGGCATAGAAAACGAAATAGAAACTAAAAAAATAAAATACTGAAGTTTTCTAAGAATACTAATAAATTGTTGTCATTGGTACCACCCTTTAAGAAAAAAGAAAATGAAAATTTGGACGCAATCTACATAGAAATTTCTGGTTTTTGTATAATATGCAAAAATAAGCATATAATAGTGCAATTTCCGTAGAAAAGGTGTCTCTAAGGAATGAATTAGTGGAGTTGATATAGGGGTCCGTCCGTACATTGTTGCCCGTCTCAACTTTTTCCGTGGCTCTGCCCTCCATAATGGAAATTTGGGGGGGGGGGGGGGGCGGGTGGGGGGGGGGGGGGGTGTTTGCCCCCTCGTAATGTGAAAGCACGAACTGGTTATGCCCGTATTTTAGTCAATATGGATGCTTGACTTGTTGATTCATGAATATTGTCATGCATTCTTGCCCCCTCCCATGTTTTCCGTTGGATCCTCCCCTGACCACCTGTATCTGAAGAAGCAGAGAGACAGGAATGTGATATGATATCTCTTCTGTGATTAACAAGGAAAAGTATCCGATCGTTGGGTTTGTGAACCTAGCAACTTATGTTTTTACCTAGGTAGAATGGTAACTTAATTTATATTGCTACTTCTTGATACTTTAAGTTTATTGATTGAATCTTGTGTTTATGTTTACAATGAATTCAAGGTAAATTAAATATACTCAATAAATTGGAAAATTTATATTAAATCTTACATTTATATTATAGAAATAGTTTCGGTATTTTTTTGGAGGCAAAATCATGTCAATGATTTTTTACTTCAATTTGAATTTAGGGTGAACGCAATTTTAAAATAGGGATAATTGTATTCATACCCTTAGTTGTGTCCCCCTCAACCGAATTGCCCCTAGTTTTTGAAAACACGTGGTCTTGCCCAACCCACTTTGTCGTCTTGTGCTTTTGCCCTTTGACCGTTTGACCGTCACTTTGAAAACTTCATAACTAATTCATACTAAATCAGAAAAATGCAAATAAGATACCGAAATGTTTGGAAAAACATCACCTGTATGTCAATGTCACTTGCATTCATGACAAAAGTGTTGGTAAGTGCCCATCTGAGTTTTAGCTCTTATCATACCACCATGAATAGGAAAATCTAAAAAAATTCAAAAAATTCAAGAAAAATCTGGTGGCAAAGAATTGCAAATGTTTTAAGTGCTTGCCAAGTTTCATGAGGGAATGACATTCGTGGAAGTCATGGCAAAAAAAAACAATCTATTTTCGAGTGTTCATTGTTTTTTTGCCACGACTTCCATGAATGTCATTCCCTCATGAAACTTGGCAAGCACTTAAAACATTTGCAATTCTTTGCCACCAAATTTTTCTTGAATTTTTTGATTTTTTTTAGATTTTCCTGTTCATGGTGGTATGATAAGAGCTAAAACTCGGATGGGCACTTACCAACACTTTTGTCATGAATGCAAGTGACATTGACATACAGGTGATGTTTTTCCAAACATTTTGGTATCTTATTTGCATTTTTCTGATTTAGTATGAATTAGTTATGAAGTTTTCAAAGTGACGGTCAAACGGTCAAAGGGCAAAAGCACAAGACGACAAAGTGGGTTGGGCAAGACCACGTGTTTTCAAAAACTAGGGGCAATTCGGTTGAGGGGGACACAACTAAGGGTATGAATACAATTATCCCTTTAAAATAAGGCTGTTTTTTAAACCTGTTTGCAGCATAGTTTAGACTACATTTCTATGGAAAATTTGGAAGAGTTATCACTTGATACGGAACTAAAATGAAAGAAATGTGATCTTTTTCAAAATTTAAAAGAATTGCTTTAATTTGTGTATGACATTTTGTGATGTGGCATCCATGTTAGATACCGCAAGGACATGGCAAGTAGGCATGAGATGTCAGGACCGCCAAAACATGTTGTTAAATGGGGTAAAATGTAAATTATGTACTACTAGAGGGCACAAGAAGAAAAATAATTTAAATAAAACCAATCTTTGATACTTTGGCAAAAAAATAAGAATACATAAATTCCACATTGGTGAAAGAACACAAAGGTTATTTGCCTATACAGAAATGGCTTAGTCCTTCTCAAAGCAATAAATAATCGGTCCAAAAAATCGAACACGGATTTATGGAACATGGTTACATGTGAACCCCTTATGAATAGTAATTTCGACAACAATACTAAAAAAAGACTATTTTTTGTAAAGTCTTTTTTTACAAAAAAAAATAACGCCTATGTAGTTTAAAAAAAATGACATTCGTGTTAGGGTTTGATCCCCAGGTTCTACCCTTTTATCTCCCTTTTCTCACGCACCTCCTCCCCCACGTTCGCGTTCATGGGCCGGCCCATGTGCGGGGTGTAGGCCCCTGTTTTTTTTCATTTTGTTCTTTTGTACTTTATTTTCTCATTTATGTTTTTGTTTTCTCCTTTAAATTAATTCTGGATTTCCAAATTTCAAAAAGTTGCGAGTTTTGCATAACGTATTTGAGAAATCATAAATGTTTTTAATTCAATAAATGTTTGGGAAATCATAAATTTCAAGGATTCAAAAAATGTTGACGATTTTACAAAACTGTTCGCAAATTATAAAAAAAGTTCATGATTTGAAAAAAATGATCGGGAAATAAAAACATGTTCATGATTTTTTTAAATGATTTTGTATTCAAAACATATTTGTGAATCTGGAAAAATGTCCACGAAATTTTAGAAAATATTCACAAAAATTCAAAAAAATCATGAATTTTATAAAAAAAAAATCCCCAAGTTTTGGAAAAGTTCGTAGAGTCAAAAAATGTTTGATGTGTCAAAAAAATGTTCATGAATTCAAAAAAATTTACGCATTTCAAAAAATGTTTGTCTAAACAAAACAAATGTTTGTGAATTATAAAAACAAAATTTTTAAAAAATGTTTGTCGATCTGAAAAACTGTTTGCCGATTCAAAAGTCTTTTATGTCTAAAATTTGATTAGTTTATTGAAAGTCTTTATATGTCTAGGTGTTGGAATAGTTTATGGTCGATGAGATGTGTTTTTATAGTTTTTAACATTCCCTTGCGCAACACAATGACAAGTGTGGCATGCAGTGGCAAGCTCATTGCCTTGGGATTTACCACTTCGAATATATTGCGATCACGTGGACATCGCGGCCATCATCAGCGAGGATGGGAATTAAAATAAGTGGTGACATGGTGAGCCACCATGTTAAAATAGAGGATGCTCATATGTCGGGTATTGAGTCATACTTATTTGGCTAGGGTGTAATTTTTTAGTCTCCCGTTGCAATGCACAGGCACGTTTGCTAGTAAAAACACGAAAGTATTCAACTGGACACTGTTATTGCCATGGGATCTACTAGTTGTTAGCTGCGTTGGTAAAATCACCGAAGAGGAGAGGATGATGCAGTACAGTAGAGATAAGTATTTCCCTCAGTTATGAAACCAAGGTTATCAATCCAGTAGGAGAACCAAGCCACAACTCGTTAACAGCACCTGCACACAAACAAACCACTCCTCACAGCCAACGCGAACGAGGGGTTGTCAATCCCTCGACAGTAAAGTGTAAGATTAAATTGTATGTGATAGATAAATAAATTAAACAAAAATACAAAATAAAATAAATAAAGTAAAAGTACAGCAAGATATTTTTAGGATTTTTAGTATATGATAAAAGTAGACCTGGGGGCCATAATTTTCACTAGAGGCTTCTCTCATAAAAATAGCATACGGTGGGTGAACAAATTGCTGTTGGACAATTGGTAGAAAAGCAAATAATAATGACGGTATCCAAGGCAATTATCATGTATATTGGCATCATGTCCTAGATAAGTAGACCGAAATGATTCTGCATCTACTACTATTACTCCACACATCAACCGCTATCCAGTATGCATCTAGAGTATTAAGTTCATAAAGAACGGAGTAACGCCTTAAGCAAGATGACATGATGTAGACAAGATAAATCCACGCATGAATAAACCCCATCTTTTTACCCTTAATAGCAACGGTACATATGTGTCATGTCCCTTTCTATCACTGGGATTGAGCACCGCAAGATCGAACCCATTACAAAGCACATCCCCCATTGCTAAACAAATCAATCTAGTTGGCCAAACCAAATCAATAGATCGGAGAGAAATACGATGCAATAATAATCATGCATAAAAGAGTTTAGAGAAGAATCAAATAAATTAAATAATATTCATAGATAAATCTGATCATAAACTCACAATTCATCGGATCCCAACAAACACACCGCAAAAAGTGATTACATCGGATATAACTCCAAGAACATCAAGAAGAACATTGTATTGAAGATCATAAAGAGAGAAGAAGTCATCTAGATACTAACTATGGACCCGAAGGTCTGTGGTAAACTACTCACGCATCATCGGAAGGGCGGCAAGGTTGATGAAGAGCCCCTCCGCGATTGATCCCCCCTCCGGCGGAGTACCAGAAAAGGCCTACAGATGAGATCTCTCGAGAACAGAGGCTTGCGACGGCGGAAAAAGTATTTCGTGGACTCCCCTGTTGGTTTCATGATTTATGGGTATTTATAGAGGTGGAATTAGGTCAAAAGGAGCAAGGGGGGCCCACGAGGCACCAGGGCGCGCCTGCCCCCCAGGCGCGCCCTGGTGGCTCATGGCCACCTCCTGGGTCTTCTGGCCCTCTCCCGAAGCTTCTAGTGTTCTTTATGTCAAGAAAAAAATCTCCAAAAAGTTTCATGGCATTTGGACTTCGTTTGGTATTGATATTCTGGAAAATAAAAAATAGGCAGAAAACAGCAACTGGCACTGGGCACTAAGTTAATAGGTTAGTCCCAAAAAATGATATATAATTGCTTGTAAATGTATATAAAACATCCAAGATTGATAATATAACATCATGGAATAATAAAAAACTATAGATACGTTGGAGACGTATCAAGATCATGCCTTATAAAATGATGGATCCCTCGAGTCAAGTTGATGACATAAACAACCAAACAGGAGCACACATCCAAGTTTCAAGATCCGACCGGAAGAGAAGGAACCCCAGTTCATGCATTCCCCAACGAAGGCGCCTACCGCTGTCTGGCCACCAGCCGCGCTGACTCATCTCTAGGACATAATGCAGAGCAAGATTTTTTTTAGGAAAGGAGGATGACCCCCGACCTCTGAAATGCAGAGCAAGATGAGGCGAGATTATCCAAGATTGACGAAGAAGGAAGCTGGCTAGCTTGTGGCGTTCTGACCCTGCAGCCAATTCGTTGCCAAGAGGACAAGTGGGGCATGGCCGTTGTTTGGTAAGATTATCTCGGACGGCACACGCAACTGAATTTGAATCGCTGAGGACCGGGAGAATTTTAGTTAGCTAGTGGGGTTAGGCATTCTGATCATGGAGCTGGCTAGCTGATCTGGTGTCAAGAGGGGCGGTGTTGGGCGGGCTCTACCTCGGGTTGGCAATGGAGATTACCCATGAGGGTATTGGACTCCCATCCATGTCCACGCGACAACCTTTCCATGATCGTTCCCGTCCCCATACCTGTCTGCGGGGATAAAAAGATTCTCATTCCCATCCCCGTCAGATTTTTTATCCCCGTGGGGAAACCCATACACACAATCAACAACAACCTTCGATAGAATTTTAGTTGAAAAAATAGCATTTCGGCACAATAAACAATATGATGTGGCTAGGTTAGGAATTTCTCAGGGCCTTTTGGCAAAAGGGGTGGGATGGGTGGAAATTTGTGCGGGTGAGTGCAAGAATTTCCTTGGGTCTACTAATTTTAGATGCCACATGTAATGCCTTCATGGGCAAGGTGGGTAATGAGCATGGGTAACGATATCCCATCCTCATCCCCGTCTTATGCGCTGGGTAAGGTATATGACCCAACAACTTCTCCATGGGTATTAAAGACTGTACATCCCCCTCCCCTAATAGAGTAATTACCCATGGGGACATGGGTAACGGTTAACCATTGCCAGCTTGAACTCTACCTGCTACGGAGGCGATTTTTCCCCTGCGGCAGCCGGGTTGCATCATGCATGTGCCGGCGTGGGTCAGCGGCAGCTCTCCATTACAACAACTAATTTAAAGCTGTACTCGTAGGGCAACTCCAACGCGCGGACGTATTTGGCATGCGTTTGTCCATTTGGGTTGAAACAGACGAAAATACCGGCCTAACGCCCCGACGCAAATTCAAATCTCGTTCGCTCGCTATCCGTGTGGACGCATTTTCTGCCCAAATTTGCGTCCGATTTGTGTCTGCGCAGATGCGCGACGCGTCCGCTCGGTGTCCACCTCAGGCCCGTGTGTCGGCCGCCCAACTACCATCTGCGATCATAGTCAATGCGTCCACCTAACTCGATCCCGCATGGCAGCGGCTGGAAGCGTCCAGAGTCCATGCTTGTTTTAAATGGCAAGCGTGGGGGGGGGGGGGTGGTGGGGGCGGCCTCATCTACTTCTTCTTCCCACTTGCACCCACCTCTGGCCATGCGTGCCCCGTCGCCGGCAAACATGAAACCCAAAACGCCATGGCCGGCTTCTTCGCCAAGGCCAAGCACAACATTGAGGCCAGCTCATCGCAAGGTCCAGCGAGGTGGACGCTGGTGCAGCCTGGGGGGAGGACTCGCCGGCCACGGGTCCGGCGAGGTGGACGATGTATCAGTTTCATGCCCAACAATGACATAATAATTTTTTTTCGTAGTAATGCACGACATTCAACTGTATGTTACAACAAGGCAATAGATCTGGAGACATCAGATTTACCTTCTTGGCTCGGAGGCGTCATGGGCGATGACGCCTCCTCCCTCTTGATGGTGGTGGCAGATCGGCATGAACACGGATGGAGAAGATCAGGGCGAACAGCTTGACGATTGGCGGGGGACTCCTCGTTGGTGGTCCATGGGGAAATATGATGTAAAGGAGAGAGGACGCCATGGCGAAGGTGAGGCGGGCGTCATCCGAATTTAAAGGAGACGGCTCCAGCAATAGATGTCCCGCTACGGCGGGAAACCGTGTGGGAAGGGAAGAGATCGGCAGGAAAAGGGAACAATGCATCGTGGGGTGGAGTTTTTGTGTTGGGACCATGTGTTGGAGATAACATGGCGGATAGTTCGGGCAACCACATTTCGCCCGCACATATGGGCTGCATTTAAGGGAGCCTGGACTAACCACACACTTGAATTTTGGGGAGGCCGCTAGGCGCCCGTTTGATGTCGGAACGTGCCCGAATGTATGAAGCAGAAATGCGCTTCTACCTTGAAAACAACTTTAATCATTTGTTTGATTCAATTATATGCATTATAGCCCGTAGCAAAGCACGGGCGTTCTAATAGCAAAATGCTAGAAGCAAATTGTGAGGAGGGAGTTGCTATGGACACTCGTATAACGCTTGACAAGGCCGTGTAGAGAGTAGCAAGCAAATTATTAAAGGAACACTCCCTCCTCTCCTCTCCTCTCCTCTCATCCCGCGCTGACGGGCGTCCAGCACAGCATGCCTTGCTATCTGGTGTCGTGCTTGTGCATCACAGCGACGTCTCTAACTAGCAGCATGGTAGATGACGGGTGTCCGCTGTCGAAGCATCGTTCAATGCCATCCCTCGTTATCATGGCCCCGTCGAAGCACACACCTCGCAGCAGTCGGGCTGCCCTCGCAGCATCACCGCGGTCGTTAATGCGTCAAGGTTGTCGATGTCATGGCTATTGAAGCACGCCTGACAGTAGTCGGGCCGCCTTCGTAGCATCACCGTGGCAGTCAATGCCACTGCAGCACGTCTCATCGCCGTGGTCATCGAGGCTGTCACAGTACACGGCGTTGTCATGGCAGCTGAAGCACCGCCACACCTTCAAAGCAGCCCCTCCTGGCTGTCAGGGTTATGATCCTGACAATGAGTACTGGGGGTACGAATATGAGGGGCAGAGCCTAGCTACGGCACAGGTGTAACACTCGGTGTTTAACGAGTTCAGGCCCCTCTCGGTGGAGGTAAAAGCCCTACGTCTCGTGCCTTGGGGTTGTTTCCATTTTATGGGTATGGTTACAAAGGTTGCTCTTGCCCGACGATGGAGGGGGTTGCGGCTTATATAGAGTGCGCCGCAGCCCCACGTCCTCCATGATGTTTGGGCATTAAATGATACTGAATGCGTCAGTTACATGTATAATGAGCCTCTACTACAGCAGTTACAGGTAACGGTAGCCACGACTCTGTTTAATGGATGACTTAGGATTCCTCGACCATTGCAGCTCCCACGCCGCCCGCTTGTGTCCTGGGTATGAGTGGTGATTCGTCTGCCGAGTGGCAGGTGATTGCCCAAGTGTAGTCGAGCCAGCCGAGTGGTCTTCCAAATGTATGCATCCAAGTGCTGGCATGGTCTAGGGACCTACCCATGACGGTGATGGGCCCATGTGGGTCCCAAATGATGGGTCCTTGACCCTACCTATAATAGGTGACCGCACCATTAGCCTCCGAATCGGTTGAGGTTTCGTAGAACAATCGAGCCGATCTCTCGGTTAAGTCCTAGTGCTACAGGAGCACTTGGAATATGTTTCCGAATCGTGGTTCATTGTTCCTTGGGTGAAAACACAACGGATTCTGGACTACAGGTTTACCCAGATGACCGGGTGCTGCTGATTGCCGAGAAAATACCCAGTGGCATTTGTTTGTCTCTCGAGGGGGGGGGGGGGGGGGCTAGACTTGTGGCCCACAGATTCCTCGATTTTCATGCATGATATCCGCCACGTGCCGCGCCTGCTCTGTGCGATGCTCTGTCGCGTGCGCCGTTGATCCTAAGATCTACGGCGTGAGATCCGGTTCGCGATTTGCTCTATGGTATACAAGATTTTGAGACTGAGGGCGGGACCTCAGATTCCCTTTCTTCCGTCCCGGCTCCTCCGCTTCCCTTCTCCACTCGAGTGCATCGAACCTCCACTGCGATGGCGAAAGACTCCATGGCAAAAGTGGAGAGGGCGAAGAAGACCGGGAAGGCCACCTCCTCTGGCTCTGGTGCGGTGGCCGGAGGTGCGGCGGGGGATTGGATCTCGTCGCACGTCTCGGCCCAGCAGTTGGAGGACCTTGCGGAGGAGGGGCTTATCCCGAGGGACGGGTGCTGTCGCCCGGGCGCTGGGGAGGTCGAGCCGGCGCCGCAGGAGGATGAGCGCGTCCTGTTGGTCACCCACATCGAGCAGGGCTTCTCTATGCCTCCCCACCCTTTCTTCCGGGCGTTCCTCGATTACTTTGGTGCGTAGCTTCATCACCTTCCTCCCAACACCATTATTTATCTCTCGTCCTTCATCTCTCTCTGTGAAAACTTCCTGGCTGCTATCCCCACTTGGGTCTCTTCAAGTACATCTTCACTTGTCAGTCGATGACCGTCAAGAAGGATTCGCCGACTAAAGAGAAAACCAATGTCACCCAGCTGTGCGGGGGCCTGGGCATCCAGGTTCGTGGGGGAGATCTTTCTCGAAGATGAGCTTCCCCGACTCCGTCAAGGGGTGGCAGGGAACTTGGTTCTACTGTAGAGATGTCCCCAGCGCCAGCAATCGGCCGGGCCTCCCGCCGTACTCCTCGGAGAGGGTGAGGGCCCCTTCGTCCCTCTCTGTGGCGAAGGTAGAGAAGGCGGGCGTCGCCATCTTGTCCGCTGCCCTCGTCAGCGCCATGAACACCGGCGTAAATGGGATGGACTTGCTGGAGATGGTCCTCACTCGGCGGATCCAGCCGCTGCAGGCAAGGGCCCACCCGATGTGGATGTATGAGGGGCCGAGTGACCCCACTCGAGTGCATGCCGAGGAGCTTGCCGAGAAGGATGTGGGGGCCAAGATCAAGGCCATCACCTACGCTCGAGACAACCCGAGGGGGAGCAGGAGGGTGCCCTCGTACTCCAAGGACATGCAGCCCCGTAGAGGTACGTAGGTGATGTTCAGTCGGTCGATGTATGTATTGTCTTCTGTGCACCTGACTTTGATGTTGCAATGAATCTGTCCATCAGGATTTCCAGAAATTGATCTCCAAGATCCCGCTGGTGGATAGGTCGCCCGAGGACGAGATGAGTGACATTGAGCAACGGTAGCCGGAGGGCTCCGACGATGACGATGAGAGCAACGACGAGGAGGGGAGCGATGAGGAGGAAAGCTCTGAAGAGGGGGAGGAGGCGGAGTCCTCCCTGTCCTATGAGGCCCCTAAGGAACCCCTCTCCAAGGTGCTGCATGACCCGAGTGGTAAGGTGGGAGGGGCTCCGCAGCCGGCTGCTTCGGGGCGGATGACTCCAAGCTCCAAGCGTGCTCGCACCGAGGCTGAGAGCTCAACTAAGAAGCTGCCCAAGCTGCCCAAGTAGATCGCATCCAAGCCTCGGAAGGCCGCAGTGCCTCGGATCTGAGTGACAGTGCTTGTGGCCTCCACGTGAGTATTATTGTTAGTTTGATTTTTAGTTGTTGCATCGACCTGGCTGACAGCCAAGTGCTGTTTGGTCTCTGTAGCAACGACACCTCGATGACATCAGCTGACCCGCAGGCTCACAAGCAGAGCCAGGGCGATGCCGACGTGGTTCACGTTGCCACTTCCAGAGGCAACGTTGCGCCAACTGGTCACGACTCCTGAACCTTTTCTGATTGTTGTATGTTGACTCTTCTGGTTCGTGTGTCTGTGTAGCTCTGCTACTTGTAGACTGCGTTGGATTTTTATCCCCGAAGAGGAGAGGATGATGCAGCACAGTAGAGTAAGTATTTTCCTCCGTTAAGAAACAAAGGTTATCAATCCAGTAGGAGAACCAAGCAACACCACGTAAACAACACCTACACACAAAACGCAAACCCTCGCACCCAACGCAAACGAGAGGTTGTCAATCTCTCGGCGGTCAAGTAATGAGATTAAATGGTATATGATAGATTGATAAATAAATAGAAGATAAAAAAGTGCAGCAAGTATTTTTGGTATTTTTGTGTAAGTAAACAAGATAAATCTTATGGTAAAAGTAGACCCTGGGGCCGTAGAGTTCACTAGAGACATCTCTCAAGAAAATAGCATACGGTGGGTAAACAAATTACTGTTGGGCAATTGATAGAAAAGCAAATAATTAAGACGCTATCCAAGGCAATGATCATGATATAGGCATCACATTCAAATCAAGTAGACCGACTCCTGCCTGCATCTACTACTATTACTTCACACATCGACCGCTATCCAACATGCATCTAGTGTATTAAGTTCAAGAGAATGAAGTAATGCATTAAGAACGATGACATGATGTAGTCAAGATAAACGCTAACAAGAATTCATCCCAACTTGTTATCCTTAATGGCAACAATACTTGCGTGCCAATTCCCCTTCTGTCACTCGGACTGAGCACCGCAAGATCGAACCCATTACCGAGCACCCCTTCCCATTGCAAGAAGATCCAATTTAGTTGGCCAAACCAAACCAAAACTTCGAAGAAGAAATACAAGGCTATACTAAATCATGCATAAAAGAGATCAGAGAAGAACTCAAATAAACAAGGATAGATTTGATCATAAACTCACAATTCATCGGATCCCAACAAACACACCGCACAAAGTCATTACATCGAATGTATCTCCATGAAGATCATGGAGACCGTTGTATTGAGAAACACAAAGAGAGAGAGAGAGAGAGCCATCTAGCTACTACCTACGGACCCGTAGGTCTATGGTGAACTACTCACGCATCATTGAAGAGGCGGCAAGGTTGATGTAGAGCCCCTCCATGATGAGTTCCCCCTCCGGGAGAGTACCGGAGAAGGCCTCCAGATGGGATCTCGCAAGAACAGAGGCTTGCGGCATCGGAAAAAGTATTTCATGGGCTCCCCTATGGTTTTTGGAATTCTTCTGAATTTATAGAGTTGGAAGTAGGGCAAAAGGAGCTGGGAGGGGCCCACATGGCACTGGGGCGCCCCCCAGGGCACGCCCAAGTGCCATGTGGGCCCTCCTAAGGTTTCTTCCTTGGCTTCCAAATTCACGGCGATCCTTATCTCCAGAAAAAAATCTCCAAAAAGTTTCGGGATGATTTGATCTTATCTGATATTGATTTTCTGTAAAACAAAAACAGGGCAAAAAACAGGAACTGGCACGTGGCACTAAGTTAATAGGTTAGTCCCCAAAAATGATATAAAAATGTATGAAATGATAATAAAAACATCCAAGAATAATAATATCATAGCATGGAACAAGCAAAAATAATAGATATGTTGGAGATGTATCAAGCATCCCCAAGCTTAACTCCTGCTCGTCCTCGAGTAGGAAAGTGGTAAAACATATTTTTGATTGTGGAATGCTACCCAACATACTTCAACTTATTTTCATAGCATAGACATGAGGACTTGTATGATTCAGAGCAATAGTCTATAGTTTGACATGAGGACATAAATACTAAAGTGATGCTAACAAGCAACCATGCCTTTCAAAATAACAATGATAAAGAAAATTATTCCTAGCCCATTATGCTCAATCATTGATCCATTCATGAAACACACTCGAATATCAATCATACTCCATGCACACATATGATCACATGATCCCTTAGCTGGTGCTTTTGATGAGAAGGATGAGATTCAACATAAAAATAAATATAAAGGCCCTTCACAGAGGAAGCATTGATTTACAGAGGTGCCAGAGCTCAAGTTTAAAAAAAGATACGAAAAATTTATTTTGGGAGGCATGCTTTTCTCATCAACGAGAACAACTTAAGGTTCCCAACACTTTTCACATTGGATACATCATAGGCGGTTCCCAAACTGAAAATAAAATTTTTGCTCCCCTTCATCGTTCCATGGTTTTGAGACTTTTGTCCCTTTTTTCTATTCACATCCGAAGGAGTTTGTTTACCACCTTTCCTTTTCACAATCCATGGCTAGCCGTATTCATGGGTGCCCTCCATACAAACACATTCCAAGTAAATTCAATTTATTTTGGGACTGGGCATCCCTTTTACCGCCACACTCTCGTGCAATGACAAGTGAATAAACACTCACCGTGAGAATGACATATCCAACATGAAAATCATTGGCCACCCCTCACCGCTTCATGAGCGATACGGGCACACAAAAGAGAAATTATTTTTGAATTTTTTAGAGATGGCACATGCAAATTTACTTAGGACGGCATTGAAATACCGCATGTAGGTAGATATGGTGGACACAATTGGCAAAACAAGTTTAAGGTAAAGGATGTACAAGTAGTATTCCCACTTAATACAAATGGAGGCTAGCATAAAGGTTGAGAAGCGACCAACTAAGAAACCATAATGATGCACATGCATACATAAAACATAACCAACACCGAATAATGCACCACAAGTAGGATGTAACTTCATTGCATAACTTTTGACTTTACGTGCTTGCATAGGGAATCATAAACCTTAACATCACTATTCATACTAGAGCATAATTAATCATGAACATAACTCACATATCATCATCTACATATCTCAAAACTATTGCAAAGAATTAAGTTTTTCATGTCCCATAAAATTTTTATGCTAGTTTTCATTATTCTACTTGAATATTCATCACATGGGGATGAAGATCATAGCTTGTGCAATTTACCATAACTATTTTCAAACTCTCAAAAAGATATAAGTGAAGCATGAGAGCAACATTTCTTCAAAATATACGCACCACCGTGCTCAAAAAGATATAAGTGAAGCACTAGAGCAACCACCTAGCTCAACAAATTTAAGTGAAGCACAAAGAGCAATTCTAACAAATCATGATGACGTGAAGCTATCTCAAGCAAATGTGTTCAGAGGTGATGATTGTGACAAACTAAAAATCAAAGACTCATATCATACAAGACGCTCCAAGCAAAACACATATCATGTGACGAATAAAAATATAGCTTCAAGTGTGTTACCGATAGTTGTTAGAAGAAAGAGGGGATGCCTTCCGGGGCATCCCCAAGCTTAGACGCTTGAGTCTCCTTGGATATTAAATTGGGGGTGCCTTGGGCATCCCCAAGCTTAGGCTTTTGCATCTCTTCATTCCTTCATCCATCGTCGTCACACCCAAAACATGAAAACTTCAATCACACAAAACTCAACAAAACCTTCGTGAGATCCGTTAATATAACCAAGCAAATTACTACTATAAATACTGTTCAAAACCCATTCAAATTTTATTTTGCATTATAAGTACTGTGTTCTCATTTTCCCATGGCTTTCACCCCCCGATACAGTCCATAGTTTAATCAAAACAAGCAAACAATGCATAGAAAACAGAATCTGTCAAAAACAGAACAGTCTGTAGCAATCTGTCGAAAAGCCATACTTTTTTAACTCCAAAAATTATGAAAAATTAGGACAACGTTTAAAATTTGTATATAAATCACCTGCAAAAAATTCAGACTCATTCGACGCCCTGACGAATTTATAAAAATTCTGGACTGGGCATCAAAGTTTCTGTTTTTCACAGAATTGCATTCACAAGCATCCACATCATCCCAAAGGTTTTACTTGGCACAAACACTAATTAAAATAAGAAAATCAAATAAACACAGAGGAAAATAAAGGATAATAAAAAAAAGAAAAAAAATGTGAAAAATATAAATTATTGTCAAGCAAACAATAGCTATCGTTTTACGCCCCGAGCTAGGCATAAAGCAATACATCAAGTATTGTCATCCTTGGATTTTAATCCATAGGTAGCCCTCATGATGGATTCATAGGGTGGTTTCATTTTGGTCCTCGGGAAGTGTTCCATACCTTTCTTCAAAGGAAACTAAAACTTTATATTTCCCTCTTTAATATCAATTACCGCACCAATAGTGCGTAAAAACGGTCTACCAAGAATCAAAGGGCAAGACGGATTGCAATCAATATCAAGAACAATAAAGTCCACGGGTACATAGTTCCTATTTGCAACAATAAGAACATCATTGATCCTCCCCAATGGCTTTTTGATAGTAGAATCCGCCAAATGCAAATTAAGAGAACACTCATCCAAATTGGTAAAACCGAGAACATCACAAGGAGACTTTGGAATTGTAGAAACACTTGCACCCAAATCACACAAAGCATTGCATTAAATTTTTTTAATCTTAACCTTGATAGTAGGTTCCCACTCATCATACAACTTTCTAGGAATAGAAATTTCTAACTCAAGTTTTTCTTCCAAAGCTTTCATTAAGGCTTCCACAATATGTTTAGTAAAAGCCTTATTTTGTTCATAAGCATTTGGTGAGTTCAACAAAGATTGCAATAAAGAAATACACTCAACCAAAGAACAACTATCATAATTAAAGTCATGGCAATCCAAGATAGTGGGTGCATTACTAGCTAAAGTTTTGACCTCTTCAAACCCACTTTCAATAATTTTTGCATCAAGATTTTCACCCTTTGAATCATGGAGACACCCTCTATCTAAAGTTGACTCTTCTTCAGTCTCCTTTTCAAGATTAACATTACTAAACAAAGAATCAATAGAAGACACACCAATCATCTTAACATGCTCATCCTTGTTGCTACGAAAGTTAGTAAGAGAGGCCTTTTCAAGCAATTCCCTCTTGGCATTCAACATAGCGGTTCTCTTCTTACTTTCATCAATAGAAACATACATAGCCTTAATAGATTCATTAATATCAACTCTCGAAGGCAAAGGTTTTGCCTTGAGATTTTCCACATCAAGAGAAAGCCTATCAACACTTTTAGACAAATCATCAATCTTATTCAACTTTTCTTCTATCGAAATGTTGAACACTTTTTGAGCATGGATAAATTCCTTCATACTACTTTCAACATCAGAGGACTTCCTTTGGTTATTATGGGAATTACCATAAGGATTGCCAAAAACATTAGAGGAATTTCCAGGATAAGGCCTAGAATTAAAGTTCCCTCTATGAGCATTATTATTGAAATTGCTACAAGAAACAAAATTCACATCTATAGGATCACTATTTTGTTCAATCAAAGTAGACAAAGGCAAATCATTGAGATCAATAGAAGCATTCTTACTAGCAACCAACTTAACAAGAGCATCAACTTTATCACTCAAAGTGCTAATCTCTTCAACGGCATTCACATTTTTGGAAGTAGGTGCCCTTTCGGTATGCCATTGGGAGTAATTAGCCATAATATTATCAAGCAATTTAGTAGCATCACCCAAAGTAATCTCCATAAAAGTTCTGCCTGTGGCGGAATCCAAAAGATTTCGAGAAACAAAATTCAAGCCAGCATAATTTTTTTGGATAATCATCCACAAGTTCAAACCATGAATGGGACAATTTCTTAGCATCAATTTCATTCTCTCCCAAGATTGCGCAACATGTTCATGATCAAGTTGCTTAAAGTTCATAATTTGGTTACAGAGAGAGATGATTTTGGCTAGAGGAAAATATTTAGTAATAAAAGCATCTTTGCATTTGTCCCAAGAATCAATGCTATTGCGAGGCAAAGAAGAAAACCAAATTTTTGCACGACCTCGCAAAGAAAACGGAAATAATTTTAACTTGACAATATCATTGTCCACATATTTTTTCTTTTGCATGTCACTCAACTCAACAAAAGTGTTGAGATGTGATGCCGCGTCCTCATTTAGACTTCCAGAAAATTGATCTTTCATAACAAGATTCAATAAGGCGGCATTTATGTCAAAAGACTCCGTACTAGTGGCGGGAGGAGCAATAGGAGTGCTAATACAATCATCATTATTGGTTTTGGAAAAATCACACAACTTGGTGTTTTCTTGAGGATGATGTCCACGCAAAAAAAAGAGCAATTGAATAAAAGCGAACGAGAAAATGGTGAAGGAAAAGAGGCAAATAAAAGTGGCAAAAGAAAAATATTTTTGTAAAAAAATTTAGAAGTGGGGGAGATGAAAACGAGAGGCAAATGGCAAATAAAGTAAATGCAAAGGTAAGAGTTGAGAGTGTAGGTACTTGGTAATGTTGATGATGTCTCCCCGGCAACGGCGCCAGAAATTCTTTCTGCTACTTGTAGACCGTGTTGGATATTTATCCCCGAAGAGGAGAGGATGATGCAGCACAGTAGAGTAAGTATTTCCCTCAGTTAAGAAACCAAGGTTATCAATCCAGTAGGAGAACCAAGCAACACCAAGTAAATAGCACCTACACACAAAACGGAAACCCTCGCACCCAACGCAAACGAGAGGTTGTCAATCTCTTGTCGGTCAATTAACGAAACTAAATGGTATATTATAGATTTATAAATAAATAAAAGATAAAAAAGTGCAACAAGTATTTTTGATATTTTTGTGTAAGTAAACAAGATAGATCTTATGGTAAAAGTGTTGGGGAACGTTGCATGGAAAACAAAAAAAATTCTACGCACACGCAAGATCTATCCATGGAGATGCATAGCTATGAGAGGGGGGAGCGTATCTACGTACCCTCATAGACAATAAGTGGAAGCGTTAGAACAACGTGGTTGATGTCATCGAACAACTTCACGATCCAACCGACCGAGCACCGAACGTACGGCACCTCCGCGTTCAGCACACGTTCAGCTCGGTGACGTCCTCGACTTCTTGATCCAGCAAGACGGTGAGGTAGTGGATGAGTTCTGACAGAACGATGGTGTGGTGACGGTGATGGTGATGCTATCTCTTCAGGGCTTCACCTAAGCACCGTGAGAATTTGACCGAGGGTCTAAACTATGGAGGGGGGCGCCGCACACGGCTAAGATAATGTTCTGTTGTGCTAGGCGCCCCCCTCCCACATATATATAGGTGGGGGTGGAGGGAGCAGCCAGGAGGCGCCCACAAGTAGGTGAATCCTACTTGGGGTCCTCCCCAAGTGGCGCCCCCTTCCCTTATTTGGAGTGTGGGAGGAAGGAAGGAGGAGATGGCGCCCCCCCTTTCCTTTCTCTCCTGAGGAGGGAAAGGCAGGAGGGGCCACCCCTCCCCTTTCCTTCCCCTAGGGCCGGCCAGCCTAGGGAGGAGGCGCACCAGCCCCCTAGTGGGCTGGTCTGTCCCCTCCTTTGGCCCATAAGGCCCATAACTTGCCGGGGGGGTGCCCGGAACCCCTTTCGGTGACCCGATAACTTCCCGGTACGTCCCGAAACACTTCCAGTATCCAAATACCATCGTCCTATATATCAATCTTTACCTCTCGATCATTTCGAGACTCCTCGTCATGTCCGTGATCTCATCCGGGACTCCAAACAACATCTGGTCACCAATTCACAAAACTCATATAACACTATATCGTCAACGAGCGTTAAGCGTGCGGACCCTACGGGTTCGGGAATGATGTAGACATGACCGAGACGCCTCTCCGGTCAATAACCAATAGCGGAACCTGGATGCTCATATTGGTTCCTACATATTCCACGAAGATCTTATCGGTCGAACTGCAATGACAACATACGTAATTCCCTTTGTCCGTCGGTATGTTACTTTCCCGAGATTCGAAAGTCGGTATCTCCATACCTAGTTCAATCTCGTTACCGGCAAGTCCCTTTACTTGTTTCGTAATACATCATCCCATAACTAACTCCTTAGTCACTTTGCTTGCAAGCTTATTATGATGTGCATTACCGAGAGGGCCCAGAGATACCTCTCTGAAACACGGAGTGACAAATCCCAGTCTCGATCCATGCCAACTCAACAGACACCTTCGGAGATACCTGTAGAGCATCTTTATGATCACCCAGTTACATTGTCACGTTTGATAGCACACATGGTATTCCTCCGGTATCCGGGAGTTGCATGATCTCATGGTCTGAGGAACATGTATTTGACATTCAAGAAAGCAGTAGCAATAAACAGAACGATCATATGCTAAGCTAACGGATGGGTATTGTCCATCACATCATTCTCCTAATGATGTGATCCCGTTATCAAATGACAACTCATGTGTATGGTTAGGAAACCTTAACCATCTTTGATCAACGAGCTAGTCTAGTAGAGGCTCACTAGGGACACGGTATTTGTTTATGTATTCACACATGTATTTAAGTTTTCGGTCAATACAATTCTAGCATGAATAATATAAAATAATAACAACTTTATTATTGCCTCTAGGGCATATTTCCATCAGTCTCCCACTTGCACTAGAGTCAATAATCTAGATTACATAGTAATGAATCTAACACCCATGGAGTCTTGGTGTTGATCTTGTTTTGCTCATGGAAGAGGCTTAGTCAACGGGTCTGCCACATTTAGATCCGTGTGTACTTTGCAAATTTCTATGTCTCCATCCTTGACATACTCATGAATGCAGTTGAAGCGTCTCTTGATGTGTTTGGTCTTCTTGTGAAACCTGGGCTCCTTTGCAATAGCAATTGCTCCAGTGTTGTCACAAAAGATTGTCATTGGACCCGATGCACTAGGTATTACACCTAGATCGGATATGAACTCCTTCATCCAGACTCCTTCATGCGCTGCTTCCAAAGCAGCTATGTACTCCGCTTCACACATAGATCACGCCACGACGCTCTGCTTGGAACTGCACCAACTGACAGCTCCATCATTCAATATAAATAAGTATCTGGTTTGTGACTTAGAGTCATCCAGATCAGTATCGAAGCTTGCATCGACGTAACCCTTTACGGCGAGCTCTTCGTCACCTCCATAAACGAGAAACATATCCTTGGTCCTTTTCAGGTACTTCAGGATATTCTTGACTGCTGTCCAGTGATCCACTCCTGGATTACTTTGGTACCTCCTTGCCAAACTTATGGCAAGGCACACATCAGGTCTGGTACACAGCATGACATACATAATAGAACCTATGGCTGAGGCATAGGGAATGACTTCCATTTTCTCTATATCTTCTGCCGTGGTCGGGCATTGAGTCTGATTCAACTTCACACCTTGCAAGACAGGCAAGAACCCTTTCTTTGACTGATCCATTTTGAACTTCTTCAAAACTTTGTCAAGGTATGTGCTTTGTGAAAGTCCTATCAAGCGTCTTAGTTTATCCCTATAGATCTTGATGCCCAATATATAAGCAGCTTCACCGAGGTCTTTGATTGAAAAACTCTTATTCAAGTATCCTTTTATGCCATCCAGAAATTCTATATCTTTTCCAATCAACAATATGTCATCCACATATAATATCAGAAATGCTACAGAGCTCCCACTCACTTTCTTGTAAATACAGGCTTCACCATAAGTCTGTACAAAACCATACGCTTTGATCACCTCATCAAATCATATATTCCAACTCCGAGATGCTTGCACCAGTCCATAGATGGATCGCTGGATCTTGCACACTTTGTTAGCACCCTTAGGATCGAAAAAACCTTCTGGTTGCATCATATACAACTCTTCTTTGAGAAATCCATTAAGGAATGCAGTTTTGACATTCATTTGCCAGATTTCATAATCATAAAATGCGGCAATTGCTAACATGATTTGGACAGACTTAAGCATCGCTACGGGTGAGAAAGTCTCATCGTAGATCAACCCCTTGAACTTGTCAAAAACCTTTCGCGACAACTCAAGCTTTGTAGACAGTGATATTACCATTAGCGTCTGTCTTCTTCTTAAATATCCATTTATTCTCAATGGCTTGCCGATCATCGGGCAAGTCCACCAAAGTCCACACTTTGTTCTCATACATGGATCCGATCTTAGATTTCATGGCCTCAAGCCATTTGTCGGAATCTGGGCTCATCATAGCTTCTTTATAGTTTGTAGGTTCGCCGTTGTCTAACAACATAACTTCCAGAACAGGATTACCGTACCACTCTGGTACAGAACGTACTCTGGTCGACCTACGAGGTTCAGTAGTAACTTGATCTGAAGCTTCATGATCTTTATCATTATCTTCCTCTCTTATTGGTGTAGGCATCACAGGAACGGTTTTCTCTGATGAGCTACTTTCCAATTCGAGAGAAGGTACAATTACCTCATCAAGTTCTACTTTCCTCCCACTCACTTCTTTCGAGAGAAACTCCTTCTCTAGAAAGGACCCATTCTTGGCAACAAAGACCTTGCCTTCGGATCTGTGGTAGAAGGTGTACCCAATTGTTTCTTTAGGGTATCCTATGAAGACGCAGTTCTCTGCTTTGGGTTTAAGCTTATCAGGCTGAAGCTTTTTCACATAAGCGTCGCATCCCCAAACATTAAGAAACGACAGCTTAGGTTTCTTGCCAAACCATAGTTCATACAGTGTCGTCTCAACGGCTTTCGACGGTGCCCTATTTAACGTGAATGCAGCTGTCTCTAATGCATAACCCCAAAATGATAGTGGCAGATCGGTAAGAGACATCATAGAACGCACCATATCTAATAAAGTATGGTTATGATGTTCGGACGCACCGTTACGCTACGGTGTTCCAGGTGGCGTGAGTTGTGAAACAATTCCACATTTTCTTAAATGAAGGCCAAACTCCTAACTCAAATATTCGCCTCCGCGATCGGATCGTAGAAACTTTATTTTCTTGTTACGATGATTCTCTACTTCACTCTGAAATTCTTTGAACTTTTCAAATGTTTCAGACTTGTGTTTCATCAAGTAGATATACCCATACCTACTCAAATCATCTGTGAAGGTTAGAAAATAACGATACCCGCCGCGTGCTTCAACATTCATTGGACCGCATACATCGATATGTATTATTTCCAACAAATCAGTAGCTCGCTCCATTGTTTCGGAGAACGGAGTTTTAGTCATCTTGCCCATGAGGCATGGTTCGCAAGTATCAAATGATTCATAATCAAGATATTCCAAAAGTCCATCAGGATGGAGTTTCTTCATGCGCTTTACACCAATACTAGACCATGATAGCGCGCGTTGCTGCGCCCGTCCATTTTGCCAATAGAATGGTTGGAATTTATGAAAATATATGGATAAATATTTTGTAATTGATTGATTCATCACCAATCTGTGTATTTTATTATTAGCGAACTAAATAAAAACAATGTAACACTGGCCTTCATAGTATTTGATATCGTAAGTAGCGAGAAAAAGCTACATCCTGCAATTGCCTAATATGATTAATCTACAGCGTAGATAAGTCAAATGACCGAGTATCAGTTACCTAACACAAGCTGGAGCACAAATGGGTGAAAAGACCAATTACTTGGTGCCCATAACAGAGAAGTATAGTCTTCAAAAGGAGGAGCAATTTTACTAAATATCTGGACAAACACATTCTACTGTAAATTTGTATACAATGAAGAAAGCTAGGGTACAACGTCACAACACTGGTTGATGTAGTAATAGAATAGGCATGTCATAATTTAGCGACCAAGTGATGTTTTCCAACAATTTCTGTCCAATAGCATGGAGAGCCAGTATACCCTGAATGAGGCTACAGTATGGTTTTCATGATGGAACAACCGTCACAAACTCACAGTCACAGTAGGTATGCTATTCATATCACATTTAGGTTATCTGCTTCTCTTTTCTTTTAATCTTTAGAAACATCAATTCATATGGATATTCATCCCTCAGCTGTATGTATCCTGTCACTTTTTTGGGCATAATTATTTTCACATATCTGGCACTCGTCCAATTGGAAAGAATGAAAACTCCATTTATTCCGCAGCAATCGGTGATTTTGCAAATTACATACGAAAGAATCTAGGTAAAAATGAGGGTGTTCACTTCCTTCTGAAATAGTGATATCTTTATTTTACTATATAGAGATTTTTCTATAGATATTTTTCATAAGGAATAGGCGCACAAGGAATTTGTGGCACGACTGGTAGTGGAAAAAAAGAAAGTAAGAGACCATGCAGAAAATGTGATTTGAAATTGGCTTATGCATAGTACATTATAGCTTCATCTAACATTGCGGCCTTGTCGATTTACAAAAGCTAATATTTGCCTGATTGGCGCACAAGGAGTACCAAATTTCAAATGTCCTTCATGTGAAGACACCCCCAAGGAAGCATCATAATATGATGGTTTAGTTCTATGCTCTGCACTCTAGACCAATTACATTTCTTGGAAGGAACAAAGATAAATAATTACAGGGAATAAAAAAAAAGCTAACCTCCTAGAAGCCATGTCCAAACTTCAATGAGAGCAGAGTGCAGCCAATCATACCACAGAAAGGTCATGATCATAGTTGTCACCTCAAGCACCACGGAAACACAATTTAGTGTACGAAGCAAGATTAGCCAACACCCAAGGCTATTAATCACAAGGGAATACTCCATCTATCTAGCAAGCAAACAAGCCAATCCCTCACCAAGCAAACATGGATCCAAGGAGCCAAATGGACCAGGAGGGAGAAGACATGAGTGGAAGGAAATGCCATATGGAAAAGATGAAGCAACAGGCCATGGAGCAAAATATATGGAGGACTCTAGAGTAAGTAATTCACCTGCACTGTCGGTGACGGTTACAGAAAGGGAATATGAGCTTCATCACCATTACTCGCCACCGCAGGACGCTTGAAGTGCCGAACTGCCAGTTGATATCGCTTGGTCCATGTTGATCGCTATTAATGGGTAGCAGCAATTGGGATTTACAACCTCAATTACTGCCGAATTATACTCCAATTGAAGCCAACGATTCCCTGCCTCGGTACCTCCTCGTAGTGTCGCCTAGCGAGGTGACCATGTCGCTCCCTCGGTCAGACCAAAGGTGTAGTCGCCATCGCATGGGTGACGAGGCGTAGGTCTGTTGCATTGTACAAACCCGTGAGCCCGACTGCCCGGCGGCTGGGAACGCTCGCTCCCATCAGAGTCTAGGTATGTTGCATTTAACAGACCATGGAGGCGCTAAATGCCTTGTCCGTGCAAACCTAGCGCAGCCGCCAATGCAACCCGAGGCCATGTCAGGCGCCAATGCAATCCGAGGCCATGTCAGCTGGCGCAATCGAACAGAGCAGGGCCGCGACATGTTTTAGGGTTCGTCTCTTGCGTTTTACATTTTTAGGGGTTTGCGTTTTACACTTGTGCGTTACGTTCGGCAGGATGGTAGTACATGCCCAGTAGGCCAGTAGGCCCAATTGAACTAAAGACACCCAAAAATGCCACCGGAGCAGCGGCCCGAAAAGGTAAGCGCAGCCTGACGCGTGGAGTAGCCTGCACAACAGATTTAGGTGGGACTAACAATGAATCCGATGGCCAAAAATGACTAAAAGTGATGATTCAACGATTAGAAAGGCTGATGGTCTGAGAGGGCTGTGAGGGTGCTCAGTTTTAATGTATCTAAATTGAACTAAAGAAACCAAAAAATGCCACCGGAGCAGCGGCCCGAAAAGATAAGCGCAGCCTGACGCGTGGAGTAGCCTGCACACCAGATTTAGGTGGGACTAACAATGAATCCGACCGCCAAAAATGACTAAAAGTGACGATCCAATGATTAGAAATGCTGATGGTCTGAGAGGGCTGGGAGGGTGCTCAGTTTTAATGTATCTAAATGACCTAAACGGCAGTGCCACAAATATGTTGCACTATCATTATCAACTTTGCATCTTTTAGCATCAATATTATGAATATGTGTATCACTACGATCGAGATTCAATAAGAATAGACCATTCACAAAGGGTGCGTGACCATAAAAGATGTTACTCATATAAATAGAACAACCATTATTCTCTGACTTAAATGAATAACCGTCTCGCATTAAACAACATCCAGATATAATGTTCATGCTCAACGCTGGCACCAAATAGCAATTATTTAGGTCTAAAACTAATCCCGAAGGTAGATGTAGAGGTAGCGTGCCGATGGTGATCACATCAACCTTGGAACCATTCCCGATGCGCATCGTCACCTCATCCTTAGCCAATCTTCGCTTATTCCGTAGCTCCTGTTTCGAGTTACAAATATGAGCAACCGAACCAGTATCAAATACCCAGGCGCTACTGCGAGCATTTGTAAGGAACACATCAATAACATGTATATCTAATATACCTTTGCTCACTTTGCCATCCTTCTTATCCGCCAAATACTTGGGGTAGTTTCGCTTCCAGTGACCAGTTCCTTTGCAGTAGAAGCACTCAGTTTCAGGCTTGGGTCCAGCTTTGGGTTTCTTCGCGGGAGTGGCAACTTGCTTGCCATTCTTCTTGAAGTCCCCCTTCTGCTTTCCCTTGCCCTTTTTCTTGAAACTAGTGGTCTTGTTAACCATCAACACTTGATGCTCCTTCTTGATTTCTACCTTCGCCGATTTCAGCATCGCGAAGAGCTCGGGAATTGTCTTCTCCATCCCTTGCATATTATAGTTCATCACGAAGCCTTTATAGCTTGGTGGCAGTGACTGAAGAACTCTGTCAATAACACTCTCAACCGAAAGATCAATTCCTAGCTGAGTCAAGTGGTTGTGGTACCCAGACATTCTGAGTATGTGTTCACTGACAGAACTATTCTCCTCCATCTTACAGCTGAAGAACTTGTTGGAGACTTCATATCTCTCAACCCGGGCATTAGCTTGAAATATCAATTTCAGCTCTTGGAACATCTCATATGCTCCATGGCATTCAAAACGCTTTTGCAGTCCCAGTTCTAAGCCGTAGAGCATGGCACACTGAACTATCGAGTAGTCATCAGATTGAGCCTGCCAGGCGTTCATAACGTCTGCAGTAGCTCCTGCAGCAGGTCCATCACCTAGCGGTGCATCAAGAACATAATTCTTCTGTGCAGCAATGAGGATAATCCTCAAGTTACGGACCCAGTCTGTGTAGTTGCTACCATCATCTTTCAACTTAGCTTTCTCTAGGAACGCATTAAAATTCAACGGAACAGTAGCACGGGCCATTTATCTACAACATAGATATGCAAAGAAACTATCAAGACTAAGTTCATGATAAATTAAGTTCAATTAATCAAATTACTAATGAACTCCCACTTAAATTAACATCCCTCAAGTTAACTAAGTGATACATGATCCAAATCAACTAGCCCATGTCCGATCATCACGTGAGATGGGATAGTCATCAATGGTGAACATGTCCATGTTGATCATATCTACTATATGACTCATGTTTGACCTTTCGGTCTCGAGTGTTCCGAGACCATGTCCGTACATGCTAGGCTCGTCAAGTATAACCCAAGTATTCTGCTTGTGTAAAACTGGCTTACACCCATTGTATGTGAACGTAGAATCTATCACACCCGATCATCACGAGGTGCTTCGAAACGACGAACCTTAGCAACGGTGCATACTAAGGGAGAACACTTTTATCTTGAAATTTAGTGAAGGGATCATCTTATAATGCTACTGTCCTTCTAAGCAAAATAAGATGCATAATAGATAAACATCACATGCAATCAAAATATGTGACATGATATGGCCATCATCATCTTGTGCTTTTGATCTCCATCTCCAAAGCATCGTCATGATCTCCAATGTCACCGGCACGACACCATGATCTCCATCATCTTGATCTCGATCAACGTGTTGTCACGTGGTCGTCTTGCCAACTATCGCTTCTACAACTATTGCTAACGCATAGCGATAAAGTAAAGCAATGACATGGCTCTTGCATTTCATACAATAAAGAGACAACCATAAGGCTCCTGCCGGCTGTCAATATATCTTACAAAACATGATCATCTCATACAACAACTTATATCACATCATGTCTTGACCATATCACATCACAACATACCCTGCAAAAACAAGTTAGACATCCTCTACTTTGTTGTTGCAAGTTTTACGTGGCTGCTACGTGTTTCAAGCAAGAACCGTTCTTACCTACGAAAAAACAACCACAACGGTGAATTATCAAGTTTGCTATTTTAACCTTCTTCAAGGACCAGCCGTAGTCAAATTTGAGTCAACTAAAGTAGGAGAAACAGACACCCACCAGCCACCTTTGTGCAAAACAAGTTGCATGTCAGTCGGTGGAACCGGTCTCATGTACGTGGACATGTAAGGTTGGTCCGGGCGGCTTCATCCCACAATGCCACTGAATCAAAATAAGATGTTGGTGGTAAGCAGTATGAACATCACCACCCACAACTCTTTGTGTTCTACTCGTGCATATCATCTACGCATAGACCTGGCTCATGATGCCACTTTTGGGGAACGTTGCATGGAAAACAAAAAAAATTCTACGCACACGCAAGATCTATCCATGGAGATGCATAGCTATGAGAGGAGGGAGTGTGTCTACGTACCCTCATAGACCGTAAGTGGAATTGTTCGAACTACGCGGTTGATGTCGTCGAACAACTTCATGATCCAACCGACCGAGCACCGAACGTATGGCACCTCCGCGTTCAGCACACGTTCAGCTCGGTAACGTCCTCGACTTCTTGATCCAGCAAGATGGTGAGGTAGTGGATGAGTTCCGGCAGCACGATGGCGTGGTGACGGTGATGGCGATGCTATCTCTGCAGGGCTTCGCCTAAGCACCGCGAGAATTTGACCAAGGGTCTAAACTGTGGAGGGGGCGCCGCACACGGCTCAGATAATGTTCTGTTGTGCTAGGCGCCCCCCTCCCACATATATATAGGTGGGGGTGGAGGGAGCAGCTAGGAGGCGCCCCCAAGTAGGCCGAATCCTACTTGGGGTTCTCCCAAGTGGCGCCGCCTTCCCTTATTTGGAGTGCGGGAGGAAGGAAGGAGGAGGTGGCACCCCCACCTTTCCTTTCTCTCCTGAGGAGGGAAAGGCAGGAGGGGCCACCCCTCCCCTTTCCTTCCCCTAGGGCCGGCCAGCCAAGGGAGGAGGCGCACCAGCCCACTAGTGGGCTGGTCTGTCCCCTCCCTTGGCCCATAAGGCCCATAACTTGCCGGGGGGTGCCCGAAACCCCTTTTGGTGACCCGATAACTTCCCGGTACGTCCCGAAACACTTCCGGTGTCCTAATATCATCGTCCTATCTATCAATCTTTACCTCTTGACCATTTCGAGACTGCTCGTCATGTCTGTGATCTCATCCAGGACTCCGAACAACATTCGATCACCAATTCACATAACTCATATAACACTATATCGTCAACGAACTTTAAGCGTGCGGACCCTACGAGTTCGAGAATGATGTAGACATGACCGAGATGCCTCTCTGGTCAATAACCAATAGCGGAACCTGGATGCCCATATTGGTTCCTACATATTCCACGAAGATCTTATCGGTCGAACCGCAATGACAACATACGTAATTCCCTTTGTCCGTCTGTATGTTACTTGCCCGAGATTCGATCGTTGGTATCTCCATACCTAGTTCAATCTCGTTACCGGCAAGTCTCTTTACTCATTCCATAATACATCATCCCATAACTAACTCCTTAGTCACTTTGCTTGCAAGCTTATTATGATGTGCATTACCGAGAGGGCCCAGAGATACCTCTCCGAAACATGGAGTGACAAATCCCATTCTCGATCCATGCCAACTCAACAGACACCTTCGAAGATACCTGTAGAGCATCTTTATGATCACCTAGTTACATTGACATTTGATAGCACACAAGGTATTCCTTCGGTATCCGGGAGTTGCATGATCTCATGGTCTGAGGAACATGTATTTGACATTCAAGAAAGCAGTAGCAATAAACAGAACGATCATATGCTAAGCTAACGGATGGGTCTGGTCCATCACATCATTCTCCTAATGATGTGATCCCATTATCAAATGACAACTCATGTGTATGGTTAGGAAACCTTAACCATCTTTGATCAACGAACTAGTCTACTAGAGGCTCACTAGAGACACGGTATTTGTTTATGTATTCACTCATGTATTTAAGTTTCCGGTCAATACAATTCTAGCATAAATAATATAAAATAATAAGAACTTTATTATTGCCTCTAGGGCATATTTCCGTCAAAAAGTAGACCCGAGGGCCATAGAGTTCACTAGAGGCATCTCTCAAGAAAATAGCATACCATGGGTAAACAAATTACTGTTGGGCAATTGATAGAAAAGCAAATAATTATGACGCTATCCAAGGCAATGATCATGATATAGGCATCACATCCAAATCAAGTAGACCGACTCCTGCCTGCATCTACTACTATTACTTCACACATCAACCGCTATCCAGCATGCATCTAGTGTATTAAGTTCAAGAGAATGACATAATGCATTAAGAACGATGACATGATGTAGTCAAGATAAACGCGAACAAGAATGCATCCCAACTTGTTATCCTTAATGGCAATAATACTTGCATGTCAATTCCCCTTCTGTCACTAGGACTGAGCACTTCAAGATCGAACCCATTACCGAGCACCCCTTCCCATTGTAAGAAGATCCAATCCAGTTGGCCAAACCAAACCAAAACTTTGGAGAAGAAATACAAGGCTATACTAAATCATGCATAACAGAGATCAGAGAAGAACTCAAACAAACAAGGATAGATCTGATCATGAACTCACAATTCATCGGATCCCAACAAACACACCGCACAAAGTCATTACATCGAATGGATCTCCATGAAGATCATGGAGACCGTTGTATTGAGAAACACAAAGAGATAGAGAGAGCCATCTAGCTACTACCTACGGACCCGTAGGTCTGTGGTGAACTACTCACGCATCATTGGAGAGGCGGCAAGGTTGATGTAGAGCCCCTCCGTGATGAGTTCCACCTCCGGCGGAGTACTGGAGAAGGCCTCCAGATGGGATCTTGCGGGAACAGAGGCTTGTGAAAAAAGTATTTCATGGACTCCCCTAGGGGTTTTGGATTTCTTCTGAATTTATAGTGGTGCCATGTGGGGCCCTCCCAAGGTTTCTTCCTTGGCTTCCAAGTTCACGGTGATCCTTATCTCCAGAAAAAAAAATCTCCAAAAAGTTTTGGGACGACTTGATCTTATCTGATATTGATTTTCTATAAAATAAAAATAGGGCAGAAAACAGGAACTGGCACGTGGCACTAAGTTAATAGGTTAGTCCCCAAAAATGATATAAAAATGTATAAAATGATAATAAAAACACCCAAGAATAATAATATCATAGCGTGGAACAAGCAAAAATAATATATACATTGGAGACGTATCAAGCTCCACCAGAGGTCATTCAACTGGATGATGATGACAGGACTGACTCGCTTAATCCGGAGGCTGCCAAGGAGAAGGCGTCGGGAACTGACATGCCAATGCGGGATGCCTCCCCTCGTCGAGTGTGTCATGTCTCCCCGGTGAAGGCTACAGGGCTGAGTCCCTTGGCCCAGAGCGGCTCGACGTCGATGACCGTAGTGGTCCCCGCCGCGGGAGCTATACCAGTTCCTTCGAGTGGGTCAATGGTGGTTACAGCTCCGAGTCCTGCCTCTGCGTCTCCGTCGGTCCCGGCTACCTCATTCCCCATGTACCATGTCCCTGAAGACCAAGTGGGCGCGAGCAAGGAGGCTCTAATCCAGGTGGGGTTGATGTGTGGCCGACTAAAGGAGGCTTATGATGCCAGCGCGGCGCTGTGGGCCAATGTCCGAGTAAGTACCATTGTGAGTATGGTCTCCAATTGAAGTTTCTTCTTTTCTTGCAATAGAATTTTTGTCAGTGGGGCACACCCACTGGGTGTTCAAGGTTCGGTGGGGGCGCTCTTAGTGCACCCGGTGGGTGTAGTCCCTCAGGCTGCCGTCGACCGCGGGCAGTTGGTGGGAGTCTTAGGAACCATAAGCTTGGTACCATAGCAGATAGCATCTTTCACTCGGGATTCGGCCAGGGCGTTTCCGAGTGATGATGATCCAGTGGGGGCATGCTGAGTGCACCCACTGGGTGTAGTCCCCGAGGTTGCCGTCGACCGCGGGCGGTTGGCGGGAGTCTTAAGAATCATAAGCTTGGTACCATAGCAGATAGCATGTTTCACTCGGGATTCGGCCAGGGCATTTTCGAGTGATGACAATCCAGTGGGGGCACGCTGAGTGCACCCACTGGGTGTAGTCCCCGAGGCCGCCGTTGACCGCGGGCGGTTGGTGGGAGTCTTAGGAATCATAAGCTTGGTACCATAGCAGATAGCATCTTTCACTCAGGATTCGGCCTGGGCATTTCCAAGTGATGACGATCTAGTGGGGGCATGCTGATTGCACCCACTGGGTGTAGTCCCCGAGGCTGCCATCGACCGCGGGCGGTTGATGGGAGTCTTAGGAACCATAAGCTTGGTATCATAGCAGATAGTATCTTTCACTCAGGATTCGGCCAGGGCATTTCCGAGTGATGATGATCCAGCGGGGGCACGCTGAGTGCACCCACTGGGTGTAGTCCCCAAGGCTGTCGTTGAGCGCGGGCGGTTGGCGGGAGTCTTAGGAATCATAAGCTTGGTACCATAGTAGATATCATTAACAGCAGAGTCTTTCGCAACTTGTTGTCTGGGGTATGGCCCCCGAGGCTACCGTCTACCATTTTTTTAGCTCAACGCGGGTCACTTTCCAGTGGGAGCACACTGAGTGCACCCACTGGGTGTAGTCCCTGAGACTGCTGTCGATTGCGGACAATCGGTGGTAGTCTTTACAACCGTGCCTTGGCACTCGGGGTGCTCGGCAACACTCGCATATTGGTGAGATGACAGGCAGGGCCTTCTTTGTTGCTGACTCAAAAACCGGCCGAGTGAAGGTAGATCAGAGGGTACTTCAGGATCTGGCACTGATCAAGCTTGTTCCTCCCGGGGGTGTATGGCCGAGTGTCAGTGTGTCAGTATTTTGGTTTTTTATTCATACTTTCCGACTGACTGTTTTTTTGTACGATACTGGCCACTTGTGAATTGGGATCCCACTATGCTGCACTGGAGAAGGAGGTGATATCCCTCCGGCTGAACTTGGATGCTGAGAAGCTCAAGAGTGCCCAACTAGAGAAGGAGAAGAAAGCTCTAGGAGGTAAGATATTTCCTTCGGTTGGCAGTTTCACACTGTTTTTCATCTTTGATCCGAGTCACTCCACTCCGACAGATATTCATAGCAAGAATACCCAACTTGTAATGAGGCTCAGGACTTCTGTTTCTTTAGAAACCATGAAGCAGGCTCTGGAGAACAAGGACAAGGATCTGGCGTCTGCTCAGAAGGAAGCCAGGACCAAGACCAAGCTCGCTGACGAGAAGCTGGCTTCAGTTGGCAAATTGGAGGAGGAGATCAAGGACCTCAAGGCTGCCATCGTCACTGCCAAAGGCGAATCTTCCGAATGGGAGAAGAAATGCAAAGGTCAAGTTGACGACTTTGCTCAGGAGAAGCAGACATTGGAGGAGAAGGTCGCGCAGCTCGTCGAGAAGAAGAATGCCCTCGAATCGCATATTGAGGAGTTCTGCACGGAGTTTGGCGAGAAGCTTGCTGGTAAGTTCTTTCTGGTCCGAATGGAATCCATGCGCTGCTGGGCTTTTTCCAATCATTCGCTCATGAGTTTCCTTTTCTTAATCAGAGCACTGCTAGAGCACAGTGTTGGAACTGGAGAGGCTTGAGAGGGAGCTGGATCCTTCTAGGTCACTCGTTACTAGCAAAGTAGCTCACGCCATCTTGCGCCTGGAGGACTGCCTGGAGAACGCCTTGGGCTATATCACTTAGACTAGAGGTGCTCTAGGTCGGATTGACAAGGAGCTGTAGCCGGGCGAGGAGACCCCGATGGATCTGGAATCCGTCATGATGCAGCTGAACGAGGTCCCCGCTCGAGTGAAAGCTTGGAAGAAGTCGGCTGCTCGGAGTGGTGCTGATGTGGCGCTGTCACTCGTCCACGTTCATTGCAAGAACGTGGACGAGGAGAACCTGAAGGGCCTTCGAGTGATGAAAAAGAAGAATTTCAAGTTTGAGGATTTCATGGAGACCTTCGCCGAAGCTACCACACGCATCGCAGACGGGATCGACTTGGAGACCTTCGTCGAGCCAGCCAGTCCTCAGCCTGACACTTAAAACACTTGGTTAAATTTGCCCCGGAATGTCGGGTGGTTGCTGTAACCGTATACTTCGCTGAGTCTTGGGCTGGATTCACTTTTGCTTGAAACATTCGGACGGATCAAACCTTTGATTCACGAGCTCTTGAGTTCTTGTTTGTCTCTTATGCTTCGTTGTCTTAGGCGAAAGCTAGTTCACGGCTAAGCCCCCGAGTGTGGAGCAGATCCCCACTCGATTGTTTTTTAAACTTAGGCAAAGGCTGGTTCGCAGCTAAGCCCACGAGTGTGGAGTAGATCCCCACTCGGATTGTTTTTTAACTTAGGGGAAAGCTGGTTCACAGCTAAGCCCCCGAGTGTGGAGTAGATCCCCACTCGGATTGTTTTTTAACTTAGGTGAAAGTTGGTTCGCAGCTAAGCCCCCGAGTGTGGAGTAGATCCCCACTCGGATTGTTTTTTAACTTAGGCAAATGCTGGTTTGCAGCTAAGCCCCTGAGTGTGGAGTAGATCCCCACTCGGATTGTTTTTTAACTTAGGCGAAAGCTGGTTCGCAGCTAAGCCCGCGAGTGTGGAGTAGATCCCCACTCGGATTGTTTTTTAACTTAGGCGAAGGCTGGTTCGTAGCTAAGCCCCCGAAAGTGGAGTAGATCCCCACTCAGATTGTTTTTTTAACTTAGGCGAAAACTGGTTCGCAACTAAGCCCCCGAGTATGGAGTAGATCCCCACTCGGATTGTTTTTTAACTTAGGCGAAAGCTGGTTCACAGCTAAGCCCCTGAGTGTGGAGTAGATCCCCACTCAGATTGTTTTTTAACTTAGGTGAAAGCTGATTCGCAGCTAAGCCCCCGACTGTAGAGCAGATCCCCACTCGGATTGTTTTTTTAACTTAGGCGAAAGCTGGTTCGCAGCTGGCTCTCTCCTATTTTACACCCACTAGGGATGTGTTAGTTTCCAAATGCGGTTATTCACCTAAGTGAGGACGCGGCTGTTGGCCAAACTAGACGATATATGAAAAAAAAAGACTTTTATTCATCTAAGTTCATTCGGATTAACTATTACGAAGGAGAAATTTTATTTTAAGTATAAAACTTGCGGAGCAGATCCACATTCCAAGCTCTAGGCTCTTCTATTTCTTTGGCGAAGTTGTAGAGTCTGTATGCTCCATTGTGCAGGACCTTTGAAATGGCGAATGGCCCTTCCCAAGGGGGGGGGCAGTTTGTGGGGCTTCTACTAATTCACTCGAAGGACCAAATCTCCTTCCTGAAAAGCGTGCCCTCTGACGTGTCTGTCGTGGTAGCGGCGCAGGTCTTGTTTGTACAACATCGATATTATAAGCGCTAGCTCACGCTCTTCCTCCAAGAGGTCGAGGCCATCCTGCCTTGCTTCTTCAGCTTTAGCCTCCGAGTAAAGATCCACTCGAGAGGAATTGTGAAGCAAATCACTCGGTAGAACTGCTTCCCACCCATAAACCATGAAGAATGGGGTGCGATTGGTGGACCGATTCAGGGTCGTCCGCAGGCCCCAAAGGATCGATGGTAGCTCGATTACCTAGGCCCCTGTCGCGTGGGTTAGGTCACGCATGAAGCCAGGCTTCAATTCTTGGAGTATGAGTCCATTCGCCTGCTAGGCTTGCCCATTCGACTGCGGGTGTGCCACAGAGGCGTAATCGACCCGAGTGCCTTGGGAGTAGTAAAATTCACGGAACTCATCCGAGTCGAAGTTAGATCCGTTGTCAGGGATGATGCTATGGGGGACTCTGCATCTGAAAAGTATCCCTTTGATGAACTGAATGGCGGTGGATGAGTCCAACTTCTTTATTGGCTTCGCTTCGATCCACTTGGTGAACTTATCAACCACTACCAACAGGTGTGTGATACCACTCGCTCCAGTCCGGAGTGGGCCAACCATGTCGAGCCCCCAGACTGCGAACGCCCAAGTGAGGGGAATAGTCTTCAAAGCAGACGCCGGTTTGTGCGACTGATTTGCATAGAACTGGCATCCGACGCACTGGTCCACTATATCCTTGGTGGCCTCTTTGGCGTGGGGCCAATAAAACCTGGCTCTGAATGCTTTGGCAACCAACGTCCGAGAGGAGGTGTGGTGTCCACATGTTCCCGAATGAATCTCTTGTAGTATTTGTTGTCCTTTCTCGGGCGATATGCATCGCTGAGTGACCCCGGTAGTGCTTTGCTTGTACAACTGATCTCCCATGACAGTGAAGGCTTTAGATCATTGGATGATCTGACAACCTTCGACTTCATCTTCATGGAGTTCCTGCCTGATCATATATGCCAGATATGGTTCAGTCCATTCGGGAGTAATCACAAGGATTTCCTGGACGAGGTCAATCACCGCAGGGATGTCTACTTCAGTCGGATTCGACGGACCGACTAGTTGCGGGGGCTCTTCCATGAAAGGGTCTTCCTTGATCGTGGGCGAGTGTAGGTGCTCTAGGAACACATTCTTGGGTACTGTCTGTCGAGTGGAACCCATCTTGGCCAAATCATCAGCTGCTTGGTTCTTGAGACATGGTACGTGATGGAGTTCCAACCCTTCAAAGTGTTTTTCCAGCTTTCTGACGGTGTTGCAGTAGCCAATTATTGCCGGACTACGGATATCCCATTCCTTCATGACTTAGTTTACCACTAGGTCCGAGTCACCATAGACCATCAGTCGGCGAATTCCCAGAGAAATTGCCATTCGCAGCCCATATAAGAGAGCTTCGTATTCGGCTTCATTGTTAGAGGAGTCGAAGTGAATCTGAAGCACATAACTGAGTCAGTCACCTTTAGGAGACACCAAGACCACTCCGGTCCCAGAGCCGTGGAGCATCTTGGAGCCGTTAAAGAACATCTTCCAGTGCTCGGGGACACTCGGGACGGGTTGCTCTTGCTCAACCAACTCGGCGAGGAAATCTACCAGGGCTTGCGACTTGATGGCCTTCTTGGCTTCAAACTTGATGTCCAGCGGAAGTTGTTCAATGGCCCACTTTGCCACTCGGCCCATGGCATTGATGACCCACAAGTATAGGGGGTCAATTGTAGTCCTTTCGATAAGTAAGAGCGTCAAACCCAACAAGGAGCAGAAGGAAATGAAAAGCGGTTTTCGATATGGTAATTTCTGCAAGCACTGAGATAAGCGGTAACGAGTAGTTTGATAGCAAGATAATTTGTAACGAGTAACAAGTAACAAGTGTAAATAAAGTGCAGCAATATAGCCCAATCCTTTTTAGTGCAAAGGACAGGCCAGAACAAGTACTTATAATGAGGCAAATGTTCTTGAGGACACACGGGAATTTCATCTAGGCACTTTCACCATGTTCATTTGATTCGCGTTCGCTACTTTGATGATTTGATATGTGGGTGGACCAGTGCTTGGGTGCTGTTCTTACTTGAACAAGCATCCGCAAGCATCCACAACTACGAAAGAAGAATTAAGACAAAGTCTAACCATAGCATTAAACGGGTGGATCCAAATCAGCCCCTTATGGAATGGCGCATAAACTGGGGTTTGATAACCCACAAGTATAGGGGATCGCAATAGTTTTGGAGAGTAGAGTATTCAACCCAAACTTATTGATTCGACACAAGGGGAGCCAAAGAATACTTGGAAGTATTAACAGTTGAGATGTCAATTCAACCACACCTGGAGACTAAATATCTGTAGCAAAGTGATTTGTAGCAAGATAATATGATAGTTTGATAGCAAGTAGCACAAGTAGAAATAGTAACGGTAATAGTAACAGTAGCAGATTTGTAGCAAGTGTAACAGAAGCAGCAATGGTAGTAACTTAGTAAGTATCAATAAGTGGAAATTCGTAGGCACTGGATCGGTGATGATGGGTGTGTGTAAGGATGGCAATGGGTAGGGTATGGGGCGGGTAGAGCAATATCATACCCATACCCATGTAGTCAATGGGTACAAAATTCTACCCATACCCGTACCCACGGGTATGAAACCTTACCCGTACCCATACCCGACGGTTACCCATACCCATTGGGCATCCAACGGGTAGATCAAATAGTACACAAGCTATTCACAATTTTATATTCATCTATAGCACATTTGATAAAAAAAATATTGATCTCAACTCAATAACATATAGATGAGTACATGCCAATTATCTCAATTCAAATTGAAAATTGGTGACAACTTTAACATGAGTTCACAATCTCACAACAAAACTTTAACATAGGAACACTTGTTAATCACGGGTAAGGTTCACATGTCAGTATAAATGGGTAGGGTATGGGTATATCCATGGGTAAAAGACTATACCCATGCCCTACCCATGACTTAACGGGTAGGGTATGGGTACTACCCATGAGTATAAAATTATGCCCATACCCTGCCCATGCGGGTACAGTATCCGCGGGTACCCGTACCATGGGTAAAATTCCCATCCTTAGGTGTGTGTTGGATGGTATCGATCATATATCAGTCATAACCTAGGGCGACACATAACTAGCTCCAGTTCGTCAATACAATGTAGGCGTGCATTCCGTAAATAGTTGTACGTGCTTATGGAAAAGAACTTGCATGACATCTTTTGTCCTAGCCTCCCGTGGCAGCGGGGTCCATAAAGAAACTAAGGGATATTAAGGCCTCCTTTTAATAGAGAACCGGAACAAAGCATTAACACATAGTGAATACATGAACTCCTCAAACTACGGTAATCACCAGAAAGAATCCCAGTTATTGTCACCCTGGGGGATGCGGATCATAACACATAGTAGGTGCATACAACTTGCAAGATCGGATCAAGAACACAATTATATTCATGAAAACATAAACGGTTCAGATCTGAAATCATGACACTCGGGCCCTAGTGACAAGCATTAAGCATAGCAAAGTCATAGCAACATCAATCTTAGAACATAATGGATACTAGGGATCAAGCCCTAACAAAACTAACTCGATTACATGATCGATCTCATCCAACCCTTCACCGACCAGCAAGCCTACGAAGGAATTACTCACTCCCAGTGAGGAGCATCATGGATTTGGCGATGGAAAGAGGTTGCTGATGACGAAGATCGAAGATTTCCCTCATCGGAGCCCCAAACGGGCTCCAGATATGGCCTCCCGATGAAGAACAGGAGGTGACGGCGGCTTCATCTCGTGAAACACGATAATTCTTCCTCCCCTATTTTTTTCTCCGAAGATGTGAATTTATAGGCCTGGAGGTAGGGTCAGATGGGCTACCAGGGGCCCACACACCACCTGGCACGCCCCAGGGGGCGCGCCCAGGTGCCATGTGGCCACCTGGGACCCCTTCTGTAGTGGGTCTTGGCTCCATAATTCCTCATTTATTCCATAAAAAATCCACAAAAAGTTTCGTCCAATTCTGAGAACTTTTATTTCTGCACAAAAACAACACCATGGCAATTCTGCTCAAAACTGCGTCAGTCCGGGTTAGTACCATTCAAATCATGCAAATTAGAGTCCAAAACAAGAGCAAAAGTGTTTGGAAAAGTAGATACGACGGAGACATGTCAACTCCCCCAAGCTTAACTCATTGCTTGTCCTCAAGCAATTCAGTTGGCAAACTGACAGTGATAAAGAAAAACTTTTACAAACTCTTTTTTGTTCTTGTGCTTATAAATATGCTTAAATAGCATCCAAGTTTCTAGCAAAGCTTATAACTAACCACATTCATGATAACTCTTAGAAATCATATTCATTCATATAAATGGCATAATCAACTAGCGAGCAATAATAAATTATCTCAAGTGTCAACACTTTGTCAAAACAATCATGATATAATATGACAATGATGGTATCTCACTAGCCCTTTCTGAGACCGTAAAACATAAATGCAGAGCACCTCCAAAGTTCAAGAAGCGACTAAACATTGTAATTCATGGCAACAAAGATCCAGTCATGATGCATTCAACGATTAACCACACACAATGCATGAGGATGACAATAGTACTCTCCGGTCTGGTGCTTGTTTGAGAAGGTGATGACTCAACAATAAAAGTAAATAGACAGGCCCTTCGCAGAGGGAAGCATGGATTTGCAGAGGTGCCAGAGCTCACGGTTTTAAAGCAAAGATAAAATTATTTTTGGGTGGCATGCCCTTCCTGTCAACATCACGACCGAGATTTTTCAATATCTTCCATGCTAAACAAATTAGTGGCGGTTCCCAAGTGATAAAAGTAAAGTTCACTCCCCCTCCACCATTCATATCACAAGCCATGGCTAACCGAATCCTCAGGTGCCCTCCATACCAACAACAGTCCGGGGGAGTTTGTTTTATTATTTGCAATTTGATTTGGGACTGGGAATCCCGATTACTGCCCTTTTCTCGTGCGATGACAAGTGAATAAACACTCATCTGAGAATAACTCACTTAGCATAGAAGATATTGACTGCCCCCTATCACTCCATGAGAGGTCTAAGCACACAAAATAGATGTTCATTTGAAATTTTAGAGGTGGCACATGCAAATTTACTTGGAACATCAGAGTAATACCGCATATTGGTAGATATGGTGGACTCATCTGGAACAACTCAGGTTTAAAGGGTTTTGATGTACAAGCAGCATTCCCGCTTAGTACAGGTGAAGGCTAGTAATAAGATTGAGAAGCGACCAGACAGAGAGCGAATCATTATCAGAGGAGGATACCATACCATCATACCACATCACAATCATTTTAATGCATGTTGACATCCAAGGTAAATCATTATCAACTCCTAGATACTTAAGCATGGCATGAACAACTATAATCTCTAATTGTCATCACAAACATGTTTGATCATAATATGCTGAATCATGGACATCAATCTAAACACATTCATAAAGACAAGAACAGGTTGAGTTCATACCCGCTTTTCTTTGCCACGATCACTCCGCCAAATCATCGTCACTATTGCCTTTCACTTGCACGATTGAATGGTATGGAAATAATAATAGTCAAGGTTGGAAAAAGCGGTAGGCGTAAGCTAGGCGATTGGCCTTCACCTAGTGCCTAGGCGGTAATATAGTCTCAGGGTGTATTTGTGGTATTATATGTGTAACGATATTAATTAATTGAGGTCATATTAGTGATTTAACTATCGGCTATTGCCATTTGAATATGGCATGTTTGGCATATCAGTGCAATAAGGTAAGATTTCTTACTTGGGTAGACAATTTCTTGCTTGACCTGCCTAGACTTCCGCTTATGCCCTAGGCGAGGCGTTTGGCCATCGCCTAGCGCCTAAGCGTGCCTAAGCTCCTCCTAGGCACTGCCTTTTGCAACAGTGATAATAGTGCAAGGGTGCCATGGGCTAAGCTAGAATCTGCAACATTTTATTCAAAGGAGAAGACAAGGTAAAATGGGCTCGCTGATAGATAATCAATAATGCAAATGAGAGGCACTCAACATTTTCATCGTGGTCTTCTCCTTATAAGAACTCAACCAAAAGAAAAGAAATTCAGAGAAACATACTGAAATATTTTTGGAGTTTTTGGTTTTTCTAGAAGAAGGCAAATTAGAGAAAGAAAAGCAAAAACAAGAAAAACTATTTACACGGGAAAGCTCCCAACAAGTAAAAGAAGAAACGAGAAATCTTTTTGGGTTTTTGATTTTTAGAGGCTACAACTTAATTAAACTGGAAAGCAAAAACCAAAAAGAAACTAACTATGTTTTTGGATTTTCTGAAAGTTTTTCAAACACACAAGAAGAAAGCTAGAAAATAGAACTAACATGGATAATACAATGCAAGAGTATGAGCACCGACAATTATAGTGAGATGTGTAAGCATGAATAAAATGTCGGTGGGAAATATGTACTCCCCCAAGATTAGGCTTTTGGCCTAATTTGGTCTATCACCATCCCTATCCTGGATAATAATCGAAGTGGTAGCTTGAAGAAGCGTGCTGAGCAGCCTCCTCAGCCTGACGGGCAGCCTCAACTGCTGCATTGTACTCTTGCGCCTCGCTCTTCGTCAAAGAATACCTTCCCTTGGTCTGAAAATCAAAGAGAGCAGGTGCAGGCAGAACCACATACATAGGATCATATTTTTTAAAAATTAAATTGTACTCATATGTGCGTGTGTCCGGCTTCAAAAGCTTATGTGCACGCATAGCATTGAAGTTCAGATATTTGTAAGGCACAGTGGGGTCATTGAACTTTGGAGGGATTTTTAAGTGTGCAGCTACACGTGAAGCATAGATCCCTCCATACAAATCTCCATTGTTCGCGTTGCGTTGCAACCTACGTGCTACAATGACACCCAAATTATAATGCTTCTCACCAGTCAAAGCAGTATGGATAATGCTCAGATCAGGGGCACAAAGTACACTACAATCCTGTTTGCCAGCAACGCATTTTCCATTGAAAAGTGCAAAATAGCGAATAGCAGGGAACTGGATACTGAGAATTCTAGCTTGTGTAACCCCCCATCCTCATCATGGCAAAGACTGCTTAAGAATAATAAATACTCAGCTGTCGGTGGTTCATCTAATGACCCCCAGTATGGAAGTTTGCAAGCAACAGAGAACTCTTCCAGAGATAAACTGCGGGAACTATCATAAATATGAAACAAGACTCTAGAGTTGCGAGGATTGTATGAAAAATGCTGAGTAAATGTATGGGTAAGGTGAAGGTGCTGATTAGGCTTATCTACCATGAAGGAGGTTAGGTCAGCATTATGAATATATTCGTCAAACTCCTCCTTGATTCCTGTCCTCAACATAAAGTCCGTACACGGCCACCGGCATCCTTGTGTTTCTGCACCTCTCACCGAGCTTGCTCAGGGCTCTTCATAAGATGGACGTGCAGAGCTTGAGCTCGAGGATGCCTCCATGGAATTCCTCCTAGAGGAGCTCCTCCGAAGAAAGTTCATTTTCCTAGAAATAAATTTCTGAAAAAAATTTGGTCCACAAAAAGATGTTAACAAAACTTCACAAAATTGATAGCAACTACTCATACAAGTGTCTAGAGGCCATATCAAGCATTCAAAGTACTTTGCACTCAAAGAATTCAACATGCAAGCTCATTTTCTGTAGCACCAAGAGCAGCTAAATATGCAAAATATAAACCACTAAAACAAAAACTAATTAGAGCAATGAAGGAGTCACATACCAAGGAGCAATTCCTCAAAACAGTTTCGGAAACTGGGTTCCGAGCAAGGAGATCAAAAATCACAGCAATGTAGGCAAGATCATAGGCAAGAGAAGAACCAGGATTTTTTCTAGGGAAGAAGAAGGAGTGTGGGCGAAAGGGATAAGTGAGTGGAGCCCTGGGTGGCCCACATGGCACTTGGGCGCGCCCCGGGGAGGGGGGCGTGCCCTGGTGCCCTGTGGCCACCAGGAGTGCTTCACTGCTACAATTTTTGTGCCAAAAATTCTAATATATTCAATAAAAAATCATGTAAAATTTTTAGGACATTCTGAGCACTTTCATTTCTGGGCACTTTTTTATTGCACAGAAAATTCAGAAAACAGGAAAACATGGCATTTTATTTTATTTTACTAATAAAAACAGAGAATAAAAGATGGGTACAGAAAGTTGTGCTTGCAAAATTCATCAATCTCATGTCTCTCAAAAAGAATCCATTAATAAGGTTGATCAGGTCTTATTAATAACCCCTTTCAATTAACATGAAACCGAAGAATTTTCGCGAAAACACTATGTTACCTCAATAGGGACAGGCACATCCCCTACCATAATTATTTCATATTTCTTTTTGACAGTAGGAATAGGTAGTTGAAAGCTTCCAATATTGATAGTAGGATTTTTTCTGATAACATTAATACCATTCACTTGAAATTGTTTCTTCGGAAAATGCACCGTATGCTCATTACCATTAATATGAAAAGTGACCTTGCTTTTGTTGCAATCAATAACAGCCCCTGTGATGGGGAACGTTGCATGAAAAACAAAAAAAATTCTATGCACATGCAAGATCTATCCATGGAGATGCATAGCAACGAGAGGGGGAGGGTGTGTCTACGTACCCTCGTAGACCGTAAACGGAAGTGTTAGAATAACACGGCTGAAGTAGTCGAACAGCTTGGCGATCCAACCGACCAAGCACCGAACGTACGACACCTCCGCGTTCAGCACACGTTCACCTCGGTGACGTCCTCGACTTCTTGATCCAGCAAGACAATGAGGTAGTGGATGAGTTCCGGCAGCACGACGGCGTGGTGACGGTGATGGTGATACTATCTCCGCAGGGCTTCGCCTAAGCACTGCAAGAATATGACCGAGGGACGGAACTGTGGAGGGGGGCACCGCACACGGCTAAGCAATTGTTTTCCGTGGATGTGTGGTGCCCCCTCCCTCTCATATATATAGGTGGGGAGGAGGGGAGGCAGCCTTGGGTGCGCCCCAAGGTGGCCGGCCGGCCCTCTTGGGCGCCTGCCCTTTGGCACCTCCCTTTCCTTGTTTGGCGCTAGGGAGAAGGCAGGAGGGGAGGCGCCCCCCTTTCCTTTCCCTCATGTGGAGGGGAAAGGCAGGAGGGGCTAGCCCTCCCCCTTTTCCTTCCTAGGGTCGGCGGCCTAGAGGTGAGGGGCGCACCAGCCCCTTATGGGCTGGTGTGTTCCTTCTCTTGGCCCATTAGGCACATATACTTACCAAGGCCTCCCGGAACCCCTTCCGGTGATTCGATACTTCCCGAAACCTTTCCGGTGTCCAAACAGCATCGTCCGATATATCAATCTTTACCTCCAAACCATTTCGGAGCTCCTCGCCATGTCTGTGATCTCATCCGAGACTCCGAACAACATTCGGTAACCAATTCACATAACTCATATAACACTATATCATCAACGAACGTTAAGCGTGCGGACCCTACGGGTTCGGGAATGATGTAGACATGACTGAGACGACTCTCCAGTCAATAACCAATAGCGGAACTTGGATGCCCATATTGGTTCCTACATATTCCATGAAGATCTTATCAATCGAACCATAATGACAACATACACAATTCCCTTTGTCCTTCGGTATGTTACTTGCCCGAGATTCGATTGTTGGTATCTCCATACCTAGTTCAATCTCATTACCAGCAAGTCTCTTTACTCGTTCCGTAATACATCATCCTGTAACTAACTCCTTAGTCACTTTGCTTACAAGCTTCTTATGATGTGCATTACCGAGAGGGCCCAGAGATACCTCTCTGAAACACGGAGTGACAAATCCTAGTCTTGATCCATGCCAACTCAACAGACACCTTCGGAGATACCTGTAGAGTATCTTTGTGATCACCCAGTTACATTGTGACATTTGATAGCACACAAGGTATTCCTCCGGTATTCGGGAGTTGCATGATCTCATGGTCGGAGGAACATGTATTTGACATTTAAGAAGCAGTAGCAATAAACAGAACGATCATATGCTAAGCTAACGGTTGGGTCTTATCCATCATATCATTCTCCTAATGATGTGATCCTGTTATCAAATGACAACTCATGTCTATGGTTAGGAAATCTTAACCATCTTTGATCAACGAGCTAGTCTAGTAGAGGCTCACTAGGGACACGGTATTTGTTTATGTATTCACACATGTATTTAAATTTCCGCTCAATACAATTCTAGCATGAATAATAAACCTCTATCATGAATAAGGAAATATGATAATAACCATTTTATTATTGCCTCTAGGGCATATTTCCATCAGTCTCCCACTTGCACTAGAGTCAATAATCTTGTTCACATCGCCATGTGATTAACACCCAAAGATTTCACTAGAGTCAATAATCTAGTTCACATCACCATGTGATTAACACCCAAAGAGTCCACTAGAGTCAATAATCTAGTTCACATCACCATGTGATTAATACTCAAAGAGTTCTAAGGTGTGATCATGTTTTGCTTGTGAGAGAGATTTTTAGTCAACGGGTCTGTAACATTCAGATCCATGTGTATTTTGCAAATCCTTATGTCATACTGTAGATGCTGCTATCACGCTTTACTTGGAGCTATTCCAAATGACTACTCCATTATACATATCCGGTTTGCTACTCAGAGTTATCCGGATTGGTGCCAAAGCTTGCATCGACGTAACCCTTTTACAACGAACTCTTTATCACCTCCATAATTGACAAACATTTCCTTAGACCTCTAGTTACTAAGGATAATTTTTTACCGTTGTCCAGTGATCCACTGCTGGATCACTCTTGTACCCCCTTTGCCAGACACATGGCAAGGCACACATCAGGTGTGGTACACAGCATGGCATACATTATAGAACGTATGGCTGAGGCATAGGGAATGACTTTCATTCTCTCTCTATCTTTTGCCGTGGTAGAGCTTTGAGTCTTACTCAACTTTACACCTTACAACACAGGCAAGAACTCCTTCGACTGATCCATTTTGAACTCCATCAAAATCTTGTCAAGGTATGTACTCATTCAAAGTCTTATCAAGCGTTTTGATCTATCTCTATAGATCTTGATGCCCAATATATAAGCAGCTGCACCGAGGTATTTCATTGAAAAACTCTTATTCAAGTATCCTTTTATGCCATCCAGAAATTCTATATCATTTCCAATCAACAATATGTCATCCACATATAATATCAGAAATGCTACAGAGCTCCCACTCACTTTCTTGTAAATACATGCTTCACCGTAAGTCTATATAAAACCATATGCTTTGATCACCTCATCAAAGCATGTATTCCAACTCCGAGATGCTTGCACCAGTCTATAGATGGATCGCTGGAGCTTGCACACTTTGTTAGCACCCTTAGGATCGACAAAACCTTCCGGCTGCATCATATACAACTCTTCTTTAAGAAATCCATTAAGGAATGCAATTTTGACATCCATTTGCCAGATTTCATAATCATAAAATGCGGCAATTGCTAACATGATTCGGACAGACTTAAGCATCGCTACGGGTGAGAAAGTCTCATCGTAGTCAACCCGAACTTGTCGTAAACCTTTCGCGACAAGTCGAGCTTTGTAGACAGTGATATTACCATCAGCGTCTGTCTTCCTCTTAAAAATCCATTTATTCTCAATGGCTTGCCGATCATCAGGCAAGTCCACCAAAGTCCACACTTTGTTCTCATACATGGATCCTATCTCAAAATTCATGGCCTCAAGCCATTTGTCGGAATCCGGGCTATCATAGCTTCTTCATAGTTCGTAAGTTCGCCATTGTCTAACAACATTACTTCCAGGACAGGATTACCAAACCACTCTGGTGCGGAACGTACTCTGGTCGACCTACGAGGTTCAGATCATTATCTTCCTCTCTTGTAGGTGTACGCATCAGGGGAATGATTTTCTCTGATGAGCTACTTTCCAATTCGAGAGAAGGTACAATTACCTCATCAAGTTCTACTTTCCACCCACTCACTTCTTTCGAGAGAAACTCCTTCTCTAGAAATGACCCATTCTTGGCAAAAAAGATCTTGCCTTCGGATCTGTGGTAGAAAGTGTACCCAATTGTTTCTTTAGGGTATCCTATGCAGACGCACTTCTCCGCTTTGGGTTCGAGCTTATCAGGCTGAAGCTTTTTCAATAAGCGTCACATCCAAACTTTAAGAAACGATAGCTTAGGTTTCTTGCCAAACCATAGTTCATACAGTGTCGTCTCAACGGATTTAGACGTTGCCCTATTTAACGTGAATGCAGCTATCTCTAATGCATAACCCCAAAACGATAGTGGCAAATCGGTAAGAGACATCATAGAACGCACCATATTTAATAAAGTACGACTACGATGTTCGGACACACCATTACGATGTGGTGTTCCAGGTGGCGTGAGTTGTGAAACAATTCCACATTTTCTTAAATGAAGGCCAAACTCGTAACTCAAAGATTCGCCTCTACGATCGGATCGTAGAAATTTTATTTTCTTGTTACGATGATTATCCACTTCACTCTGAAATTCTTTGAACTTTTCAAATGTTTCATACTTGTGTTTCATCAAGTAGATATTCCCATACCTACTCAAATCATCTGTGAAGGTTAGAAAATAACGATACCCACCGCGTGCTTCAACATTCATCGAACCGCATACATCGGTATGTATTGTTTCCAACAAATCAGTAGCTCGCTCCATTCTTCCGGAGAACGGAGTTTTAGTGATCTTGCCCATGAGGCATGGTTCGCAAGTATCAAATGATTCATAATCAAGAGATTCTAAAAGTCCATCGGCATGGAGTTTCTTCATGCGTTTTACACCAATATGACCTAAACGGCAGTGCCACAAGTATGTTGCACTATCATTATTAACTTTGCATCTTTTGGCATCAATATTATGAATATATATGTGTATCACTACAATCGAGATTCAACAAGAATAAACTATGGCACCCCGGCTCAGAGAAGACCGGAACACCCCGTATTCCAGCCTAAGGACAAGTCTTCTGGAATACGGCACTGTTGGCATAGAACAAATCAGCTCCTTATTATAATGGCTATGGTTACAAAGGGTACAAGGATGACATCGGCACGGTGACACTACACCTGCCCGAGTTAGTTCTATGCTAACAGCGGAGCAACTCTCCTGGCAACGGAACAACGACGACGGTGATGGACTCCACTCCGCAGGGACTCTGGCTAGAACGCGTATCACTAGCTCGCAAACTCTGGATCCTCGACAAGCAAGCAATCATGGCATGACCTGCAAACTGGCATGACACGCCAGGTGAGTACTTTGAATGTACTCGCAAGCTCACAACAAACATCAGTATTAAGGCAAGATAACATCATAGCAAGATAGCTACTGAAGTAAATGCAGTAAGGTAAACATACTAAGTAATTTAATCCATACTCCGAATAGTCTCAGGATCTCATCTAAATGTGTTCCAAGTCCAATCCAAATCATGTGGCCATCCGACCAATCATCTCGTAGCCAATCCATGACTAACATATCATATTCCTAATACCATCTGCACTGCAAGTCTGACAAACTTACTCTCTTCCGGGTTGGCGCACAACCCTCAGAATACTCATGATCCACTAAATACTTCCGATCAGACGACGAGTTCTTCCATCATTAATATCTCTACTACGGCTGGCCCTCTAAAGAGGCCTGGACGGACTGTCCAATACCATGGATGCGGCTATTCGAATAGATTTTACACTCTGCAGAGGTTGTACACTTTACCCACACCATGGAGCACCTGACCTCGTGATCCCATTCGGGTGGACCAGCGTTGCTCTAATGAAACCCGCCTGACGCGTGACTCTCTCATCGTACCACCAGCAATCATACTCCCTCGGAGTCAAGCCCTGGGTGACCCCTGTGTCACCACGTGACACCTGCCACCGTCGTGGCTAACAAACTATCCCAAACGGGGACCTGGTACCATATAACTCAACTGGGTCCACAAGGTTATGGCCGCCTACCGGGCCAGGGTAGCGCGCACGCATAACCTTCCCTGTCGGGCGGTACCGGTGAAAGAGCACGTGATCAGACCAAGTCAAGGCAGTCCCATACTGGCAAATGTGGCTGCATGGATAAGTCCGGACAAGTGGCTCAGGACCAACCATGAAGAATCTATCTCCAAATACTCTTCATCATAGCTGACACTCTGATATCATGATAAACCAGGTCAAAACGATATCCGACTAGAAATCCGATAATCAATACGTTCAGGCCACTGCTACCAGTTCATCTCCACAAAATGCCGGACAAAACCCAAAATAATCATAGACAGTAATCTCAACATCATGGCATCAACGAGAGGGTAAACTACTAGTCACTAATAATCCGATACTCGACATGGTAGTCACCTATCCAGGATTTACTCCAGCATTGCATAATCCAATCCATATCACAAATAATTCATACTTGCTATCAAAATAATTAATCTAACTATGATATTGCAATGCAGTTATGAAGATGAGGATTGTGGCTTGCCTGGGGGTGAAGAAACCATCGGGAAGAAGTGCGGAGGGTCCGCAGAGTTGATTGCCGGAAACAGTTCTCTCTCGGAGGGGCTGTTTACGGAAAAGGGCAAAATGGTCATTTCCACTATGTGAACACCTAGTGAAAATGACATGAACAGAATGGGCTCGTCGAGACAAAGAAGTGGGCTTTGGAATCACCTCGATCGGAGTCTCGGCTAAAAAGATATAGCGGTTTGAAGTACAGGGACCAATCTGTAAATATTATATTTGCAGACAGGCCCCTGGCGGCTTAAAACGAAAGCGCACTTTCAGCGAATACGTTTTCAGACTAGAGAAAATGCATTTCTGGCCGAAGAGCAATATAATACGTTTACACTAATTGAAAACGTATTTTCCGAAAGCCGTCTCCACTTATGCCAGGTCAGCGGCCGGGTCAACGCCTGCGGAGGCTGACTTGTGGGGTCCGCAGGGAGGTGGGGCCTGCCCGGCCAGCTTGCCTTCTTCCACCTCGCATGCGCCCACGGGGTCAGAGGAGGGGCTCGGCGCCGGCGGCCGTCTCGGCACCACTGGCCACCTCCGGCGACGCTCCGGCCCCCGAAACGATCAGGGCGACGAGCCGCTCCTGCCTGATGACCTCACGCATGCCGAGGCGCACCGGAGCTAGCACGGCGCTGCCAGTGGCAGATGGCGAGCTCGGGGCTCGGGCTGCGGTGGCGGGGAGGTGGGGATGAAGTTGGGCAGAGCTCCGGTGAGGTGGTGGTGGTAGGCTAGGGTGGCTAGGAGAAGCTGCGGGGGTTGGGGAGGGGTGAATTTGGCCGAGGCCGAGCGGCGGCCATGGCGGCATAGGGCAGCGAGGAGAGCCCCTGGAGAGGGATGGAGAGGTTGGGGAGGGAGCTGGGGTGGAGGAGAGGTTGGTGGTGAGGTCGGAATGGCCGGGGAATGGCTATTTATAGCCGGGCTAGCCGAGACGATAGGGACGGCCGCCGCGGCGATCTTATCGCCGCGCTGGCAATCGGGGACACGCGGAGGGCGTTGGCGATGTCGGCAAGAGGTCCGGGAGGGTGGAGGAGCTCGTAGGAGCTTCAGGACGGCTCGGGGAGGAGGGGGCAGAGGAAAACAACGACGGCGGTCACGGGCAGAACAGTGGCGGCGATCGCTGTGGCGCGAGGAGGAGGAATCCGGAGGGGTAAAGTGATCCAGAGCGAAGGCGGCGATGAGGCGAAGCTCCTGCACATAGCTAGGTGTCGAGGGAGCGAGGAAACGGACGAACCCGAGGGGTTCCATCGCCAGAGCGCGCTGGCTGGCATGCCAACTGCGTGGTCACCATGTGGCCACGGCGTTGCCACGCACAACATGATTCCAAACCATGTCCAGCGGGTAGTCCTTCCAAAATAGGTTGCATCTGAGGTGATATATCAGTAGAAGAGACCAAGAGAAGATGTGAGGTTTCACTGGAAGTTTGCTGTAGCAAACTTGGCCACACATCTGTGCTCAACAGGAAGGTGATAAGGAACAAGTGAGATGTCTGCGAGTGTTAGGGTAGGAAGGACTATAATCCTGTGAAGTTTTGAGATAAATGGACCAGAGTTTAATATAGTTGCTTTGCCACTGACCAATCTGGTCCAGAAACTAAATCTTGATGGGCCACTCACACACCAAATGGGATTGAGCTTAAATTTGGTATAGCATGATGATTTGGTCATATGAAGATCCTGTAAAATTTTCATACCATTTGGACAAGCCAAAATAGTACTTCTTTCACAAATATCCTCTCTGACCAGAATCTTAGAAACATTATAGGGAATTATTGGAAAGATAAAATAAGCTCAATTTTTGTGGAGATAGGTTATATGAGTAAGAGAATGCTCTGGTAAATTTTCTGCAATTATGGAGCAATATAAAATATAGTTGCTTCACAATGTGAAAATCTGACCAAAAAACAAGATTTGACGCTATGCTCACATAGATGATGGTATGATGCTCAAATCTTGTGGACAGTGTTAATTTGAGCATATTAAGATGCTTGCAAAATTTCAACTCATTTTAGTCAACCTACCTAGTACTTCCTTCACAAAGCTTCCAGTTGACCATAAATTTGAAAATTTGCCAAGGAAGATCTACTAGCCAAATTGAGTTGAATTTTGGCATGTGGCAATCATATGGATAGGAAAGTGTGTACAAAATTTTTGGGGGCAAACAAGCAAAGCTAAATAGCACTTGCTTCACAAAATGCCATATAGGGTAGAATAGGAAAAGGAATATTTGTGAAATATTTTTGAACATGGCAAGGAAGGATTTTGATATATCTGAGGAATATATGTCCCAAAGTATTTATGATAATTATTTGGGAATTTTTGGAATGATGGAGATGTGGGTTGCTTCACAACTCAGGGCAGACAGGGTTATTCCTTTAATAGAAAAAGGAATTTCCTCAAGGAAAAGAATATTGGGATTGGTCCAAGTTGGAAATGACAAGGTCTTGGGATGATTTTGAGGTTGGCAAGCCACTTGGGAAGAGGAATCAAGGGTGATCCTCCAGGTTGCAAGACTACTAAGCCACAGAAAAGCAAATCCGGACCAAAATCAAAAGAAAAAGAAAATGGGCAAAATCCAGGGTGTCACATAAACCTTTCACAAGGGTGCATGATCGCGAGAGATATTACTCATATAAACAGAATAACCATTATTCTCTGACTTAAATGAATAACCATCTTGCAATAAACAATATCCAGATATAATGTTTTATGCTCAACGCAAGCACCAAATAACCATTATTTAGGTTTAATACTAATCCTGAAGGTATTACGAGCGTGTCGATGGTGATCATATCAATCTTGGAGACACTTCCAACACACATCGTCACCTCGCCCTCAGTTAGTCTCTGTTACTCGGCAGCTCCTGCTTCAAGTTACTAATATTAGCAACTGAATCGGTATCAAATACCCAGATGCTGCTACGAGCACTAGTGAGGTACACATCAATAACATGTATATCAAATATACTTTAATTCACTTTGCCATCCTTCTTATCCGCCAAATATTTGGGGCAGTTCTACTTCCAGTGACCATTACCCTTACAGTAGAAACACTCAGTCTCAGGCTTGGGTCCAGCTTTGGGTTTCTTCACGGGAGCGGCAACTTGCTTGTCGTTCTTCTTGAAGTTCCCTTTCTTTCCCTCGCCCTTTTTATTGAAATTGGTGGTCTTATCAACATTTGATGCTCTTTCTAGATTTCTACCTCCACCGATTTCAGCATCGCGAAGAGCTTGGGAATCGTTTTCGTCATCCCTTGCATATTATAGTTCATCATGAAGCTCTAGTAGCTTGGTGATAGTGACTGGAGAAATCTGTCAATCACTATCTTATCTGGAAGATTAACTCCCACTTGATTCAAGCGATTGTAGCACCCAAACATTCTGAGCACATGCTCATTAGCTGAGCTGTTCTCCACCATCTTGTAGGCAAAGTACTTGTCAGAGGTCTCATAACTCTCAACATGGGCGTGAGCCTGAAATACCAATTTCAGCTCTTGGAACATCTCATATGTTCCATGGCGTTCAAAACATCTTTGGAGCCTCGATTCTAAGCTGTAAAGCATGGTACACTAAACTATCAAGTAGTCATCAGATCAAGCTTGCCAAACATTCATAACGTATGCATCAGCTACTACAACAGGTCTGTCACCTAGCTATGCATCAAGGACATAATTCTTCTGTGCAGCAATGAGGATAATCCTCAAGTTACGGACCCAGTCTGTGTAATTGCTACCATCATCTTTCAACTAAGCTTTCTCTAGGAACGTATCAAAAATAGGGAAGCTACAACGCGAGCTATTGATCTACAACATAATTTGCAAAGATATCTTGACTAAGTTCATGATAAATTAAGTTCAATTAATCAAATTACTAATGAACTCCCACTTAAATCAACATCCCTCAAGTTGTCTAAGTGATACATGATCCAAATCAACTAACCCATGTCCGATCATCACGTGAGATGGGATAGTCATCAATGGTGAACATCTCCGTGTTGATCATATCTACTATATGACTCATGTTCGACCTTTCGGTCTCCAGTGTTCCGAGACCATGTCTGTACATGCTAGGCTCGTCAAGTTTAACCCAAGTATTCTGCTTGTGTAAAAGTGGCTTACACCTGTTGTATGTGAACGTAGAATCTATCACACCCGATCATCACGAGTTGCTTCGAAACAAAGAACTTTAGCAACGGTGCATACTCGGGGAGAACACTTTTATCTTGAAATTTAGTGAAGGGATCATCTTATAATGCTACCGTCGTTCTAAGCAAAATAAGATGCAAAAAGGATAAACATCACATGCAATCAAAATATGTGACATGATATGGCCATCATCATCTTGTGCTTTTGATCTCCATCTCCAAAGCATCGTCATGATTTCCATCGTCACCGGCTCGACACCTTGATCTCCATCTTTGCGTCGTGGTTGTCTCACCAACTATTGCTTCTACAACTATTGCTAACGCATAGCGATAAAGTAAAGCAATTACATGGCACTTGCATTTCATACAATAAAGAGACAACCATAAAGCTCCTGCCGGTTGCCGATAAATTACAAAACATGATCATCTCATACAATAACGTATATCACATCATGTCTTGACCATATCATATCACAGCATACCCTACAAAAACAAGTTAGACATCCTCTACTTTGTTGTTGCAAGTTTTACGTGGCTACTACGGGTTTCTAGCAAGAACTGTTCTTACCTACAGAAAAACAGCCACAATGGTGATTTATCAAGTTTGCTATTTTAACCTTCTTCAAGGACCGGCCGCAGTCAAATTTGATTCAACTAAAGTAGGAGAAACAGACACCCGCCGGCCACCTTTGTGCAAAACAAGTTGCACGTCAGTCGGTGGAACCGGTCTCATGTACGTGGACATGTAAGGTTGGTCCGGGCCGCTTCATCCCACAATGCCGTCAAATCAAAATAAGACATTGGTGGTAAGCAGTATGAACATCACCGCCCACAACTCTTTGTGTTCTATTCGTGCACATCATCTACGCATAGACCTGGCTCATGATGCCACTGATGGGGAATGTTGCATGGAAAACAAAAAAATTCTACGCACACGCAAGATCTATCCATGGAGATGCATAGCAACAAGAGGGGGAGAGTGTGTCTACGTACCCTCGTAGACCTTAAACGGAAGCATTAGAACGACGCGGTTGAAGTAGTCGAACAGCTTCGTGATCCAACCGACCGAGCACCGAACGTACGGCACATCCGCGTTCAGCACACGTTCAGCTCGGTGATGTCCTCGACTTCTTGATCCAGCAAGACGATGAAGTAGTGGATGAGTTCCGGCAACACGACGGTGTGGTGACGGTGATGGTGATGCTATCTCCGCAGGGATTCGCCTAAGCACTGCAAGAGTATGACCGAGGGACGGAACCGTGGAGGGGGGCGCCGCACACGGCTAAGCAATTATTGTCCGTGGGTGTGTGGCGCCCCCTCCCTCTCATATATATAGGTGGGGAGGAGGGGAGGCAGCATTGGGTGCGCCCCAAGGTGGCCAGCCGGCCCCCTTGGTCGCCTGCCCTTTGGCGCCCCCCTTTCCTTGTTTGGCGCCAGCGAGAAGGCAGGAGGGGAGGCGCCCCCCTTCCTTTCCCTCATGTGGAGGGGAAAGGCAGGAGGGGCTAGCCCTCCCCCTTTTCCTTCCTAGGGCCGGCGGCCTAGAGGTGAGGGGCGCACCAGCCCCTTGTGGGCTGGTGTGTTCCTCCTCTTGGCCCATTAGGCCCATATACTTACCGGGGCCTCCCGGAACCCCTTCCGGTGATCCGATACTTCCCGAAACCTTTCTGGTGTCCAAACAGCATCGTCCTATATATCAATCTTTACCTCTGGACCATTCCGGAGCTCCTCGTCATGTCCATGATCTCATCCGGGACTCCGAACAACATTTGTTCACCAATTCTCATAACTCATATAACAATATATCGTCAACGAACGTTAAGCGTGCGGACCCTATGGGTTCGGGAATGGTGTAGACATGACTGAGATGACTCTCCGGTCAATAACCAATAGCGGAACTTGGATGCCCATATTGGTTCCTACATATTCCATGAAGATCTTATCGGTCGAACCATTATGACAACATACACAATTCCCTTTGTCCTTCGGTATGTTACTTACCCGAGATTCGATCGTCGGTATCTCCATACCTAGTTCAATCTCATTACCGGCAAGTCTCTTTACTCGTTCCGTAATACATCATCCTGTAACTAACTCCTTAGTTACTTTGCTTGCAAGCTTCTTATGATGTGCATTACCGAGAGGGCCCAGAGATACCTCTTCGAAACACGGAGTGACAAATCCCAGTCTTGATCCATGCCAACTCAACAGACACCTTCGGAGATACCTGTAGAGTATCTTTATGATCACCCAGTTATGTTGTTACATTTGATAGCACACAAGGTATTCTTCCGGTATCCGGGAGTTGCATGATCTCATGGTCGGAGGAACATGTATTTGACATCTAAGAAAGCAGTAGCAATAAACTAAACGATCATATGCTAAGCTAACAGTTGGGTCTTGTCCATCACATCATTCTCCTAATGATGTGAACCCGTTATCAAATGACAACTCATGTCTATGGTTAGGAAACCTTAACCATCTTTGATCAACGAGCTAGTCTAGTAGAGGCTCACTAGGGACACGGTATTTGTTTATGTATTCACACATGTATTTAAGTTTCCGGTCAATACAATTCTAGCATGAATAATAAACATTTATCATGAATAAGGAAATATGATAATAACTATTTTATTATTGCCTCTAGGGCATATTTCCATCACCCTGAAGTATTCAAGAAAGTTCTACCAAGGATAATCAACATATTGTCGTCCTCGGGCATATCAAGTATAACAAAGTCCGTCAAGATAGTTACATTTGCAACCACAATGAGCATATCCTCACAAATACCGATAGGAATGGCTGTTGACTTGACAACCATCTACAAAGAAATCTCAGTAGGAGTAAGTTTGTTCAAATCAAGTATTTATATAAAGAGAAAGGCATAACACTAACACCAGCTCCCAAGTCACATAAAGTAGTTCTAACATAGTTTCTCTTAATGGAACAAGGTATAGTTGGTATACCTGGGTCTCCCAATTTCTTAGGAACACCATCCTTAAAAGAATAATTAGCAAGCATAGTAGAAATTTCAGCCTCAGGAATCTTTCTCTTATTTGTAACAATATCTTTCATATACTTAGCATAAGGAGGCATTTTCAACATATCAATCAAGCGAGTACGTAAAACAACAGGTCTAAGAATTTCAACAAAGCGATCAAAGTCTTCCTCATCCTTACTCTTGGAAGGTTTAGGAGGAAACGACATGGGGTTCTGAACCCATGGTTCTCTTTCCTTATCATGCCTTCTAGCAACAAAGTCCTTTTTCTCATACCTTTTGTTTTTAGGTTGTGGGTTATCAAGATCCTCAGTAGGTTCTATATCAACATCATTATCTAGTTCTCCAACATTTTCTGGCTGAGCATCTGCAAGAACCTCATTAGTAGCATCAGGTGTTTGTTCATCACCTGATTGTGTTTCAGCATCAGAAATAGAAACATCAAGATTAGCATCAGGAGGTTTTTCTACCTCCGGTTCACTAGAAGCATGCAAAGTCTTATCATTTTTCTTCTTCTTCTTCTTCTTCTTTTTAGAAGAACTAGGAGCATCTACAATAGCTATCTGAGAGTATTGTTCAACTCTCTTTGGGTGTCCCTCAGGATAAAGTGGCTCCTGGGTCATCCTACCACCCCTAGTCATAACTCTAACAGCATGATCATGCATATTCCTATTCATTTCATCAAGCAATTGACTCTGAGATTTAGAAACTTGTTCTAACTGAGTCTGAACCATAGAAGCATGCTTACTAACTCCCTTAACATCATTAATAATTCTAAACAACAAATCACTCAAACGATCAATAGCATGAGCATTATGTTCCAACTGTTTCATAACATGAGCATTGAAATTATTTTGCTTTCCTATATAATTATCAAACTCATCATAGCATTGATGAGTAGTTTTATCAAAAGAGATGTCATTTTCATTAAACTTTAACAAATAATTTACCACTACCACCTATGGTGGTGGTGCATTAAGCCCATGTATTTCTTCAATAGGTGGTAGATTCTTAACATCTTCAGCTTTAATACCCTTTTCTTTCATGCATTTCTTTGCTTCCTGCATGTCTTCAGGACTGAGAAATAGAATACCCCTCTTCTTCGGAGTAGGTTCAGGCAGTGGTTCAGGAAGTGTCCATTCATTATCATTCTTCAATATATTCATTAATAATTCCTCCGCTTGATTAACGGTTCGTTCCCTCAAAACACAACCAGCACAACTGTCTAGGTAGTCCCTAGCAGCATCATTTATACCATTATAGAAGATGTCAAGTATTTCATTTTTCTTCAGAGGATGATCTGGCAAAGCATTAAGTAGCTGGAGAAGCTTCCCCAAGCTTGTGGGAGACTCTCTTCTTCAACCTGCACAAAGTTAAATATTTCCTGCAAGGCAGCTTGTTTCTTATGAGCAGGGAAATATTTTTCAGAGAAGTAGTAAATCATGTCCTGGGGACTGCGCACACAACCAGGAGTAAGAGTATTATACCAAGCCTTAGCATCACCCTTTAATGAAAAAGGGAACAACTTAAGAATATAATAGTAACGAATCTTTTCCTCATAAGCAAAAAGAGTGGCAATATCATTCAACTTAGTAAGATGTGCCACAACAGTTTCAGATTCAGTACCATAGAAAGGATCAGACTCAACCAAAGTAATCAACTCAGTATCAACAGAGAACTCATAATCCTTATCAGTGATAAAGATGGGAGAGGTAGAAAACTTAGGATCACACTTCATCCTCTCCCTCATAGACTTTTCTTTCAACACAGCAAGCAATTCTAAAGCTTCATATCTACTATTGCAATCAAGGATAGTTAAAGCAGTTTCTTTATCAAGGCAATGTTCATCAGGTATTTCAGCTCTAACAACAGGACGAAGCAATAAAGATGAATCGAGATTCTCAAGAGTTTCAGCACTCTTGGCTTCTCAATTTCTCTAGCCTTAGCAAGATGTTCATCAAGAAAGTCACCAAGTGGCACAGTAGTATCAAGCATAGTACTAGCATCATCAATAGCATCATTCATAGCAGAAGTAGCATCATTTGTAGCATCATTCATAACAGAAGTGGCATCATCAATAACATGAGACATAGCAGAATTCATAGCAGGTGGTGGTGTTGCAAGCTTACTCAAAATAGAAGGTGAATCAAGTACAGAGCTAGATGGCAGTTCCTTACCTCCCCTCGCAGTAGAGGGAAAGATCTTAGTTCTATCATCCTTAAGATTCTTCATAGTGGCAAACAGATATAAATTCCAAGTGACTTCACAGATATAGCTATGCTCCCTGGCAACGGCGCCAGAAAAAGGTCTTGATAACCCACAAGTATAGGGGATCGCAACAGTTTTTGAGGGTAGAGTATTCAACCCAAATTTATTGATTCGACACAAGGGGAGCCAAAGAATACTTGGAAGTATTAGTAGTTGAGTTGTCAATTCAACCACACCTGGAGACTAAATATCTATAGCAAAGTGATTAGTAGCAAGATAATATGATAGTTTGATAGCAAGTAGCACAAGTAGCAATAGTAACGGTAACAGTAACAGTAGCAGATTTGTAGCAAGTGTAACAGAAGCAACAACGGTAGTAACTTAGCAAGTATCAATAAGTGGAAACTCGTAGGCACTGGATCGGTGATGATGGGTGTGTGTTGGATGATATCGATCATATATCAATCATAACCTAGGGCGACACAAAACTAGCTCCAGTTCGTCAATACAATGTAGGCATGCATTCCATAAATAGTCATACGTGCTTATGGAAAAGAACTTGCATGACATCTTTTGTCTTACCCTCCTATGGCAGCGGGGTCCATAAGGAAACTAAGGGATATTAAGGCCTCCTTTTAATAGAGAACCAGAACAAAGCATTAACACATAGTGAATACATGAACTCCTCAAACTACGGTAATCACCGGAAAGAATCCCAGTTTTTGTCACCCTGGGGGATGCGGATCATAACACATAGCTGGTGCATACAACTTGCAAGATCGGATCAAGAACACAAATATATTCATGAAAACATAAATGGTTCAGCTCTGAAATCATGACACTCGGGCCCTAGTGACAAGCATTAAGCATAGCAAAGTCATAGCAACATCAATCTCAGAACATAATGGATACTAGGGATCATGCCCTAACAAAACTAACTCGATTACATGATCGATCTCATCCAACCCCTTCACCGACCAGAAGGCCTACGAAGGAATTACTCACTCCTAGTGAGGAGCATCATGGAATTGGCGATGGAGCGAGGTTGGTGATGACGAAGATCGAAGATTCCCCTCTCCGGAGCCCCAAACGGGCTCCGGATCTGGCCTCCCGATGAAGAACAGGAGGTGGTGGAGGCTCCATCTCGTGAAACACGATAATTCTTCCTCCCCTATTTTTTCTCTGAAGATGTGAATTTATAGGCCTGGAGGTAGGGTCAGATGGGCTACCAGGGGCCCACACACCACCTGGGCGAGCCCTGAGGGGGCACACCCAGCTGCCATGTGGCCACCTGGGACCCCTTCTGCAGTGGGTCTTGGCTCCATAATTCCTCATTTATTCCATAAAAAATCCACAATTTTTTTGACCAATTCTGAGAACTTTTATTTCTGCACAAAAACAACACCATGGCAATTCTGCTGAAAATAGCGTTAGTCCAGGTTAGTTCCATTCAAATTATGCAAATTAGAGTCCAAAACAAGAGCAAAAGTGTTTGGAAAAGTAGATACGACGGAGACGTATCAAGGTTTAAGCTTCTGTCACTCTAGCAACTCATCATGTAATTACTACTCCACAATGCATTCCCTTAGGCCCATAAATGGTGAAGTGTCATGTAGTCGACGTTCACATGACACCACTAAGCGAATCACAACATACATATCATGAAAATACCAAACGAATACCAAATTCAGATGATTACTTATGACAAGTCTTCTCCCATGTCCTCAAGAACAAAAGTAACTACTGAGACATCATCATTATGTTCAAAATAAGAGGGGTATTAAATAACATAAATGATCTGAACAGTTAGTAATTCACCAAGTAAACCAACTAGCATCAACTACTAGAAGTAATCAACACTACTAGCAACCCATAGGTACCAATCTGAGGTTTTGATACAAATATTGAATACAAGAGATGAACTAGGGTTTGAGATGAGATGGTGCTGTTGATGATGATAATGAAGATTGGTCCTCCCATGATGAGAGGGTTGTTGGTGATGACGAAGGCTTCGATTTCCCCCTCCCAGAGGGAAGTGTCCACGGCGAAATCTCTCCGCTAGAGAGCAAAAGTGCTCCTGCTCTAGTTCCGCCTCGTGGCGGCGGCGCCTCGTCCCGAAAGTCTCCCCATAAAAGTTTTAGGGTAAAATAACTTATATACTAGAAGATGGGAGCCGGAAGTGGGCCAGGGGCCCCACATGGCACCAGGGCGCGCCCCAGGGGGGCGCCCAGGTGCCATGTGGGCACCAGGTGGCTCTCCTCTGGTAACTTTCTTGCCCAGTATTTTTTATATATTCCAAAATAAATCTTCGTAAAATTTCAGCTCATTTGGAGATGTGCAGAATAGGTATCTCTGTTGTAGCTTTTTTAGGCCCTGAATTCCAGCTGTCGGCATTCCCCCTCTTTGTGTAAACCATGCATATTAAGGGATAAAAGGCATTAGAAATACTCCATGAAGTGTTATATTGACCAAAAACTTTATAAATAGTAGTAGGAAAACATGATGCAAAATGGACGTATCAACTCCCCCAAGCTTAGACCTCGCTTGCCCTCAAGCGAAATCCGAAATCGAAAAACATGCCCACATGCTTAGTGAGAGAGGTGTCGATAAAAACAAAATACGGACATAGAAGCATCATGAACAATATCATAACAGCAACAAGTATTATAATAAACTTCTCATGAACAAGTAACAATTCATCACAATATTGAAGTACAAAGCATAAACTTTCTTGAAAACTAACAAACTGTGTTCTCAGTCAACAATGCAATTGCCATTCATTGTATTTTTAGGAAGGGTCACATGTAGGAGCCTTTTGGCAAGTCCACATACTCAACCATAATTTAGTCTTTCATGATTGCCAACACTCACACAATACATATGGAGCAAAAAGTTTCTGCCAGAAACATAGAAAGATAGGGGCTTATAAGTTTGCCTCCCAACTTATTCACCTCAAGGGTGATGTCAACAATAATAAATCATGATCACCAATATTCAACTGGATATATGTGCCTAGATCTTTCCCCACCACATGATGCTTGCCAAAGAGTAAAATAAAAAGGGATAGAGAGAATAACTATTGACTCTTTGCATGAAAGGTAAATTCATAAAAGTAAAAGATAGGCCCTTCGTAGAGGGAAGCAGATGTTGTCATGCGCTTTTAGTTTTGGATGCACTAACTCTTAATGCAAAGGAACATCACGTGATATTGCCCCTTGTGATAGCAACCTTTATTATGCAGTCTGTCGCTTTTATTCTTCACCATCACAAGTTCATACCATGCTTATTTTCCCTTACAATAAAACATCATACATATTTAGGAGCAATTTTTATTGCTTTATTGCACCGATGACAACTTAATTGAAGGATCTTACTCAATCCATAGGTAGGTATGGTGGACTCTCATAGCATGAGTTTGGTTCAAGGGTTTTGGATGCACAAGTAGTATTTCTACTTAGTGCAGAATTTTGGCTAGCAAAGATATTGGGCAAGCACCACATGTTGGAGGATCCATGACAGTATAACTTCTGTGTGAATATGAACAAGCATAACTCATTACATTGTCTTCCTTGTCCAACATCAACCGTTTGGCATGCAATACTTAATGGGTGCTCACAATCACAAAAGATGTCCAAGATAGTATATTTGCATGTTAATCTTCTCTTCCTTATTAACTTTTTCAAGCATTGCACCATTAACCAATGCTATGTTTGTCAACCTTCAATAAATTTTACCACTTATACTTTTCTTTATGTGATGTCATTACTCACCATAAGATTAGCATATGATCTTTTTCATTATTTTCAATGCTTTTGATTGAAGCATAAAAGTAAAGAAGCAAAACTCAAACTACTCTTTATTATATAACTCTCACTTGATTACATAGATAGATAGATCACAAAACTAACTCTCGAAAATAGATCATACTAAACTTTTATTCTACTAGATCATGAAATAGCTAAGGATCAAATTGAAAATAGGTAAAGATAATAAAAGTGATGGTGATACGACAATGAGGCACCTCCCCCAAGCTTGGCACAAGCCAAGGGGAGTGCCCATACCCGTGTGATCAAGCTTCCTCCTTTAGTGATGGTGGTGATGATGTAGTAGGATCATCCTCCAGCTTCCATGGCATATGTACCCCACCATAATAAGATGCATGAGTCTCCGAAGTCCTGAAACTTGCAGCTAAACTCATACCTCTAAATTTTTCTTCATACTCATAGTTTTGGTGCTGAAGGTCATAGATTTGATCTTGGAGATAGTCGATGCGATCGTTGAGCTTGAGGACGATGTTCTCCATAGATTGGCCATCCATCATATTCTCACGAGTGAATGCCGTGATCATAGAGTGGTTGGCGCTGAGTCCACGCTCCACCATCCCTTGGTACTTCAAGACCTCTTGCTCCACTGCTTCGAGCCACTCCTCCATGCTCCCGCTCTTCTTGAGTCCTTGAATGTCCCGAATGTGAAGCACCCCCTCACGCATCACAATGTCCTGAGGGTGTTTCATCACCTCCGGAAGGTAGGGGTTGATGACCTTCTCATAGAACTTGTCCTTGGTAGAGCTTGATGGAGCCATGGAGATCTAGGTCTATCAGAAAAACAGCAAGAAACAAGAATAGAGGATTTCTCGTGATGCGGTGGTCAAATCAATCTAGGGACTATTTATAGAATTTTTATCTAGCAAAACAAGTAAACCAGGAGAAAACGGAGTCGGGAAGGCTCACCAGGGGCCCACGCAGTACCAGGGCGCACCTCGGGGGGGCGCCCAGGTGCCATGTGGCCACCTGGTGGGTCCTCTCGGCTGCCTTATATTTTTGTATTTTTGTAAATATTCCAAAACTGACAGAAAATATTTTTACGAAATTTTTGGAGTCGGTTTACTTACCGTATCACATACCTATTCCTTTTTTAGTATTCTGGATGTTCCGGAAGGACTCCCTGATATGCTCCTCCAGTGTAATAGTGTCAATAACATTAGTTTCAACATTAATAGGTGTACCTGAGATGTAGTGCTTAACCCTTTGTCATTTACCACATTCGGGTTGGTACCCACGGCATTATTGATATTGATGGCTCCTGAACGATAAACTTCCTCGATGACATATGGTCCTTCCCATTTGGAGAGGAGTTTACCTGCAAAGAATCTAAGACGAGAATTATACAATAAAACATATTCACCAACTTTGAATTCTCGTTTCTGAATCCTCCTATCGTGCCATGTTATTACTTTTTTTTGAATAACTTGGCATTATCATAGGCCTGGGTCCTCCATTCATCAAGTGAGCTAATATCAAATAAGCTCTTTTCACCTGCAAGCATGAAATCATAGTTAAGCTCCTTGACAGCCCAAAATGCCTTGTGTTCAAGTTCAAGAGGTAAATGACAAGCCTTTCCATAAACCATTTTATAAGGAGACATACCCATAGGATTCTTATAAGCAGTTCTATAAGCCCACCAAGCATCATCTAATTTCTTAGACCAATTCTTTCTAGATCTATTGACAGTCTTCTGCAAAATCAACTTTGTCTCCCTATTGCTCAACTCAACTTGACCACTAGATTGAGGATGATAGGGAGATGCAATTCTATGATTAACATCATACTTAGCAAGCAACTTACGAAAAGCACCATGAATAAAATGTGAACCACCATCAGTCATCAAGTATCTAGGGACTCCAAACCTTGGTAGGATAACTTCCTTGATCATTTTGATAGAAGTGTTGTGATCAACACTACTAGTGGGGATAGCTTCTACCCACTAAGTAACATAATCAACAACAAGTAAAATATGAGTATACCCATTGGGCTTAGGAAAATGTCCCATATAATCAAAACCCCAAACATCAAATGGCTCAATAACAAGTGAATAATTCATAGGCATTTCCTAACATCTACTGATATTACCAATTCTTTGACATTCATCACAAGATAAGACAAACTTACGAGCATCCTTGAATAGAGTAGGCCAATAAAAACTAGATTGCAATACCTTGTGTGCGCTCCTGTCTCCAGCGTGGTGTCCTCCATATGCTTCAGAGTGACACTTCTGAAGAATTTGTTCATGTTCATGCTCATGTATACAACATCTAACAATACCATCTACTCCTTCTTTATAAAGATGTGGGTCATCCCAAAAGTAGTGTCTCAAATCATAAAAGAACTTTTTCTTTTGCTGGTAAGTAAAACTAGGAGGTATAAACTTAGCAACAATACAATTAGCATAGTCTGCATACCAAGGAGTACTATGAGAAACATTTATAGCAGCTAGTTGCTCATTAGGAAAACTATCATCAATAGGTTGTGGGTCATCAAGCACATTTTCCAATCTAGACAAGTTATCAGCTACGGGGTTTTCAGCCCCTTTCCTATCAATAATATGAAGATCAAACTCTTGCAACAAAAGAACCCACCTGATAAGCCTAGGCTTAGCATCCTTCTTTTCCATAAGATACTTGATAGCAGCATGATCAGTATGAATAGTAACTTTAGAATCAACAATATAAGATCTAAATTTATCTCATGCAAACACAACTGCTAGGAACTCTTTTTCAATAGTAGCATAATTCCTTTGGGCACTGTCCAAAGTTTTGCTAGCATAATGAATAACATTTAACTTCTTATCAACTCTCTTTCCTAGAACAACACCAAAAGCATAATCACTAGCATCACATATAATCTAAAAGGCAAATTCCAATAAAGTGGCTGGACAATAGTGCAGAAATTAAAGTCGACTTAAGAGTTTCAAAGGCTTCTACACAATCATCATAAAAAACAAAAGGAATATCTTTTGGCAAAAGATTGGTAAGAGGCCTATAAATTTTAGAGAAGTCTTTAATGAATCTCCTATAGAAACCAGCATGACCAAGAAAACTTCTTATACCTTTGATATCCTTAGGACATGGCATTTTCTCAATAGCATCAACCTTAGCCTTATCAACTTCAATACCTCTTTCATAGATCTTGTGGCCCAAGACAATACCTTTATTAACCATAAAGTGGCACTTCTCCCAGTTCAAGACGAGATTTGTTTGTTCACATCTCTGCAAAACTCGATCAAGGTTGCTCAAGCAATCATCAAAAGAAGTTCCATAAACAGAGAAATCATCCATGAAAACCTCAACTATCTTTTCACAAAAGTCAGAGAAGATAGCAGTCATACATCTTTGAAAAGTAGCAGGTGCACTGCATAAACACAAAGGCATACGTCTATAAGCAAAAGTTTCGAAAGGACAAGTAAAGGTGGTTTTCTCTTGATCAGATTATGCAACAGGTATTTGAGAAAAACCAGAATAACCATCCAAGAAACAAAAGTGTGTGTGTGTGCTTAGACAACCTTTCTAGCATTTGATCAATAAAAGGTAAAGGATAATGATCTTTCCTAGTAGCTTTATTCAACTATCTAAAATCTATCACCATCTTATAACCAGTTACTATCCTCTGAGGAAAAAGCTCATTCTTATCATTGGGAACAACAGTAATGCCCCTTTTCTTAGGAACACAATGAACTGGACTTACCCATCTACTATCAGCTATGAGATAGATTATACCTGCTTCCAGAAGCTTTAATGTTTCAGTTCTTACCACCTCTTTCATTTTTGGATTCAATCGATGTTGGTGGTCAACAATGGGTTTAGCATCTGGTGTCGGTGTTAAAACTGGCAGATCTGGGGTAGGGGTCTCCCCGGAGACGATGCCGTTGTTGATGATGAGGCGAGCCATCGATCCTTCGGCGATCACACAGCGGAACTCTCAATGAAAGCACCAATGTCGGTGTCAAAACTAGCAGATCTCGGGAGGGGGGTCCCAAACTGTGGATCATGGATCAATGGGGAACAGGAAATAGGTGACACAAAGTTTACCCAGGTTCTGGCCCTCTCTAAGAGGTAAAACCCTACGTCCCGCTTGATTATATTGGATGTGTATGATGATTACAAGGGTTGATCTACCTCGAGATTAGATGAACTAAACCCTAGGTGGGTATGTCTACGGTTGTTGTTCTTCTAGCCTCTACGGACTAAACCCTCTGGTTTATATAGACACCAGGGGTACTAGGGTTACACATTGTCGGTTACAAAGAAGGAATAATCATGCCAAAACACCTATTCTTGCCTTGGAGGACACACCAAGATAACAAGGATTCCTATCCGAACACAAGGTCGACCCTCTGCTCGATCTTCAATGCAGCCCAACAGTCCGGCCCAACCAAACTAGGCCAGACACTCGGGGACCCCCTAGTCCAGGACTCCCTTAGTAGCCCCCCAACTAGCCTTTAATGACGATGTATCCGGAATCCTCACGCATGTACTGTCTTCGGCTTTGCAAGGCAAGTTCCTCCTCTTTCCGAATCCTGAATGCACCTACTGCAACAAAAAGGATCCAAGGGTGGCTGTCTTGAGTTCGACCAAGACACCACATAGGCTATATTCAGATCCAAACTATCAATGTAACCCAGACCTTGAAGGCCAATCGCCCAAGTGGGAACAACATCTTTTTCCTGACAACTTTTGGCGAAGGGTCGCAACTGGTCTTAAACATCGAACCGTTGTGCACACTTGTTTTGCGGTTCGAGGCTGAGTCTCCATTGGCACGTCCCATCAATGTGAAGATCATGCCCGTCCGTTACGGGATACTATCAATGATTTTGGTTAACCCAACCGCGCATAACGTCATGATTTTATCGGGAAGAGGCGAGGTCTGTGGCGCAGTGATACATCTCCAATGTATCTATTATTTTTGCTTGTTCCATGCTATGATATTATTATTCTTGGATGTTTTTAATATCATTTAATATATTTTTATATCATTTTTGGGGACTAACCTATTAGCTTAGTGCCATGTGCCAGTTCTTGTTTTCTGCCCTGTTTTTGTTTTACAGAAAATAAATATCAGATAAGATCAAATCGTCCCAAAACTTTTTGGAGATTTTTTTCTGGAGATAAGGATCAACGTCAACTTGGAAGCCAAGGAAGAAGCTTCTGGAGGGCTCCACATCGCACCAGGGCGTGCCCCAGTGCCATGTGGGCCCCCACTGCGTCCTTTTGCCCTACTTCCACCTCTATAAATTTAGAAGAATTCCAAAAACCCGAGGGGAGCAGATGAAATACTTTTTCCGCCACCACAAACCTCTGTTCTCACAAGATCCCATCTGGAGGCCTTCTCCGGTACTCCGCCGGAGGGGGAACTCATCATGGAGGGGCTCTACATCATCCTTGCCGCCTCTCCGATGATGCGTGAGTAGTTCACCATGGACCTACGGGTCCATAGGTAGTAGCTAGATGGCTCCCTCTCTCTCTGTGTTTCTTAATACAACAGTCTCCATGATCTTCATGGAGATCCATTTGATGTAATGACTTTGTGCGATGTGTTTGTTGGGATCCGATGAATTGTGAGTTTATGATCAGATCTATCCTTGTTTTATTTGAGTTCTTCTCTGATCACTTTTATGCGTGATTTAGTATAGCCTTGTATTTCTTCTCTGAAGTTTTGGGTTTGGTTTGGCCAACTAGATTGGATCTTCTTGCAATGGGAAGAGGTGCTCAGTAATGGATTCGATCTTGCGGTGCTCAGTCCTAGTGACAGAAGGGGAATTGACACGCATGTATTGTTTCCATTAAGGATAATAGGTTGGGATGAATTCTTATTTGCATTTATCTTGACTACATCATTTCATCGTTCTTTATGCATTACTTCGTTCTTATGGACTTAATACACTAGATGCATGCTGGATGGCGGTCGATGTGTGAAGTAATAGTAGTAGATGCAGGCAAGAGTCAGTCTACTTGTTTTGGATGTGATGCCTATATCATGATCATTGCCTTGGATAGCGTCATAATTATTTGCTCTTCTATCAATTGCCCAACAGTAATTTGTTTACCCACCATATGCTATTTTCTTGAGAGATGCCTCTAGTGAACTCTACGGCCCCCAGGTCTACTTTTATCATAAGATCTATCTTGTTTTCTTATATAAAAATACCAAAAATATTTGCTGCACATTTTTATCTTTTATTTATTTATCAATCTATCATATACCTTTAATCTCGTTACTTGGCCATCGAGAGATTGACAACCTCTTGTTTGCGTTGGGTGCGAAGGTTTGCGTTTTGTGTGCAGGTGCTGTTTACGTGGTGTTGCTTGGTTCTCCTATTGGATTGATAACCTTGGTTTCTTAACTGAGGGAAATACTTACTCTACTATGCTGCATCATCCTCTCCTCTTCAGAGATAAAAATCCAACGCAGTTTACAAGTAGCACGCAGCAGGGGGATGCTTGGTATTTTAACAGCCTATAAGAAGGGGAAAGGCTTCCCTTTTCTCCCCACGCTTCCATCTCCTTGCCATTGCCCCCAAATCCCTCAGGGCTCCAACGCCCAAAGCTTATGCTCTCCTCTCACAACTTCCGCTGCTCGACCATGGCCGGATCCGGTTCCAAGGGCAAGTGGGAGGCCTTGTCCGTCACTAACCGTGACATCGAGGACCTCAAGCGCGCCGGCTACCTTTCGGCCAACATCGTCCACCGGCCGTCGGAGAAGGACTAGATCATCCCCACGCCGAGGTCTGTGGAGAGGGTGCTATTCATCCCTCACTTCATCCGGGGACTCGGTTTCCCGCTCCACCCCTTCCTCGGGGGACTTATGGTCTTCTACGGGCTAGATTTCCATGACCTAACCCCAAACTCAATCCTGCACATCTCGGCCTTCATAGTTATCTGTGAGGCCTTTTTTGGATCCAGCCACACTTCGGCCTATGGCTGAAGACCTTCAATGTCAAGCCGAAGGTGGTCGACGGCCAGCAAGCGGACTGCGGAGGGGCCATGGTAAGCAAGCTCACCCGGGTCATGTGGCCGGAAGGCACTTTCATCGACACCGTCAAAATCTGGCAGAAAGAATGGTTCTACATCATCGAACCCCGTGGCCCAACCTAGACCGCGGCTCCTGCCTTCAGATCTGGACCCCCTATGAGGCTCACCTCATGGAATGAGAAGGGCCTCGACTGGGGGTCATGCACCAAAGTGACTGCACTCCAAAAGCACATCTCCAACATTGTGTCAGCGAAGACGGCGCTGACCAATGTGGTCCAGATCATGCTCCATCATTGCCTCCTGCCGTGCCAGCTTTGGGCTTCCCCAATGTGGGCTTACAAGCCCGAAGACCCCAAGACTGTGCAGCACTTCTATGGCACCACACATGAGAATTTATGGAAAGTGTTGTTCAAGTCACAGAAGGACTAGCCGGCGGAGGAAGAAGACATCGGGCTCGACGCCGCTACCCCTGCCAAAGAGGTAATCAAATCTTATCCATATTCTAATCCGGACACATGCTATAGTTCGAAAATCATCCTAACCCTTCCTTCCCACTGCAGAGCTAGCTGGCCAAAGCGGAGCAGATCAATAGTCCTGCTCCGCTGCTCGAAGACCCCAGGACAGCTCTGCTGTCCAGGATGCTAGTGCCGGCGCCCTACAAGGCGCCCGCAAAGAAGGAGAAGCCAAAGAAGAATAAGACGGGGGAGGCCAGAGATGGCCTCCTCTCAAGGGGTCCACTGGACACTCGGTCCGAGGAGACGCAAGATCCCTCAACCTACGAGGAAGAGGAAGCCGAGGAAGGGGAGCAGAGCGACTCCTCCCACACGAGGAAGAGGGTGGCGTCCGCGGACGTCGAGGAGGTCCAACCTCCCTCCCCCAAGAAAGCATGCAGGCCAAAGTTTGTCCTGCCAGACAGCTCGGGCTCCGACGCGGTGTCTATAGTGTCTGAAGAGGTTCCTCAATGGAACCGCAGGGCCAAGCCCTCGGCTGAGAGGTACAAATCCGACGACCCTCCCTAGTATTTTATTTACTTAGCCTGTCACTAACCACGTCTATTATGTTGCAGCCCTCCTCACGAGATCCCTGCTGATCGCGTATCGGAGGGAGACTCTCCACCAGCCGAACTGGCGGAGAGTGGGACGGCGTCGCGCTCCCCGCCCCCGACGGCCATGGGAGACCCCGAGGAGGTGTTGTCTCAAAAGACACCTCCTGGTCAGGAGATGGCGAGCGGGGCCAATGAGGCCATGGCCGAGGTACACATCTCGGCCGCCGAAGACCAGGAGGAGAAATCCCCGCTAGCAAGCAAAGGAGGGGAGCTCGGCCAGTCCGGGCCCTCCCCGAATACAGCTCCAGAGCCCTCTAGGTCTCCGGAGGTGATTGTTTTGTCCCCTACTAGAGGGAGGATGAGGGTTCCATTCCCGGCGCAGCCCTCCACCGAGCAGGTGGCAACTGGGTGGCCGGACACCCTGGAGGAGGCACTGAACAATGCTTCCATCGTGGAAGAACACCATGCCCTGATGGGCATGGTGATGAAGAGGATTCAATCCGCTAGCAGCGGATTGAAGGACGCCTTCAACGGCCTTCTAACAGGCTTCGAGGTGAGCGATGTAATGCATTTTTACTACTAAAAAGTAAATTGTTATGCCTATCTTTATATACATAGTAGCCCCTGAGACTCTGTCGGGTTTGGAAAAAACTGGACAGAGGATCGACAATCTTGTACCTCGGAGACTTAGTGACTGTATCTTGATATTACAAGCTTCCTCACTGGCTGTGGCTTCTAATGCCGCAGAGCTGTCCGAGCAAAATCGGAAGCTCCAAGCTGCCGATGAGGAGCTTGACCGCGTCAACAAGCGTTTCGAAGAGACGCAAGGTAAGTGTGACCGAAATCTTAAAGTTCGGAAAATATTTACAGTGCGCAGGTTGAGATCCTGATTTGTTATGTCAATTTTGATTATAGCCGGCATTGCAGAGGTCGAGAGCCTCAAGGCCGCACTAGAGGAGGCCAAGAAAGAGGCCGCGGCTGAGAAGGCAGCCACTGAGAAAGCGGTTGCCGATCTATTGGCCGAACAAGTTGCTCGGAGCCAGCACGAGGCGCGAGTGGCCAAGGTGGAGCAGGAGCTCAAGGATGCCATCACTAAGTGTGAGGCCCTTAAGCAGAAGAGCATGGACCAGTCCGCCGAACTCTCCAAAGTGGGCAAAGAAGCCGAGGAGGCGCGGACAGAGTCCCGGAGCGCTCACGAAGAGCTCCGTCAAGTGAAACAAATGGGGGCTGGTAAGCCTTACTTATTGCAGAGTGTGTTTGGAGGTCAGCGGTACGCTTACCCGAGTATGGCGCTCTCCAGGCATGTGTGCGGACCTTCCGAGGAGCGCGGCCGACGCCGCCAAGTACTTTGCGGCTCGGGAGGGAGAAGTTGATGGCAAATTGTTCTGGGCGCAGTTCCAAGCGCCCGAACACCCTTCCCTTCTGAGCAACCAGATGAAGCAGCTGATGGAGATGCACCGGATGGTGGAGCTAGCCATGAAGGACCTCTTCGTCCGTTTATGGCCAGCAGAGCCGATCCCCAGCAGCTACTTCAGCCTAGTGCAAAGACTGTGTGATGCCTCTCCTCGGATCGAAGCGGTGAAGTGCTCGGTCTGCATCGAGGGAGCTCGGATGGCCTTCGCTAGGACCAAGGTCCATTGGCCGAAGATAAAGCCAACCGAAGTGGCAACCGGGCCTCCGCCAGCCGGAAAGTCACATCGGTGCCCCGAGCTTTATTTCACCGAAGTCATGGACGGAGCTCGGGCAATAGAGGCCCAGTGTCCAAAAGATGTAATGTATGAGTGATGCGCCCAGCATGTATGAGATAACAATGCCTGACCTTTTGGTATATGATATGTTTGCGTTGTATGTTTGTGCGTCTTGTGCTTTACTATTTTGACTCCTGTGTGGCCGTTTTTATAGTCTGAAAGTTACCAGTCGTCGGCTTCAGCCCCCATGTAGATGCTACAGGGGTGTTTCAACCTCCACACTTTAACCCTTGGCTGACGTCTTGGTCCGCGAAGGAGGTTTTGTGTGAGGAAACCAGGTAATTAGACTATGCAGTTTTGTTGCTTTCACTTAGCCATAGGAGCTTGGCTGTGGGGCTAGTGACTAGCCCCTGGTGTGTGATTGGCGAGCCGAGGAATATACCTATGTCACATGGTCGGCCGAAGACCAACCCTTCATATGACACAGTGTAATCGCCAATGATTCTTAGTTTAACACTTGTCATCGGATCGCCAACCAGTTCTCGCAGAATTATGTCAGTCAGTTTTCGGCTTTCTTTACTGAGGCACTTGACCAGACGAGCTGGAAGTGCAATTGCAGTAGTTCTCCCATTACCTTCCTAGCCGAACATGTGGAACGTAGGGGGGTAAGCATAGGAGCCGAGCAACCCAACTAATGACCCAAGACATAATTCGAAACTGATGCATATAATGCAATATCCGAGACACCGAACACACAAAAGGTAGTGTTGGACTTGATGCATAGGGTGTTTGCAGCCACCGGTTTAGTAGCCGGTGAAAATAATGATCAGCAGGATGGTGTGCTTCGGCGTTGAAGAGCGAGGAAGAGGATATATACACCGAAAAGACTAAACTAGGTCAGAAAAATTTAAAAGTGATATTTTGCTTCCTTTAAGCTTTGGACATCTATCCGTACAATTCGAACTGCCGAAGCAGTAGTAATACATATTTTGCATAGGAATCTTTTGCAGAGAAAAGGTTTACATAGGCCTTGATACGTGGTTTAACGTCCCTACTGTGCCCTGTTGCATGTCTGTGCCTTTGCTCCTTTGGAGGCAAGATCCTTGACAGGTGTTTGACCGACGATTGGGCCCCTGTCATAAAGGGTCTTGAGTGGTCGCCGCTCTGTGTCAAGCTTTACGCCATGTAGGTCCTTTATGGCACCTGTCATTGTCCGAAGACTTGTGAGCCCCTAGCTAGGTTGAGCCGAGCACTGGGCTGTTTGATACGGTTGCCCCTGCAGCTGTCCATGGTATTTTGAGCGTGAAGTTGTGCATACGAGGGATGTATTTTGTCGATGGGGTTGGCGTGCTGCAGAGGGTGAGTTACTATTTATTTTGAGCGCCTGGTGACCCCTCATGCTGAGGTGCAGGCCGGGCACGTTTGCTTGAGTCGCGTCCCTTGACGGTGAGCGAGTGCTTTGGCCCTTCGAGGTCGCATTCTACTTCGGCCGCTAGGGCCGCAGTGTGCTCCTCAGTTCGAAGGGAGCGCTTTGTGTTACCATTAACTGTGATAACGCCTCTTGGTCCGGGCATCTTGAGCTTAAGGTATGCGTAATGCAGGACCGCGTTGAAGTGAGCGAACGCCGTCCGTCCCAGCAGTGTGTGATAACCACTGCGGAACGGGACAATGTCGAAGGTCAAGTCTTCAGTCCGAAAGTTATCCGACGAGCCGAACAGTACTTCCAAAGTTATGGTGCCTGAACAGCGGGCTTCGACACTTGTATCACTCCTTTAAAGGTAGTGTTGCTGGGTTTGCTTCTTGATGGATCAACGCCCATTTTTCTTACCGTGTCTTCATAGATTAAGTTTAGGCGGCTACCTCCGTCCATAAGGACTCTAGTGAGGTGATACCCATTGACTATGGGATCAAGGACTAGGGCCGCCGAACCTCCATGATGGATACTAGTTGGGTGGTCTCTTCGGTTGAAAGTGATCGGGCATGACGACCAAGGGTTGAATTTCGGGGCCACAGGCTCCATGGCGTAGACGTCTCGGAGTGCGCATTTGCGCTCCCTCTTTGGTATGTGGGTGACGTAAATCATGTTCACCGTTTTTACCTCAGGAGGAAATTGTTTCTGACCTTCATTACTTGGGCCACGAGGTTCTTCGTCGTCCTCGCTCTGGGGGCCCTTGCCTTTCTCTTCGGCCGTAAGCTTGCCGGCCTATTTGATCACCCAACAGTTACGGTTGGTGTGGTTAGCAGGTTTGTCCAAGGTGCCGTGTATCAGGCAATGCCTGTCCAGGATTTTATCCAGGGCGGATGGGCCGCCCTTGTTTCCTTTAAAGGGCTTCTTCCATTGACCGGACTTGGAGTGGCTGAATCCGGCGTTAACTGTCGTGTCATCTGCTTCTCCGTTGTTATTTCGGCGTTTATTCTTGTTGCGCCATGGTTTTTCGTTTCCATCCCGAACCTATGAGGTGCCGGGGTTGGATAGGTTGTTGCTTCTACGAGCCAACCGGCTATCTTCGCCCACGCAAAAGCGGGACATAAGTGAAGTAAGAACTGACATTGTCTTCGGCTTATCTTGGCCGAGCTGTCGGGCGAGCCATTCATCGCGGATGCTGTGCTTGAACGCGGCTATGACTTCGGCATCCAGACAGTTGACAATCTGGTTCTTCTTAGTCAAGAACCGATTCCAAAACTACCGGGCTGCTGGATTACATGACTCAAGTCGTCCGTGTCCGGAGATCGGACATAAGTGCCCTGAAAGTTAGCTCGGAATGCATCTTCGAGCTCCTCCCAGCTCCCTATGGATTTTTCGGGGAGGCTGTTTAGCCAGTGTCTGGCTGGTCCTTTGAGTTTCAATGGTAGGTATTTTATGGCGTGGAGGTCATCTCCTCGAGCCATATGGATGTGGAGAAGGAAATCTTCGATCCACACAGCCGGGTCTGTAGTCCCATCGTATTGTTCAATATTGACGGGTTTAAACCCTTCTGGGAACTGGTGCCACATCACCTCGTCTGTGAAACACATTGGGTGAGCGGCGTCCCTGACCCGAGCTACGTCGCGCCGAAGACCAGCTGTCATTTGAGTTCGGTACTGATCCCGAGTTCGGTCGTTCCGGTCACGCCAAGCTTGATAGCCGTCCTCTCCTGTAGGGGCGTGTTCTCTTGATCCGTAGATGGATCTGGTCTGGCCAGCTCTATTGGCCAGGTCTTGACGTAGGTCGTACCTGTAGCCCGGCTGTACGGCCTCCTTGCCTTTATGGCGATGGGGAGCGGCTGGTGTTCGGCTCCGAAAGCCGTCCTGTCCTGTCCTCGAGGGTGGCGATCGGGCTGGTCTACCTAGGTGTATCTTGGTGGCGAAGGCGCGAGAGCCTCGTCGTCGAACTATGGCAGCAGCTTGCGTTTGGGATAGCTCTTGGTTTGTCGCTCGTAGCCGTATCCCTCTTCGGCCGCCGGGACTTTTGTCCACCTGTCATTGAGGGTGTCCTGTTCGGCCTTTAGCAGCAGCTGTTTCTTTTTGAGGCTGTGGGCGGTGGCAATGAGTTGCCGCTTGAACCGTTATTGGTCTAGTGGATCCTCAGGGACGATGAATTCTTCGTCTCCGAGGCTGACGTCCTCTTCAGAGAGGGGTAGATAGTTACTATCTTCGGAGTCATTGGGATCTTCGGGATTGTATTGGCCCTCCTGCTTATCCGATCTATATGGTTGTTGTTCGGGGGCAGCAGGGTCATTGAGTCCGTCGACGTTATTCGGTGTGTCGTCCTCTCCGGTACCTATGTTGCTTTCCCTGCCCCTACGCCCTCTAGATCGTCGGCGTTGTCGTCGACGCTTTGGTGGCTCTTCGGCAGGCTTGTCCTCAACTTTCTTGGGAGTGCCGTTATCATTTTTCTTGGGAGTGTCCACCATATAGACATCGTAGGTAGAGGTGGCCGTCCAATGCCCGGTGGTGGGCGGGGTCTGGCTGGGTGCGGCTTCGACGTCTTCATCCATGCCGTTTGTTTCGTCGGAAACGTAGTCTAGCATGTCGGTTAAATCTTCGACAGTGGCTATAAAGTGGGTGGTGGGTGGGGCAGTCTCGGGCTCCAGTGCTTCGTTTAACAACATGAGCTAGGCCGGATCGGCGGTGTAATTGTCTTCGGGACCGCTCTCGGGCTCAAGAGCTTGGGCTAGTCCGGCAAGCGTTGTCTCCGAATGTCCGAACACTGGAGTCGAGCTCCTGTTCGAGAAAGAGTCCAGAGCGATTGCGACGAGTCCGACCAGGGTTGACTCATGGTTTGTGGTCGGCGAGGTCGCGCCCGTGCTCGAGGCCGGGTGCGAGATGAGGGCGACGAGTCCGGCGGGGTCTGACTCCCCGTTTTTGGATGGCAAGGTCGTATCCGAGCTCAAAGCTGGTGGTGAAGAAAGGGTTGGCCCGTGGGTTGGGCCAGGAAAAGGATCCAAAGACGAACCTTCGATGCCTTCGGGTGCTCCGGGTGAAACCATGAACTCGTCGAAGGTCAGATAGCCCCGGATATCGGCAACATAGTCCAGGTTTCCAAACCTGATCCGATGGCCAGGGACGAAGCTGTCGACCTAGTCCAGATGACCGGCCGAGTTGGCGCGTAGGACGAAACCGCCAAACACGAAGAGCTGGCCAGGGATGAAGGTCTCCCCGGAGACGATGCCGTTGTTGATGATGAGGCGAGCCATTGATCCTTCGGCGATCACATAGTGGAACTCTCAATGAAAGCACCAATGTCGGTGTCAAAACCGATAGATCTCGGGTAGGGGTCCCGAACTGTGGATCTTGGATCAATGGGGAACATGAAACAGGGGACACGAAGTTTACCTAGGTTCGGGCCCTCTCTAAGAGGTAAAATCCTACGTCCTGCTTGATTATACTGGATGTGTATGACGATTACAAGGGTTGATCTACCTCGAGATCAGATGAACTAAACCCTAGGTGGGTATGTCTACGGTTGTTGTTCTTCTAGCCTCTACGGACTAAACCCTCTGGTTTATAAAGACACCAGGGGTACTAGGGTTACACATTGTCGGTTACAAAGAAGGAACAATCATGCCGAAACACCTATTCTTGCCTTGGAGGACACATCAAGATAACAAGGATTCCTATCCGGACACGGGGTCGACCCTCTGCTCTATCTTCAATGCGGCTCAACAGTCCGGCCCAACCAAACTAGGCTGGACACTCGGGGACCCCCTAGTCCAGGACTCCCTCATCTGGCTCCATATTAATCTTGTGCTGACATAGACTGGGACTAATGCCATTAAGATCATCAAGAGTATATCCAACAGCAGCACGATGCTTCCTCAGAATTTTTAGCAATCTCTTTTCTTCATGTTATGAAAGGTTAGCACTTATAATAACATGATATATTTTCTTTTCATTAAGATAAGCATATTTCAAAGTATCAGGCAATTGCTTCAATTCAAAAACAGGGTCACCCTTAGGTGGAGGAGGACCTCCAAGAGTTTCAACAGGCAAATTATGCTTAAGAATAGGCTGCTGATTAAAGAAAACCTTATCTATTTCATTCCTTTCATTCATATGCAAATCATTCTCATGATCAAGCAAGTATTGTTCTAAAGGATCAGTAGGAGGAACAACAATAGAAGCAAGACCAACAATTTCATCTTTGCTAGGCAACTCTTTATCATGGGGATGTCTACGAAACTTAGATAAATTAAACTCATGAGACACACCACCAAAGTTAACACTAACAATTTCCTTGACACAATCAATTTCAGCATTAACTGTATTCAAGAAGGGTCTACCAAATATTATTGGACAAAAATCATCTTGTGGTGATCCAAGAACAAGGAAATCAGTAGGGTATTTGATCTTACCGCACAAGACTTGAATATCTCTGACATTACCAAGTGGTGCAATAGTATTTTTGTCTGCAAGCTTAATGGTCACATCAATATCCTCAATTTCAGCAGGTGCAATATCATTCATGACTTCTTGATATAGAGTAAAAGGAATAGCACTCACACTAGCACCCAACTCACACAAACCATGATAACAATGATCTCCAATTTTAACAGAAAGAACATGCATGCCAGAAACAGGTCTATTATTGTCCTTAGGATTAGGACTAGCAATTCTAGTTGCAGCATCACAGAAAGAAATAACATGCTCATCTAAATTATCAACCAAAAGATCTTTAACTATAGCAATACTAGGTTCAACCTTAATCTGCTCAGAGGGTGTAGGTGTTCTAACATAACTTTTCCTAACCACAGAAGAAACCTTAGAGTGTTCCTTAATTCTAACATGAAAAGGTGGTTTCTCAAAATAAGCAATAGGAACAACTGGATCAACATTGTAAACAACAGTTTTCTCTTCCTTAACCTCTAATGGTTCTTCCTTTAATTCTATAGGAGGATGGTATTTAAACCACTTCTCCTTAGGAAGATCAACATGTGTAGCAAAAGATTCACAAAAAGAAGCTACTATCTCAGAGTCAAGTCCATACTTAGTGCTAAACTTACGAAAAGCATCGGTTTCCATAAAAGATTTAACACAGTCAAACTCAAGATTTATACCTGACTCATTACCTTTGTCGATTTCCCAATCCTCATGGTTACGCTTAATTTTTTCCAGAAGATCCCACTTGAATTCAATAGTCTTCTTCATAAAATAACTAGTCGAAGAAGAATCAAGCATAGTTTGATCATTACGAGAAAGCCGAGCATAAAAGTTTTGAAGAATTATTTCTCTTGAGAGCTCATGATTGGGGCACGTATGCAACATATAATTAAGCCTCCCCCAAGCTTGAGCGATACTTTCTCCTTCACGAGGCCAAAAATTATAAATATAATTCCGATCACGATGAACCAAATGCATAGGATAAAATTTCTGGTGGAATTCCAATTTTAATCGGTTCCAATCCCATGTATCAGTATCATCACATAGCATATACCATGTCAATGCCTTTCCCTCCAAATATAAAGGGAATACTTTCTTCTTAGCTCTATCTCCTGATAAACCTGCAAGCTTAAACAATCCACAAATTTCATCCACATAGATCAAGTGCATATCAGGATGTTTAGTTCCATCTCCTGCATAAGGATTAGCTAGCAGTTTCTCAACCAAACCAAAAAGAATTTCATAAGCAATATTTTCAGTAGACTCAATAGGTGGTGGATAGGCAACTCTTGTTGTTTCCGGTCGAGGTGAAGATACCACGAACAAGCCTATCAAAGAATTACTTTCCATAGTGACAAGTAGCAATAAATTTTAGCACGTAATAAAAATGTTTTCTTACCAATTTCCACTTACCAAAGGCGCTTCACTCCCCAGCAACGGTGCCAGAAAAGAGTCTTGATGACCCACAAGTATAGGGGGTCAATCATAGTCCTTTCGATAAGTAAGAGTGTCGAACCCAACGAGGAGCAGAAGGAAATGATAAGCGGTTTTCGATAAGGTAACTTCTGCAAGCACTGAAATAAGCGGTAATGGGTAGTTTGATAGCAAGATAATTTGTAACGAGTAACAAGTAACAAGTGTAAATAAAGTGCAGCAAGATAGCCCAATCCTTTTTAGTGCAAAGGATAGGCCGGGACAAGTACTTATAATGAGGCAAACATTCTTGAGGACACACGGCAATTTCATCTAGTCACTTTCACCATGTTCATTTGATTCGCGTTCGCTACTTTGATGATTTGATATGTGGGTGGACCGGTGCTTGGGTGCTATTCTTACTTGAACAAGCCTCCCACTTATGATTACCCCCTCTCGCAAGCATCCGCAACTACGAAAGAAGAATTAACACAAAGTCTAACCATAGCATTAAATGGGTGGATCTAAATCAGCCCCTTACGGAATATCGCATAAACTAGGGTTTAAGCTTCTGTCACTCTAGCAACCCATCATCTAATTACTACTCCACAATGCATATAGTCGACGTTCACATGACACCACTTAGAGAATCACAACATATATATCATCAAAATACCGAACGAATACCAAATTCACATGATTACTTATGACAAGACTTCTCCCATGTCCTCAAGAACAAAAGTAACTACTCAGACATCATCATCATGTTCAAGATCAGAGGGGTATTGAATAACATAAAGGATCTGAACATTTAGTAATTCACCAAGTAAACCAACTAGCATCAACTACTAGAAGTAATCAACACTACTAGCAACCCACAGGTACCAATCTAAGGTTTTGATACAAAGATTGGATACAAGAGATGAACTAGGGTTCAAGATGAGATGGTGTTGTTGATGATGATGATGAAGATTGGTCCTCCCATGATGAGAGAGTTGTTGGTGATGACGAAGGCTTCGATTTCCCCCTCCCGGAGGGAAGTGTCCCCGGCAGAATCTCTCCGCCGGAGAGCAAAAGTGCTCCTGCTCTAGTTCCGCCTCGTGGCGCCGGCGCCTCGTCCTGAAAGTCTCCTCATAAAAGTTTTAGGATAAAATGACTTATATACCCGAAGATGGGAGCCGAAAGTGGGCCAGGGGCCCCACATGGCACCAGGGCGCGCCCCAGGGGGGTGCCCAGGTGCCATGTGGGCACCTAGTGGCTCTCCTCTAGTAACTTTCTTGCCTAGTATTTTTTTTTATTCCAAAATAAATCTCGGTAAAATTTCAGCTCATTTGGAGATGTGCAGAATAGGTATCTCTGCTGTAGCTTTTTCAGGCCCTGAATTCCAGCTGCCGGCATTCCCCCTCTTTGTGTAAACCTTGCATATTAAGAGAGAAAAGGCATTAGAAATACTCCATGAAGTGTTATATTAACCAAAAACTTTATAAATACCAGTAGGAAAACATGATGCAAAATGGACGTATCAGGCATCTCTGTTGTTCATGATCTCAGAGGGGCGTCACTTATCACCGTGACTGAGTGTTCTTGAAAGTAATGTGCCACCTTCTTTGCAGTTAGATAGATCCCATATACTAGCTTCTGATAATGCGGATACCTTTGCTTGGAAGGGGTCAGGACTTCAGAGATGTAGTAGACTGGTCATTGGAGCTTGAAGGTTTTGCCTTGTTCTTCCCGTTCCACAGTGAGAACCGTGCTAACAACTTGGCTCGTGGCCGCGATGTATAGGAGCAAAGGCTCTTTGCTGCTCGGAGCAGCTAGCACCAGCAGGGTGGAAAGCAGGGCTTTAAGTTCCTGGAACGCAGCCTGCGCTTTGGGAGTCCACTCGAACCTGTCAGACTTCTTCATCAATTGGTAAAGTGGCAGGGCTTTTTCGCCGAGTCTTGAGATGAATCTACTCAGGGCTGCCAGGTAGCCTGTGAGCCGCTGTACGTCGTGGAGACATTCTGGTTGTTTCATTCGGACGATAGCCCCTATCTTTTCGGAATTGGCATCGATCCCACGTTCGGAAACGAGGAAACCGAGTAATTGGCCTATGGGTACACCAAATGTACACTTAGCTGGGTTGAGCTTGATGCCAAAAGTGCATAAGTTTGCGAAGGTCTCGGCGAGGCCAGTCAGGAGGTCAGAACCTTTCCTGGACTTGACCACGATGTCATCCATATAGGCCTCCACATTTCGACTGATCTGCTTCCGCAAGCACTTCTGAATCATACGCTGAAATGTGGCTCCAGCATTTTTCAACCCGAATGGCATAGTGATATAACAAAAACACCCGAATGGGGTGATGAACGTTGTTTTTATTTCATCAGGACTATACATTCGGATCTGGTGGTACCCGGAGTACGCATCCAGAAATGATAACTGCTCACACCCGGCAGTAGAGTCTACTATCTGACCTATGCGAGGGAGAGGGAAATGATCCTTCTGGCAGGCATGATTGATGTGCTTAAAATCAATACACATTCGGAGGGAGTTGTTCTTCTTTGGCACCATGACGACGTTGGTGAGCCACTCGGAGTGGTACACCTCTCGAATGAATTTGGCGGCCAGAAGCAGCGCTATCTCCTCGCCAATCGCCTTGCGCTTCTCGGTGGAAGATCATCGAAGGTTCTCCTTGACAGGCTTCATCTTCGAGTTGACACGGAGTTTGTGCTCGGCCAGTTCTCTGGGAACACCCGGCATGTCAGTAGGCTTCCATGCGAAGATGTCCTAGTTCTCACGGAGGAACTGGATGAGCTCGCTTTCCTATTTGCTGTCAAGGGTGGTGGAGATGTTAGTCAGGGCGGCATTCGGGTCCTCAGGATGAATATGCACGGGCTTCATCTCCCCTGCTGATTGGAAAGCGGATTCCACAGTCATTTTTTTGGACTTCAGTAGCTCGCCCGAATCCACCATCTTCTTATACTCATCAAGCTCGGCCATTGCCATCTGTTCATCAGCGATTTGGCAGCCCTTCTGGAGACATTCTTTGGCCAGCTTCTGATTGCCCGTGATGGTGATCATGCCTTTCGGCCCTGGCATCTTAAGCTTAAGATACAAGTAACATGGGCGGGCCATGAAACGCGTGTAAGCACTTCGGAAGTCTACCACTTCGAAAGTCAGCCGCTACTTCCAAAAGTTCTTCTCTTCGCCGAATACGACATCGAGGGTGATTTGTTCAAGTGACTTGGCCTTCTTCCCGGGCATTACCCCGTGGAACTGCATATTGCTTTTGCTGAGTCGAGACATCGAAATGCCCATCGCCTCCAAGGTGTCGGTGTAGATAATGTTGAGCCCGCTGCCGCCGTCCATCAAGACTTTGCGCAATCGGACTCCTCCAACGGCCGGATCAACCACCAAATCCTGTCACCCGGGGGTCGGAATGTGGGCTCAGTGGTCCAACTGATCGAAGGTCACTGGTGTCTTGGCCCAGTCGAGGAATTTGGTGACAGCTGAAACTGCCATGTTGACCTCTCGGTTGATAACCTTGAGGCGACTCTTGCTTTCAACGTCAGCAAAGATCATCAAGACTTTATCGATGTTGGGGTACTCGAAAGTACCTTTGGCTTCGTCATCGTCATCGTCTTCATCCTTCTTCCCGGAGGAATCTTGCCGCATCTCTTGCTTCAGGAGTCAGCACTCCCGAGTGGTATGCTTGGGCAAAATCAAATTGCCCTCCTTGTCTTTCTTCGTATGGATCTGGCAGGGTTGATCGAGGATATCGCTCTTCTAGGCGACCTGCTTTTTCCCCTTCCAGTCCTTCTTCTACTTTTGGGAGCCTTTGCTTTTTCCCTGGCCGGCCACAGCCGTAGGCTCAGCACTCCCTCCAGCCTCAGCCTTTCGCTTGTGCTTCTTGCACTTGTTGTCCGACTGATGAGCGTCACCTGCTCGGCTTTTGTCGCTTCTCAGCCGGTCTTCCTCTTCACCGTTGGCGTACCGGTTGGCTATCTCCATAGCCCGACTGAGAGTCGGGGTCTCAGTTCGGCCGAACTTCATGTTCAGCTCCCGGTATCTAACTCCGGCCTTGAAGGCGCAGATCGCCTAGTGCTCGGTGATGTTCTCCACCGATTGTGCAAGGTGGTCCACTACCGAATGAACTCACGGAGAGTCTCATTTTGCCTCTGTACGCAGTGCTGCAACTCGACTAGACCACCCGGTCTCTTGTAAGTGCCTTAAAAAGTTTTGACGAACACTCTCGCCAAATCGTCCCAACAGAATATGCTACCTGGCGGGAGCTGTGTTAGCCAGGCCCGAGTGGAGCCCTCGAGCATCAGCGGCAAATGCTTCATGGCCACATTATCGTTCCCGCCGCCGATTTGGACCGCCACTCGCTAATCTTCCAGCCAAATCTCAGGCTTGGACTTGCCAGTGAATTTGCTGATCCCCGTGGCCAACCTGAAGTTGCTGGGAATCTCTGCCGCCCATATGTAACGGCTGAAGCACTCGGGACCCGATGATATGGAACCACTCGGATCATCGTGATCTTGGCCTTCTCGTAGGGCCCGACCCCTGTTAACCAGGTTCTGAGCAAGAATGGATCTCGCCTTGAACTACGGGTCACGAGTGTCCCTCGTGTGACGAGTGGGACTCAGTGTGCGATCCCCGCCATGTGTCCGCCTGTCGTCGCAGGGCTGGCGCCCGTACACGCCATCTCGTGGTGGAGGCATCAGGGCGCGATCGTAGTCGTCATGACGCCGGGGCGATGCGACTCGCTCGTGCCCCCGATCTTCGTAGTGATCTCTTGAGGAGGAAGCGGCTCGGCGCCTGCCGGGGCCGAGTGGACTATGAGCCGACTGAACGGTCTCCGCACGCACTGATGCGCTGTGGATCCAATCTCTGGACTGGGACACCGCTGCGTTTTGTGACAGCGCGGCCTTCGGGGGGGCCTGGATCTGCCGAATCCCTTCTCCGGCCGCAGAACCGAAGGGTTGAATGGAGTTCGCGATCCGAGTAGCAGCTGCCAGATTTTGTAATGGAGTACTGAGGACTTGATACTTACGAGGCTGGTCACTTGAGAAGAGCCGGCACTTGTGCCGGCCGGAACTGGGTTGACGGCGTTCACGTTCCTCCATCTCCCTCTGAATCCGCTCGAGGTGATCGCGGTCGGCCAAGGTGGCCACGCGAGTCGACTCCATAGCCAACGCCTTGGGAGTCGTCCCGGTGTGGGGGTGTTCAGGAGCTGTTCGTTCCTGCGACGAAGCTCGTTTCACTGCTCCCGCGTGAGAGCTTGGGGCACGTACGGTTCATGATCCGGAGCACCGCCATTAGCGTTGCCGTGTGATGGGCCCGTGTGACCGTCCCGGGCATCCACGTGTCCCGGGGGCGCACGGTGCTCGGAGTTGTCCGCCATGAGAATCTCGGCGGTCGATTCGATACTTTCGCACTCGGACTCCTCAGAGGAGCCGCCGACTGACCCATCAGAGAGGTCGAGGGCGGGCTCGTCGAATTCGAGGGCCGCTACATGCTCTCTCGCGGCGGCCTGGGTGGCCACGGCGTAATTGATCCAGCGCTGCAGCCGCGAGCGCCCGAAACGCTTGCGGCTGCGCGCGATGGTAGGGCGCGCGGCCACTCGGTACGGAGCCGAGGGCTGTCGGAGAAGGACTCCGTAGGATGATGCGTGGAAATGCGTCGCGCCGCGGACGGGCAGCGCCTCCACGTCCGGCGGGGCCTCACGAAGCCACGCTGAGTCGTCGGCGATGAAGGAGAGTGCCCCGAAACGGATTTCTCCGCCGACTGACATGATGATCAGGAATTCCACCTACGCCGTGAAACTTTGCTAGACGCCTAGCCCCACGGTGGGCGCCAACTGTCGGGGTTACGATCCTGACAATGAGTACTGGGGTTACGAATATGAGGGGCAGAGCCTAGCTACAGCGCAGGTGTAACACTTGGTGTTTAACGAGTTCAGGCCTCTCTCAGTGGAGGTAAAAGCCCTACGTCTCGTGCCCTGGGGCTTGTTTCGATTTTATGGGTATGATTACAAAGGTTGCTCCTACCCGACGATGGAGGGGGGTGCAGCTTATATAGAGTGCGCCGTAGCCCCACGTCCTCCATGCCGTTTGGGCATTAAATGATATTGAATGCGTCAGTTACAGGTATAATGAGCCTCTACTACAGAAGTTACAGGTAACGGTAGCCACGACTCTGTTTAATGGACGACTTAGGATTTCTCAACCATTGCAGCTCCCACGCCGCCCGCTTGGCTCCTGGGTCCGAGTAGTGATTCGTCTGCCGAGTGGCAGGTGATCGTCCGAGTGCAGTCGAGCCGGCCGAGCGGTCTTTCTGATGTATGCATCCGAGTGCTGGCATGGTCCAGGGACCTACCCATGATGGTGATGGGCCCATGTGGGTCCCAAATGATGGGTCCTCGACCCTACCGCATCAGTGGCAGCACCACGGTCGTCGATGTTGTTGACGCACACGTCATCGCCGTGTGGCAGTCGGAGCATCGCCACACCGTCAAAGCACACCTCGCAGCAGTCGAGCCGCCCTCGCGGCATCACTACGGCCGTCGATCCCATGGCAGCATGCCTCATCGCCGCAGTCGTCAACTCCGTCGCAGTACGCCTTGTCGTTGTGGTTGATCAAAGCATCTCGAAGCACACCTCATAGCAGTCGGGCTCGCAACATTGGTGGTGGCGCCCTGGAGTAGTAGATGCACATACGCCGGTGCCGCTCGGCCCTCTGCCACATGCGCCGGTGTCGCTCTCCCCTCTGCTTCAACGCCCTCCGTACGTACATCTCCACGGCTCTCCCGCGCGGCCGGCCTCACAGGAACACCTAGCCCCTGTCTCGCAGCAGCCAGTGCTTGGAGCAACCAGCGTAGGACATGATGCTATGCAACGGCGGCGGCCTTGCATCGCAGCTTGAAGAGCGGTTTGGATGGCAGAGGTGGCAAGTTGCTGAGAGAGAGAGAGAGAGAACTGATTTTTTTTGAACCGCACATATTATATTAATCAATAAAAGAGAGTGCAATTGCACACATACATGCGAAAACTACCAGAAAGACCGAGACATAACAGATGTTCAGGAAACTTTGCAGAAAGAACTCCACATAAAACAATATTACAAATAAATCTATTGGAGTCCCTGTAAACAACCAAATATGAAATCGCCGCCAACCACCAGCGTCGTCGAGATGCACATTGATGGAAGAGACAGAGAACCAGCAACCAAAATCCAGGCCAGCGCCATAGCTTTGTAGGCGTTGTGAGCGAAAGACCAGACCTGTAGAACAGGTGCTTGACGATGTGGCGTGTCGACCGAGGATGTTCCCCTCGCCAACCTGGATCCAGATCTGACGCAATCCGCTGTCGTTGCCGGAGAAAAACGCCAAATCTGCAGTCGTCTGGCCACCAACCCTGTACCAGGATCAATCTGTCCCTCTTATCGAGGTCACCATGAGGGAATGCAACATCTAGACACAAGAAACATAAGGCCTACCTGTCCGAACGAACGGCAAGCAGACAAGAACATCGGTTCAGCGGCGTCGCGGGAAAGGACATCGTCTTGATGAGGAAGAGGTCAAGGCCACATTATTCGACGCAACATCAATCTCATCAAATTGACATGACTAGACGAAGACAAAATCCTAAATCAGTGGAACAACAAAAAAGAGAAACACGAGCCCACCCCTCTCCACCAGCCGCTTCCCCTCTCCACCAGCCGCCGAAGCAGCGGACGGAGAGGGGTGGAGATCGGCGCCTCACCGGCGTTCAAAGAAAGGACAGGAAATGCCGCTTCCGTCGCCTGGAACAGAGCGAAGCGGTTCGCTCGTATTCTGTCCCCACTAAAGTATATCCCACACTAGACCTGTCAGAGGACAGTTTTGGTTGAGAGAGAATTGATTTGGGAGAGAACGAGATGCATACGGAAGGGACGGAGGAAGACTATCAGTGAGAATAGATAAAGGTTGTACGTGGTGGATGCTTCGTGGGACACGGGGTTTGGCCCGAGGGCAGCGCTGTGCGCCGCACGATCGGAACGAATCGGACGGCGTCGGACACGACTGATGCAGCGACTTTACAGCCGGTTGGAAGGAATCGTTTGTCTCCGCAATTGACTCGTGAGTCGTGACGCCTAGTAGCAACTGCTTAATCTATAGTGCGAGCTAGTAGTGGATGATGTAAATCTATTTGCCAGCCTCCCCCGTTTTGTTGGGTTACTTGAGTAGAACAAGCATTAGTACATGTGTACAGAAGCATTTCTTTCACACATTTGAAATTTGTTTGTAGACAAAGAGATTTGCAATACAATGAATGTTGTATTGATGAGATGCTGGTGCACGTATATATAATTACAAAGGAAGGCCTCTACCTCAACTATACAAGACTAGGAGGTGGGCCACAACTCCAATATACATGCAACACAAAATACAACTCAACACCCCCCCGCAGTTGAAGCGTCGCCAGAGACACGGAGACTAGACCGAAACTCCTCGAAGACGGAAGTAGGCAATCCCTTAGTCATCACATCAGCAAATTGTTGCGACGTCGGCACGTGAAGAACCCGAACACGGCCAAGGGCAACCTGCTCGCGCACGAAGTGAATATCGAGCTCAATATGCTTCGTACGTCGATGGTGCACCGGGTTGGCGGAAAGGTAGACCGCGCTGACGTTATCGCAGTAGACAAGAGTGGCCTTATGAACATCACAAAGCAACTCCTGGAGCAGTTGACGGAGCCAAGAGCACTCGGCCACGGCATTAGCCACGGCGCTGGAGCGGGAGACCGTGGGCTGCCGCTTCGATGACCAAGAGATCAACGAGGGCCCAAGGTAGACGCAGTAGCCTGACGTGGAGCGTCGAGTGTCGGGGCAGCCAGCCCAGTCGGCATCCGAGTAGGCCACGAGGTCGGTGGAGGCGGAGGCCGTCAGGGTGAGTCCCAAAGACATGGTGCCGCGTATATAACGGAGAATACGCTTCACCAAGGTCCAGTGGGAGTCACGCGGAGCGTGCATGTGGAGGCACACCTGCTGAATAGCGTACTGCAGGTCGGGTCGAGTCAGCGTCAGGTACTGTAAAGCACCAACAATGGAGCGATAAAACGCTCCATCGGACGCGAGAGACCCCTCCAGAGCAGAGACCTTCGCCTTCGTGTCGACGAGGGTGAGCGCCGGCTTGCAGTTAAGCATACCGGCACGCTCCAGGAGCTCGTGGGCGTACTTCTGCTGATGCAGAAAGAAGCCGTCAGCCCGGCGGACCACCTCGATGCCGAGGAAGTAGTGCAGGGGCTCCAAGTCCTTGAGGGCGAACTCATCACGAAGATGAGCAGTCAGCCGCTGAAGGAGATCGGGAGCGGACGCCGTGAGGATGATGTCGTCGACGTAGAGCAGCAGATATGCAGTGTCGGCTCCCTGATGATACACGAAGAGTGAGGCATCGGAGCGAGTGGACCGAAATCCCAGAGACTGCAGGAAGGCTGCGATACGCTGGTACCAAGCCCGAGGTGCCTGCTTCAACCCGTAAAGAGAACGGGAGAGCAAGCACACAAAGTCTGGGTGCTCGGCGTCGATGAAGCCAGTGGGCTGCTCACAGTACACCTGCTTGGCAAGATGGCCGTGCAAGAAGGCGTTGGAGACATCCAACTGGTGCACAGGCCAGGCGCGCGAGACCGCCAACTGGAGCATGGCACAGATCGGGCCCGGTTTAACAACCGGGGCGAAGGTGTCGGTGAAGTCCACGCCCGCGCGCTGCCGAAATCCACGAACCACCCACCGAGCCTTGTAGCGCTCGAGAGAACCGTCTGTTGGGGAACGTAGCAGAATTTTAAAATTTTCTACGCATCACCAAGATCAATCTATGGAGTCATCTAGCAACGAGTGAGAGGGGAGTGTATCTACATACCCTTGTAGATCGCGAGCGGAAGCGTTCAAGAGAACGGGGTTGATGGAGTCGTACTCGTCGTGATCCAAATCACCGATGACCGAGAGCCGAGCGGACGGCACCTCCGCGTTCAACACACGTACGGAGCAGAGACGTCTCCTCCTTCTTGATCCAGCAAGGGGGGAGGAGAGGTTGATGGAGATCCAGCAGCACGACGGTGTGGTGGTGGAAGCAGCGGGATTTCAGCAGGGCTTCGTCAAGCGCTACTGGAGGAGGAAGAGGTGTCACGGGAGGGAGAGGGAGGCGCCAGGGGCTGAGCTGTTTCTCCCATGCACCTCCCCACTATATATAGGGGTGGAGGGGGCTGGTTTCTTGCCCTCCAAGTCCATTGGGGCATTGGCAAAGGTGGAAGGAAAGAAATCCCATCCTTTCCCTTCCCCACCGATTGTTATCCCCCTTTTTTAGGGATCTTGATCTTATCCCTTCGGGATATGATCTTATTCCTTCTAAGGGGGAATCTTGGTGCGCCTTGACTAGGGGTGTGGGGCCTTGCCCCCACTACCCACGTTCATGTGGGTCCCCCCATGCAGGTGGGCCCCACTCCGGAACCTTCTAGAACCTTCTCGGTACAATACCGAAAAATCCCGAACATTTTCCGGTGGCCAAAATAGGACTTCCCATATATAAATCTTTACCTCCGGACCATTCCGGAACTCCTCGTGACGTCCAGGACCTCATCCGAGACTCCGAACAACCTTCGGGTTACCGCATACTAATATCTCTATAACCCTAGCGTCACCGAACCTTAAGTGTGTAGACCCTACGGGTTCGGGAGACACGCAGACATGACCGAGACGACTCTCCGGTCAATAACCAACAGCGGGATCTGGATACCCATGTTGGCTCCCACATGCTCCTCGATGATCTCATCGGATGAACCACGATGTCGAGGATTCAATCAATCCCGTACGCAATTCCCTTTGTCTATCGGTACGATACTTGCCCGAGATTCGATCGTCGGTATCTCGATACCTTGTTCAATCTCGTTACCGGCAAGTCTCTTTACTCGTTTCCGTAACACATCATCCCGTGAACAACTACTTGATCACATTGAGCTCATTATGATGATGTCCTACCGAGTGGGCCCAGAGGTACCTCTCCGTTACATGGAGTGACAAATCCCAGTCTCGATTCGTGCCAACCCAACAGATACTTTCGGAGATACCCGTAGTGCACCTTTATAGCCACCCAGTTACGTTGTGACGTTTGGTGCACCCAAAGCACTCCTACGGTATCCGGGAGTTGCACAATCTCATGGTCTAAGGAAAAGTTACTTGACATTGGAAAAGCTTTAGCAAACGAACTACACGATCTAGTGCTAGGCTTAGGATTGGGTCTTGTCCATCACATCATTCTCCTAATGATGTGATCCCGTTATCAATGACATCCAATGTCTATGGTCAGGAAACCGTAACCATCTATTGATCAACGAGCTAGTCAACTAGAGGCTTACTAGGGACATGTTGTGGTCTATGTATTCACACATGTATTACGATTTCCGGATAACACAATTATAGCATGAATAACAGACAATTATCATGAACAAGGAAATATAATAATAACCATTTTATTATTGCCTCTAGGGCATATTTCCAACACCGTCCGGGCGAGTCTTGTGGCGAAACACCCACTTGCCAGTGATGATATTGGCACGAGGGGGTCGCGGAACAAGTTGCCACATGCGGTTGCACTGTAGGGCGTCGAACTCCTCCTGCATCGCAGCTAGCCAATGGGGATCCCGAAGGGCAGCACGAGCGGAGGTGGGGACGGGTGATGGCGTCGATGTCGAGGCGGCGCACACATACTCGTCGGAGGAGTAGCGTGTGCTCGGCCGAAGCACTCCTGCTCGGGCACAGGTAGTCACGCCAAGAGGCGGGACAGCAGGGCCGGCGATAGCGGCAGGGGCCGCGGCGGCGGCAGGGGCGCCGGCGACGGCGGGAGCACCCGCGGCGGCGACAGGGGCCGCGGCGCCGGTGACGGGGGCCGCGGCGGCGGCGGCAGGGGCCACGGCGGCGGCAGCGACGCCAGCCGAGCCGGCGGCCGAGGGTCGACGGGCGAGGAGGATGTCGAGCCCGTCGCCGGGGTGGCGGCGCCAGCCGGGTTGGCGGGCGGAGTACCCACCGGCTCAACCTCGTAGGAGGGAGACGGGGATCCGGGGGCCCGGTCAGACTCGACCTCGGGGGAGGGAGTCGAAAAACCGGGCGGTGGCGGTAGAAGGCGCCGTGCCGGTGGGGCCTCCAGGGGCCGCCGTCGCGCATCGCTCCAAGAGGGGGGCGTGGGGGCCGGCGCAGAAGGGGCCGAAGCCGGAGGAACCTGAAAAAAAGGGAACACCGTCTCGACAAAGTACACGTGCCTCGAGGTTTACACATGATGAGTGACAGGATCATAGCACCGGTAACCTTTGGTGTTAGGAGGGTAGCCAAGGAAGATGCACGGGACGGAACGTGGTGCGAGTTTGTGTGTTGTGGTGGACGCGGTGCTAGGATAACAGAGACACCCAAAGATGCGGAGACCGTCATAGGATGGTGGTGTACTGAAGAAAAGGTGGTGAGGAGCGTAGTTTCACCGAGGACAACACGGACGAATGTTAACTAAAAGAGTGGCGGTGGCGAGAGCATCGGGCCAAAACCGAGCGGGCACGTTGGAGTGAAAGAGTAACGTGCGAACGCAATCATTAAGAGTACGGAGAATGCGCTCGGCACGGCCGTTCTGCTGTGAAGTGTAAGGGCAAGTTAGACAAAAGATGGTGCCGTGAGAGGCGAGAAGGGTACGAAGAGCGACATTGTCAAACTCTTTTCCGTTATCAGTTTGGAGTGCAAGTATGGGGCGACCGAACTGGGTGGTGATATAGGAATAAAAGGCGGTGAGTGTGGCTAAAGCATCGGATTTACGACGAAGAGGAAAAGTCCACACATAGTGAGAATAATCATCTAAAATCACCAAGTAGTATAGATAGCCCGTGTTACTCGCAACGGGAGACGTCTAAACATCACTATGAAGTAACTGAAACGAAAAAGTGGAAACTGAAGTAGACGCACTAAAGGGAAGACGCACGTGCTTGCCCAAACGACAAGCCTCACAAGTATGCTCGTCGAGCTTATTACATGAGAAAGAAAAACTCCTAAGAATCTGACGCAAAACGGCGGGGTTGGGGTGGCCCAAGCGAGCATGCCAAAGGTCGACACCGGCGGCGAGAGCGACGGGTGTGGAAGTGGAGGCGCCGGCGTGCACGGGATAAAGCTCATCAGGGCTATCACATCGGTGAAGCACCATCCGGGTACGGGCGTCCTTCACAGAAAACCCAACACCGTCGAATTCAACAGTAAGAGGATTCTCACGAGTAAGACGACGAACGGAGACTAAACTAGTGACTAAGTCAGGTGAAACGAGGACATTAGACATAGTGATAGGTGTGGAACTAGAAGGAAAACTAGTGCTACCGACATGTGTGATAGGTAAAGAAGAACCGTTGCCAACGGTGATACGGGTGGGAGTGTTAACTGGAGTGGAAGAGGATAGGTTACCGGGATGAGCTGTCATGTGCGCAGTAGCACCCGAGTCCATGTACCAGTCGCCGCCACCTTCGTAGTGACTCGGCGACGGCGCCGAGTGTAGGGTGGCCGGAAGGGCGGGGTCCCACGGTGCAGGAACCGGCGGCGACGGTTGGCCTCCATAGGGTGGCGCCTGAGCGGGCACGCCGTAGCCACCGAGAGGTGGCGGAGCGAGCGGAGCACCGTAGGGCTGGTAGGGGGCGCCGAGGAACGCCTGGTGGCCCGCGGGACGAGGACCAAGGAGACCCGGTGCGGGGGGCGCGTGGAAGTAGCCGGCCGGCGCGGGCTGACGAGGCGCAGCTGGGCCGGTGAACGGGTACGACGAGCGGGTGGTGGAGAATCCCGGGGAAGACATGGCGGCGCGGCTGGGTTTTTTTTTGTAGTGGAGAGAGGAGACGGGGAGCCGCGGCAGCAGAAGGTGCGGCTAGCGGCACGGGCGGCGGCGGCGCGAGGGGAGGGGCACGAGCGACGGCGGCGGGAGATGAGGAGCGGCGGCGGCGCGCGCGACGGGAGGCGCGGGCGGCGGCGGCTTGGAGCGGCGGCGGCTGGCGCAAGGGGAGGGGCGCGAGCGGCGGCGGCGCGCGCGACGGGAGGCGCGGGCGGCGGCGGCTTGGAGCGGCGGCGGCTGGCGCAAGGGGAGGGGCGCGAGCGGCGGCGGCGCGCGCGACGGGAGGCGCGAGCGGCGGCGGCGCGCGCGACGGGAGGCGCGGGCGGCGGCTGGCGCGAGGGGAGGGGCGCGAGCGGTGGCGGCAGGAGATGAGGAGCGGCGGCGGCGCGTGCGACGGGAGGCGCGGGCGGCGGCGGCGGCGGCGGAGCGGAAGCGAGGAAAGTAACCTAAAAAACTGATACAATGTAGACAGAGAGATTTGCAATACAATGAACGTTGTATTGATGGGGTGCTGGTGCACGTATATATAATTACAAAGGAAGGCCTCTACCTCAATTATACAAGACTAAAAGGTGGGCCACAACTCCAATATACATGCAACACAAAATACAACTCAACATTGTTGTCTGTTTGCCAGCATCCCCCGTTTTATTGGGTTACTTGAGTAGAACAAGCCATCAGTGAGAACAAGCATTAGTATATGTGTACACTCCTCTGTTAATGATTTAAACGCTCTTATATTTCTTTACGGCATAAGTACTTTCCTTCTAAAGTCATAACTCGCCAGTCCACCCCCGAGATGACTCACACATACTTCCTCCGCCCCATAATATTATGGTAATATTATGGGACGGAGGGAGTACTTCACACCATACAAGTAGGTCGCCTCTTGCATCCTGGAGGACATCTCCAACAATGTCAAGTTATCGTCAATTGGCTTGTGGGAGAAACGGTCAGTATGGAACATCGTCTAAGCGGTGGAGTCTGGCTCGGGTCAGCACTCAACACTGAGCCGCACTGTGCGAGTGCGATCGGTCCCGGGAAGTCTGACTCGCTGGATGCATCATCTGCCATGGAACCCAAGTTTGCTAAGTCAACGTGGAATCAAAACAAAGAGAGAAAACTCCGAAAGAGGTTTAAAGCCAGGCCGGCAACGGTGCATGCATCACCTTTTACCAGCCATAGTGGACCCTATAGGTAACTTTTGTTTGGAATCCGACAAAGTAAACTCAAAGTCAGCAAGAACTCCGTGGGAGAACAAAAACCCTAAGGGAACCTCCCACTTTTATGTTGCGGATATTACAGAAAATGGCCTAGCTAGTGCCACAAGCGGGCCACCGCTTGCAACCCTAACACTCCAACATATACGTCTCATTCAAAGAAACTCCCAAGCCCCAGACCCAACGAGCTAAGAAAGATCGCCGTAGAAAGAGTCTGTGACATTCACCTCAAAAGCCAAGTGAAGGAAAGCGATGCGGAAGTCGGGAAGAGAGGAGCTAAAACTCTGATAAAGGCGTCCCATGCTCAGACCACTGGCACCGGCTCTGAGCCTCAGGCCAACAACACAAAAGCGCACATCACCAGCCAGACCCCAATGCAAGAAGACTGCATGTTGGAGAAGAACCAAACCCGACTGAAAGAACACTAGTATGACTAGCGCGGTCGCCAGCTATCATGTAAATTTTTGCGACAATAGCTCTTCCTCTTTGAACACAACATCATTGAGATCCTCATCACAGAGTCTGACGCGCTCTATCAGCTCCTCTGGATCGGGTTCATGTTCTTTGGATCCCGACCCTGATGCTCCAACTACAACTACCGTGGAACCCAAGATTGCTAAGTTGAACTGGAATCAAAACCAAGAGAGAGGACTCCCAAGAGGATAAGGCCGGGTGGGCAGCGGTGCATGGGCCACCTTGTACCAGCCATAGCGGACCCTATGGGTAGCTTTTGTTGGAATCAGACGGAGTAAACTCATAGTCGACATGAACTCGATGAGAGAACAAAAACCCTAAGGGAACCTCCCACTTTTTATGTTGTGGAATTATCTCACAAAATGCCTAGCTACTGGCACAAGCGGGCCGCCGCCTGCAACCGTAACACTCCGACATATACGGCTCATTCAAAGAAACTCCCAAGCCCCAAACCTGACGAGCTAACAAAGATCGCCGTAGAAAGAGCGTGTGACATTCACCTCAAAGCCAAGTGAAGGAAAGCGACGCGGAAGTCGGGAAGAGAGGAGCTAGGGATTGGCTTGGCCTCAGTTAACGGACCACCGACCTACAAATGGGCCCATGACTGCTTACAATGCGTCGATGAGCCACACGCCCGTAATTCCTGGACACGTTTGGCTCCGAGGAATCGTCGCGGCTTACGATTACATTTCCTTCCGAAACGGCATCTGGCGTTTGGTATGTCCACCACGTATTCCGTTGCCGCATCGTCCGATTACGTGCGTTCACAAAATCGAAACAATCCTGGTATACATACAACAATACTCATCTGATTTTTATACGACGCACATGATCAAGCCGTTGGTGCACTGAACAAAACTGCAGTGGAGCATCAGATTTTGTGTCGTACACAAATCGGACCATGAAGCATCGTACGCCCGGCCCAAGCTGATTAGGAAACCGGAAGTCAGACTCTCGAACCAAACAATCCACGTGTTCGGAGGAAAATATTGGATGCGGAGCTTCCCAATACCAGGACCAAAAGTCGGGAAGAGATGAGCGCGAGCTAAACACGTCGTCTATCTATTGGCTATGGCACGACACATGCATGAATGGCTTGATCGAAAGTGATTGTATACTAGCAAAATTGCGTGTACGTTGCAACGGGAGTTAACGAAATAGCACATGTCTCTAAAATGATAAGCATTCATGCAACGATAGATGAAAAAATAACACATGTCTCTAAAATTATAAGCATTTCAAGACCTTCATATGTGCACGTCCTCTATTTTAACATGGCGTACAATGGATCGATTGACGGTAGGTTTTTTCTGGATGCTATTTGAAACATGATATGTGGTCCCGAACCAACTTAGTTCAATTTATTAGTTCATTTTGAAATTAAAAAATTTGGACCTAATGCCACAAACTAAATTTAAAAGCAAACGAATAAAATTATGTTGCGAATTTTTTAAAGTATGGCCTCGAGCAGATAAATCTTGAGTAACCACTAGTAGAAAAAGGCTCATTTGTCCCGGTTCACAAGGCCCATTTGTCCCGGTTCGGGAACCGGGACTAAAGGGTCGGGACTAAAGCCCAACACCTTTAGTCCCGGTTCTTATACGAACCGGGACAGATGGGGCTCCACGTGGCCGCTGCGGCGAGCCCAGAGAGGAGGGCCTTTAGTCCCGGTTGGTAACCGGGACCAAAGATCATCCACGTGTCAGCAGCTCAGGAGCTGGGGTTTTTGTTTTTTTTTTGAAAGGGGGGGGGGGTTGGGGGTTTGTAGGGTTAATTTAGGGGTTTCATATATTGTGTTAGCTAGCTAATAGCTAGAGAAGTGTCCCTCTATCTCCGTGCTTGGTCGACGCTAACGTACTAACATATAGAGAGGACTCGACACGCTAGCTAGTAAGCAAATGAAGGAAACCATTAAGTACACAAGATCGTCATGAACATATACAGAGAGAAGTGATCGACCTCCTCCTTCTCCGAGAGATTGGTCGAACAACAAGTTTTCGTATATCTATCCGACGCTACTAGCTACATATATACAATATAAGATCTCTTACAATCCCTAACATTTGATGTCAAGTTCCACATAGTATTCTCCGGCTGGATTGATGACGTGGTCAAGAAAGAATCCCGCCAATTCCTCTTGAATTGCTTTTATGCGATCTTGTGGTAGGAGTTCATCCCGCATCTGCCAAATCTAATTTGAAGAAGGGGGTCAATACATATATATGAATGAAACTCAACACAAATGATGGTAATAAAATAAAATTGTGAATATTATTGCTTACGCACTTCATATTGTTTTTCAGAGTAGCCCCGCTTAAAGGTCGTCGCGTTGTAGATATACTCGCAAATGTAGTATCCACAAAAATTATTCCCGCCTTCCTGCCACAACAACTTTACGAGAAATAAAGGTCAATCAAACTGATAATCAAGCATTATAAATGGTATTGATGAAACTAGCTAGAATCAATGGGAGATGCGCGGAACTAGCTAGTAGTACTTACTTTCGGGTGTGTAAATCGCAGCTCCCCCGGCAGTCCCGGAGCTTCTGTGGTGAACACTTTTCAAACCCTGCAGACAAAGAAAATAATTACTTGATATCAGGAAATGACCAAAGTTGCCGATATGGTGCGATAATGATCGATTGAACTTACTTCTGGAGCATTTCAGTCATGGCCGCATACTCCTTAGGATCTTTTCGTCTTGAGTCTAAGACGGTTACTAGTCCCTGCTCAAGCTTAATCTCTAGGAGAATAAAGTGAAAGCTGCGCACGCATGCATAACTCATCAATTACATTACTATAACCTCGAGTAATAAGAGAAACCGAATATGCAGAAGACAGTAACACTCACTTGAAGTTGTAAGGAAAGAGTATTTTATCTTTGTTTTGATTTTTAAGCAACGATTGTAGCAAGTTGGCCTCGGTTTCTTTCGCATGATATGTAACCGTCCATTCATCTATGAGATTTGTGTTAATGAACCCAATATCATAGATTTGTGCATTTCTGCATTCGACGATCTTCAATCTGCATAATATAGTGAGAATAATTATATATACATGCAATGAAAGAGCTGAGCTATATATAGAGACTTAATTACAGAAGTATAGTACTTACAGACAGTAGCAAGTGATGATTATTTTATCGAGGTCCTTTTGATTGAAAAACTGAAAGAACTCCTCAAATGGAACAGACAACAGATCAATTCCAACGAGGTCGTGCTCCTCTTTAACTCTCAGCGTCAAAATATCCTTCCCGGACTTGCAGGTGTCCATGTACCACTTATGGAATCTTCGCATCATCGTTGTTAGAGGAGGATCACCAGGTCTGACGAGAGGCTTTCCGTACTGGTATTTGTGTTCGTCCACCTCCATTGTATCAAAATGTGCATCGTCGGGCAGGTAATCACCAGGATTGGTACCGGGCAGCATCCCCGGCAGATTTGCGACGATATTGCTAGACACCTTGAGCGGGGGGCACGATTGGTTTGCCTGTTCGCCGAGCTGTTCAATTTTTTTCCCTCTTCTTCGTTGTTGTAACCTTTTGTCACTTGAAGTAGTTCCTGACCGGCGCGCTCCTTCCACTGCCTTTTTCAGAGCGCGGACATGGTTGTCATCCGGCGGAGGCGGTGGTGGTCGCTTCAGGTTCTTCAAAGTGCGCTTCAATTTCACCGGATCCATCTTCTCCTCCGGAGGTGGATTTTTCTTTGCAAAAAAGTCCTTCACTTGGGCTTGACAGATCTCCTCGTTTTCCTCCTCGGTCATCTCGTATGGTAATCTATCTAGAGGCTTGATAGATGGACCGCATTTGTATTGCCTCCCGCCTCTGGCTGTACTGCTAGACGCCGGCCGAGCAGCCGGAGCGGTTGCGGCTGTCTTCCTTCGTTGCTTACGAGGCGGAGAAGGAGGCGGAGTGCTACGACGCGCCGGAGCAGCCGGAGCGGCGGCGGCTGTCTTCCGCTGTTGTTGACGAGGTGGAGAAGGAGGTGGGCTGCTCGGACGCGCCGGCGCAGGCGGAGAAGGAGGCGGAGTGCCGCCACGCGCCGGAGCAGCTGGAGAAGGAGGCGGAGTGCCGCCACGCGCCGGAGCAGCCGGAGAAGGAGGCGGAGTGCCCTGATCACTCACCAGAGGAGGAGGCGGAGGAGGAGGCGGAGTGCCCTGACTCGCCGGAGGAGGAGGCGGAGGCGTCCAGTTCGGAAGGTTGATGAGCTCCTTCCGCCATAGACATGGAGTCTTCAGAGCAAGACCCAGCTGAGTCTCCCCTTCACCGGTAGGGTGGTCAAGCTCGAGCTCCTCAAATCCCTCCGTTATTTCATCGACCATCACAATAGCATAGCCTTCTGGAATCGGAAGGCTGTGAAAAGTTGCGCCGGGTCCAGAAGGTGCAACAGAGCCGACAGCCGCCTTGACTTTGAGGTGCTGCCATTGCGCCATAAGGTGGCAATCTTGAGCCTCCGTGATAGCATCCACGGGGTAGCTGGGAGCCGTGAAGTGAAGCTGCTGAAGGAGCTCGGTGGAAGCCACGCTGCTTCTCCGCTGAGATGGCGGGGTAGCTTCGGCAGGTCGCTGCCTCTGAACTAGTGCTTGTTCCTCTAGCGCTCGTACCCTTGCATTCAGCTTCTGCAGTTCGATCTGCTCCACTTTCCTCCTCCTCTCTCGGGTTTTGTAACCGCCTGCGCTGGGAAACCCTTCCTTCCACGCAACGGAGCCTGCCGTGCCTCGTGTTCGTCCTGGGTGCTCAGGATTCCCGAGGGCCTATGTGAGCTCGTCGTTCTCTCTGTCGGGAACGAACGTCCCTTGCTGTGCTGCGGCGATATACTTCTGAAGCTTCTTGATGGGTATTTCAAGTTGCTCCTTCGTCCAACGGCACTTCCCTGTTTCAGGGTCCAAGGTTCCCCCAACCCCGAAGAACCAAGTCCTTGAACGGTCTGGCCAGTTCAATGTCTCTGGTTCGACCCCTTTATCAAGCAGGTCCTTCTCAGCCTTGTCCCACAACGGCCGGGCTTTGAGGTAGCCACCTGACCCCGTGCGATGGTGGTACTCCTTCTTTGCAGCATTTTTCTTGTTTGTCGCTGACATCTTCTTACTCTTCTCTGATGTCTTGTGGGCCACAAATGCGGGCCAGTGATCTCTTATCTTCTCAAATCGGCCGGTGAATTCTGGAGTCTTCCCTTTGTCGACAAACGTTGATTTCAACTCATTCTTCCACCTCCTGAATAGATCTGCCATCTTCTTAAGAGCATGAGCCTTGACCAATGGGCTCTATAACTGGCTTATCCGGATCCTCCTCTGGCGGTAGGGTGAAATTTGCCTTCAGCGCGGTCCAAAGATCATCTTTCTGTCTATCGTTGACAAAAGACACTTGAGGGTCTTCGCTCTTAGGCTTATTCCATTGGTGGATGCTGATCGGGATCATGTCCCTAACAAGAACCCCGCACTGAGCAGAAAATGCTTCCTTGGTCCGGCTGGGTTCAATCGGTTGGCCATCGCCCTTGATTGCTGTGATCGTGAACCTTTCATCCTGGCGCAACCTTTTCTTCGGGCCTTGTCTCGTTACCGAAGTTTGGCTCGATCCGGAGGGCTAGAATAGAAGAAAGAAGAGAGTTAATATGTGTACATACCAAAACAATTAATGCATCAATTAGCTAGTCAGCATAGGCTTAATTAATATATATACCTCGCCGGACTTTGCAACAGCTCCTTCCTCCGTTCGATCACCGGAGCCGTCATCATGGTCTCCTTCTTCCACTGGCCTTCGGTCACCGGAGCCATCATGATCATGTCCTTCCACCTCCCTTGTTCGATCACCGTAGCCTGCTTCACCCTCTCCTTCCAGACCATCGGTGTCGTTGAGATACGACATGACATCACCTCCTCCGCGGATGATGTCCCCCAACAACTCTTCTTCTTCGAAGTCTCTTTGATGATCCATAGTTTCTGCAAATATTACAACATGGCAATTAATATACAAACATGAGAGATGGATATATTAGTGGCAAACGTAGACCTAGCTAGCTTGACGCTTATACGGTTTGGGGTGGCCCTCGACAACGCTTCTAGGGTTTGGGCCGGACCGCCTCTCTCATGAATGTCCGATGTCCGGACCGACAAGGGATTTAACAAAATGACGCCATTCTGGATGTGCAGAAAATGGTCCCTATTTTTCCTGATCTCATCTACCCTTCTATATGTCACGTTGTCTAGTGTCAAAGGATTCAAGAAAACCATGGCTTCATCATTAGCCGGAAGTAACATGCACATGATGGTATGAAGCTCTCCAAAATTATTATGGAACAGAGTCCTGATAGGATAATTCGCTTTTTGGTACGAAGTTCAGCAAGAGCCTTTCGAATATCGCTATTTGGATGGCCTTTGCTGAACTTCATACCAAAAGGCGAATTATCCTATCAGGACTCCGATCAAAAACAATTTTGGAGAGCTTCATACCATCATGGGCCTGTTACTTCCGGCCAATTATGAAACCATGGATTTCTTCAATACTTTGACACAAGAGAACGTGCAAATATAGAATGGTAGATGAGATCAGGAAAAATATGGATCAACTTAATTATGCACATCCATAATGGGGGGTGCTCCCGTGGTCTAAAATTGGTCTATGCACGATAGGAACATTTTACCGTAGTAACTTAGAAAAAAATGTTATCGGGGAGGGGTATATCGACCCCCCCCCCTCATGTCGAAGTCATCGGGGAGGGGGTATATCGACAACGACGACATACATACATGGGAAAAAAATGTTATCGAGGAGGGGGTATATCGACCCCCCCCCCTCATGTCGAAGTTATCGGGGAGGGGGTATATCGAAGAAAAAAATAGAAAGGAATATCGGAGAAGTTCGAAGAAAAAAAAGAAGAAAAAAAAGAGGAGAAGAAGAAGGAATAGAGGAGAAGAAGAAAAAATAGAATAATATATTAAACTTTGACATATGATCAAACTTTGACATATGATCAAATGTTGCATATGTCAAAATTCAAACTTTGACATATGATCAAACTTTGATATATGATCAAATGTTGCATATGTCAAAATTCAAACTTTGACATATGATCAAAATTATTGCATCTAGTTACATTGGATCAAATATTGCATCTTGAAATAAGCAACATTCAACCTTTTTTCAGTATGACAAACTTTTAATACATTAAACATCTAAAACACAAAACATACATATATACATCTAAAACATAAAAATCCTACTCAATAAAACATCTAAAACATCAAAATCAAAGTATATCATCATATATCATCATACATCACAGTTTTCATATATCATCATATATCATCGAACAAAATTACACAAACAAAAAAATTGACCAAGTTTTCATACATCATCATCATCATCATCATCTACTACAAAAATGTTCATCCATCCATCCATATTCAAAATGTTCATATTACAATATCACCAAAACATACATACATTTTCTTTGCATATTCTTTGTAGGAGCATTACCAAATATGTAAATAAAGCACTCCAAGTCAGCAAAGGCAGTTCTATAAAATATCCCAAGTCAAATAGACACATGGCCAGAAGAACAAGCAATAGAACACCCCCAAGGTAGGATTTTGGGGGAGATGTCCTCAGATAGCCTAGAAGTGCTAGGACTAGATCATCATAGGATCATGAGAAGTGTAGCATCTGTAGCATCAAATCCCAGAGAGGAGCCTCAGAGCAACGTCATCGGCTGGCATAAAATCAAGTCACATATGTTCTTATCAGTGAGAGATTTACGCGGGAAAGAGAGAAGGCAAGTGTAGTGTCTGTTCAAATCAGATTTAGGAGAGAGGGAAAATTGGGTAGATAAGATACTATCCATAACCTGGCAAGAAAAGAGCTATGGACAGGAGAAATCATTATAATCTTTGCAATTACAAGTACTGTAACTATATAAATAAAAGAACTATATCCTTTATAATCTACCAAAAGAACAGTTGCATGTATGAGAAATACCAATAGAAGAGGAACTAGTTCATGTTGTTTAATACATACGAAAGTAAGCAGGCCATGACCAATTTACAGAAATTACCTATATATACCATCAGGATTATAACTGCTATAATGTAGAGAACTAGTCATTCATGGGTACTAGAATACTTGAGGCAGAACAATAGCAGGCACTATAACTTATATATGAACATCATAGGCAAGTGCTAGTAGAACTAGATACAGTTAACTAATTAACTAGTAGTGCATCACAATGATCTCAGCAGTGTTATCAAATCAGCACTAACATCACAATGTCTATCTGAACTATAGCAATATGTCAGTGACAAATTAAACTGAGTTCTTCTTAATTAGGCAACATCTCCAACAATGCACCAATCCTAAGTAGCAGATCATAGCCATCAAATCAAGTCTCCCCAAAACCTAGGTCACACATAACCAATGCACAAAGGACCAAGATTACCATCAACAGAGCAACGGCCATCCATGAGCAGAAAAGCAAAAGAGGAAGAGCAAAACAGGGTGGCGTGCGGGGACGGCGATGAGAAGGAAAGGGGAGGAGGCAGGGGCTCACAGCGCGGTCGTAGGGAACGGCAGCGGGCTCGGGGAGGGCTCGAGGTCGCCGGAATTGGTGGCGGCAGTGACGAACGGCGTCGGGGAAGAAGGGGTCACGGGCGCCGGCGTGGTGCTTCCCCGGGCAAATGAACGGGCATAGGCGACGAGGTCGAGCGCGAGGAGGCTTTCGGATCGGTCGGAACGGCGAGAGGAGGGCGGCACGTCGGGGCAGGGCAGGGCGAGGGCGTCGACGGCGACGGTGACGAGGAGGTAGGGCGCGGTGATGGGAGAAACTGGGGAAAAAATCCTAAGTCTGTGCTTATATAGCCAGACCTTTGGTCCCGGTTTGTAGCATCTACCGGGACCAATGCAACCCTTTAGTCCCGGTTGGTGCCACGAACCGGTACCAACTCACCCCTTTCGTCCTGGTTGGTTCTACCAACCGGGACCAAAGGCCCTGCGATGGCGCGGTGCGGTGGGATGTTTAGTCCCACCTCGCTAGTTGAGAGTGCTCGAGAGTGGTTTATAAGCGCTGCTGCGCCCACCCTCTCGAGCTCCTCTCAACTGCAGGCTTTCGGGCCTAAACTGTCACTGCTTGCCTGTGGGCCTACTGGGCCTGCCGCGGGCCTGAATCCTGGCCCATGGTTGGGTTTCTAGTCGTATTCAGGCCGTGGTGGCCGAGTAGGTGGCATTTTTTATATTTTTTCCAGTTTTTTTGTTTTCTTTTTTGCTTTATTTATTTTATTTTGTTTCTACTTATAGCAAAATACTTACTATTTTTCAGTGATTCTTTTTGCTTTTAGGTAATAAAAATTATAAACTTTCTGTTAGTGCCATTAGTTTTCCAATTTGAATTTTTTGAAATTTGTGTGAATCACTAGTTTGTGAATAACTTTACTATAAAAATAGATTTTTGAGTGATTGTTTTTCCTGCTATTTAATATTACTGTGTTTTATCATTAAATTCAATTTGGTAATTTTTAGGTTATTTGAAATGTCTGTTTTTATCAAAAATAGATTTTGTTATTTTAGTTGCTATTAAAGTTTCAAACAAATGAATTCTGAAGAGGTTGAAAGTTGGCATGGTATCATCATTTCACCCACATAGCATGTGCTAAAAAGTTGAGAGGGTTACGGCAAAAACTAGATGCACTTCGTGTACAAAACAGGCAATCTCTTTCGAAGTATCAGGGTTTCGAACGAAAACTCGTCTGTTACAAAGGGATTTCATTTTTTTGAACTTATTTGAACTCCAAACTTTTTGTGTGCTCAAAATGAACTATTCAAAGCCATATCATCAATTTTCAACCCTTTCTGACTTCATCTGTCTTCACTTTTTCTTCGCTTGTGTCCTTTGCTTATTGCGCCGTAACCATGGATATTCTTCATCGCTTAACAGGGTGCTTGGGTCAGCCTTGACTTTGAAGGGAGGAATTTCATGAAACTTTTCATAATCTTCAGACATGTCTGTCTTACCCTCCACTCCCACGATGTCTCTTTTCCCTGAAAGAACTATGTGGCGCTTTGGCTCATCGTATGATGTATTCGCTTCCTTATCTTTTCTTTTTCTCGGTTTGGTAGACATGTCCTTCACATAGAAAACCTGCGCCACATCATTGGCTAGGACGAATGGTTCGTCTGTGTACCCAAGATTGTTTAGATCCACTGTTGTCATTCCGTAATGTGGCTCTACCTGTACCCCGCCTCCTGACAGATTGACCCATTTGCACTTAAACAAAGGGACCTTAAAATCATGTCTGTAGTCAAGTTCCCATATGTCCACTATGTAACCATAATATGTGTCCTTTCCCCTCTTGGTTGCTGCATCAAAGCGGACACCGCTGTTTTGGTTGGTGCTCTTTTGATCTTGGGCGATCGTGTAAAATGTATTCCCATTTATCTCGTATCCTTTGTAAGTCAATACAGTCGAAGATGGTCCCCTGGACAACGAGTACAGCTCATCAGAAATAGTGTTGTCACCTCTGAGACGTGTTTCCAACCAACTGCCGAAAGTCCTGATGTGTTCACATGTAATCCAGTCGTCACACTACTCTGGGTGTTTGGAGCGCAGAATGTTCTTGTGTTCATCGACATACAGGGTCACCAAGGTAGAGTTCTGTAGAACTATGTAGTGTGCTTGCGACCAAGAATGCCCGTCCCTGCATATTATTGAGTCCCCTCCTAGCGTGCCTTTTCCTGTCAGTCTCCCCTCATACCGTGATTGAGGGAGACCAATCTTCTTAAGGTCAGGAGTGAAGTCAACACAAAACCCAATGACATCCTCTGTTTGATGGCCCATGGAGATGCTTCCTTCTGGCCTAGTGCGGTTACAGACATATTTCTTTAGGACTCCCATGAACCTCTCAAAGGGGAACATATTGTGTAGAAATACGGGGCCCAGAACGACAATCTCGTCGACTAGATGAACTAGGACGTGCGTCATGATATTGAAGAAGGATGGTGGGAACACCAGCTCGAAACTGACAAGAAATTGCGCCACATCACTCCTTAGCCTTGGTATGATTTCTGGATCGATCACCTTCTGAGAGATTGCATTGAGGAATGCACATAGCTTCACAATGGCTAATCGAACGTTTTCCGGTAGAACCCCCTCAATGCAACCGGAAGCAGTTGCGTCATAATCACGTGGCAGTCATGAGACTTTAGGTTCTGGAACTTTTTCTCTGCCATATTTATTATTCCCTTTATATTCGACGAGAAGCCAGACGGGACCTTCATACTGAGCAGGCATTCAAAGAAGATTTCCTTCTCTTCTTTGGTAAGAGCGTAGCTGGCACGACCTTCATACTGCTTTGGAGGCATGCCGTCTTTTTCATGCCAATGTTGCAGGTCCTCCCGTGCCTCCGGTGTATCTTTTGTCTTTCCATACATGCCCAAGAAGCCTAGCAGGTTCACGCAAAGGTTCTTTGTCATGTGCATCACGTCGATTGAAGAGCGGACCTCTAGGTCTTTCCAGTAGGGTAGGTCCCAAAATATAGATTTCTTCTTCCACATGGGAGCGTGTCCCTCAGCGTCATTCAGAACAGATAGTCCGCCGGGACCCTTTCCAAAGATTACGTGTAAATCATTGACCATAGCTAGTACGTGATCACCGGTACGCATGGCGGGCTTCTTCCGGTGATCTGCCTCGCCTTTGAAATGCTTGCCTTTCTTTCGACATTGATGGTTGGTCGGAAGAAATCGACGATGCTCCAGGTACACATTCTTTCTGCATTTGTCCAGGTATATACTTTCGGTGTCAGCTAAACAGTGCGTGCATGCGTGGTATCCCTTGTTTGTCTGTCCTGAAAGGTTACTGAGAGCAGGCCAATCATTGATGGTTACAAACAGCAACGCATGCAGGTCAAATTCCTCCTGTCTGTGCTCATCCCACACACGTACACCGTTTCCATTCCACAGCTGTAAAAGTTCTTCAACTAATGGCCTTAGGTACACATCAATGTCGTTGCCGGGTTGCTTAGGGCCTTGGATGAGTACTGGCATCATAATGAACTTCCGCTTCATGCACAGCCAAGGAGGAAGGTTATAGATACATAGAGTCACGGGCCAGGTGCTGTGATTGCTGCTCTGCTCCCCGAAAGGATTAATGCCATCCGCGCTTAAACCAAACCATACGTTCCTTGTGTCACCTGCAAACTCCTCCTGGTACTTTCTCTCGATTTTTCTCCACTGCGACCCGTCAGCGGGTGCTCTCAACTTCCCGTCTTTCTTACGGTCCTCTCTGTGCCATCGCATCAACTTCGCATGCTCTTTGTTTCTGAACAGACGTTTCAACCGTGGTATTATAGGAGCATACCACATCACCTTCACATGAACCCTCTTCCTGGGGGGCTCGCCGTCAACATCACCAGGGTCATCTCGTCTGATCTTATACCGCAATGCACCGCATACCGGGCATGCGTTCAAATCCTCGTACGCACCACGGTACAGGATGCAGTCATTAGGGCATGCATGTATCTTCTGCACCTCCAATCCTAGAGGGCATACGACCTTCTTTGCTGCGTACGTACTATCGGGCAATTCGTTATCCTTTGGAAGCTTCTTCTTCAATATTTTTAGTAGCTTCTCAAATCCTTTGTCAGGCACAGCATTCTCTGCCTTCCACTGCAGCAATTCCAGTACGGTACCAAGCTTTGTGTTGCCATCTTCGCAATTGGGGTACAACCCTTTTTGGTGATCCTCTAACATGCGATCGAATTTCAGCTTCTCCTTTTCACTTCCGCACTGTCTCCTTGCATCAACAATGACCCGACGGAGATCATCATCGGGCACATCGTCTGGTTCCTCTTGATCTTCAGCTTCCCCCATTGCAGCATCACCGTATTCAGGGGGCACATAGTTGTCATCGTCCTCTTCTTCTTCACTGTCTTCCATCATAACCCCTATTTCTCCGTGGCTGGTCCAAACATTATAGTGTGGCATGAAACCCTTCTCAAGCAGGTGGGTGTGAAGAATTTTTCGGACAGAGTAAGACTTCGTATTCCCACATATAGGGCATGGACAACACATAAAACCATTCTGCTTGTTTGCCTCAGCCACTTCGAGAAAATTATGCACGCCCTTAATGTACTCGGAGGTGCGTCTGTCACCGTACATCCATTGCCGGTTCATCTGCGTGCATTATATATAATTAAGTGTGTAAAAAACCGGCGACGAGAATTTTTTTCTTTTAGAAAGAAGATAGGAACAAGAAGCTCACCACGGTTATGCCGGCGACGAGATCGGCGCGGGCGATCGATGGCGGTGAAGACGGGGACGGGACGTGACGAACCGCTAAACCTAGACAAATCTTGAGGAAAATGGAGCTTGAAGGTCGAGCTTCGAGAGGAGAAAGCTTAACTAGTGTGGCTCGGGCATTTCATCAAACACCTCATGTGCATAGAAGGTGAGCTAGAGCACCACAAAGCTCTCCCCTCGCCGGCCAGAAAAAACAGAGCAGTGTGGAGTGCTCTGCTCGCCGGCGATGGGGTATATATAGCCACCTCATTGGTCCCGGTTCGTGCGTGGAACCGGGACTAAAGGCCCCCCTTCTGTCCCGGTTCAAGCCACGAACCGGGACCAATGGATGTGGGCCAGGAGCGAGGCCCATTGGTCCCGGTTCGTGCCAGGAACCAGGACAAATGGGTCCAGACGAACCGGGACCAATGCCCACGAGGCCCCGGCCGGCCCCCTGGGCGCATGAACTGGGACGTATGCCCCCCATGGGTCCCGGTTCGTGACTGAACCGGGACTAATGGGCTGGGCTGGCCCGAACCAAAGCCCTGTTTTCTACTAGTGAACAACGGCAACAAGCAAAACCTTATCAACACCTCCCATTCCCCTCACTATCGGAATAACTCTCTATGCCGACGGGCTCTATACCGTCGGCATAACCCTATGCCGACGGCAACAGTCGGCATAGGGTCATCGGCGTCGATTACGACGGCGTAGTCTTGTTAGACCGTCGGCATAGAAATGCCGTCGGCATAGATTACGCGTCGGCACAGCTGTTCCACCAGGCGTCGACTGACGGCACCATCAAAGACGGCCACGAATGAGGAGGCGACACGTGGCGCTTATAAGCCGACGACCTGGCCGTCGGCTTATATGGGCCACGTGTCACCTCCTGGGCCGTTCTGGTGGCCTCCTATCCTCCTATGCCAACGGCTGCCAGCCCAATGGACCTTTCCACCTGGTTGTGATAGCCAGCCCATAGCAACATCTTAGAACAAGGACTAGGCCCAACCCACCACTAGATTCTCTCCGTTTCGGCCCAACACGACCGTTCCCCCCTCCAGGTGCCGGCGACAGCACCGTCCATGAGGGGGCTCACACTCTGGAGACGCGTGCCGGGTGTTTGCACCCGCCACCACATTTTCAGATGCATAAGAGGGCCCAGCGCAAGACCTGGCAGCATAGCTATCCCCCAAGTCCCTCGTCCCGTCTAACCCTGGCACAGTTGACCGGCGGATCTAGGCCTTTGACTTTCGCCGGACGGGGTTTGACCGATGGACCTTTTCACCTGGTTGTGAACGGCCAGCCCATAGGTATACTTCCGATCAAGGTTCGGACCCAACCCACCGCAAGATTCCCTCCGTGTCAGCCCGATGTAGCCGTTTCCACCCGCCATGCGACGGCGGCATCGACGTCCGTGAGGGGGGGCACACCCCGGAGACGCGTATTGCCTCTTTAAACATCCCACCACACCTTAAGACATGTATGAGCACCCGACGCGATGCTTTGATGGCATTGCTACCCCCCTATGCACCCCGTCCCGCCTAACCCTGACCCCGTTGACCCGAAGATCCACGCCTTTGACTTTTGCGGGACGAGCTTTGACCAATGGACCTTTCCACCTGGTTGTGATATGCCAGCCCCTAGCAACATCTTAGAACAAGGACTAGGCCCAACCCACCACTAGATTCTCTCCGTGTCGACCCGACGCGACGTTTCCCCCCTCCAGGTGCCAGCGGCGGCGCCGTCCGTGAGGGGGGTCACACACTCCGGAGACGCGTGCCGGGTGTTTGCACGCCACCACATTTCCAGATGCGTAAGAGGGCCCACCCGCAAAACAACATGAGGTCACATTACTAACATACCCAAAAACAAATACAAACGACATACTCATAATCTATGGAAAATTCTACACCAAATCGATATATAATTTATGTATGTTTATGTTTAGATAAGACACATTTAAGATAACCAAAAATTAATTTGGAAAAAAAATTAAATCAATAAAAAATCAGAAAACATATAAAAACAAAGATATGCCGACGGCAAGGCCGTCGGCATAGCTATGCCCTGCATCAATTAGGTACGCCCAACCGACGTGCCTCGGATCGATGATGTGGCACGTGCCGCAGATCGATGACGTGGCACGTGCCGCGGATCGATGACGTGGACATAGGCTATGCCGACGGTTTTGCCGTCGGTATACCTATGACGATGGTCGCCGTTGGAGCTGTCGGCATAGCTCTGACGGCGTCAGCCCGCCGTCCATCCCCGGGTCGCCTAGGTCTCCTTCTATGCCGCCGGCTACCGTCGGCATAGATGCATTTATACCGATGGCCTTTGTATGCCTACTGCTGCCGTCAGAATAGTCCAGGGGATGCCGACGGTCTATCTACGCCTACGGCTTTCCCCAGGCCGTCGGCATATCTCCGACTATGCCGATGGCCCCGACAAAAAGCCGTCGGCATAGAAAAGGCCGTCGGCCTAGAGCTTTATTCCGGTAGTGCCTTGTTTGTGTTAGGCAAGATCAGAAATGGTACCTTATCAACACCTCCCCTTCGACTTGTCGCGACCTGCATGAACTCCAAACCCTATCTCCCCAACTCCAACATTGCTCGTTTCCGGTCACATGTCATTTGTAGCCATTGAACCATCAATGCTCATGCGTTGCGATAGGAGAAACTTTGACGTGTATCCAAATCTATTTGCAAACATTCACAATTCATGAAAATTCTACGTGCAAAATAGACATGTGTTTCAATTGACACTATAAAATAAATTTGAGTTTGTGTGGTATTCGAGAGTTTACATGTCGTAGCTCCTAGTCAGTTTGCTTCTGACTCCCTTATCTTCAATTTGGTGTGAAATCCCTGGGTTGCGCTAGTCAAAGAAAACAGTAAATGTTACTATTTAAATATGTAGCATTTGGCTTATAAAGTTTTCATCAAGTTATCGATCAAATATATGGCACTCCGTAGATACACAAAGAGCGGTCAAAATTTTATTGTTGAATTTGGATCAATAAAAACTTCCTTGAGCTGACTCTGTCGTATTAATACTTCCGACAATACTTCCGACAAATAGAGGGATTGAACCGAATCCAGGTGGGTACGTGGGCTCTTGACCATCAGCATCCCACTTGGCTGACTCTACACCATGAACATGTATGTTGCCAGTGTCGTCCCTACGAATTTGAGGTCCTAGAATGAAATGAAAAATGGGACCCTAAAATTTTGGAATTTATAAGAATTATAGTAACTAAATTATAGTATAACTTAATTGGTGTTATTTCGTACATATTTAGATATATATCTAGTATTCTGCAAAATTGTAAAGATTGTACTGAAACAATAAACCGATGAAATATTCTATGGAAAAGTGTTATGATAAATAATGATTTTTTAATATAATCAGTGCAACAACTAGACGAGCTAAAGTAAAGGTGGAGAGAAGAAAAGAACAATGGCAACTTCGATGGAAGATGGTCATTCTTGTTCAATACCATCATTGAAAGCCTTAATTTGAGGGAGATAGACCTTATTATCGACGGACAGTTCACGTGGGCGAACACGCTGCCAATTCCGACATATGAGAAGTTGGATCGGGTGCTTACAAGTGTTGATTGGGAACAAAAATTTCCATTGGTAACGGTGCAAGCGTTACAAAGGGCCATTTCCGATCACACACCCCTGCTGGTTGATTCAGGGGAGGCGACACATATAGGAAACTGATGGAAATATGCCCTAGAGGCAATAATAAAGTTGTTATTATTTTATATTTCCTTGTTCATGATAAAGGTTTATTATTCATGCTAGAATTGTATTGACCGGAAACTCAAATACATGTGTGAATACATAAACAAATACCGTGTCCCTAATGAGCCTCTAATAGACTAGCTCGTTGATCAAAGATGGTTAAGGCTTCCTAACCAAAGACATGAGTTGTCATTTGATAACGGGATCACATCATTAGGAGAATGATGTGATGGACAAGACCCATCCATTAGCTTAGCATATGATCGTTCTATTTATTGCTACTGCTTTCTTGAATGTAAAATACATGTTCCCCAGACCATGAGATCATGCAACTCCCGGAGGCCGGAGGAATACCTTGTGTGCTATCAAATGTCACAACGTAACTGGGTGATCATAAAGATGCTCTACAGGTATCTCCGAAGGTGTCTGTTGAGTTGGCATGGATCGAGACACGGATTTGTCACTCCGTGTTTCGGAGAGGTATCTCTGGGCCCTCTCGGTAATGCACATCACAGAAGCTTGCAAGCAAAGTGACTAAGGAGTTAGTTACAGGATGATGTATTACGGAACGAGTAAAGAGAGTTGCCGGTAATGAGATTGAACTAGGTATGGAGATACCAACGATCAAATCTCGGGCAAGTAACATACCGATTGATAAAGGGAATTGTGTATGTTGTCATTGCGGTTCGACCGATAAGATCTTCATGGAATATGTAGGAACCAATATGGGCATCCAGGTTCCGCTATTGGTTATTGACCGGAGAGTCGTCTCGGTCATGTCTACATCATTCCCGAACCCGTAGGGTCCGCACGCTTAACGTTCGTTGACGATATAGTGTTATATGAATTGGTGACCGGATGTTGTTCAGAGTCCCGGATGAGATCACTAACATGACGAGGAGCTCCGGAATGGTCTGGAGGTAAAGATTGATATATAGGACGATGGTATGCGGACATCGGAAGAGTTTCGGAGTGCATCGGGTAGTCATCGGGGCTCCGGAAGGGGTTCCGGACAACCCCAGGAAGTGTATGGGCCTAATGGGCCAAAGGGAGGGACAGACCAGCCCACTATGCGGCTGGCGCACCCCTCTCCCTGGCAGACCGGCCCTAGGGGAAGGAAAGGGGAGGGGTGGCCCCTCCTGCCTTTCCCTCCTCGTGAGAGAAAGGAAAGGAGAAGGGGGGGCGCCACCTCCTCCTGCCTTCCTCCCGCACTCAAATAAGGGAAGGGGGTCGAATTGGGGGAGACCCCAATTAGGATTTGGCCTACTTGGGGGCGCCCCTTGGCTGCTCCCTCCTCCCCCCACCTACATATATACGCGGGGGGGAAGGGCGCCACACATAACCACAACAATTGCTTAGCCGTGTGCGGCGCCCCCCTCCACAGTTCCGTCCCTTGGTCATATTCTTGCAGTGCTTAGGCAAAGCCCTACGGAGATAGCATCACCATCACCATTACCACGCATCCACTACCTCATCATCTTGCTGGATCAAGAAGTCGAGGACGTCACCGAGCTGAACGTGTGCTGAACGCGGAGGTGTCGTACGCTCGGTGCTCGGTCGGTTGGATTGCGAAACTGTTCGACTACTTCAACCGCGTTGTTCTAACGCTTCCGCTTACGGTCTACGAGGGTACGTAGACACACTCTCCCCATCTCGTTGCTATGCATCTCCATGGATAGATCTTGCGTGTGCGTAGAATTTTTTTTGTTTTCCATGCAATGTTCCCCAAAAGTGGCATCATGAGCCAGATCTATGTGCAGATGATATGCACGAGTAGAACACAAAGTGTTGTGGGCGGTGATGTTCATACTGCTTACCACCAACGTCTTATTTTGATTCGGCGGCATTGTGGGATGAAGCGGCCCGGACTAACCTTACATGTCCACGTACATGAGACCGGTTCCACCGACTCACATGCAACTTATTTTGCATAAAGGTGGCTGGCGGGTGTCTGTTTCTCCTACTTTAGTTGAATCGAATTTGACTACGGCCGGTCCTTGAAGAAGGTTAAAACAGCAAACTTGATAAATCACCGTTGTGGTTGTTTTTCCGTAGGTAAGAACGGTTCTTGCTTAAAACCCGTAGCAGCCACGTAAAACTTGAACAACAAGTAGAGGACGTCTAACTTGTTTTTGCAGGGTATGCTGTGATATGATATGGTCAAGACATGATGTGATATACGGTGTTGTATGAGATGATCATGTTTTGTAATATATATTGACAGCCAGCAGGAGCCTTATGGTTGTCTATTTATTGTATGGAATGCAAGCGCCATGTAATTGCTTTACTTTATCACTATGCGTTAGCAATAGTTGTAGAAGTAATAGTTGGCGTGACGACCACGTGACGACACGTTGATGGAGATCAAGATGATGGAGATCATGGTGTCATGCAGGTGACGATGGAGATCATGACGATGCTTTGGAGATGGAGACCAAAAGCACAAGATGATGATGGCCATATCATGTCACATATTTTGATTGCATATGATGTTTATCCTTTATGCATCTTATTTTGCTTAGAACAACGGCAGCATTATAAGATGATCCCTTCACTAAAATTTCAAGATAAAAGTGTTCTCTCTGAGTATGTACCGTTGCTAAAGTACGTCGTTTCGAAGCACCTCGTGATGACCGAGTGTGATAGATTCTACGTTCACATACAATGGGTGTAAGCCAGTTTTACACAACCAGAATATCTTGGTTAAACTTGACGAGCCTAGCATGTACACTGGAGACCGAAAGGTTGAAACACTGGAGACCGAAAGGTCGAACATGAGTCATATAGTAGATATGATCAACATGGAGATGTTCACCACTGATGACTACCCCATCTCACATGATGATCAGACATGGGTTAGTTGATTTGGATAATGTATCACTTAGATAACTTGAGGGATGTTAATTTAAGTGGGAGTTCAATTGTAATTTGATTAATTGAACTTAATTTATCATGAACTTAGTCCTGATAGTATTTGCAAATTATGTTGTAGATCAATAGCTCGTGTTGTAGCTCCCCCGTTTTTGATACGTTTCTAGAGAAAACTTAGTTGAAAGATGATGGTAGCAATCACACGGACTGGGTCCGTAACTTGAGGATTATCCTCATTGCTGCACAAAAGAATTATGTCCTTGATGTACCACTAGGTGACAGACCTGTTGCAGGAGCTGATGCAGACGTTATGAATGTTTGGCATGATCAATCTGATGACTACTTGATAGTTTAGTGCACCATGATTTACGGCTTAGAATCGGGACTCCAAAGACGTTTTGAACGCCATGGAACATATGAGATGTTCCAAGAACTGAAATTGGTATTTCAGGCTCACGCCCGTGTTGAGAGTTATGAGACCTCTGACAAGTACTTTGCCGATAAGATGGTGGAGAACAGCTCAGCTAGTGAGCATGTGCTCAGAATGTCTGGGTGCTACGATCGCTTGAATAAAGTGGGAATTAATCTTCCAGATAAGATAGTGTTTAAAAGATTTCTCCAGTCACTATCACCAAGCTACTAGAGCTTCGTGATGAAACTATAATATGCAAGGAATGACGAAAACGATTCCCAAGCTCTTCGCGATGCTAAAATCGATGGAGGTAGAAATCAAGAAAGAGTATCAAGTGTTGATGGTTAATAAAACCACCAGTTTCAAGAAAAAGGGCAAGGGGAAGAAAGGAAACTTCAAGAAAAACGGCAAGCAAGTTGCCGCTCCCATGAAGAAGCCCAAAGCTGGACCCAAGCCTGAAACTGAGTGCTTCTACTGCAAAGAGAATGGTCACTGGAAGCGGAATTACCCCAAATATTTTGCAGATAAGAAGGATCGCAAAGTGAACAAAAGTATATTTGATATACATGTTATTGATGTGTACCTCACTAGTGCTCGTGGCAGCGTTTGGGTATTTGATACCGATTCAATTGCTAATATTAGTAACTTGAAGCAGGAGCTGCAGAGTAACAGAGACTAGCTGAGGGCGAGGTGACGATATGTGTTGGAAGTGTCTCCAAGATTGATATGATCAATATCGACACGCTCGTAATACCTTCGGGATTAGTATTAAACCTAAATAATGGTTATTTGCTGCTTGTGTTGAGCATAAAACATTATATCTGGATATTGTTTATTGCAAGACGGTTATTCATTTAAGTCAGAGAATAATGGTTATTCTGTTTATATGAATAATATCCCTCGTGATCATGCACCCTTGTGAATGGTTTATTCTTGTTGAATCTCGATCGTAGTGATACACATATTCATAATATTGATGCCAAAAGATGCAAAGTTGATAATGATAGTGCAACATACTTGTGGCACTGTCGTTTAGGTCATATTGGTGTAAAGCGCATGAAGAAACTCCATGCGGATGGAATTTTGGAATCTCTTGATTATGAATCATTTGATACTTGCGAACCATGCCTCATGGGCAAGATGACTAAAACTCCGTTCTCCGGAACAATGGAGCAAGCGACTGATTTATTGGAAATAATACATACCGATGTATGCGGTCCAATGAATGTTGAAGCACACGGCGGGTATCATTATTTTCTAACCTTCACATATGATTTGAGTAGGTATGGGTATGTCTACTTGATGAAACACAAGTCTGAAACATTTGAAAAGTTCAAAGAATTTCAGAGTGAAGTAGAGAATCATCGTAACAAGAAAATAAAGTTTCTACGATCTGATCGCGGAGGCGAATATTTGAGTTACGAGTTTGGCCTTCATTTAAGAAAATGTGTAATTGTTTCAAAACTCACGCCATCTGAAACACCACAGCGTAATGGTGTGTCGGAATGTCGTAACCATACTTTATTAGATATGGTGCATTCTATGATGTCTCTTACCGATTTACCACTATCATTTTGGGGTTATGCATTAGAGACAGTTGCATTCACGTTAAATAGGGCACCGTCTAAATCCGTTGAGATGACACCGTATGAACTGTGGTTTGGCAAGAAACCTAAGCTGTCGTTTCTTAAAGTTTGGGGATGCGACGCTTATGTGAAAAAGCTTCAGCCTGATAAGCTCGAACCCAAAGTGGAGAAGTGCGTCTTCATAGGATACCCTAAAGAAACAATTGGGTACACCTTCTACCACAGATCCGAAGGCAAGATCTTTGTTGCCAAGAATTGGTCCTTTCTAGAGAAGGAGTTTCTCTCGAAAGAAGTGAGTGGGAGGATAGTAGAACTTGATGAGGTAATTGTACCTTCTCTCGAATTGGAAAGTAGCTCATCAGAGAAAACCGTTCACGTGATGCCTACACCAATAAGAGAGGAAGATAATGATAAAGATCATGAAGCTTCAGATCAAGTTACTGTTGAACCTCGTAGGTCGATCAGAGTATGTTCCGCACCAGTGGTACGAAAATCCTGTTCTGGAAGTAATGTTGTTAGACAACAACGAACCTACAAACTATAAAGAAGCTATGATGAGCCCAGATTCCGACAAATGGCTTGAGGCCATGAAATCTGAGATAGGATCCATGTATGAGAACAAAGTGTGGACTTTGGTGGACTTGCCCGATGATCGGCAAGCCATTGAGAATAAATGGATTTTTAAGAGGAAGACATATGATGATGGTAATATTACTGTCTACAAAGCTTGACTTGTCGCGAAAGGTTTTCAACAAGTTCAAGGGGTTGACTACAATAAGACTTTCTCACCCGTAGCGATGCTTAAGTCTGTCCGAATCATGTTAGCAATTGCCGCATTTTATGATTATGAAATCTGGCAAATGGATGTCAAAACTACATTCCTTAATGGATTTCTTAAAGAAGAGTTGTATGTGATGCAACCAGAAGGTTTTGTCGATCCTAAGGGTGCTAACAAAGTGTGTAAGCTCCGGCCATCCATCTATGGACTGGTGCAAGCATCTCGGAGTTGGAATATACGCTTTGATGAGGTGATCAAAGCATACGGTTTTATACAGACTTACGGTGAAGCATGTATTTACAAGAAAGTGAGTGGGAGCTCTGTAGCATTTCTGATATTATATGTGGACGATATATTCTTGGTTGGAAATGATATAGAATTTCTGGATGGCATAAAGGGATACTTGAATAAGAATTTTTAAATAAAAGACCTCGGTGAATCTACTTACATATTGGACATCAAGATCTATAGGGATAGATCAAGACACTCAATAAGACTTTCACAAAGTATATACCTTGACAGGATTTTGAAGGAGTTCAAAATGGATCAGTCAAAGAAGGAGTTCTTGCCTGTATTGTAAGGTGTGAAGTTGAGTAAGACTCAAAGCCCGACCACGGCAGAAGATAGAGAGAGAATGAAAGTCATTCCCTATGCCTCAGCCATAGGATCTGTTTTGTATGCCATGCTGTGTACCACACCTGATGTGTGCCTTACCACGTGTCTGGCAGAGGGGGTACAAGAGTGATCCAGGAGTGGATCACTGGACAGCAGTCAAAATTATACTTAGTAACTAAAGGACTAAGGAAATGTTTCTCGATTATGGAGGTGATAAAGAGTTCGTCGTAAAGGGTTATGTCGATGCAAGCTTTGACACCAATCTGGATATCTCTGAGTAGCAAACCGGATACGTATAATGGAGCAGTCATTTGGAATAGTTCCAAGTAAAGCGTGATAGCAACATCTACAGTATGACATAAGGATTTGCAAAGTACACATGGGTCTGAATATTGCAGACCCATTGACTAAAATTCTCTCTCATGGGCAAAACATGATCACACCTTAGAACTCTTTGAGTGTTAATCACATGGTGATGTGAACTAGATTATTGACTCTAGTGAACTCTTTGGGTGTTAATCACATGGCGATGTGAACTAGATTATTGACTCTAGTGCAAGTGGGAGACTGATGGAAATATGCCCTAGAGGCAATAATAAAGTTGTTATTATTTTATATTTCCTTGTTCATGATAAAGGTTTATTATTCATGCTAGAATTGTATTGACCGGAAACTCAAATACATGTGTGAATACACAAACAAATACCGTGTCCCTAGTGAGCCTCTAATAGCTCATTGATCAAAGATGGTTAAGGTTTCCTAACCATAGACATGAGTTGTCATTTGATAACGGGATCACATCATTAGGAGAATGATGTGATGGACAAGACCCATCTGTTAGCTTAGCATATGATCATTCTGTTTATTGCTACTGCTTTCTTGAATGTCAAATACATGTTCCCCCAGACCATGAGATCATGCAACTCCCGGATACCGGAGGAATACCTTGTGTGCTATCAAACGTCACAACGTAACTAGGTGCTCATAAAGATGCTCTACAGGTATCTCCGAAGGTGTTTGTTGAGTTAGCATGGATCGAGACTGGGATTTGTCACTCTGTGTTTCAGAGAGCTATCTCTGGGCCCTCTCGGTAATGCACATCACAGAAGCTTGCAAGCAAATTGACTAAGGAGATAGTTACAAGATGATGTATTACGGAACGAGTAAAGAGACTTGCCGGTAACAAGATTGAACTAGGTATGGAGATACCGACGATCGAATCTCGGGCAAGTAACATACCGATGGACAAAGGGAATTGTGTATGTTGTCATTGCGGTTCGACCGATAAGATCTTCGTGGAATATGTAGGAAGCAATATGGGCATCCAGGTTCCGCTATTGGTTATTGACCGGAGAGGCGTCTAGGTCATGTCTACATCATTCCCGAACCTGTAGGGTCCGCACACTTAACGTTCGTTGACGATATAGTGTTATATGAGTTATATGAATTGGTGATCGAATGTTGTTCGGAGTCCCGGATGAGATCACGAACATGACGAGGAGCTCCGGAATGGTCCGAAGGTAAAGATTGATATATAGGACGATGGTATTCGGACACCGAAAGAGTTTCGGAATGCACCGAATTGAGGGAGACCCCAAGTAGGATTCGGCCTACTTGGGGGCGCCCCTTGGCTGCTTCCTCCTCCCCCCACCTATATATATACCGGGGGGGGGGCACACATAACCACAACAATTGCTTAGCCGTGTGCGGCGCCCCCCTCCACAGTTCTGTCCCTCGGTCATATTCTTGCAGTGCTTAGGCGAAGCCCTGTGGAGATAGCATCACCATCACCGTCACCACGCCGTCGTGCTGCCGGAACTCATCCACTACCTCGTCGTCTTGCTGGATCTAGAAGTCGAGGACCTCACCGAGCTGAACGTGTGCTGAACGCGGAGGTGCCGTACGTTCGGTGCTCGGTCGGTTGGATCGCGAAGCTGTTCGACTACTTCAACCGCGTTGTTCTAACGCTTCCGCTTACGGTCTACGAGGGTACGTAGACACACTCTCCCCCTCTTGTTTCTATGCATCTCCATGGATAGATCTTGCGTGTGCGTAGAATTTTTTTTGTTTTCCATGCAACGTTCCCCAAAAGAAACAAGAATTCCTTCTCTTTTGAACTGAGCTTTGTTTGAGAGAGAGGGATTTCTAGATATCATCACAAGGGAATGGGCTAAGGACTGTGGTGGTCGATCGAATGTCGAAAGGTGGCAGAACAAGATCAGACACCTGCGAAAAATTTTGAGGGGTCGGGCCAGGAACGAAAGCGGGATTTATAAATAGGAAAAGGAGAGACTTATTCGATTAATTGAAGTGCTAGACCTCAAAGCGGAGTCTACCCTGCTTCATGTAACTGAACAGGCCGCAAAGTCTGAGGCAGAACAAAATTTGCATGCTCTCCTTATAGAAGAAGAAATGAAATGGGCTCTAAGGGCTAAAGTACGTAAAGTCATCCAAGAGGATGACAACACTTTGTTTTTCCACATGATTGCAAATGGCAAGCATAGAAAGAAGAAAATCATCTAGTTAGAACAGGATGAAGGTACGGTAGTGGGGCATGAGAACCTCAAACTGTATACTGCAAATTATTATAAACAACTCTTTGGGCCTCCCGAGGACAACTTTGTGTCGCTCGACGAGCTAGCAGTTGGGGATATACCCCAGTTACGGTCAGACAAAAATGAGATTTTGTCTGCGCCGTTTACTGAGAAAGAGGTGTTTGAGACTATTTCACAAATGAAGCAGAATAAGGCACCTGGACCAGATGGTTCCCAGCAGAGTTTTACAAGAAATGTTGGCACATCATAAAAGGTGACCTTCTGCCGATGTTCCATGATCTGTTTAACGGCCACCTGCAGCTCTTTCATCTCAACTTTGGAACGATTACGCTGTTACCAAAGAAGGAGGAGGCAGTGCGTATTGAGCAGTTCAGGCCTATTTGTCTCTTAAATGTGAGTTCAAAATATTCACAAAAGTTGGTACGAATAGACTGACACGGATTGCCCATTCGGTGGTACAATCGAGTCAAACCGCTTTTCATGCTGGGAAGACATATCCTTGAAGGGGTGGTTGTCTTACACGAAACTCTACATGAAATTCACTCGAAGAAACTAGATGGGGTGATCTTCAAGGTGGATTTTGAGAAAGCGTATGATAAGGTCAAATGGCCCTTCCTCCAGCAAGCCATGCGTATGAAAGGGTTCAATGAAGCCTGGAGGAACCAGGTAGATTCCTTCATTAAACAGGGTAGCGTGGGGATTAAAGTCAATGATGACACGGGTCATTATTTTTAGACACATAAGGGCTTAAGACAGGGAGATCCAATGTCTCCTATTCTGTTCAACATAGTGGCAGACATGTTGGCAGAGGGCCAAGGAGAATGTCCAGGTAGGCGGACTCGTACCTCATCTGGTTGATGGAGGAGTTTCCATACTACAATACACTGATGACACGATTATATTCATGGAACATGACCTCGCAAAAGCGAGAAATATGAAATTAGTGCTTTGTCTTTTTGAGCAATTGTCTGGGCTAAAATTCAATTTTAACAACAGTGAATTGTTCTGCTTTGGGAGGGCCAAAGAGGAACAAGATGCATATAAACAATTGTTCGGATGTGAAATGGGGTCCTTGCCGTTTAGTTATCTTGGAACCCCAATTCACCATCGTCCACTTACAAATAAAGAATGGAAGTGTATTGAGGATTGATTTGAGAAAAAGCTAAGTTGCTAGAAGGGCAAGCTTTTATCTTATAGAGGTCGGCTCGTGTTGATCAACTCTGTGTTGACTAGTATGCCGATGTTCCTACTATCTTTCTTTGAGGTACCCATAGGGGTACGAAAAAGATTAGATTTCTATCGATCCACCTTTTTCTGGCAAAGCGACGATATTAAGACGAAATATAGATTGACCAAATGGGATATTATTTGTAGACCAAAAAAGACCAAGGGGGGCTTGGGATTGAGAACTTGGAAATAAAAAATAAATGCCTACTGATTAAATGGCTTTTTAGGCTATCGAAGGAAACTGAGGGTATGTGGGCTCAGATTCTTTGTAACAAATACTTACAAACCAAAACTCTGGCCCATGCACCAGAAGGCCGAATGACTCACTGTTCTGGAAGGGGCTAATGCGGACGAAGGAAACCTTTTTTCCCAGAGCTAAATTTGTTGTAGGCAATGGTGCGACAACAAGATTTTGGGAAGATACATGGTTAGGGGAGATGCCTTTAGCCTTACAGTATCCCTCTTTGTACAATATTGTACATTGTAAGGAGGATTACGTGGCTACAGTATTACAATCTGTCCCACTAAACATCCAGTTCAGGCGATCTGTAGTGGGAGAGCGTTGGAACTCCTGGTTGCATCTGGTGTGAAGGCTGATGGATGTTCAACTATCAGACCAAACAGATGTGTTTCAATAGAAATTAAGTAGAAGCGATGTGTTCACGGTGAAATCCATGTACCTAGATCTAATTAATTCTGGCCCAATCCCGCGATCGATTCATATTTGGAGAATTAAAGTTTCACTGAGAATTAAAATCTTCATGTGGTTTGTTCACAAGGAGGTGATTATCACCAAAGATAACTTACTGAAGCGAAGATGGGTAGGTAGTCCACGTTATTGTTTTTATGACAACGATGAAATGATACAGCACATATTCATTGCTTGCCCTCTTGCTAAGTTGTTATGGCATACGATACATATAGCCTTTAACATTACCCCTCCAGCGAGCATTAACATGTTGTTTGGGACGTGGCTTGCTGGAGTGGAACCAGTTAGTGCGGGACGTATTCGGATAGGAATATCCGCATTACTTTGGGCTATATGGAACTGTAGAAATGATATGATCTTTAACAAACAAAGTCTTATAAACTTTTTGCAGGTTATTCACAGAGCTACAACTTGGATCCGTACGTAGTCGTCACTAACTTGTTTGGACTCCAGGGAGCCTTTGGTTACTGGGTGCAACCGATGTGAGACGGTCGCATGGGCTATCTACAGCCGGTTTGGACGGCGGTCTATTAATAGGATAGGTATTTAGCCATCTAATCTTTTTACGTCGCCGGTTGTTGCTTTATTTATTTATTTTTACCTTTTGCGATCCGTTTGCGAGCTGTACTGAGTTACAGACTTTGTTTGGTTTGGATTTTAATAAGATGGCCGCATGCATCAATATGATGCAGAGGCTCGGGGTCATCCTCCTTTTAAAAAAAAAACTGGTGAACAATAAATTGATCAATGATTTGATGGAGTCTTGACTTACAGTCAGGATGGGGCTTCCGATCTTACCTGATGGAATCACGGCTTGACTATGATGTTACAAGTACAGTCTCAATGGAGAAACACTTCTGGATTCTCCAAAAAAAAAATGGAGAAACAGTTCTGAAACCGAAAATGAAGAGTTCAAGTCCATGTCCCAATTGAACAACACAAGTAATTCAGGTACTGATATATAAGAGCAGAGCAGGAAGTTACTTACATTGGCAGCCGCGCAGGCCCCAAGAATCAAGGTTTCGGCGCGTCTCTCTTGGTTTCTCTTAGATCGGCGGCAGCGTGCTGACAGATGCTCGGCCATGGTCAGCCTGTACCACGGCAGCACACACGCGCTCGACGGCGGCCATGGCGTCACACAAGAGCTTCTTAGACGGCTTCGTTGTTCGGATGACCGCTCCTCGCCACAGGCGTTGCCGGCTCACCAGCAACATATTATTTCCCTCATAGGTCATCATCCATCCATCTTCCTTCTTTTGAGATTTCACCACCGGCATATCTTTTCCCTATTAGGTCATCATCAATTCATCTTTCGCCTCAATTTTAATTTCTTTGCCCACCCTTGCCTATTGATTTCAACTTGCAGTCCTATTTAAATTGGTCTATAGCGAGGTGGGATTATGTAATAGGTGACCAAACCCACACTTTTTCACAGAATCATGGGTTAGCTCAGTTGGAAGCCCCGTTCTAACTAAACAACAGTTCACAAGTTCGACCTTTGTCACAAGAACTTTTTTCGCCTCCTCTCATCAGCCTGCACGCTCGATTGTTTGCTGAATTTTTTTATGGGCTGAGGCCCATGCTAGCTCGTTTGGGCGTACCGGCAGAATTTTTTTTGCCTCCTCTCGTCAGCCTGCACGCTCTATTGTTTGCTGAATTTGTTTGATGGGCTGAGGCCCATGCTAGCTCGTTTGGGTGTACCGAGCTTAGTTGGGACAGTAGCGGAAGGATTGTTCTCTCGTTCGAACGACCTACGAGAAGTCACGTAAGTTACTCAAAAAAAAAAAAGAGAAGTCATGCACGGACCGACGAAAATTATCAGTACGGACGAAAATTAGGGAGGAAAGAAACGTTATCCCTTTATTAGTAGGTATAGATAGATATGGATATATGTTTCTTTTATGTGGATGGTATATAATCTTGTCGGTTAATGTATCCTCAGACTTTTAGTAGATAATATCGCACATTGATGCGTGTATATGGTAACTAATCACGATCGCATATCATTCCTAACCAGGAATATCTCACATAATCCATATGTACTTATGTACTGCCATAACTTTGCGATCTGCAAATTGCATCACAAGTCTCTCGTTCTTGTGTATATATGGAATGTATCCATCGATATACCCTTTCAATCATAAATTAGCGCGTATATCCTACTACTAGTTATTTTAGACTGTACCCTCCATCTATATATTGAGGCAGGATGGGGTCGTGGCCATTGCCTCAGGTTGTGCCTTAACTATCTCATAGTCTCGTATACACTTCACTGAAAATATGAAGATGGGCATCATGGACACGATTGCTCCTCTTCTCACCGGGCTTCGTCACTATCATATTGTTTGTATCCTTGCAGCCAGTCCTTTCTCCTTCAAAAGTTCAAAACTATTCTTCCCCTATGTACATAAGATACTTGCCGATTGTACACTGATGACCATATAATATTGCATGCGTTACAGGTCGTCTTGAGCCCAAGAGCACCTTAGAAGATGGCCATGCCAACATGACTATGGTGGTCTCATCCTTAGCTGAGAGCAAATTTACCGTGAAATTGTGTGTTGATAGGGAATGTAGAGACAAAGGTGAACCTTGGATGACTACGTGCGTCTGCTGCCTCACTGCGGAGGGAACACCGTGTTTTCATTCCCGCGAGGAGTGCCAGAAACACTGCCCAAGCTCACCACCCATACAGGCAAATAAGGGTGTGCATTACTAGAATATAGTATAAATTAGCCTATTTGAATAAATAATGTATTCCCTCAGTTCCAGATTAATGGTCGTTGATTTAGTACAACTTTGTATTTAATCAACGACAATTAATATGGATCGAAGGAAGTTTTGGTTGATGCACATGGCATGTTTTCACGAGTGTATATCTATGCAAACTGAGTCATGGGCCAGTATCTATCTATCTTTTTTTCGCTGCCTACTAAGTAGTACCGTGCGTTTCATCGTCCATCATTCCATCTCACCTCTCGTACATCACCGCAAACCCTACCCTATATCCCTTCTGTCTCGCCTAAAGCTTTTTCGAATGTTGTAGAGTACTGGCCGGGCCGTTCTTAGCACGCACTCGCACTTTTGGTGGTACCTGTGTACGATGCGTTCTTCTCTTCTTTTTTTTCCATTTTCTCTTTCACTTTTTTTTCCTTCACGGGTTTCTTCGGTTTTTTTTCGCCCTTTTTGTTTTATTCCTTGTTTTTACTTCATTTTCTTGTCTTTCTTTTTTCTTCACTTTTTGTTTCTTTCTAGGTTTCCTTTGGTTTTTCTTGTTTTCAATGTTTCCTTTTCTTTATTTGCACTGGTTTTCTTGTTTTCTTTTTCTTTTTTCTTCGGTTTTCTTTTGTTTCTTCCCTGGATTTTTTCATTATTCTTCGGTTTTCTTTTGTTTTTTTGTCAGTTTTCTTTGTTTTTATGTTTTTTTCTTGGTTTTATCATTTTTCGTTTTACTTCAACACATGTCTATTTTTTCAGTGCTCAATGTACATTTTCAGTGTACACGCGAAACATTTTTTTGATGCACTTTGTATATTTCTCAAAGAAGTACATTTTTTTCTTAAAAGCATGTTAAGAACACTTTTTCGAATGCATGCTCAACATTTCTTCAAATAGTAATAAACTTTCTTTGAACTACGCATACATTTCCTAAATACATGATTAGCATCTTTTCAAACATATGTTTTGATATTTAGTTCTTCCATACACATTAGTACATTTTCATATACATCAGGAACATTTTTGTATACACATTTTTTTTAAATACATGATCAATATTTTTCATATACACTATATATTTTTTGTATACTTTTTCATATACATGAGAACCATTTCTATACACATTTTATATTTTCAAATGTTTGATTAACATATTTCAAATACCTGCTCAACATTTTTCAAATGCTTGATTAATATTTTAAATACATGATCAACTTTTTCCATATACATTATGTATATTTTTAGTATACATGAGAAACCTTTTTTCTTTACACATTTACATTTTTCAAATGCTTGATTAAGATTTCTCAAATACTTGTTTATATTTTTTTAAATGCTTGATTAACACGTTTTAAAATACATGGTCAAGTTTTTTCATACACATTGTATTTTTTAATACATTTTTCGTATACAGAGAAACATTTTTTCTGTACACATTATATATTTTTCAAATCCTTGATTAACATTTTTCAAATGTTTAATGTAAAGTCTTTTTTATAATATATAAATTTATGAGATTTGGTAGTATAAACAACAATAAAAAAAGGAAGCAAAAAACAAAAAGAACACGAGATTGTGAAATAGGGCCCCGCGCGCACGGTGATGTGGACATTGCCTCTACAGATATGACCAAAAATATTGTCCGTATATACAATAATTAGGTGATTTCTATTACTAATTATATGAATTATTATTTTATTGCTCCGACAAAAATATGACATAATCTCTTATTTTGTGCAAGGTAAACATAGATCTCTACAAACCATGTGTCCTGATATGAAGGTGTATGTATACGTACACATCCAAGAAGATACATAGAGGGAGAACGTGAGCTCTCTTAGAGCTCAGGCACTCTCGGCCGTCCGATCGAAAACTTGATGCCTTCTCGATCGGCCGTCTGATCTAGCTCACGGAAGATCTCGGCCATTGGATCGAGCCGCGACACTGCTCCAATGAATAGTTCCCTCTCTACCGTGCCACCGCGTGTAATTAAACTGCCCCACCGAGGGCATTTTTGTCATTTCGCACACATGGGTATAAAATTGCAGTGGCTCCCGTGGAGATGAACTAGCCGTCGCTCCTCCGGCACTCGCGCCGCCCCCTCTCCTCTTCCTCCCGCCTCACCTCTCTCACGTGTGCTCGCGCTTGCTGGCTGAGTATAGCGCCCGCCTCCCTGCCCCGCCGCCGTCCAGGTCCAGCCCCATGCCGCTGTCATCTCCTTCGTCCAGCCGGCCGCCGCCGCACCCCGCCGTCTCCTCAGCCCAGCCGACCACCCCTTCCCGTCTCGCTGTCCCTCCCCCGTCGCTCCTCCTTCTCCTCCGTTTCCAGGAGAGGCTTGGGCCGCTGCTCGTCGGGAGGAGCGGAAGCTGCGGCTCGCGCATCTGCTCCTCCGTGGACTGCAGCACGGACGGGCGAAGACGTCCAGCCCGCTCTCCACCGCCGCTTCTCCACCCAACTCGTGCTCCTCGCTAGTGTGCGGAGCCACGCCCGCGCCGACTTGACGGCGGCCCGTGGTTTCGTGGGCGTCGTCGCCCCACTCCCGACCTGACCTAGGATTCTGTGGGCGAGGGGCAGGCGGCGGTGATGGACGCGGAGATCCGACACCAGCCGCGCACAGGGGAGTAGCTCTCCGCTGGAAGATGCATCCTGGCGGCCACACACAGATAGGAGTCGTCGTTGTTCTCTCAGTTGGGGAGCACTATTACCATAACGCAGCCATCCTCCCAGCCATGTTGTTCCAGGTTGCTCTTTCTCTCAGATGACAAAATTTTCATTGGTCGACAAAAATAAAATTTTGGAAGTGGCATGCGCACATAATTCATTGTCCCTATTCACTAACAAGTAATTGCTATGGTGTAGAATCAGCTGGTTAGAATTTTTAGTATTTCATGTACCATGCGAGAGGCTACTGTTTCAACTCTACTTCATCGACTGATCAAATGATGCTGATGTTGGGAACTCAATAAGGCACAGATTCTTAGTACAAAATATGTGTTGATGTTGTATCCAGATGCCTTTGTGAACAACTGTTAGGACTTACGATGTCGATAATAGCTGCAAGTAATACTGTGTTAGCAAATTCTGAAAACTAAAGCAAGTGCTTTGTGAAATGTCGGTTATGATTTATGAACAGATGGGGATGACATTACTCAACGGTGGGCGTACGTGGCCATGTTGAAGGAGTTGCAGCCTCTGCCTCCGCCTCAGTTTCGTGCTTGGTGATGCCTCTCTCTGCTGCATCTCCCGTTTCCTTAATTTGTCTGTACAATGAATGTTGGATTGAGCGGTGATGATATTTATTCATGTTGGATTTGTACAGTTATGGAATTGTTGATTTAAGCTTTAAAATCCACTCCATCCATTCTTTCTTGATTTTGTTCAACTTGTTAGCCAAAGGATTCAGATTCTCGCCATGATTGATTGTTAGTCTCTGTACATGAAAGGATTGTTAGTCTCTGTACATCAACGGGGTGGTGAGGACCATTCACAGCTTGATGTGCTCGGCAGGGGAGAGCAGTGGACGGCGCACGGTTGCCGCGTGCGCGAGAAGGCGAGGAAGACGACCCGAGGTGAGCCGCCTCTAATCCGTCGCGCGAGGTGCCCACGAGTGCCTCCCCAGCTCAACGGTCCCCAACACAAGGCGAGTCCCTCTTCGCCCATCCATCCTTGCATGTTGTCGCCGTCGGATACAGGAGGCTGCTGATTGCGTCGCTAGGCCAGACTAGAAGTGAAGTTCGCCTTTGAGTTTTAGGTTGGATGGTGTGACGACCCGGCTTAATCGTGCACTAACCATACACGCAAAAGCACACGATCAAGCCTAAGGACTCACTTGAAGATATCACAACACAACTCTAAAACATAAATAAAGCCATACAAGCTTTATATTACAAGCCAGGGCCTCGAGGGCTCGAATACATAGCTCGATGGCATACAAGCGTCAGCGGAAGCATCAGATATTTGAGTACAGATATTTTACAAAGAGAGAGATAAGCCTTCACAGAGACAGGGTAAAATAAAAAGTTACGATCGAAAGGCGTAGGCCTCCTGCCCTGGACCCTCCGATCCTACTCCTGGTCGTCAAACGGCTCCTCGTAGTAGTAGTACTCGTCAGGCGGGTAGTAGTACTGGTCGTCGGCTGGGGCGTCTGGCTCAGGGGCTCCATCGTCTGGTGGCATCAAATGAAATATGGGGGAAAAAGAAAGTAAAGAAAACGTGAGTACTCATCCGAAGTACTCAGCAAGCAAGGATCTACACTACATATGCAACATTGTCAAAGGAATGGCTGTATATGTGGACTGGGCTGCAGAAATGCCAGAATAGAAGGGGAAGCCTAGTTCTATCGAAGACTAACATCTTCAACAATTTTCGACAGTCTTGCAGCAATAGAAGAGATCAGATGAACATAATATAAAGTAGTAGTAGTAGTAGTATCATCAACCTCGACATGAGATCATTTCTCGACTCCCTGCGAGAAAGCAATCCCAGAGCCGTACTATCCAGTTCTCATCACATGTTCTAGTTGTACCGATCGGAATACAACTCCGAGTGTCCGTTACCGTAGGACAGGCTATCGATAGAAGTTTCTTCCCTGCAGGGGTGCACCAACTTACCCACCACGCTCGCTTAACTCTGGCCGGACACACTTTACTGGGTCATGCCCGGCCTCGGCTAAGCAACACGCCGCAACCCGACCAAATACTTAACAGAGAGGTCAGCACGCCGGACTAACCTATGCCCCCAGGGGTCTTGGGCCATCGCCCCGGACGCTCCTGCACGTTGCGTACACCGCCGGTGAGCAGACCTAGCAACCCCTTAATACAAGTGCGGTTGCGTTCCCAGTCCAACCCAGCGTGTGCCGCTCAGTTGCTGACGTCTATTAAGCTTCGGCTGAAGTATACGACGCAGAACGCCCATACTATGCCCACGTGATGGTTAGTGCTATCGGGCCAGAGGCCCCTCGGATCAAATATCCAAACCGTAGTGGATTAGGAGCGCGCGGAAACGAGTAGAGACTCACGATCGATGTGACCCCGTCGCCCCGTCTCGAGGACTTGCGGTAAGGGCTAAGAATGCCCGGCCACGCCTCGTAGTTATCTCGCGGGCACCATCCAGGTCAACCCGACTCCACATCACTTCGCGCTAAGCTCGCGCGGGTACCCCTCAGGGCCGACCCGTCTTTAGTATCATGGTTTAGTGCAAGTCAACTCATCAACAGTAACTGTGTGTCTGACACCAGGGGAGCCCTGAGGAATCACCCTCGATGGAACCCCACCTGATGTTATCATCAAGGTGAACGAAGGAGGAATCACCCTCGAGGTCCACACTTGAGGGGTTGCACGACGATGTCGTTATCGGGGGTGGTGTAGGAGGAATCACCCTCGCTTACCACGACCGAGTAACTAACCTACAAGGTTAACATCAGAAGTGCTGACGAGGTATCACCCTCGGCACTCGACGGTAACCCAGCAGTGTCGGCAACTAAGGGGGAAGTGATGTGCTGTGCCAGGGTCTAGTCTTCAATCCCGAAGATCGGGTCTTCTGATATCCAGCAGGGCAGTCGGGATCAAGTGGAGGTCTCTGTCGTGTCTCTACCCAGCCTATACTAAGCAGTCTAGGATAACCAGTAAGGTAGCAAGGCAGGGTACAATAATCAGGCTATGCAACAGATATAGGAAAACAGTAGCAGTAGCAGTTCTAATGCAAGCATAAGAGAGAAGAGAATAGGCGATATAGGCATGTTCAAAATGGGGGTGCTTGCCTGTTTGCTCTGGGGCAAGGGCAAGGTCGCCTGTGGTGTCGTCGGGGACGTAGTCGTACTCCTGAGCTGCGTCTGCCTCGGGAGCTACGTCAACGTCGGGGTCTACCGAGAGAGAAGAGGGGGAAGAAACAGGTAAACATAATGCAAACAAATGCAATACGGTGCGTGTGATGCTATGATGCAGTGCAGGGTTGTCTAAATATGCATCTAAATCATTTTAGTTATTTTTAGGATTATTCTGGGATTAATTTACCGAAGTGTGTGCACTATTCATCTGCCGGATACGGGTCCGGAGTTATGAGTTCTTCTACGTAGAGGGTTCCGATGAAGAAACAGACGGCACGATCAGACTCGGCTCGTCGTTCTGAGCAACTTTCATGTTTTAACTTTTTTCGATCTGAGCTACGGTTTAAAAGTTATTAATTTTCAAAGTTTATTTGAATTTCTGGAATTTATTTATTTACAGAAAAGTGAATTATGACATCAGCATGACGTCGCTGTGACGTCAGCGATCAACAGGCGCTGACCAGAGTCAAATATGACATGTGGGTCCAGTGGGACCCACATGTCAGTCTCTGTTAAGACTAACAGCGGATTATTTCAGTTAACGGAGTGATTAGAGGGGTGGGCCCCACATGTCAGTGAGACATTAGCCTAATTAATCAGTTTTATATTTATTTAAATGTTTTTCTTAATCTAAAAAGTGGTGGGGCCCACGTGTCAGTGGCACAGGGCGGCCACGTCAGCGCGTGGACTTGGTCAACTGGCCATCCGGGGCCCCTAGGCCCACTTGCCAGCGACCCAGGCAGTGGCCCTGCCCAGCCACGTCGGCCGGCCGGCGTTTAAACGCCGGCGAGCCCTGTTTCGCTGCGGCGCGGCTCGGGAGACGGCCGGAATTTGTGCACCGGCTGCCATTCGAGGCGCCGCTTGGCTCTATCGAAAGCTGGGAACGACGCGCGTCGATTGGCGCGGTCAGCTAGTCGCGGGGAGGCCCGAGCTCGCGGCGGTGGCCGGAGTTCGGGAGCTCGGGGATGCAGCGTTAGGAGGCACGTGGAGCACGGGCTCGAGCTCGTCGGGCTCCTGGGAGTACCAGAAGCTCAACGGAGACCTCGGGCGACGAAGACGAGGGCCATAGTGACGGCCCCGAGCTCACCGGCGGTGATCAGAGCATGGGCTCGGGGGTAATTAGCTACGGCGCGCGCAGAGACGAACGCAGGGGAGCGGAGGACGGGGTAGCTCACCGTGCGGCACGCCGAAGGCCCTCGGAAGTTTAGTAGCAGCAGAGGAGGTCGAGGTCGCCGGAATTCGTCGCGGTGGCCGGAGATGGGGATGGAGACGAACGGCGACCGCACGGCTCCCCGGTCTCGCCTGAGTTCACCAGAAGAAGAGGGAGACCGCGGTGAGTCCACCGGACTTGTCAGAGAGGCAGACAGGCGCCGGTGGTCGCGTCGAAGCACGGCGCGCGACGTCGGTTCCGCCCAGGCAGAGGGGAAGGGGAGGGGAATGGGCGTGTGCGAGGGAGAGTGGAAGAGGTGAGTGGCGAGGGCGACCAGGAGGAACGGCTCGGGGTGAGCTTATCCCCTCGCCCCACCTGCTCCTGCCGCGGTGGCGAGCGGTGACCGGTGCGGGCGCGCTCACCCATGGAGACGATGACACGGAGGGGAGGAAGGACGACGGGCAGGTGGGAGTGGGCTGGGCCAGCGCGGCCCAGTCGCCAGGTAAGTGGCCTCTGGCCCCTTTTCCTTTAGTTCTTTTTCTGTTTTCTTTTATTTGATTAACAGAGGGGAGTAACAGAATATTTGGGCACACTATTCACCTTGGGAAAATATGGAAAGTGTCCCATTAATTCACTGGTGAGTTTAGACAGTGCCACAAATATTTTGGAGGCAATTGGAATAGTTTTAATATTTTTTTGAAATTGAATGAGGTGAGTTAAATGCTGCTGGACTACTGTTGTAAATGTTCAGGGGCATTTTTGGAGTTTATATGAAGTTGGTTTCAATTTTATAAATGCCTTGGGAATATTTGCAATATCATGAACAATTTTGTTTGGTTGATTGAAGAAATAAATATTTGACTTGCAATTTGAATTTTGATTTGAAGTTAAATTATTTTCTAATAAAATTTTGTTAGAATGATCATGATGACATGGCAGGTTAAGCAGCTTAACCAGAGTGGAGTAACCTGGGGATGTTACAGATGGTGAACTCGGTAGCTTATAGATTGTGGTTGCCCTTTTTGGACCAGTTTACTGCTGCAGTTGTGCCAGTATATATATTTTTCTTGCAACTGGTCTTTGGGTCAGTGAACAAGAGCTGGAGACACAAGGTTATAACACTGTTTACGTCATTTGTTTCTTTTCAGTTTTACTCATGAGACACCAATGATTGATGGAGCAGGACCTAACCAAGCTTGATGTTACCAAGCTACACCCGTTGTCACCTGAAGTTATCTCACGCCAAGCGAGGATCAACATTGGTACTGATTCCATCCTTCTGACAATGTTTTGATGTTCAGTAACTAATAGTATAGAGAATTTATAGGCTTATGACAATACAAAGCTATGTGGATTCTGCCTTATGCTCTCCGTATTTAGTATGATGTGGTTCAGTGCTCAATGTTTGCTGTTTACTGTTGTACATTCTCTGGTGATGCCTATTTTTATAACCCCCGCCCCTGCATCGTGAGATGCACACAACCATATATTATTATCTTAATTTAGATATTTATAAACCCGTCTCATGACATGAAGGAATCTCCCTCCAAATATTATTTGGGTGCCTAATCTGCAAAGTTATAAATTTTTCTAATTTATCAAGTGGTATATAACTATATAATAATAATCACTATACATTATGTGTCCGGGGCAAACTGATGCAAAGCATGTGGCTCTATGTAGTGACTCTCTCCATCGATTTACTTACCATAGAGCCTATTCACCATGTACATTTTTTGTTGAAATCAGCTTGATTATAGGCATTGATGTGATAGAGAGCATCGATCCAGTTTAATTTATTTCCCCGCTTTTCAATTTGTTTCATACTTCCATCTCTTTAGGCCAATACCATTACTATCTTGAAGGTGAGTTTTCTCATACAATGGAAGATGGATTTATAATAGAACTGAATGTGTATTGCCATTTAGCATGCTTCTGTCTTGAAATGTTATGCATGATACTTTTCTCTTGCCGCGAGACTTTTTTTACTTCCTCAAATTGATTTGTTGTTTTGTAGTCATGCATCATCTTTTTTCCTCCGTTGACACCACAATTAAAAAAAAAGAAACACACGGTTATGTTCTATCTTTGATAGGGCACCTAAAACACCTATATTCTAAATGCACTTAGATTGTTTGATTTTCAATTCTATTTTGTGTTCCTATTGAACTGTTTTATGTTTACAAATTTAAGGCTCTACCATCACACAAAGCAAACAATCATGTGGATATGGGCAGTTCTCCTTCTAGATGTTGGCGACACCTTCTTGGCCTACAGGTTCTCCTCTCTCCCTCTCTCTGCCACTGCTCATATATCTTGGACTGGATCAAGAAATTAAATATAAGATGCGCTTTTGAATCTGTAGTGTTTTAGGTGTGTAGGTCCACTTCTTTTTGGATTTTCATGAGTCAAAGCTGGAATAGAAATCTACGATGTCTCAGGCTGTTGATTTTTTAGGCTTATTCTGGCCATAGATTTATCTTGCTCATACGTTTAAATAAAATAGTTAAAGTTCATGTCTATGCTTCGTATGAAATTAGATCTGGGATGTGCTTCGAATCTGCAATATTTTCAGCCTATAGGGTTTACTTCTTTCAGCTCTTGGTTGTATGCCTGAACAGAATAACCGAAGTTCGAATTTATGTGTGGTAACAAACTAAATATGATAAGCATTTGTCATGTTCTAAGAATAGTATATTGTAAATGATCGGGTGAATTTTGCACTTCCATTTCTGGGTGTGTTGTTTCAGGATTTTGGAGCTTCCTGTTTATATTTCTGGATGCCTTTTATGGTTTCAAATAGTGATGCTTCTCAAGTTGTTTTGTTTGCAGGTCTTGCAATATTCATTTGCGTCTAGCTCCTAGCATCCTCGCTGAGCCGTGAGGAGCCAGGGATTTCATCTGGTGGGTATGTGTGTGTCGCTGGGTGTGTGGCTGCTTTCTCTCCTTCCTCCTCACTTCCCCGATTGGGTGAAACCCTAGCCGCCACTCCCCGTCGGGCCTCTCTCCTCCACTCCCCATCGCGCCCCTCTCCTCCACTCCACACAACCAACGACGAGCTCTCACCCCCTCTCTCTTCGCTGAGCTCGCCACCGCCGCTGCTCTCCCCTCGCCATCGCCGGGAGGAGTGTGCAGGCCGCCGCTCGTGTCGCTTCTCCGCAGCCGCCACCGCCCCCTCCGCTTGCGATTGTCGGGTGCTGCGCTGCCCGACAGGCCGGCGGCAGCGTCAACGTGTGGCCAATGCCCGCGTCCGCCAGCCACAGGGCCAGGACTCCTATTCTTCCCCACAGTGGTGGAGCTTCATGGGGGCCAACCTGGGCGGTGCCCCCCCCCCCCCCCCCCCCCCCCCCCCCCCCCCAGCTCATAGTAAAACATGTGTATATATCTCTGAATTAGACCAATTTGTCCACTAAAAATCAGCCTAGAGTAATAGTGTTTGCCCCCCCAAGCCAATGGCCCCCCCATGATCTTTAGCCCAAGCTCCGCCACTGCTTCCCCACCCCTGGACAACAACCCATGAGCTATGCTTCTTCTCTGCTTGTGTGATCAATGCCTATGATTCCAAGCCATTGTCTTTTAATTGGGCACATGCTTTTTCTATCTTCTGTTCTGCCAATTGTTCCCTCGTCGCCCGAGAGATTTCGTTATCCTGTTATAAATGATGTACAACTATGGCTCTGTTTTTCTTGGCATACAAAGAGTGTAGAGATGCTGGCATTTAGAAGTCTGGCTCATCTGTAGCTTTATGGTTGGATTCAGATTTTCTTTCTCAACGATGTACGATGGTAGCTCTGGACGCCACACGTGTGCTGCTTGTGCTCAACCTTGCTGCATCCCCGGGCTTTCTGCCGGGACATCTAATATCCTGGTTTAGCACATCTAATATTCTGGTTTAGGTTCATTACTCATTCCTTCCTTAAAAGGTAATCCTCAGATGTGCTTTTGATGCAACCATTGGCATGATTGTAACTTTTAGCCTTATGGCGTCTTTTTTATTTTATTTTAATGTGTCTTTGTTTGCTTTTTTAAGTGCTCAGGACCAAAAAAATTGCTCATCTTGCAGTTGAGATGAACGTACAAGCTAGGAGTACAAGAAACATACGAGGTGCGTCACTTTTCTATTAATTCTACCATTTTCTTATTTACTTCAATGGCAACATCTTCCTTCACCCTTTGGATAAATAAAGTAGATTTGTTTTCCTTTACGAAAGAAAAGTGCGGAATCCAGAATTAATGACAGGCTCAATATATATTTTGATAGAGGGACAAGGGGCGTAACACTTCCAGCAGGGCTTTTAAAAGTTAAGGGCTAAATGTGAAAGTACATGATAAATATGTGTAGCTCCAGAAGAATTCAGTAGCAAACTCTCTTTTGACTATGGAATTTTGTGAAGCTTGCAACTGCTGTGTTTGACCATCACTAATGCATATTAGTATAATTAAATACATTGCCCGTTGTTTTGAGATTTGTCAATTCCAATATGCAATTAAATTTGGGTGGTGATTTAAATCATGTTATAATTAGGAATAGCCATATAAAAATATGATTGTTTTTTTTGTTTCTACAGTAATATAAATGAAGGTCTTAATTCAGTTAGCTGTGTATTTGTTTACCACGAAAAGATTAGTTTTGATGTAGAGCTTGCCTTTACTGAATCTTGTCCTTTTCCTATATTGGGGATCTGTTCGTGCATGATGTTTCATTTCCACGTTTCTATGCGCTAGCAACAAAATATGAATGGTTTAGCTTTGTATAGCTTTGTATACTAACTGTATTTGCTGAAAAAATTGCACCTAATGTTTCAGATGAAACAACAAAGAGCTTAGTTTTGTTTTTGCTGGTGGGTTCTCGAATAAATGATTGAGTTGGGAAATTCCGGTGTGTCCTTGGAAAACAATGATATTTTTAGTTCTTTTGTAACCACACACAAATTATAACCATTTTCAGGTTACTGATATACATAGAACAATATAGGCCTCCCTATTAATTTAATATGGAAATGAAGCTGAAGTACCCAAGGTTTCATGGTGCGTTTTGTTTCACCCGAGACTGCCTGGACATACCGCCAAATTTGCCATTCATGTATTACTTCCCTTTACTTATTTCTTCCTACTAATTTATTCTAAAACCATCCATTTATAATTCCCATTTGAATCTTACATGAGATATATATATGGGCAGTAAAGTAGCTTATTTGGCAAATCTTTCCAATGGCCCACCTTATTGATTGGAACATGATGTGTAGCTGCAGCTGTGGTTGTTTCTATTAAATATATTAAATCAATTGTCATAGATTTTCTATGAAAATATGAAGCTTATATTGGAGCAACGGTATCACATAAATGAGTTGGCTTCCAAATTTATGTTTATATTGCTGCATTTTCTGTTTTTATTACATATATTTCTATTACCTACTGAGAGGATTAAAGTCTGTTAAAAAAAATAGATTCCCCGAGAAAATTACTTGATTACGCACCGCTTAAATCATGTCTGGATTCAAATTGATTAGTCATGCTGGCTTGCCCACCGCTTCGGAGGGCAATGCACGGCAAGCCGTGCTCGAATTTGAGGTGCAGTCTATTATGGGTCTAAACTTTGAACTTTCTATTTGAATCATTATTTGTTTTTTCTGCAGGCCATGTGTACAGTATCTGAGAGTGCTTAATGTTAACTTAGTTTTTCTTTTGTTCCTGATCCGCTATTTGTATTGATCAACTATAGAGAACAGAAAACAACGTGGCAGGACTACGACTGAAATTGTTGCTTTGAGATCATAATTTTCGAAATTGACTGTTTTCATTAATCTTGTATCAGAAGAAAAAGGTACTTGGTTGATGGAACCAGCTAGCACTCATTGTCTGCAACCTTTCATGCGAAGTTTTTCCCCCTCTGACACGTAGTGTATGGACTTTTTGATTAATACTATGCCCCTTTACTGCCCTTCCATGTAAAAACAATGTAAATAAGTAATGTTGAACTGCTATTGCAATTTATTTCAAATCTGAATCAGGATGATTTTTGTATATTCTGTGCTACCATAATGATTTGCAATTTTCCATTCTCTAAAATATGCATTTTAATTATCTTTTCTTGCTTCATGTGCTGTGTGACTCCCCTTCTGCAGCTACCATTATTATTGCAACTGTTAGAAGGCAAAATTCTAGCCCCCTACTTACCATAAGCTATTTCAACATATGGCCTCTGCCTTTGCTCGGACGCATGTAACATATTAATTCAACTTTGAATTCACTACTTTATTTAGACCTGTAGATATTAAATACGTCATGCTTTTGGTATGTCCTCCAGCTAAATGTAAACCTGCCTGTTGCTGTGTTATTATCTCCATATTAACTTTTAACTTTGTCCTTCACAATATGATTTAAAACTATGTTGCTCCCAACACACTAAAATCAAACTTCTTTTTCCAATTGATTCTCATATCTCATGGCCCGCCGTTAGCGGACAACGCGCGGCAAGACGAGCTCCCGATCTAGTACATATGGGTGTGTGTATAAACACATGCATGCGAGCGTCCACAACATGTGCAACCATCCACCGTCCTTGCATGCATGCACTCCGCCGAACCATCCATCCCATCCACCATTGATGGCACGTTTTTGTTTTTTGAGAGAAACCATTGATGTCACGTGTACAAGGACCAAGGGCATCGCGAACCAATCTGTGGTTGGATGGTTTGAGGGACTGTGGTATCTTCAGCCCACCATGGTTCAAATCCTGGTGCTCGCATTTATTCCTGGATTTATTTCAGGATTTCCGGCGATGCGCATTCAGTGGGAGGAGATGTTCCCGTCGATGACGAGGTGCCTACGGTGACTTCGTAAATTTTAAGATGATATGTCGGATCAGTCTTTCGGAGGTGCTCATAGGGGTAGGGTGTGCGTGTGTGCGTTCATAGAGGTGAGTGTATGCGTGTGTATATGAGCGCTTGCAAAAAAAAGGACCAAGGGCATCAAATCAAACACAACAAGCGTCGCTATAGGGGCGCTCGCTCGCGTATTACACGCGTCTCCTTTACTGTTTCGAGGTGAAAAGAAAATCCAACTCAGGAAGTGAAAAAAAAGAAGAGAAACACATTAAAGCGAGAGAAAACAGCGCCTCCTTTGCTTCTCATCCCACTCAACTTCTCTCCCTCGCTCTTTCCACCCTCGAGTGGCGGCTAGGGTTGCCGCCATTGGGGGCGTCACTGGCTCGCCGGCAGGAGAGGGCATATCCAACTCAACAACGTTTCATTGCGTGCTCCGTGACCGCGGCGGCGACGGCGAGAGGGGAGATGAAGCCGACGCAACTCCAGGGCCTCCTAGGGGGCCTGACCCAGTTCTCCTCTGCCTGCTCCATCCTTCTCCTCCCTCGTCCTCTACCCGTGGTCGGGCAGTCGCTGCTATGCTCGTTCCTCTCCTCATCCGCGTCCTTCGGCGGCGGCCGACACAGGATCCGTTCCTCCACTGGCGGCGGGCGGTGTCCGGCACAGGAGGCCCAGGATGGTTGTGGCGGTTGCGAGGAGGTAGCTGATGGGAATCGGTGACCGGATGAGTGCTAGGGCGCCGATCTCCCTCTTCCTGCTCCCAATCGCCGGCGCGGCCGCCATCGACCAGATGTTCACCACCTCAGGTACACTCACTCTTTCCCTCTCTGCAGAACTTGGATCCCTACTCTTCTCCCCCGTTTCTCTTCTACATCGAAAATATCAACCGGTGATGAACAGATTAACATGTCCCTGCATCTTGTTAGTTAGTAGTATTACTGACGGTGGCATTTTTTAACACTGAACCTGACTATATTATACTCCCTCCGTTCCTAAATATTTATCTTTCTAGAGATTTCAACAAGTGATTACATACGGAGCAAAATGAGTGAATCTACACTCTAAAATATGTCTATATACATCCGTATGTGGTAGTCCATTTGACATCTCTAAAAAGACAAATATTTAGGAACGGAGGGAGTACATGTTTATTATTGTCGGAAGGTTGAAGTTGGAGTCAAACTCCGAGCTCAAGGGAGCGACCAGCTGAATTGTATCGATTCTGAACACATGAACCTCAATTCTACATAATCTGGAGTAGCATGGATGACAGCCCTGTTATTTAATATTTTTCACATGGTCTGACCTTTGATATATCAAGGTTATTTGTTTGTCTCCTTTTAAGTACATAGATGCAGTATCAATTGAATAAAATTGGTTTTGGTACTGCTTCTGCATATCTCTTCTGTATAGTTTCTGCTACATTGAAATTCTGCATCCATTTTCATTGCATCACTTATCACAAGATCTACCCAATAAGTCCTTGTCGAGTGACGAGTATTCACAAAACAGTGGTGTTCATAAGGATTTGGTCTACGAACTGAAATATATACAAGGAGTGCTTATCTCGGAACAGCCAAAAGGCAAACACTCAGGAACGTTAGACAAATCTACCGTATGGAAAGCTGTTAAAACTGAAGAATGGTAACCTGTAGTTACTGCATACAATAGATTTGGTACAATGGAAATAGCTCACGCAGCCTTTGTAAATAGTCTCCAAGGCCCTCTTGCTTGTTTTTACATTGATCTACCGTATGGAAAGCTGTTAAAACTAAAGAATGGTAACATGTATTTACTGCATACAATAGATTTGGTACAACATCGGGTCTATTTTATTAATCCATCAGAATAAGCAGAACTAGACCCCATGGCAATTAAAATGGTGGTTCAGATTATATAGTGGCTTATATTATTTGCGTATAGAATAATTTGTTGTAGGCTACATAGAGTATCAGTTTAGCACATTTAACATTTGTTGTTAATAGGAATTCATACAGTTAGTTACTATTACCTTATATAGACTCGCAATGGCCTCATCTGACAAAATTGCATGTGTACTAGAGGCATCTGAAGTAATTCTTTTCGGAGGTCAATGACAAGAGGTGAATGGTATATTGGTATTCAAAGGTATACAAATAATGCAGTGCCATAAAAATTTCTACTTGCTATGGTGCAGTTTCGACTATGTCAAAAAGGTGTGGTTGCACATCATTTACATTGGTCTATCATACAAAAATGCAGGGTAATTTTTGCTAGATATAGGGACTGCTACAACCCACAGGCATTACATTTTAGATATGGCTTTTAATATCTTTTCTTTTCTGCAATCAAACACAATAAGCTGCCTGGATGGAATGGCCGCTCGCTATGCCACGTCGAAGATTTACTGTTGCTGCCGCTCAGTTAACATCTCCCCAAGGTAACTTTACGAAGGCAGCCAATGCATGCGAGACAAGGGCGCCTTCTCGTCTCACTCGTACCACTGCTCCTTTCCTTCGTCTAGAAGGAAGAAAGAGAGAAAGGAGCCTGCCTCGAGCCCCACGCACCCTCTCGTTCCCTCTTCCAAAAAATTAGTTGGTTCCGGCGATGCGCTGCACCGCTCCCCTGTATTCCTTTTCGCTCCAACCCTTCGAGCAGATCGGCTGATAAGGCGGAGTGGCTGGAGGTGGTGAACTGGTGGAGGCGAGGTATGTGGCATGGCGTATTCGGCGGCGCTGTAGCACGGTTTCCTTCCGCTAGATCCGGCGACCTACGAGATGGCAGCAGTGGTAGGATGCTAGCGGCAGAGACGCTGGATCAACATCTAGCTCGACGCCGGCAAGTCCGCGGGCAGCGACCGCCGCTCCATGCTCCTCCGCGAGCGTAGCACCACACGCCCGTCGCCCACCCCCCTCCTCCTCAACCTGTTCCCGTCTCCGTCAGGCAGGTCGCTTCCCTCCTCGATCTATTATGCGAACCTCGTTCAAATTCTCTTCTGTGTAATGTTGGTCTGGCCATTGTAGCATCCATTCTTCTTGAGGTATATGAAAGAGGTCATACTTGCTCAAGAATCTTCAGTCTGGTTGGTTCACTTCAGGTAAATTTTCCGGCAGCTTCAGATTCTGTACATTGGCACAAAAAGTTGTTAGCTTCTGTTTAGACGAATTTAACACTTAAATTGTTTGACTGTGTTCCAAAATTGAAGCTATACATAGAATAGATTGTTCATTAAAATGTTATTGTCTTCCCTGTTATTTTGGATGGCCTCTCGGAGTCTTGTCCTGCTGATTCTCAGGAGTTGTGACAGTTCAGCTGTGCGGACATTGAGGTGGATTTGATTATGATACCTTTGCCACGTTGATCTGCATTCAGAAACCCGCAAAAAAAAAAGAACTGCATTCAGAAATTGAGCGTTTGGTTACCCGATTATCTTTCTATCAGTTAATAGCTTTTCATTGTGGCACACATAAGATAGAATGCTGGACAATCATCGGTTAACCTGATTTATCTACAATTTAATTTTATGTTTAAAGAAGAGCAATGAACTTTTCGTGAATTCTTTTTTGCAACAGCTTAAAAACTAAGCACACCATATTTTATTAATTTTCTGCGGGGATGCATCACAATTCATTAACCACATACTCTTTTTTTGAGGGTCTCATTAACCACATACCATTTATTCATTCCTAGCAGATTTGAAGATTCTGCAGATGAGATAGATTGCAGCGGTACACACTATCACCTGACGGAGAAAAGGAGCCTCGAGAAGAATGTTCGACTTGAGATGGACGTGAGGTACATGCTTTTTTCAGCTTACGAATTTATTTACTATTACCTATGATAGTTGCAACTAAAAAGAACTCCAAAATTGTCAAGAGGACGTTGTAGTTCAACTATTCGACCTTTATGCTGCAGTTCTATGATTATATCTGAGTTTTTCGCTTTCTGTCAAAACACACTGCAAATTAATGTCTGGACAAGTGAATCTCCCAAGAATATTCAATTTTATTTTAGTTAGGAGGCCTTGCAGTTTGCGGATTGCACAGCGCTACTTTATCAACAGTCTTACTAGAAGAATTTATTTCCCCCTAATAAGAACGTTTCAACCTTATCAATATCAAATTCTATGTTGACTGTGGTTCTCTCTTCTACTGCCACAGCCCTCGACGACAACATTTGCTGAGGTTTTCGGTGCATGTTTGATTACATAGATATGCTCTTTCTCACGGTTCACCCTCGGAAACTTTTATACGTGGCCATTGGTATGCATTTCATCACTTTGTTATGGAGGGAATTCTCTGGCTGATCTTTTCTGTTTAGCTGTTCTGCTTGAACTTGTGCAATTCATATGGTTATATATGTTGGTTTAGTGGTAGAAATTTTGAGTGCTCATTATGCTGACTCGGTTACTCGTTAGGTATTGTCATGCAGAACATCTTGCCATAATGCAACTATGTACACTCTCACATGATTGTTTGTCCTAATGTTTACACTCACATGATGGCCATACTCTAACTTTATTGAATAAGCATTCTCTTCTTTGAACAATGGTAACATATTCCTTCACAGTCGTATCTATTGCTATCTGTGGATAGTTGCGGCAATTTATGATTGCACTCACATGTCAATGGTGTACTATGTCCAGGCAGAAGAAGAGAAACTGGCAGACAGGTTAAGGGACCAAATGAAACAGTCTGAATTTGACAACATCACGCCACAAACCAGGTTGGGATTGGACTTGGAGGTTTATACACTTGTGCAATGTAGTACGTGGTGGAGAGCAAGCGAAGGTGGCAGTCGTAGATGCCGTCGTCACCGGCAAGTCCATCACCGTGGCCTTCATGTTTACATGCTAGCAAGTGTGGGTAAAGATTAAGAAGGTTTAAGCCTTCTGACGGTTTGGCCATTGTGATTTGTAATTCTTAAACTCAATTACAGGATCAAAATTTTAGGCCTACATTTAATAAATCCGAGTGTCGTAAAGCCCAGATTCAAAATTAAGTCCATCAATTTGAGCCAAAAAAAAAATAAAAAATCAAGGATACGTCAAAGGTTGACGTATCAGAAGCATAGATAGAAAGAGCCAAGAATGGCTTATCGTTTGTTACAACTTAGCCACGGCTGCGAGAGCCCTAGTAAATCCACAAGCGGATTACTCGCTACTGTCCAACCTATCTACCGTACATGGTAACGATCCTTGATCTCGAAGTAGTCCCGCTGCCCTCCAGTCTTGTCCCTCTAAGTTGATCTTCCTAAGCACCACATCCGCCGATGGGGAGGCTCCATTGAAGACGATATCGTTTCTATGTTTCCACAGCATCCAGATCACAAGCATAATCACCGTCCACGTCTCTTTCCTTAGTTGTTTTTGGGGATTCAGTGCTGTCCACCATTGCACGAGGTTGGCCTCGGCCGTCGGCATCCAAAGTGGTTTCCCCCATGTGTTGGTGATACGGGCCCATACTTGCCTTGCTAGCACGCAGCCCAGCAAGATGTTATCGATTGTCTCCGGGGCTTGATCGCAGAAGGGGCATGCCGATGGGTGAGGTAGTTGCCGGCGCTGCAATCTATCTGCTATCCAACATCGGTTCCTTGCCGCTAACCATGTAAACACCTTGCAGGTTGCCGGCGCCCCTGACCTCCAAATCTGGGTGGCGCCATTAGCTTCCACTCTTCCCGCAAAGTACGCCCGATACGCTGATCGGGCGGAGAATTCACCCGTGCTCTCCCAGGCCCAAGATATCTTATCCTCCATGCCTTCCTGCAATTCCATGTTTTGGGTCCTGTCCACTAGCACTACCGGAACAGGGGCCAGTGTCGATGGCCATATATATGCCGACGGCCCCCGTCGGCCTACTCCAGGATATGCCGACAGCCGGATCCATGCCGTCGGCGTACACAGGCCGTCGGGCTATCCCGACCTATGCCGACGGCCCCCGTCGGCACAGACTAGCCGTTGGCTTCGCCCAGCCTACGCCTACAGCGGCCGTCGGCATACACGAGCCGTCGGCATAGTGGCGGGCCCGGCGGCCCCGCTCTTGACGGGCGGCTAACAGCGTCCGATCTATGCTGACGGCCTCGACGGGCGGCCGTCGGCATATAGGCGCGTGCCACATCATCAATCCGAGGCGCACCGACCATCATCTATGCCGACGGCTGCCGTCGGCATAGATGCCACGTCATCGATCCACGGCGCGCCGTCCATCTACCCCTGGCCTATCATGCCACGTGGCAGCCCGTGGTTTGTCAGCGCGTTTGACGGCGCCGTCGGTTGCCGTCAGGTGAAAATCATTGCCGACGGCGTATATATGCCGACGGCCGTACGGATGCCGTCGGCATATATGCCTATGCCGACGGTCTGACACATCTACGCTGACGTGATCTGCGCCGACGGGGATATGCCGACGGGGGCCGTCGGCATAGATCTAAGCCGACGGCATGGGGCCTATGCCGACGGCCGACGGCCGGCGGCTTAGAGGGGCAGTCCGGTAGTGTAGCGTTATGAATTCGAGAAGGGCTTGGGCGCTCATGTCAGGGGGGATGTCCTGCCACCATCCATCCGTGAATGCCTGCTTGACCGTTATTTGCCGTGCCAGTTTCTTAACCATGGCATATAGGTTCGGCATTAGATCTTCTATCCGTCCGTCCCAGAGCCACCAATCGGTCCAGAAGCGCGCGCTTTCACCGTCCCCTAGAGTGCATCTTGTGGCTGCCTTGTATATGCTCATCGAGTCACATTAGACTTGTATGTTGAACTCGCTCCAGGGCTTGGTAGTGTCCGTTCTTTCCAGCCAGGGCCATCGAGCTCTTAGCGCTGCATTGAGCAGCCGTAGATTGGGCACGCCCAGACCACCATATTCCTTCGGTGCGCATATCTGGTCCCAGGCCACCATGCAGTGCCCTCCGTGCACATCACGACGCCCTTTCCACAAGAAACCTCGGCAGATATTGGTGGCCGCTGTGATGGTTTTGATTGGCAGGTCCATCGCCATCATTGCGTGTATCGGCATGCACAAAAGCGTGGTTCGCAGCAACTCTAGTCGCCCAGCGCGGAAGAGGAGTCTGGCCTGCTAGGCCGGCAGGCGGTCGGCCATCCTATTGATCAGATATTGGAGCTGGGCCGCCGAGATCTTCCGCAAGCCCAGCGGCAGTCCGAGGTACCGGCAGGGCCAACCCAACACCTCACACTCCAATTCAGCAGCTATCTGTTGCACCTGTTCCTCCGAGCATCTTATTGGGTGTGCAGAACACTTTGTCAGGTTCGTGTGCAGCCCCGACGCCACACCGAAGTCGTGCAGTAGCAAGGCGCAGGCCCTTAAGCTTTGCAAATCTGGCTTGATGAAGGTGACCACATCATCGGCGTAGATGGATGTGCGGTGCTGGAAACCATTTGGCACTAGAGGCGGAAGTACCCCAACTGCTGTCGCTCTGTGCAGCAGGTGGTGCAGGCTCTCCATGATCAGGACGAACAGAAGCGGTGATACAGGGTCCCCTTGCTGCAATCCTTGCCGGTTATATATTATGGCTCCTGGAATTCCATTGAGCAGCACCCTAGTGGAGGATGACGCGAGCAGCCCCGAGATCCACGCCGTCCACTTGTTGCCGAAGCCCATGTGTCGTAAGACATCTAGTAAAAAAGCCCAGTCCACCGTGTCGAAGGCCTTTGTAATGTCAAGTTTAAGCATCACCGCCTCCCTCCTTGTTGCGTGCAGTTTCCGGGCCATGCCTTGTACCATCATGTAGTTGTCATGAAGCCACCTCCCTTTGATGAAAGCACTCTGGTGTGCTCCTACCAGATATGGAATCTCGTCAGCCACCTGTGCTGCCAAAACTTTAGCCACCAGTTTTGGGAAACTATGAATCAAGCTGATTGGTCTAAACTCTCGGATTTCCAATGCAGCGGGTGATTTGGGCAGCAGTGTGATTAGCGCTTGGTTGATGGAAGTAAGGCCACGGATATCCATCCTTCCAAATGATCCGAATGCTGCCATGACGTCCTCCTTTATAATAGGCCAGCATGCCACATAAAAACGCGTCGGGAAGCCGTCTGGCCCCGGTGCCTTGTCCAGGCCTTGTGCACGTACTGCCGCCCAAACCTCCTCCTCGGTGAAGTCCTCTTTCAGGTGGTGCAGATCTTTGTGTGGCATACCCAGCTCCTCCAAGAGTAAATAGCATAAAACTACTAGTTTACAGGTTAGGGTTCCAAAAAACTACCACTGTTTAAATTTTCTCAGAAAACTACCAAACGAGCGGGCGGCTGTTTCAAAAAACCCAAACCCGCAGTGACTAGCGATTTAACCGTTTTCCTGACGTGCTGGGCCCACCGGTCAGGCCACCTGGCCCAGCGCGTGGACGGCGCAGCAGTTAACGGCCGTTAGCCGACCGGCCCAGTCGGAACTGGGGTAAATACCGCCTCGGTCGGTCGGGCGCACCCGCTCGCTCACTCTCTCCTGCTCGCTCACTCCCCTGCTCTCACTCCCCTGCTCCAGTACGAGCTCGCCGCCGCTCGCCGTCTTCGAGGCCGGTCGCCATCGACCTCCTTGCCGCAATGCCTTCCTGGAACGATGAGGAAACAAGCTCCGAGGAGGAGTGCGAGGTCGTCAGCATGGACATGGGACTTATGGTAAGTTTTTCTTTGCCACCTAGGGTTAGGGTTAGGGTTAGGTGCTAGTAGGCCTAGGCTATAGCCATGGATCTTGCTGAGTGTAGTGTTGTTGTTGTCTCTGTGATATTGTTCTTGATTAGTGAGGGTGGGGTTTGATTGTAGGATTGAGGTAACCTAGGGTTCATCGCTGTACAGTGTCAGGGTTCATGCTGATTTGGGGATTTTTGAGTGTTCAGGGTTAATGAACAGTGCAAGTTGATTGTGGTATTGAGTGCAGATTGAAACCAGTGTTCTGTTGGTTATTTTGGTTGCAGGAGGAACCAGACACCATTGTGGAGCCCCTTTTCTGTGGCCAACTTGAGCTTGCTCAACCCAAGTGCATTCTGCACCAAATGAGGCCTATTAAGCGTATTTCTTTTGAAGGCATTGTAACAGGAAGGTTATTCTATGGCTGCCCAGTCCAGGTTAGATGCCAATTAAGTTTTCTGCTATGGATGTTCACTGATGTTTGATATGATGCAGCAGTTTGTTTGATATGACAGTCACTTATGTATTTTTGTTACTTTGGAAACTTAATCATGGCATTGTAATAACTTATCATATCTCATTTATGTTATTCATTGTTAGAAAATATCAAGTTTATCAAGTTAATCATGGAATTGAAATAAGCTACTAGTCCACTTGTAATAACTTATCACATTTACAAATGCAGGAAAATGGTGTGAATTGTGGTGTTGTAGAGTGGGTTGATGGGCCTTGGCCTCCTGTTCTTCAGAGATGTCTGTCCAAGCTATGGGAAATGTTCCATGAGCAGAACTGTGGAAGGGTACTTGACAAGGAGAAGTTTGAGAAGGAGTTGGCCAAGCTTAAGAGTGAACATGAAAGGGAGTTGGCCAAGCTAAAGAGTGAAAATGACAAGCTTTGCATTGAGTACACCAAGCTTGTTGATGATGTATCCAAGATGTTTGATTGGCAGGATTGTAGGGTGGGGAAGGTGAACCAGAAACAAGTGGAGGAGGAAGAACTTGAGAAGAAGAAGAAGGAGAAAGAGGAGAAAGCTATGTTGGAGGTGCAGATGGAAAAGCTCAAACTTGCAAAAGAGCAGAGGTGCATTTTGCAGAGCCAAGCTGATATCATCAAGAACACCAGGAAGGCTATGAAGGATGTTGAAGTTGACAGAGATGTTCTTAAGAAGGAGAAGGCAAAGCTTGAGCTAGTTGTTGCTGAGCTGCTGAAAGATGGGTATGGCAGCAAGGAGAAGTTAGAGCAAATCAAGGCCATCCTTGAGTCATGAAGTTGCTGTGATATGTTGGTGAAGTAAGTACATCCAAGGCCTATATATAAGGATGTGGCCTAACAGTCTGAAGTGATTATATGGGTGTACATTTTGGGGGAATGTGAAGTTAACCTAGTGTTTGGCCATGCATTTGAACTTCAGTTTCTTATGTAAGAACCTTATTTCCTATGTTCTTAAGTAAGTTGTAATGGATCTCCTATGCTATTAAGTGTTGTAATGGATCTCCTATGCTACTAAGTAGTGGAAATGGATCTTATATGCTATTAAGTGTTCAAGTTGATCTTCTATGTTATGTGTTAGCCTACATATATTATTTGTGTGGGTAATTGGGCTTAGTGGCCCACTAGTCTCTGACCAAATGCAACCCTAGGCCTACTAAAACCCAACCCATCTGTCAATATAAACCCCTCCCCACCCCCACCCTTTCCCAGTCACTCCACTAGCCACCACCCAAAAGAAACCCTAGAGATGGATCCTGACATGGGAGATGTCATAGAGGAGGAGGGGGAGGCTGTGGAGGTTAGGGCAGCAGCATCACAGAGGAGGAGGAGGAGGAGGAGGAGGAGGAGGCGCAGGCACAGGGCACTTGAGGCGGCCCAGGATGAGCAGCAACAGGAGTTCAACCGCTGACTCTCCGACAAGGTACTGGAGAAATGCAATGATGAAGAACTGGAGCTGGTTTTCACTGGTGGCAGGGGAAGGACGTTCATGCAGATCATTAGCTGGGCAAGGATGAGGGCAGTCATGGCTCCCCATCCAGCTACTAGGGCCAAGTGGGTTCGTTTCTTCGAGCGTGATGACTGATGAATCTATGTATCTACCTATCTATCTATCTTTCTATCTGTAAGTCTATCTGAGGGAGAGTTGTGGTACTATTTGTGAGATTTTGATGACTATCTTTCTATCTATGTAACATTTGGATGTTTCTGAATCAATGTATGCATTTGGTCAGTGACTATGTATATCTCAATTTCTCTCAATCAGCACCATCAATTTCTCTGAATCAGCACCATTTGGTCAGTGACTATGTATATATCAATGTATGCTAAATGTTGTGAAGATGCAGATAAATTGAAGTTGCAGACAACCTAGTGCTGAATCCACATACAGTATCATATTACAAACCAAATCAAATCCAACTGTATCAAGTACTTAGTGAAGCAGTGTTATTACAAACCAAATCCAACAGTTCACTTGCATACATAACCTAGGATAACAGAGGAGTTCAACCACTTCAGCTAGTTACCACTTGCATAAAAGTAATCTTTCAGCCTCCCAGATGGCTTCCTGGCCCTCTTTGACCCATCCTGCACAGCACTTCTAGCAGATTGTCTAGGAGCAATGAAAGATCCATTGCCAGCTCTATTGGCAGAAGCTGACCTGGTGTTCTTTGCTGGAGAAGACCTTGATGACATGGTGTTATTTGCTGCTGAAGAAATAGTTGTGCTCTTCTTCTTGGGAGGTGGTACTGGTGTTGCTGAAGAGGTGTTGGTCCTGCTCTTCTTGAGAGGTGGTGGTACTGCTGTTGTAGCCTCAATGTTGGTGCTCCTCTTCTTGGAGGCTGATGTTGTACCTGGTGCTGCTACTGATGTGGAAGCAACCCTCTTCCTTGACCTACAAGCTGTCTGTGTTGACTCATGTAACACCCCCTTGTAATGGCCACAGTGATCAGCTGTTAATAATGCCATGTCATCATCATTTGCAGTGCCAAATCATTTGGGTTAGTTATCCAATTCAAATGCAAATCTGAAAATCAACTCAAATTCTAAAGTGAAATATAAAGTTGTTCAAACTCTGTTGGAAAAATGTTCATTAAATGGGAAATAATCTAGGAACATTTCTAAAATTAACAGCAAAATGTTTGGAGTTGGATAGATGACTCAAGCAAGTTGGAACAGACCTGAAAAACAGAATATTTGATATATTTAAAATCATAATAAATTCAAACAAACTTCAAATCAGTCCAAACCACTTTTTGGTGAGAGATATTATTGCATCACAATATCTGGACCAACTCCCACATTTATCAAAAGTGCAAAAGAGCCCTAAACATTTCAGAACAGAAAGGAATAGAAAAAAAAATAATAAGGGAAGGGGCCACTGTGCACTGCCACTAGTGCACAGTGCCTGAGGCCCAGCCCAGCTAGCTCTCTCCCTCTCTCTCCGATGCCGTGTCAGCGCGCGCATGGCTGCGCCGGCACCGACCGGCCGAACGGCGACAGCGCGACCACCCCACCGACGGGCGAGGAGATAAGGACGAGCCATCCATCTCCCCTGGTCGCCCGCGCACTCTTCCCCTCTTTCCCACACTCGCCTCGCCTCTTCTTCCCTCCTCAGATCCGGTGGCCGGACGCCACCGTCGCCGCGAATTGCCGCCGCCGTGGCCACTGGCCTCCCCACGCCGCCTCTCCGTGCCCCGCAGCTCCGCAGGCGACTGCTGCTTCGACTGGCACCGCCTGGAGGAGCTGGGTGCCTCAGCATCGAGCTCGCGCCGTCGTCTTCCTCCTCGGTCGCCGCCATTCTTCGTCGTCTCCGGCGAACCTCCCTGCTGCTACTAAGCTGTCGCAGGTCCGCCTTGACCGCACGGTGAGCCGCAGTTCCTCCCCACTCCTTTTCCCCGCTCCATTTCGCCCGTGGCTGCCGTCCCATACGAACCCAAACCCATCGCCGCGGCACACGTCGCCGGCGAGTCTCCGGTGACCATATGGTCACGGGCGCGTGCCCACTAGCTTCGCCGCACCGCGTAGGGCTAGCCTATGCCATTCGTTTGAGCTGCTGCACACCGTGGAGTCGTTCCCGACGACCACCCGTACGCGCCGCCGTCCCCGCCCGTCGCCGGCGACGTTCCCGTCCAGCTCAGGCGAAACCACCGCCTCAGTTCGACGCGCGGGCGAGCGCTCGTTCGAACGCATCCAACCCCGAGCCAAACGGCCCACGGATGGCGAATTCCGACGGTGGCCCGAGCCCTCCGCCGTGTTTTGTGCACGCCGGCGGCAAGCCGCCGGTCACGCCACGCTGGCAGGCCTGGGTCCCACCCGGAGTCACTGCCTGCGGGCCCCGCTGCGCGCTTTGACCGCGTTGACCCGGGTCAACGCGGGTACTGTTCATCCACTCTCACTGACAGGCGGGCCCCACCTTCCTGTTTAATTAGTTAACCGTTTTAGAAATAAAGATAATAATCTAATTACCCTAATGAGTCACTGACATGTGGGGCCCGACCCTAATTAACCCTGTGGATTAAATTGATTCACTGTTAAATGGAAACAGAGGCTGACATGTGGGTCCCACTGGACCCACATGTCATATTTGACTAGTCAGCCGGCTGTTGACTCGCTGATGTCAGCATGACATCATGCTGACGTCATATTTCCTTTTCTGATTAATAAAAATAATTCCAAAAATTCAGATAAACTTTGAAAATTCATAACTTTCAAACCGTAACTCAGATCGAAAAAGTTTAAACATGAAAGTTGCTCAGAACGACGAGACGAGTCTGATCGTGCCGTCTGTTTCTCCATCGGAACCTCCTACGTAGAAGAACTCGTAACTCCGGACCCGAATCCGGCAGATGAATAGTGCACACACGTCGGATATTAAATCCCAGAATAATTCTAAAAATAACTAAAATGACTTAGATGCATATTCAGGCAACCCTGCACTGCATCATAGCATAGCACGCACTGGTGGCATATGATTGCATATTGTTTACCTGTTTCCTCCCCCTCTTCTCTCTCGATAGACCCCGACGCAGACGTAGCTCCAGACGCAGACGCAGCTCCGGAGTACGACTACGTTCCCGGCGACACCCCTGAAGACCTTGCCCTTGCCCCAGAGCAAACAGGCAAGCACCCCCATTTTGAGCATTCCGATATCGCCTACTCTCTCCCCTCTTATGCTTGCACTAGATGTTACTGCTGCTATTACTATCCTACTCTGCTGCATAGCCTGTTTACTTGTAACCTACTTTTGATACATGCCTGTTATCCTAAACTGTTTAGCATAGGATGGGTAGAGTCACGACAGAGACCCCCATTTGATCCCGACTGCCCTGTTGGATATCAGAAGACCCGATCACCGGGAATGAAGACCAGACCCTGACACGACACATCACTTCCCCCTTAGTTGCCGACGCTACTGGGTTATCGTCGAGTGCCGAGGGTGATACCTCGTCAGCACTTCTGATGTTAACCTTGTAGGTTAGTTACTCGGTCGTGGTAAGCGAGGGTGATTCCTTCTACACCACCCCCGATAACGACGTCGTCGCGCAACTCCTCAAGGTGGACCTCGAGGGTGATTCCTCCTTCGTTCACCTTGATGATAACATCGAGCGGGAATTCCATCGAGGGTGATTCCTCAGGGTTCCCTTCGGTGTCAGACACACAGTTACCTTGGATATTATGACTTGCACTAAACTATGATACTAAAGACGGGTCGGCCCTGAGGGGTACCCGCGCGAGCTTAACGCGAAGTGATGTGGAGTCGGGTTGACCTGGATGGTGCCTGCGAGATAACTACGAGGCGTGGCCGGGCATTCTTAGCCCTTGCCACAAGTCCTCGAGACGGGGCGACGGTGTCACATCGATCGTGAGTCTCTGCTCGTTTCCGCGCGCTCCTAATCCACTACGGTTTGGATATTTGATCCGAGGGGCCTCTGGCCCGATAGCACTAACCATCACGTGGGCATAGTATGGGCGTTCTGCGTCGTACACATCAGCCGAAGCTTGTTTGACGTCAGTAAGGAGCGGCGCACGCCGAGTTGGACTGGTAACGCAACCGCGCTTGTATAAGGGGTTGCTAGGTCTGCTCTCGGTGGCCCCGTAACGTGCAGGAGTTCCCGGGGCGATGGCCCAAGACCCCTGGGGGCATAGGTTTAGTCCGGCGTGCTGACCTCTCTTATAAGCCTAGGTCGGGTTGCGGCGTGTTGCTTAGCCGAGGCCGGGCATGACCCAGAAAAGTGTGTCCGGCCAGAGTTAAGTGAGCGTGGTGGGTAAGTTGGTGCACCCCTGCACGGAAGAAACTTCTATCGATAGCCTGTCCTACGGTAACGGACACTCGGAGTTGTATCCCGATCGGTACAACTAGAACATGTGATGAGAACTGGATAGTACGGCTCTGGGATTGCTTTCTCGCAGGGAGTCGAGAAAGGATCTCAGGTCGAGGTTGATGATATTACTACTACTACTTTACATTATGTTCATCTGCTCTCTCTTCTGATGCTGCAAGACTGTCGAAGATTGTTGAAGATGCTAGTCTTCGATAGGACTAGGCTTTCCCCCTCTACTCTGGCATTTCTGCAGCCCAGTCCACATATACAGCCATTCCTTTGACAATGATGCATATGTAGTGTAGATCCTTGCTTGCTGAGTACTTCGGATGAGTACTCACGTTTGCTTTATTTTCTTTTTCCCCCATTTTCCATTTGATGCCACCAGACGACGGAGCCCCTGAGCCAGAAGCCCCAGCCGACGACCAGTACTACTATCCGCCTGGCGAGTACTACTACTACGAGGAGCCGTTCGACGACCCGGAGTAGGATCGGAGGGTCCAGGGCAGGAGGCCTACGCCTTTCGATCGTAGTTTTTATTTTTACCCCGCCTCTGTGAAGGCTTATCTCTCTCTCTGTAATATATCTGTACTCAGATATCTAATGCTTCCGCTGACGCTTGTATGCCATCGAGCTTGTATTCGAGCCCTCGAGGCCCTGGCTTGTAATATTAAGCTTGTATGACTTTATTTTATGTTTTAGAGTTGTGTTGTGATATCTTCAAGTGAGTCCTTAGGCTTGATCGTGCGCATTTGCGTGTATGATTAGTGCACGATTAAGCCGGGGTCGTCACAGGTTGGTATCAGAGCCGACTGCCTCTAGGATTCCCCCTTTCCAACTCTTTGGCCGAAGTTGAGTCTAGTGGTCAAAAACTGTTTTACTAACTTGGCTGTGTGGCTTACGGGCCCACGTCGCCAACTGGGTGGTATTAGGATCTTTTATTCCTCATCTTTACTCTGGGATTCTAATCTCTCATCTATTCGGGTTTAATAAAATTTACTAACACCGACATTTAGGATCTCGTTAATTCTATCCACCCGGAGAACTGGATTCGGTGCGATTTCCATGTCATTGATCTGATTAGTCTGATAATCATTTCCTTTCCATTGTTTTGTTTAACCTTTCCTTTTGAGATCGGTTATATTTCTCAATGTCTTACGACAATCCTGAACTTCTTATTTCAGATGGATCGACTGTTTCCCCCTCGTCCTACGACGCAGCTCGTGCTTCGCACCTGTGCTCGAGACGTCCCTGGGTTTCCAGCTGTTCTGATCGCCCTCTTGATCAGGCTGGGATACCGCTGGTGCCCCTAGTACATGGTCTATGAGGTTTATCGTGAGTTCAACCAGGAGCAGTACTATGCTGATGTTCGCATCTACGATCAGCAGGATAACTCTGACACTGAGCTTCACCGTTTTCACGGGATCGGCGTGACGATTGAGATGGCAGTACATGATGCCGCCTACTCTGCTGTCGCACGTCTCCGAGGAGAGCACAGTGCTAACTTGGATGATACTGTGTTTCGGTACATTCCGTATGCACCTGTTGGAGATGCTACTGGATTTTACACAGCTATCTGTGCCCCGTACGAGCCTCGTCGCTATGATCAGCGAGTTCTGATCCACTATGCTCAGGCTTTGGATCGCACTGTTCGTGCACTTGCTGTTGAGTTGTTTGCCACTCGAGCACGCTACTACGAGGCTATGACACAGTTGCTACCAGCTGTTCGTGCAGGGATGCATCCGGAGTACATTCTTTACCCGAGCAGGACTGAGATGCCATCAGGGATCGTCTGGCCTGCTGTGGGAGGTCACACGCCTGCACGTGGACCTCTTCTTTCTTCTCGAGACCGAGTTCTGCATCAGAGCGCCCATGGAGCGCAGGATCCTTCTGCGACGAACGTCCATCGTCCGCACTTGCAGTTACCCCGTTTCAGTGGTTTTCTCCGACGCTGATGTAGTCTTTGCTATGTCCCGTTGTGTACTTCCTTACCGCGTGCCTGCGCGCCGCCTAGCATGTCTAGCTTTTCAATTTGCGCCGTTATGCTGCCCGAATGTAACCGACTATGTATGGATCTGTACGTCTTAATGACTACTTCTAGCATCTATTGCACTCTTTCAATAATGTCGAGTTACCTCATGTTTATTGTTAAACACTTGCATAAGCTATCGCTGAAATACCCCTGTTGGAATAGCAGGATGGCTGACAACAACCCGCCACCGCCGCCACCACCTGATTACATGGCAGCGATGATGCAACAGTTTGAACTCAACCGCCAGTTTATGACGGGAATTATGCAGCAGTTCCCTCGTCCTGATTCTAATCAGCAGCCTTTCTCCATCACTTTGCCAGAATTTATGCGGCTCAGCCCATCCTTCTTCCGCAACACAGTCAACCCATTGGATGCCGATGACTGGCTGCGTGACATCTCCCATGAGATGGAGTCTGCTGGTGTCGCCCAAGTCAACTATGTCACCTTCGCGACATACCTTCTGAAGGGTCCCGCTTCCCAATGGTGGGCCACTTACCGACAGACCCTGCCACCTGGTACTGTCGTCACTTGGGCAGAATTCAAGATTGCATTCCGTGCCCGCTACATTCCTCAAGCTGTCATAGCTCGGAAGAAGGCCGAGTTCCGTAGCCTTGTTCAGGGCAACAAGACCGTGGAAGTATATCAGCGCGAGTTTCTTGACTTATCTCGCTATGCTGAAGAAGACATTCCTACTGATGAGCGAAGACAGGAGAAGTTCCGTGAAGGACTGCATCATGACATACAGTTGGCACTGCTTGTCCAGGATTATCCTGATTTCGCCACCTTGGTGAATAAGGCCATCATGGTTGAAACTGGACTTAAGAAGCACAAGGAAGCGTCCAGACGCACCCGTGAGTCGGGCTCATCTTCGGGCTCGTCTTCCCATAAGCGACGCATCTGGTTCCCCAAAGGCATGTTCCGTTCAGCAGCTCCTGCGAACAGACCTTCTTATGCTGCACCACGTCTGCCACCTCCACCACCGAGACAGCCCCTGCCAGCTCCAGCACCTCGAGCTCCAACACCTCGTCCTGACAGTGGGCTATGCTTCAAGTGTGGCAAGCCAGGTCACCGTGCTAGAGATTGTTCTCAGAATCAGAATCAACTAGCTCTCCCTTCTGCTGGACGTGGAATTGGCCGTGGTATTCCTCAGCAGCGCAACAATAATGCCAGACCTTCTTACGGTCGTGGGCAGTACTACCACGTCAACATGTCTGAAGCTCCAAATCAACCAGATACTGTGATGGGTACACTTCTCGTTAATTCAGTACCAGCATCTGTTTTATTTGATTCAGGAGCATCGCATTCCTTCATGTCAGAACATTTTGCACGCATGCATGACATTAAATGCGAATACATGAACACACCCTTATTGGTACACACCCCCGCGGGTGGTTGCCGAACCTTTGCAGTTAGCTATAATGTTCCCGTTGAAATCGAAGAGTTGGAGTTCAGTGCGTCTCCCATTATTCTGAAATCGTCCAAGATTGACCTTATTCTGGGAATGGATTGGTTGAAGGCCCACTATGCCTCAATCAATTGTGCCACCAAAGTTGTTCACCTCTTGCACCCCTCGAATGAGATGGTGAATTACCATGCTCATATCACTCAGAACGCCGAGGCTCAAATTTATGCCTTGAACGCGTTGAATGCTTCTCCGCTTGATGGGATTGAGAATATCCCAGTGGTCTGTGACTTCCCAGATGTTTTTCCAGAAGAACTTCCAGGAATACCCCCTGCTAGAGCTGTCGAGTTCGTCATCGACTTGAAGCCTGGCACCACTCCTATTGCGAAGCGTCCTTACAAGATGCCTCCGCACCACCTCATCGAGCTTAAGGAGGAAATTGATAAATCCTTAAGGAAGGGTTTCATTCGCCCCAGTTCCTCTGCATGGGGAGCACCGTCTCTTTTCGTCAAGAAGAAAGATGGAACGAATAGGTTGGTCCAAGATTATCGTCCTATCAACCAGGCAACCATTCAGAATAAATATCCACTTCCCCGGATCAATGATTTATATGACCAACTCGCTGGATCTTCGGTGTTCTCTAAACTCGACTTGAGGTTGGGTTATCACCAGATCCGTGTCCGCGAAGAGGATATTCCCAAGACTGCATTCGTTACTCGTTATGGCTCATACGAGTACACCGTCATGTCATTTGGTCTGACGAATGCTCCCGCTTAATGAATTATATATTCATGGACTACCTCGACAAGTTCGTCGTGGTATATCTAGATGATATTCTGGTTTATTCGAAGAACAAAGAAGAACATGCTGAGCACCTTCGACTAGTTCTGGAGAGACTTCGAGAGCACCAATTATATGCCAAGTTCTCTAAATGCGAATTCTGGCTTCCTGAAGTGGCCTACCTTGGACATGTGATTTCCAAGGACGGTATTGCCGTTAACCCGGAGCGTGTTCAGGCTATCCTTGACTGGACTCCTCCGAAGAATGCCAAGCAGGTCCGAAGTTTTCTCGGTCTAGCCAGCTATTGTCGCCGATTCGTCGAGAACTTCTCCAAGATCGCCAAGCCCCTGACTAATCTGCTCCACAAAGGCGTTAAGTTTGAGTGGACAGACAAGTGTCAGGAAAGTTTCCAAACCCTCAAGGACAAGCTCACTTCTGCTCCAGTGCTTGCTCCTCCTAATTCTCGCAAGGACTTTGTCATATATTGCGACGCCTCTCGTCAGGGATTAGGCTGCGTCCTAATGCAAGAGCGGAGAGTAATTGCATATGCTTCACGTCAATTGCGTCCACATGAAGAGAATTATCCAGTGCATGATCTTGAACTTGCAGCAGTGATGTATGCATTGAAGTTATGGCGACACTACCTTCTGGGTAATCGGTGTGAAATTTATACCGATCACCAAAGTCTGAAATACTTATTCACTCAACCGGATCTTAATCTCCGACAACAACGATGGTTAGAAGCTATTGCAGATTATGACTGCGGTATTTCTTATACCCCGGGCAAAGCTAATGTAATGGCCGATGCCCTGAGTCGCAAGTCTTATTGCAACAACCTCATGGTTAGGCAAGCTCAACCTCGTCTTCACGCAGAACTGACTCAGCTGAATCTGCGAATTCTTCCCCAGGGTTCTCTTAATAACCTTGTGGTACAGCCAGACCTTCTGAAGGCTGTTAAAGAAGCGCAAGCCAAAGATGCTGAAATTGACTTGATGAAGAAGGAGCTTCACCTTGCTAAGTATCGGGATTTCTCAGTTGCTGAAGATGGTACATTATATTTCAGAGACCGCATCGTAGTACCTCGCTTCGAGCTGATGACTGACAAAGTCATGAAGGAGGCCCATGATACACCGCTGTCTATCCATCCGGGTAGTACCAAAATGTATCGAGATCTTCGTCAAAGGTACTGGTGGTCTAGGATGAAGCAGGATATTGCTCGTTATGTTGCCGAGTGTGACGTTTGTCATCGCGTGAAGGCAGAACATCAGAAACCTGCTGGAATTCTGCAACCGCTCCCTATTCCTCTATGGAAGTGGGATAAAGTGCAAATGGACTTCATCACTGGTCTTCCCAAGTCTCAGAAGGGTCACGATGCCATTCTTGTCGTCATCGACCAACTCTCCAAGGTTGCTCATTTCCTACCTGTTAAGGAGACTATCACCGCTAGCCAGCTAGCAGAACTGTACATTGCCAGAATTGTTTCACTCCATGGTATTCCCAAGGAAATCAGTTCAGACCGTGGCAGTATTTTCACTGGCCATTTCTGGGAAAGTTTCCAGAAAGCAATGGGAACTCATATTACCTGGAGTTCAGCTTATCATCCCCAATCCCAAGGCCAAGTTGAGCGCGTTAATCAAGTGCTTGAAGACATGCTACGAGCCTGTGTTATATCCTTCGGTAAGAAATGGGAGGAATCTCTCCCGTATGCCGAGTTCTCTTATAACAACAGTTATCAAGCCAGCTTAAAATTGGCCCCATTTGAGGTTCTTTATGGACGTAAATGTCGAACCCCTCTGAATTGGTCAGAAACTGGGGAACGACCTCTTGTTGGACCGGACATTATTCAGCATGCCGAAGAACAAGTCCGAATTGTCCGGGAGAATCTCAAAGCAGCTCAAGACCGTCAGAAGAGTAATTATGATCGCAAGCGATGGGGTGTGATCTATCAACCTGGTGATCAAGCTTATCTTCGTGTCACTCCAATGAAGGGCACCCGTCGTTTCGGAATCAAGGGCAAGCTAGCTCCTCGCTATATTGGTCCTTTCCGCATCATGGCTAGACGTGGACATGTGGCATATAAATTGGAGTTGCCGCCACAGTTCTCTCATATTAATGATGTCTTCCACGTGTCGCAACTCCGTAAGTGCTTCAAGGAATCCCCGCACCGTGCAGTGGATCATGAGATGCTCGAGCTACAAGATGATCTTTCCTATAAGGAGCATCCGATCCGCATCCTCGACGAAGCTGAGCGTCGTCTCGTCAGAAGACGACCAAGTTCCTAAAAGTGCAATGGTCGAATCATACGGAGATGAAGCCACTTGGGAACGCGAGGATCATCTTCGGGAAGAATATCCCGGACTCTCTTCTCTACCTCCTAAATTCTCGGGACGAGAATTTCTTTTAGAGGAGGAGAATTTGTAACACCCCCTTGTAATGGCCACAGTGATCAGCTGTTAATAATGCCATGTCATCATCATTTGCAGTGCCAAATCATTTGGGTTAGTTATCCAATTCAAATGCAAATCTGAAAATCAACTCAAATTCTAAAGTGAAATATAAAGTTGTTCAAACTCTGTTGGAAAAATGTTCATTAAATGGGAAATAATCTAGGAACATTTCTAAAATTAACAGCAAAATGTTTGGAGTTGGATAGATGACTCAAGCAAGTTGGAACAGACCTGAAAAACAGAATATTTGATATATTTAAAATCATAATAAATTCAAACAAACTTCAAATCAGTCCAAACCACTTTTTGGTGAGAGATATTATTGCATCACAATATCTGGACCAACTCCCACATTTATCAAAAGTGCAAAAGAGCCCTAAACATTTCAGAACAGAAAGGAATAGAAAAAAAAAATAAGGGAAGGGGCCACTGTGCACTGCCACTAGTGCACAGTGCCTGAGGCCCAGCCCAGCTAGCTCTCTCCCTCTCTCTCTGATGCCGTGTCAGCGCGCGCATGGCTGCGCCGGCACCGACCGGCCGAACGGCGACAGCGCGACCACCCCACCGACGGGCGAGGAGATAAGGACGAGCCATCCATCTCCCCTGGTCGCCCGCGCACTCTTCCCCTCTTTCCCACACTCGCCTCGCCTCTTCTTCCCTCCTCAGATCCGGTGGCCGGACGCCACCGTAGCCGCGAATCGCCGCCGCCGTGGCCACTGGCCTCCCCACGCCGCCTCTCCGTGCCCCGCAGCTCCGCAGGCGACTGCTGCTTCGACTGGCACCGCCTGGAGGAGCTGGGTGCCTCAGCATCGAGCTCGCGCCGTCGTCTTCCTCCTCGGTCGCCGCCATTCTTCGTCGTCTCCGGCGAACCTCCCTGCTGCTACTAAGCTGTCGCAGGTCCGCCTTGACCGCACGGTGAGCCGCAGTTCCTCCCCACTCCTTTTCCCCGCTCCATTTCGCCCGTGGCTGCCGTCCCATACGAACCCAAACCCATCGCCGCGGCACACGTCGCCGGCGAGTCTCCGGTGACCATATGGTCACGGGCGCGTGCCCACTAGCTTCGCCGCACCGCGTAGGGCTAGCCTATGCCATTCGTTTGAGCTGCTGCACACCGTGGAGTCGTTCCCGACGACCACCCGTACGCGCCGCCGTCCCCGCCCGTCGCCGGCGACGTTCCCGTCCAGCTCAGGCGAAACCACCGCCTCAGTTCGACGCGCGGGCGAGCGCTCGTTCGAACGCATCCAACCCCGAGCCAAACGGCCCACGGATGGCGAATTCCGACGGTGGCCCGAGCCCTCCGCCGTGTTTTGTGCACGCCGGCGGCAAGCCGCCGGTCACGCCACGCTGGCAGGCCTGGGTCCCACCCGGAGTCACTGCCTGCGGGCCCCGCTGCGCGCTTTGACCGCGTTGACCCGGGTCAACGCGGGTACTGTTCATCCACTCTCACTGACAGGCGGGCCCCACCTTCCTGTTTAATTAGTTAACCGTTTTAGAAATAAAGATAATAATCTAATTACCCTAATGAGTCACTGACATGTGGGGCCCGACCCTAATTAACCCTGTGGATTAAATTGATTCACTGTTAAATGGAAACAGAGGCTGACATGTGGGTCCCACTGGACCCACATGTCATATTTGACTAGTCAGCCGGCTGTTGACTCGCTGATGTCAGCATGACATCATGCTGACGTCATAATTCATTTTCTGTTAAATAAAATAATTCCAGAAATTCAAATAATCTTTAAAAATTAATAACTTTTAAACCGTAGCTCGGATCGAAAAAGTTAAAACATGAAAGTTGCTCAGAACGACGAGACGAGTCTGATCGTGCCGTCTGTTTCTCCATCGGAACCTCCTACGTAGAAGAACTCGAAACTCCGGACCCGAATCCGGCAGATGAATAGTGCACACACGTCGGATATTAAATCCCAGACTAATTCTAAAAATAACTAAAATGACTTAGATGCATATTCAGGCAACCCTGCACTGCATCATAGCATAGCACGCACTGGTGGCATATGATTGCATATTGTTTACCTGTTTCCTCCCCCTCTTCTCTCTCGATAGACCCCGACGCAGACGTAGCTCCAGACGCAGACGCAGCTCCGGAGTACGACTACGTTCCCGGCGACACCCCTGAAGACCTTGCCCTTGCCCCAGAGCAAACAGGCAAGCACCCCCATTTTGAGCATTCCGATATCGCCTACTCTCTCCCCTCTTATGCTTGCACTAGATGTTACTGCTGCTATTACTATCCTACTCTGTTGCATAGCCTGTTTACTTGTAACCTACTTTTGATACATGCCTGTTATCCTAAACTGTTTAGCATAGGATGGGTAGAGTCACGACAGAGACCCCCATTTGATCCCGACTGCCCTGTTGGATATCAGAAGACCCGATCACCGGGAATGAAGACCAGACCCTGACACGACACATCACTTCCCCCTTAGTTGCCGACGCTACTGGGTTATCGTCGAGTGCCGAGGGTGATACCTCGTCAGCACTTCTGATGTTAACCTTGTAGGTTAGTTACTCGGTCATGGTAAGCGAGGGTGATTCCTTCTACACCACCCCCGATAACGACGTCGTCGCGCAACTCCTCAAGGTGGACCTCGAGGGTGATTCCTCCTTCGTTCACCTTGATGATAACATCGAGCGGGAATTCCATCGAGGGTGATTCCTCAGGGTTCCCTTCGGTGTCAGACACACAGTTACCTTGGATATTATGACTTGCACTAAACTATGATACTAAAGACGGGTCGGCCCTGAGGGGTACCCGCGCGAGCTTAACGCGAAGTGATGTGGAGTCGGGTTGACCTGGATGGTGCCCGCGAGATAACTACGAGGCGTGGCCGGGCATTCTTAGCCCTTGCCACAAGTCCTCGAGACGGGGCGACGGGGTCACATCGATCGTGAGTCTCTGCTCGTTTGCGCGCGCTCCTAATCCACTACGGTTTGGATATTTGATCCGAGGGGCCTCTGGCCCGATAGCACTAACCATCACGTGGGCATAGTATGGGCGTTCTGCGTCGTACACATCAGCCGAAGCTTGTTTGACGTCAGTAAGGAGCGGCGCACGCCGAGTTGGACTGGTAATGCAACCGCGCTTGTATAAGGGGTTGCTAGGTCTGCTCTCGGTGGCCCCGTAACGTGCAGGAGTTCCCGGGGCGATGGCCCAAGACCCCTGGGGGCATAGGTTTAGTCCGGCGTGCTGACCTCTCTTATAAGCCTAGGTCGGGTTGCGGCGTGTTGCTTAGCCGAGGCCGGGCATGACCCAGAAAAGTGTGTCCGGCCAGAGTTAAGTGAGCGTGGTGGGTAAGTTGGTGCACCCCTGCAGGGAAGAAACTTCTATCGATAGCCTGTCCTACGGTAACGGACACTCGGAGTTGTATCCCGATCGTTACAACTAGAACATGTGGTGAGAACTGGATAGTACGGCTCTGGGATTGCTTTCTCGCAGGGAGTCGAGAAAGGATCTCAGGTCGAGGTTGATGATATTACTACTACTACTTTACATTATGTTCATCTGCTCTCTCCTGATGCTGCAAGACTGTCGAAGATTGTTGAAGATGCTAGTCTTCGATAGGACTAGGCTTTCCCCCTCTACTCTGGCATTTCTGCAGCCCAGTCCACATATACAGCCATTCCTTTGACAATGATGCATATGTAGTGTAGATCCTTGCTTGCTGAGTACTTCAGATGAGTACTCACGTTTGCTTTATTTTCTTTTTCCCCCATTTTCCATTTGATGCCACCAGACGACGGAGCCCCTGAGCCAGAAGCCCCAGCCGACGACCAGTACTACTATCCGCCTGGCGAGTACTACTACTACGAGGAGCCGTTCGACGACCAGGAGTAGGATCGGAGGGTCCAGGGCAGGAGGCCTACGCCTTTCGATCGTAGTTTTTATTTTTACCCCGCCTCTGTGAAGGCTTATCTCTCTCTCTGTAATATATCTGTACTCAGATATCTAATGCTTCCGCTGACGCTTGTATGCCATCGAGCTTGTATTCGAGCCCTCGAGGCCCTGGCTTGTAATATTAAGCTTGTATGACTTTATTTTATGTTTTAGAGTTGTGTTGTGATATCTTCAAGTGAGTCCTTAGGCTTGATCGTGCGCATTTGCGTGTATGATTAGTGCACGATTAAGCCGGGGTCGTCACAACTCATTTGTTGTTGGAGGAGCTGTTGGTGCAGGTGCAGAGGCAGCAGGTACCCTTGGTGGCCTTTGTGCAGTTGCAGCCATTGAAGAACCAGCCTTAGAGTAGTTAGCTCTATTTTCCTACACAAGAAGATTAGTTAGCTCTATTTTCCTACAAATGAAATGAATGTAACAATGCAATGAATGGAACTGAAGGACCTACCTGGTGCTTGTTCATCCTCCTCTGGAACTTAAGTTTCAATGGGTCACCACAATTGTTGAACCTGTGCCCTTGCTTCTTGCAGTTGCTGCATGTCACTGTACCAATCCTAGAAGTATCCTTTTTAGCTGGCACCTCAAACAGGCCTTTCCTCCTGGCAGTTTGTTTTTTACCTTTCTTTTCTCTAAAAACAGGTGGAGAAATATCATCACTAGGTGTATGAGGCCAATGGTCAGGACCTGGCACAGGGAATATTATGTGCTTATATGTTTCACAATACATGGGTTTCTTGAAGAAAGCATTCACATAGTCTTCAGGATGTATCTTCACTTTCTGCATTGCAGCAATGGCATGACTGCAGGGGACAGCTGTCATGTCCCACCTCCTACAGTCACAGGTCTGGTTGTTCAAATTAACACAATATGTGTTTTCAGAGCTACTTGTGACTTGCCATATGCCTGGACCTGCCATGTATGCTTCACAATACTTAGCCCACTTCTTCCCCTCTTCTAAAATCTCTGAATAAGTAGGTGTGATCTCCCATCTGCATGACTCTGTCTTCTCTCTGATCTTCTGAAACTTAATCATCAGCTTTGTTCTTATGCCCTCTAACATAGTCCTGATTGGCTTGTTCCTAACATCCAATATCATTCTATTGAAAACCTCACTAAGGTTGTTTACTACCAGGTCTATTTTGCACACAGTGTCCATTTTATACCTAGCCCATGTATGCTCTGGTATCTGTGACAACCACTGCCAAGCTTCTAAACTTTCTTTTTTCAAATTCTCCATGCCTAAATCATGACCATGTTTGGTAAAGGAATAGGCAGCCTGATCTAAATGTTTCTTGAGTTCCTCTCCTCTGAAACCAGCAGATTGGAAGTTGGCATAAATATGTCTAAGACAAAACCTTTGTGGAGAGTCAGGGAATACATCATCTATTGCATTCAACAAGCCCTGTTCAATGTAGTGTAATCTTAAGTGTTACTACTGAATAACATTTTACTCATGGCAAATGTAAAGGCAAATGTAAAGACTAGGTACAGAACAATACCTTCTGCCTGTCAGACATAATTGTGTATTTGCCAAACTTATTGCCAGTTCCAATGACTGTTCTCAACTGTGTGAGAAACCATGTCCAGCTGTCTTTCTCTTCCTTATCAACAACACCAAAAGCTATTGGGAAGATGTTATTATTACCATCCCTCCCTGTAGCTGCCAATATCTGCTGACCAGTGCTTAGCTTGATGAAGCAACCATCCAGACCTGCTAACATGATCACAAGTGTGCCTAATTACATCAATGCAAAAATATCATATACATTTGTGTCTGATTACTTACCTATAAATGGCCTACATCCATTCAGAAAACCCTTGCATGCAAACAAGCAGTAAAACATATAGTGAAACCTTGGGGTAGGAGCTGGGTTTAGGGGGTCCTCATGTGTTGTTACTATGCACCTACTGCCAGGGTTAGTATCTAGCACACACTGCAGGTAGTCCCTTATTCTGTGATAATGGAGTTTGTGATCTCCTTGCACTACCTCAACTGCTTGCTTCCTTGCCCTATATGCCAAGCTTTTAGGCACATGGACACCAAACTTCTTCTTTGTGTATGACATAATTGTGTCAACACCAGCTCCAGGGTTGGATCTGACTGTATCCTCACAAACCTTAGCAACCCAACTGACTGTCACCTTTGTGTTCTCTCCACTTGCTTCACAAGTGTGATCCAGGTTCATCTTCTTGATACTGAAAGATGCCTCATGAGCTATCCTAGAGGCAACTATGTAAAACTCACAACCATGTTTTCTCTCAGAGCACCAAGCAATCACCCTAGTTGGTTCATTTCTGTGATACTCAAAATTCCTAAGAGTCCTCACATGAAAATTTCTAAGTGCTTCTCTGAACTGAACTACATTTTCAAAGCACAAATGCATTGAAAACTGCTCATGTGCATCAGGCCTGGATGGATCATACCATCTCCACTCCTTCTTCTGCTTCTTCCTACTCTTCCTTCCAGATGGCAGCCTTGGAGCATCCTCTTCATCACTTAGGCCAAAATCACCTGGAAAACAGTACTCATCAGCTTCAGGGACATAATATTCAAACTTGATGTGCTCAGGCTCACTGTTGTGACGCCCCCGGCTCAATCGTGCACTAATCATACACGCAAATGCACACGATCAAGCCTAAGGACTCACTTGAAGATATCACAACACAACTCTAAAGCATAAATAAAGTCATACAAGCTTTATATTACAAGCCAGGGCCTCGAGGGCTCGAATACATAGCTCGATGGCATACAAGCGTCAACGGAAGCATCAGATGTCTGAGTACAGATATAAAAGAAAGACAGAAAGGCCTTTAAAAAGGCGGGGCAAAAGAAAACACTATGATCGAAAGGCGCAGGCCTCCTGCCTGGGACCCTCCGAACCTACTCCTGGTCGTCAGCCAACTCGTAGCAGAAGCATCCTCGAGGTAGTAGTAGTAGTCGACAGTGCAGCTGTCTTAGGGGCTCCGTCATCTGGTCACGACAAACTGATATGGGGAGAAAAGGAAAGCAAGGCAACCGTGAATACTCCGAAGTACTCAGCAAGCATGGATCTACACTACATATGCAACATTATCAAAGGGAGGCTGTATATGTGAACTGGGCTGCAGAAATGCCAGAATAGAGGGGAATGCCTAGTCCTATCGAAGACTAGCATCTTCAAGTATCTTCCAGAATTTTCGAGCGTCTTGCAGCATTAGAAGAGTACAGAATAGCATAGTATAAAGTAGTAGTGGTAGTAGCAAGCAACAGTCTCACCCAGAGATCCTTCCTCGACTCCCTGCGAGAAAGCGATCCCGGAGCCACATATCCAGTTATCATCTCAAGTTCTAGTTGTATTGATCGGGATACAACTCCGAGTGTCCTTTACCGTAGGACCGGCTATCGATAGATGTGTTCTTCCCTGCAGGGGTGCACCAACTTACCAACCACGCTCGCTTAACTCCGGCCGGACACACTTTCCTGGGTCATGCCCAGCCTCGGCCAAACGACACACCGCAACCCTACCTACAGCTCAGCAGAGAGGTCCCCGCCGGTCTACCTCCTAAGCGCAAGGGGGTCTTGGGCCATCGCCCCTCGCCCTCCGGGTCGTTGTGTGCAGGGCGAACCAGGCTCCACCACTACCAGATGGTGCCGGCCCAGCCCGGCCACAATGCTGAACTGGACGTCTGACAGAGCTTTCGGCTGATGTTACGATGCAGAACGCCCATACTATGCCCACGTGATGGTTAGTGCTATCAGGCCAGAGGCCTGCTCGGATCAAATATCCAAATCGTTAGATGACTATGGGCTTGCGGAAACGAGCAGAGACTCACGATCGGTGTGACCCCGTCGCCCCGTCTCGAGGAGTTGCTGCAAGGGCTAAGAATGCCCGGCCGCGTCTCGTACAATAACTCACGGGTAACTATCCATCATTCACCAAGTAGCAGTAACATCAGTTATGTAAGGCATCCGTGTGGCTACAATATCAAGGGGGGAATCCGAGGCATCACCCTCGTTGGACTTCCACCTGATGAAATAACGAGGTGGACATAGGAGGAATCACCCTCGAGGTCCACACTTGAGGTGTTGCATGATTTCGTCGTTATCGGGGGTGGTGTAGGAGGAATCACCCTCGCTGACCACGACCGATTAACTACCCTACAAGGTTATCATCAAAAGTGCTGACGAGGTATCACCCTCGGCACTCGATAGTAACCCAGTAGTGTCGAGCAACTAAGGAGGACGTGAGGTGCGGTGCCGGGTCCTGGTCTTCGATCCCGTTGATCGGGTCTTCTGATACTCCAGCGGGGCAGTCGGGATAAGTGGGGTCACTGAGGGGTCTTTAGTCAGCCTATACTAAGCAGTTTGGATATCAGGCAGGTATCAACAGCAGGTTACAATAAACAGGCTATGCAGCAGAATAGGAGCAATCAATTATAGTAGCAAAATCTAATGCAAGCATGAGAAAATAGAATAGGCGATATCGGGATGATCAAAGGGGGGGGCTTGCCTGGAAGCTCGGCAGAGAAGGACGGGTTGTCAACTTCGTAGTCAATCGGGGCAACAGCGGCGTCAGTCTCGTAGTCTACCGGAGAGAAGAGGGGGAAGAAACAATGAATACAACGCAAACATAAGCATGATGATTCATGACAAAGCAAATAGCGGTGCTAGGTGTGCCCTAACGCGGTAGTAGGTGATATCGGCAAAGGGGGGAAACATCCGGGAAAGTATTCCTGGTGTTTGACGTTTTCGGGCAGATGAACCGGAGGTGGATTGTTGCATGCTTGCTATGCTAGGGACGTGTGGCGAATGAACGGACTGCGTATTCGGATTCGTCTCGTCATTCTGAGCAACTTTCATGTATAAAACATTTTCATCCGAGTTACCGATTATTTTCTATGATTTTTCAAATATTTAATAATACCCGGAAAAATCCCTGAAATTTTGCCAAGTCTGAGAATTCATCAGTTTTTTAAACATCACTTAGCTGTTTTCAAAAGGCTACAACTATTGTTCTGTACATCCTATGATTTTGTGCCTTATATCAATTTTGAGTATTCTCTGAGATCTACAAGATAGTAGCATTTACATCCATATTAGAGTTCATTTGCTTGATCATCAATAGCTCTAAAGTAGCTATGAAAATAAAGCTGTTTTTCGGTTTTTCAGTTAACAGAACATACCACTTTGCGATTTTCATAGGATTTAATCCATACATCTAAAGGATTTGGTCCAGTGGGATAAAATGGAGTTTGTCATGTATACTTTCTACTCATATTATTTTTACTCATGTTACCAGCTGTTTAGACGCGGTTTAGGGGTGGTCTAGTGGGTTAGTCATTGTAGTAATAGAAAAGCTAGCTAGTAGCATCTACAGTAGCAAGCATTACATACAGAGCAGCTGGGCAGGCCGTGGTACACGCAGTTGGTCGTGGCGGGTGTAGACGGGGCAGCCGCAGTAGCAAGCAAAACCATACGCGGGCGGGCGCGACCGTGGGGCGGCGAAGTGGAGCAGCAGCGCCGCCGACGAGCAGCAGAGCAGCGCGGCAGTAGCAGCACCAGTAGCACAACATCAGTGCAGCAACGGGGGCGGCAGCAGCGTAGCGGCAGCTAGCGCAGGAGAGCAGCGGTGGCACGCAGCAGCTGCAGCCTGGGAGCGGCTGGAGCGCAGCAGGGGCGCGGTGTCGCGCCCGCGGACTGCGCGAGCTGGCGAAGGCGGGCGCGGCTGAGCGGCCAGGAGCTCGCGACAGGCACGGCCATGGCGCGGCCACGCGAGGCAGGGGAGGCGGGGCTGCGGTGGCTGGGCAGGAGGCGAGCGGGGACGGGCGGCCGCAGCGAACGAGCACGAGGCCAGTGGCGCGCGCGGTTGGTGCAGGTGAAGCCGGAGGCTGCGCGTGCATCGGCTATTGCAGGCGGACGCGGGCGAGGCGCCGCGGACGGCGTCCTACGACGGAACAGAGAGGAGAGGGGGAGACGAGCGCGGGGACGGGGTGCTCACTCCCGGTGTCGATGTACGCTGGCGAGGCTCGAGGAAGTCCGGGGGAAGGAGGACGGTGATGACCGGCGACGGGGTGGTGACGGGCGACGGCGAGCGGCGTCGTCGGGGCCGGCGTGTGCTCCAGATCGGGAGCGAGGGCGCGAGGAGAGGGCGGAGGGGGAACGGGGGAGGTAGCTAGGGTTCGGGCGCCGGGGAGGGGTGCCGGCTAAATAGGCGGGGCGGCGCCGGCGGATGGCCGCCACGACGCCGGCCGGTGCCGTGGCGGGCATCGGCCGTGGCCACGGGGGCTGCGTGAACAGGGAGATGAGGAGGGGGCCGGCTGGGCCAGGTGGGCTGGAGGGACAGCTGGGCCACGGCCCAAGGGGGGGGGGGTTAGGCCTCTTTTGTTTTTTTTGTTTTGTTTATCTTTTCTTTTTCATTTTTCTTTACTGTTTTATTTTACTATCAGCATATCATCGACAACACTCTTGTCTTCTTTCCAACACATGTCTGATCATATCTTGTTTATACTTTGAGCTCCTTGCTAATCTCGCAATTGTTCCTTGAGTAATTCTTGTGATCTTCAACTCCAACCCTTTCTTAAAACACCATGTTATTGCGACCTTGAAGCGTGACTATGGTATTCCGAATATCAACAAGAACGTTGACAGTGCAATGCCACATGCTTCTTGATCTATTATCCAAACACCGTTGAATGGATAACATCATGACTTTCCTCGCCCCGTTAAACTAATGATTTTGTACTTGCTGTTCCGTCATGTATATCATGCTCTGTTTTCCCTAGGAAGGAGATACTCCTAACTCAGGTATATAGATACATTATCCTTTCCAATGGTCTGATTAATTCTGACAATCACATTTTCCTTTCCATTGGTTTGTTTAACCTTTCTTGTGATCTATATGATGTAAGCAGAAATAAATCCCTGCTTATGAAAACACCTCGGTGTACAACCTTGACAGTGAGACTCTGTTACTATTGTTGATGACATTCCGGTAACCACCGATGGATGAGAACTTTGCCTATTTGGTCCGCCTCATTCAACGAGCAGGAAAATGGTTCTCTTCATCCCTCGCCCTTGGTACCGATGCAGACGCCGACATAACTGGCAGGTTATCCTCTGACATGCTATGTTGTCGTGATTGTTAAGTTGTTACCGTTCTCCCTACTTTTGATCGACATTCTCCCACAATTTCACAGGATCGGAACCTGACTCTCCTGTATATCCCTGGTTCTAAAATATTCTTTGCATATGACTTTGTGTGTTGTCATGAGCCACCCTCCGAGAGATGATCTATTCCCGATGCTATGAATCCCTCATCACACTCTGTTCAGGTATCGATCGGACGTCTATTCACCCGAAATTTCTTATTGTACCTTCATACTTTGCTCTTGATGTTTCCTAAGTTTCAACTCGAGGGATACTTCTGCCACATTCCCTGAATTGTTCATCAGATAATCGACCCTACGAGGGTCAGATCTCCCGAAGTTACCCTTTTCTTCCCCACTTAAATCTTGGGACGAGATTTCTTTTAGTGGAGGAGATTTGTAATGCCCCGATAATTAAGCTACAGTAATCCCGTGATAATAGTGCCACGTCACCACTGTTACTGTTGCTAATCTCGCTTAGATTCAAGTCGGTTCAAATTCTAATTTAAATTAAAGTCAAAAAATAAAAGTTTACAAATGTCAGAACTAAAATGTGCAAACTATGTCAAATAATTCATAAGTATTATTAGTGAATAAACCAAATTTTTATAAAATGATTAAATGCTCAAAATGATTAAAACAGTGGCTTAAACAGTTATATAAATGCCTTTTATAATTTCTAAAATATTGAACTATTTTATTTGTGAGTGAAACTTTTTGTGGCAGAGAGTTAAACTAAAACAATGGCGGAGGGAGCTGAGAGAGTGGGGAGGGGGTGCGCGTCGTTCCGGCGCTCCTCCTCCTCCTCCCCCTCTTTATAACCGGTGGAGGCGAAGCCGAGGCGGCGTAGGGGTGTGGGATTAACTGCGCCCCACGCCCCGCACGACCCCGCGTATTCCGCGCGGTTACGGCGCAGTTAATACGCCGCAGAAGGGCAACCGCCCGCCTCGGTCGCAGCGGATCCGCGCGCAGGCCGAGGCCCTGTAGCGGCGGGCCCCAGCCTGCGGCGACGTCTCGTCGCACGCGTGGGCTGGCAGGCCGGCCTGGTATGCAGGCGCCGCGTGGCGTGCGCGCGGCGGGCGGCGCCGCCCCGACTCCCGCCTGCCGATTCGAATTCCGCCAGGCGGCTGCGGCCGCGGCCGGCTCCTAGCATCTGGCTCCTCCCAGCCGACGGAGCAGAAGACAGAAGACCACTCGAAGGGGAAACTGCTGAGGCCCTCCGACTACTAGAGCCGTAGAACCTCACCAGCTTCGGGGACTACTGTCGGGGGGATAGACTCCGGGTAGCCTCATCAGCACTTAACCATATTTCAAGACATCGAGGCTGGCCAAGCCCCTCAATCCGACTGGTAGCAAGACCGGCCTACGGGGCCGGGCAGGACCGGAGGCCCGCCTCCTAGAAGACGGCGGACCCCAAGAGGGCGGCTGGAACCAGAGGTCCGCCTCCCAGAAGACGGCGGACCCCAAGAAGACGGCGCGCCCCAGTAGGCGGCGAGGGTCAGGTCGGCTCCTAGCAAGCGGCCCGCCCCCTCCCTTGGAGTCTGAGCCCGACCAAGAGGCACGCTGGGGCATGGTCACAGTGCGCCATGCCTCCCCCAAATCCCGGCCGCGTGGTTACAGTGATCGCCGCCAGGCAGCTGTTGACCCGCCCGGCGCGGCACTGTAGCCATGGCGCGCCCGACACGGCCCCCGTCAGCACAAGCGGCGCCACAGTGAAGAGCCGTCGACAGGGCCCACAAGCGGCGGGCCCGCCTATCGGCCGGTTCCTCGGCTGCCGACAGGGCCCACCAAGGGCGGGCCCCAGCAGCCGGCGGGGAACCCGACCGCCATAGACGCTGATCGCCGGGACCTACCACCCGGCAGTATTACCATTGTACCCCTGGGGGTTGGCCTATAAAACCCCCCAGGCCTCACCCATGCAAAGGGTTCCACTTCCCAACTCCACCACACATACTTCACGGCTAGGGGGAGAAGAGGACCGGCCTAGCCCTTCTTCCTCCTCTAGCCAAACAGCTCTAGGAGCACCATTGTATTCCCTGTGAGATAGCGATCATGCGGAGACCCCGCAGAGCAGGAGTAGGGGTGTTATCTCTTAGGAGAGCCCCGAACCTGAGCACATCTCGCGTCCGTCCGAGCTTGCGTTCACTCCCGCTTCCAGAACCGGACGACGTACTCTTGGCCCCAACCATGATAAGCCATCCCCTGGCATCTGACGTGAGATTACAACGACACACAGTTCAAATTTTATTTAAATTTACACTATAAATAGTTTCAACAAATAATCCCAAAATAGCATTCGTGTTAAGTACATACTACATGAAAGAGGAGTATGATTCAATTCAACACAACTTTTCCATTGATCGGGTGCCTATCTATACACTACAACCGAAGCTAGGAGTCTAGGACACGTGCTAACCACGAAGTGAGCAGGATCTAGAAGTCGTGTGCATGTGCGTTGATTGAGAGGAGACGAACGCACACCAACACTAGTCTAACTGCTAGCAAACATTTGCCGTGACACGCCCCTAGATCGGCCTCGGGTCGTCTCTTTGTCGGCGCGTGAAACATTTCCATGGTGTTGTTGACCGCCACCGGGAACAGTAAGCAAAGCTCGCTCTCGTCTAGCCTCATCAAGTCCTGCAAGCCATCCCAGAGCTGCTCCTCTGTTTTCTCCCCGTCCGCGCTGCTGGGCGAAGGCGAGGGCGAGGGCGAGCGCGTGTCGGACTTGGCCGTGGCATTGCCGCTGCCGCCCAGCTGCTGCTGCTGCTGCTGCTCGGGGAACGGAAAGTTGAGCTTGGCGCGCGGGCCGCGGAACTCGACGGCGGCGCGGTCGTAGTCCCTGGTGGCGTCCTCGGCCGTATCGAAGGTCCCGAGCCACACACGCACGGCACGGCGCGGGTCGCGGATCTCCGCCGCCCACTTGCCCCATGGCCGCTGCCTGATGCCGCGGTACTTGGTCTTTTTGTTCCTCCGCCTCCTCTGCGGCCCGCCCGCCGTCGCCTTCGGTGCGTCTAATGCCGCGATCGCCGGCCTGGCCTCCGCGCCGAAGAGCTCGCACCCGAGGCATTCATCCATCCTGCATGCCTGGCACACCTCCTTGCTCGCCGCCTGCCGGAAAAAGTCTGGCGGCGGCGTGGTGTACCCGGAGATGACGTGCAGCAGCGCGGCGACCATGGCGCTGTGCTCCCGGACGGCGAACGGCTGCGGCGGCGGCTCGGCGGTCGACGGGTCCTTGAACTCGAAGTGGCCGTCGAACCGAATCATGCACTCCTGGCTCGCATCCATTGCCTCCGAGAAGCTGAAGGTCATCTGCGAGGGTGCGTGCTCTCGCTGCCGCTGATTGTGTCTTGAGCTGAGAGCTGACTGTGGGTGTTGTCTGTGAGAGCGCTGCTGTGAGCTCCTGGTCTCTGTCTAGAGCTGGGTGATGGCCGTGGGTGTTGTTTGAAGTGATGGGGAACAAGTGCGGCGGAGGAGAAATATATATACTCCGGTCGACGTCGCATGGGACGCGGCGCATGCAAAGGCAAAACAGAGCTCACCGACCATTTTTTGGCTGGCTCATCCAGAGGTGTTTAAAGGCCAACGGGGATGGCGTGCGAAACGTGCGCGTTCGGGAGCCTCGGGTTTTGTTTATCCCGGTATTGCCCTCCAGGGACGGGACAGCCGACGGATCGGTCGGGTGAGGGTGACGCCGGTAATGACGTTATTAGTGGAGAGAAAATAGTGGGATTTGGATGGGATGGAATCTTGACAGCAGATGAGGTCGGTCCGTCCGTCCGTCCGTTGAAAGGGTCAAAGCGGGGTCAAGCGAACGGCTGGCTGGTTGGTTCTCAGGTAGTCATGTGGTTTTGTTCCTCCGACGTGGCGGCTGGAGGGAGGTCGGCAGGTGCACTTAGCTGATTTTTGTTGTTCTAGATGGTTTCTCTATTTACATTGAAGTAATTTGATAATTACTTGTGCTATTTCTTGGCTACCCCTTTTCAAAAAACAATATGAACACATAAATTCGGTTTGATCCAATCAACCTAGAGCATGAAACAAAGAATTGATCCAACAGTCAAACTTGCTCCATATAATCATTCACACGTGTTAGCTTCTTGACAGGAATTTTTTTTTTGAAAACCATGAAAGAAAAAAAAAACCTAGTGAAAACCATGTGAAAGAAAAAAAAACCCGGTAAAAACAAAGAAAGGCAAGAAAATGAAGAAAACCGGTGAAGAAAACAAAGAAAACTGAACGGGGGAAAATAAAAGAAAACAAACAATAGAAAAGAAAAAATCCGGATCAAAACTCGCGCTTGAGTGCGCACAATGGGACCGCCCCTAGAAATAGGCGCGTAACACCGCGTACGAATAACGCGTTAAGCGACGCTAATTAGGAATTGGCAATGGGAATAGGCTCGGCTGTGTACCCCCCCCCCCCTCTCCCCCCACTCGTAATTCTGATCGCAGGGTCGCCTGTAGGGGTCTGCTACTAGGCAGGCATAGTGACCCCGCCTGCTGACATCACACTAACTTCAACCATGTTTTTATGCTTTTACTTTGCATTTTTGTTTTCTTTTTTTACTTTATTATTTTACTGTTTATATTTTGAATGTACATTAAAAATAGTTTACATAAAATTTTAAAAATATTAATCATGTGCACAAAAAAATGATTGTGCCATTTAAACTTTCACGTGTTTAAAAAAATATACGTGCCATTTAAAAAATACAATGTAAAGAAAATGTTCGACTAATTCAGAAAATGTTTCATACTTGTAAAACAAATATTTGTACCATTTAAAAAATGTTCACAAGGGTCAAAAATGTTTTTCTGATATTTTGAAAAAGAAAAACCTGAAGAAAACAAAATAAGAGGAAAAAACCCAGTAAACCAGACCTACATCGACCGCTATGAGCCGGTTCGAACGAACCTAGGCGCGCAGTGAGCACGCGTGCTAAAAAGAGCGGCCTGCTACTGTGCCCTAGGCGAAATATAGCCCTACCGAGTAGTCGGATTAACCAGCCCATCCCACCTAAATTGCTTTTGTGGGCTCTCATTGGACTGAAAAAAAATTAAGCGGGCTAGCTCTATTAGACCACTGGTAGTGGATACGGGGAGAGAGGAGGAGCCACGACGCAGACACACTCCCACCGCTGTCACCGATGGGTGCACACCACCGCCGCTCGATGTCCGCCATCGCTGTATCCGCTCCTCTTCCGCCCCGCACTCAGCCCTACCTGGCCTCTCCTGCCTCACAGCTTCTCCCTCCTCCGCCTCGTAGACGAGTATGCCACCTGCAATTTTGGATATTAACTAGTGCATAGTAACTAGCATATATCTTTAATTATATATGATCTCTTTTTAGATATTGCGCACACGCTACTAGGAAAAAGCCTAGTAGTAGCGCGGGTACCCACGCTACTGCTATCGCGCTACAGCTAAAAGTTAGTAGTAGCGCGGGTGCCACCACGCGCTACTACTAAAAAAATTAGTAGTAGCGCGGGTGCCCCGCGCTACTACTATTACGGACCCGCGCTACTACTAACGAAATACTAGTAGCGGGTCTATAATACGAACGCTACTGGTATCCTCAGTACTAGTAGCGCACATTTCTTCACCCACGCTGCTACTAACTAATTAGGTATTAAAAAAAATAAAACCCACCAATTCCATTATGCATTGCTACTCACGAATGGCCACTTCAAAGAACATGCAAGTATGTACATCATTAACAATTGCAAACATAAGTATCTTTTTACTACAATTGTCGTATCTACTATCACACCGTTCCTCATTCTACCTGCCCTCACTCCAATAATAAGAAAAATGAAAAGGAAAAATAGAGCTAATCTGCCAGTGAAATGTCCTTATTCCTAAATAATATTCAATGGAACGGCGCAATTGCACTGCAGCGTCATGGATTCAGTCTGCCGCTTCAACATCTCATTATCCTGCAGCGATGGAAATGAGCATCAGCAAGACATATAGATATAGCGAATAAATAGAGAGGAAGCATAAGCTCAGATGATACAGGAGACAAGGACTAAGATTCTGATACAATGAGAATATGCACTGAAATTTGCCTCGAAATTACCTTTTGCAACTCTTCAAATCTCTTGGTTGGATCAGACAGTGAGGTCTTAACCTACTCCTGCCTGTGAGAAACAGCTCCCCTCACCTTCTTAGCATCTGCACGAAAAGAGAGGGGAAGTTACTGTACCTTTGCAAGAAAAATATGAAACCAGAATAGAAAAAGAGCATGGGGTTGTTGGATGAACATAGACTTGAAAAGCATGATAAAAAACACCCTTTACATAGTGGAATTACAGTGACTTTTTACAACGATTTTGCAGTAGCTTTACAGTTCATTAGCAATAGATTTACAGTGCATTAGCAGTAGATTTACAGTAAATTAGCAGAAGATTTACAGTATGTTCACACTAAAAGAAACTATAAATTCCAGTCACAAATTGCAGTGAAAACCACTTAAAATTACACTGTAAAACAGGGCAATTAGTGTGAGTTACAATGTAACATAAATGTAAGTACACTGATATTACAGTGTAATTTACATAGAATAAATTCCAAAATGAAAATACACTATAATTTGGACTGGAATTTTCAGAACATGGCACTGTAAGTACACAAATATTTCAGTTACAAAAGTTATTTCAGCTTAGGAATGCAGTGTATAAATCAGACTAGATAGATAACACTACCGAAGCTTACAAGCAAATACATGGGGCATACAAAGATGAAGAACATGCAGTCCTTAGAGTAAAGATGAAGACAAAATGAATGATTCACTTGTTATCCTATTCGACCCCAGTATCTGTCATGCATACAAAATACAGATGTGTTCGACAAAATCTGCAGCTATGCATTGTAGTTGCTATCAAAAGAAACTGTAAACCTATCTTGGTTGTAAATTACTGTGATGTAGTATACCGCCAAAAAATGTATCTCCAGCTTGTAATTTAGATCTTTGTTGACACTATACACCGGTCAGAGAAAACACTGAAATTCAAGCAAAAAACAGTAGCTTTGCTTAAGAACATGATACTGAGTACTTTCAATTTATCTTAAAATTTCAGGATCAAGAAGCCGAAGGAAATGAAAACGAAGTAAGAATGCGAGGACATGAGTCATACCTGCAAGATGAAGAGGATGCACCCCTTCATGTAAGCCAAAAATAGCTTCTTGTGGAAAATAAAATAAAGAAAACAAAGATCAGGCTGTTGTATCTAAATGGTTTGCAAAATATTGTATTTACAGAATGGGGCATACACATTTACTGAAATTCTTTAGAATGGGGCACAAAACGACAAGAATACAAAAATATCCAGACAAATTAGAAGTGACATATTACTGAAAATTACAGTCCAAAACCACTTTAAATTTAGGCCACCAAAAAGAGAAGGAATACACGGTACTGGGCAAAAATGCACATTAAATTACACTGTAATTACTGAAGTTGCAGTGTGATTACAGTGCATATTTTCAATCTAAATATTTTCAGTTAAGTAACAATGATTTGAACTGTAGTTTCAGTCTTTTATTAGTCTATCTTACGCTGCAATTTTACATTCCAAACACTACGATTACAAAGGGAATTCACTGAAGTTACATAAGGATTTACAGTGTAAATATCAATATTAGATTGACTGAACTTATTCTTTGCACAAGTGAGAAATCTGAAACCCTTCTTGTACTTATGCCGCTGCTACTAGTACAACCTAAGACTAACAACAATTGACAAAGAAATATAGTGCAGGACGAAACGAATACATCCATCCAGTTGAAATGACAAAGTTGCAACCTATCAAATGTACAGAGAAGGAGTTCGGTTTTCAGAGTGGGGAGCAGAGAAGATAGATGCGACCTTACAAGCGGATGAGCGGGCAGACGAGCTCCATGTCATCTTCTCGCGGCCGAGCACAGATGTAGTGGCCTTCCTCGACCTTCGTTCGTCAAGGGTCCATGGCATGGAGGCGTGCTGGTGCTGGATCTGGGACTTGTTGATCTCTCTCTTCTCTGCACATCTAGAAGAGAAGACCTAGCCAGAGATTAGACACGGGGAGGGGGAGAGATAGGAAGAGGAAGGAGGATGGGTTGAACTCGCCGGAGTGAGAGGTGTAGGAGATATGCCCTAGAGGCAATAATAAATGTTATTGATTATCTCCCTGTTCATAATTAGGTTTATGTTCCATGCTATAACTGCTATGGTTCTCGAGTCTACAATAACCACGAGGCTCAGAGGACGACTCATATGCACGTGTGGAATAATAAACGGTAAAATGTATTCCTAGTCTAGCCTCTAAGACTAGCACAAGTGTTGCATGATGGTCCTATTTTCCTGATCATGGGCATGTCTATGCCAGCAACTTTGAGGTCACAATGTTAGAAGAACATTTGTGTTGAATCGACCCGATTGATGTTATGCTATGAGATACTTTCGTCACAAGTTAATGGTTAATAACACAGAGATGGTTAACGTTTGCATGATTTCTTAGACCATGAGAGTATCGAGTTTCTTCATGCTTGCTTCATGAACTTTGGGGTTTGTTAAACGTCATCCATAAATGGGTGGCTATTACGGCGGCTTACGGGTTCATGGAAAAGTGTGTCAAGTAACTTGATAGCTCGAGATTGGGATTTTCTCCTCCAACGATGGAGAGATATCTTTGGGCCCTCTCGGTGTTACGGTATCCATCATCGTCTGGCCAGACACTTTGTGATTTGATCACGGGGATGCCGGAACACGGTAACGAGAAAAGAGAACAATACCGGTAACGAGGTAACTAGCTTAGTGGATAAGTTGTTGATCCACGGGGATGCCAACATATCTCACCTCAGGTATTTGTAACATATCGCGAAGCAACAGGAATAGCACACGGCAACTGGAGGTTCACTCGAATATTCATTCGTGTGGGTATAGGGGTCAATATGGGTGTCCACGGCTCCGAGGCTGATCATTGATCGGAAAGTGTTCCGGTCATGTCTATACTTCACCGAACCTATAGGGTCACACGCTTAAGGCTCATCTATCTGCTGAATACTAGACAAGGAGTCCGAGAGAAAAGTCACCGGAAAGTTTCGGAGACAACGGAAAAGTTCCGGAGAGAACACCAAAAAAGTTTCGGTAAAACCGAAAAGTTGTTTCGGATAAAACCATTGATCCAAAAAGGTTTCGGCAAGCACCGGGAATGTTTTGGAGGTTGCCAGATTGGTCTGGTAATTTCTGGAATTTTTTCGGAGAAAAAACCAAAAAAAAAGTTTTGGAGCTGCCGGAATTGTTTACCAGGTAAACGAAGATGGTTTTAAATTAAACCACCATACCGGAAATGTTCTGGAGCGAGTCTAGATAATTTAAGAGGGTGCCGGAAATGTTCTGGGACCTTCCGGAATTTTTCAGTACTAATAGTCGCGGAAAACATCTTGTCCCAGTGTGAGGGGACAAGATCCCACGTTACGTGGGGGCTGTTTTGGGCTGTTTTTGGGGGCGCCCCCTTTAGGGGGCAGCCCCCTTGTGGCTGGACAAAGTGTTGGGGGCCCCCCCATGGTGGGGGGCAGCCCCCACAAATGGTGGAGAGTGTTGGGAGGAAGGTGGGGCCCCATGGGGAACACCATGGACAACGGAACATGTTTTCTCCATGTTTGGTGGGAGCATGTTTTCCTTGTTTGGTGGGTGCATGTTTTGTGGGCTGAATTTCAGCCCCCCCCCTCACCCCTTCCACCACTATATAAGGAGGTGGAAAGGAGCTCTCCATCCCCACTCTAACTCTCTCACACAAGCCATGCATGATCTGGCATTCTCTCTCCCTCCCACGAAATAGTTTCGTAGTGCCGAAAGGCTGTCTGGGTTCCGGTGGGAACTAGTTCTGGACGGCGAAGCCCTGCCGGATAGATGACACCGTATGTGTGCAACCCCGTAGAGAGGTTGTAGTTTCATCCTTTTGCCCGAAGGGCTGTCCGAGTAACTGTCCGAGTTTCGAGGGTCCTCCCGGAGGGCTGTCCGTGACACTGTCCGAGGGACTGTCCGACCGCCTCCCAGAGGGCTGTCCGAGGGGCAGATGAGGGAGTACATCCTCACGGTTGGGAGATTGTAAAATCCTAGCTGTGGGGATCTGCACCGCCGATCATCATCGACTCTACTACCGCTGCGCTCGAGTCGGTAACGAAAATGATCAAACCTTGTATGCAGTCTCCATTGTGGTCCTAGGCTGGTGCGTAGGTCGGAATTTTTTTTTCCTGCTGCGTTCCCCTACAGTGGCATCATGAGCCGTGCTATGCGTAGATGCAGGTTGCGATCTAGAATACATAGAGATGTATGGGTGTTGCACAATATAATTAGGTAGTAGATGAGATCTATTGCTGAAAATTATTTGTGCGGGTAGTAGATGAAATCTGTTACCCGATGTTCCTGTTGCTCCCCTTGAATTTGCATAATCCTGATCTTGACGGCATGGTGGAATCTCACAAAGTTCTGGCAATCTGTGATCCTTTCATGCTGCTCCTGAGTATGCTGATTGACAGATCAACGAAGTGCTAACAGTTCTTTGGGTTCCACCATAGTTAAAGAAAGATGAATGTTTCGCAGACGAAAGGGCAATGCAGATATGATCTGCACGGGGGTCATGCGTATGACGAAGTTTAGTATGGGGCTCGAGATTTTATTATCTCGTGTTTCATACACCCCGCATTGTTAATCTAGCGACTTGGATTATCATGCTTGATGATGGACGTTGGTAGCTTCGGTTTGTTTCGAAACCTTAGAAGCCACGTAAAATTGATCTTGTATGAACCGATTAGAGGCGTCTAACTTGGTTTTGCAGGATGTGCATATGATGTGGTATAGCAGTACTCATATTTAATTTGATTATGTATGAGATGGCTATATAATGTAAATTAACATGACCTGCGTGTCATGATTCGGCATGATGGCTGGAGCCATATGATTGCACTTTAAATGACCTATGAGTCAACCTTGTTGTAATGCATTATTTTATTAGCTATAGAGATAGCAATATTATCTGGTGCATCGACAAGGTGGTGACAAACTTCGCGAAGGTGAACACCGACGCGAATGCTGAAGACGAAGAAATGAAAGACTTCTCCGTCAGAAAGGGCTATACCGTATCATGCTATTATGAATTGCCTGAGATGTTTATCCCTTATGATGCACCCTTCTTGATTGCGTGGTAGTCGCTGTTTATTAGGGTGATCTCTCACAAAAATATCAAGTAGTTAGTGTTCTCCCAAGTGTAGCACCGTCACGGCACCTAACTTTTCGGGGCATCACATGGATACATGGGTGCGAACGATTAGGGAAGTGTGAGGCGGGTGAGTTGAGACCTCGCAGCAAGATCACTTGGTTGTCTTGACGTTCTGGAGGAGCGTCCTGAGCTCGGAACACGCCCATCGAAAGATGAACAAGAGTCACATAGAGATGTTATTGGCAAGTTGGCCTACCGATTGCAATTCTCGTCACTTGAGATGGATACATCCTTGGCGTTGAATTGTAATATGGATCTTGAACCGCTCACAATCAATTATGAGAGATATTGATTTGAGTGGGAGCGCACTGTAGAATTAACTTGTTTAATTCTCAGTGCAATTATTTTTGAACAATATCTAAGTGTGATTTGCATAATAGTTGTAGAATAATGGCTCGCATTTCCACCTTCTCCCTATTAAAATTGAATAGCTGTTAAATATCTGGTTAAAACTTTACGGTTGGTAACGTAATGTGAGGATTGTCCTCAAGAGTGCCGAGAAGGACTTTGTCCTATCGCAGGCTTTTGGTATCCTCCCGCAAATGCAATGGATCATGTGACTCTCATCCTTCGATCCAAAAGCTAGAATTCCTTTTCAGTCAAAGTGCAATATGTTTGCTTCCATGAGACCCGAACTTTGAAAGTTTTGGGATAGTTATGTGATATTCATGGAATCTGAAAATCATTTTCAGAGACAGATAAAGGCTAAAAGATATGAGATATCCAAAGCAATGTTTGTTTGCAAACTATTAGTAAAGGTGTTTACTATGCATTAGACTAATAAAAGAGGGATCCAGGAGACCGCCTGTCATATGATGAAAGGTGAATAAAACAACAACTTAAAGAGAAAGGAAGTGTCCGAAGGGTGTTAGTAAGACTTTCACGCCTAAGAAGTCCAGGGCTAACGCCGCTCTTAAGTTGAGTGCTTCTTCTGTGAGTAGGAGAAATACTAAAAGTTAAACTGTTAGAAGTATAAAGGCAAAAAGAAAGAAGACTGGAATATCCAGCTCATGTATGAATGTCATACAAGTTTTTGATGTATAGAAGGCTGGTCAAAGATATAGTTCTTGGGAATTATGGTTAAACATGTTAATCACTAATTCTTGGGTATTGTGAGTTAATCACAAAGATACCCGCTCGATTGCATTCTGTTGCAACCCGTTGTAAGAACTACTATGGCCTGAAAGTCTAGCCAGGAATGAGGTTAAGATACACACATGGAGCATAGTAAATGTTACTATACCTTCCATCGCTGTATTACCGTCTGTAGTTATTTTCATAATTCATTTAGAGTTTTACACACTCTAGCCCATTGCATAAGGTATCTTGCAAGAAGGTTATTCATAAGAGAACTTTTGATGTTCGGTGTTATGAATAACATAATGGCCATACTTTCATTATGAATGAGATGTATGTTATGAATAATGATAATAATATATTACCTCTGTGTTTACTTTCATAATTCATTTTAGAGTTTCATACACTCTAGCCCATTGCACAATGTTTGTTGCAAAAGAGTTGTTCATAAAAACAACAATTGTTGTTTAGTATTATGAATAACATGAAGGGCCATACTTCCATCCAAGATGGGATGTATGTTATGAATATTGATAGTAATATGATACATCCATGAGACTGATGCTAAATGTCGCAAGACTAAAAGAATACCACACAAGTGTGGCGCCGCATTTGGTCACATTGGAGAAACCCGCAAGGAAAAATTCCATTATGATGGATTTTGAAGTCGTTTGATTTTGAATCGTCTGACACTTGCAAATTTCCTCCAAAAAGTGAAGTGACTGAAATACTGTTCACAGGCCATAAGGAACGAACAACAAACTTATTGGTGATTATACATTTGATGTGTGTAGTCAGATAAATATTGCAAGTAGTGGATTTATCTATCTTCAGAAATGACTCAAGTAGATATATGGATATTTACTTGATGAGACGTAAGTCTGGATCTTTTGAAATCATTCAAAAGGTTTTCAAAAATGAAGTAGAAGTTATTGTAACGAGAAAATTATGTTTCTGCAATTTGATTGCGCAAAGGAATATTTGAGTTACAAGTTTAGCGAATGTCTGATGAGTTGTGAAAGGGGTTTCATAACTTGCACCTCCCGGAACACCACTGCAAGTGAAAGTCCGTGAAGATGTAATCGAACCATTTATGACATGGTAAGATCAAAGATGACATAAATAAATTTGCCATTATCCCTTTTAAAGTGATGCTTTAGAGACTCGGCTTTTACACTGAAAAGAGCTCCATCGGATCTGTTGAAATGACGCCATGGTATGGTACGCCCAACCATGTTATATCTTTTCTTAACATTTGGAATACGGGGTTTGTGTAAAAGGTTACAAACCTATTCCAAATCGGACAAGTGCTACTTTGTAGGTTATCCCAAGTTATTGGGTATTCCCCCACCACTATACCGAGGCAAAGGTTTTTGCCACAAAGAACGGTATGGTTTTTGAAGAAAATGGTTCTTTCAAAAAGGTGAGTTGGAGAACAGTGCAATTCGACGAGATGAACAGTATCTTCATCATCAGTTCAAAGGAAAGGGACCTTGGAAGTAATTCCAGAGTTTCCTACTATGACTAATACGGAAGTCTCTACAATAAAATGTATGGACTTCGATCGAACTTGCAGCTGAACCACGTAGGCAAGGCTCGTGCAAACCTCTTAGGTGCGCAAACGAGATATTGTTGTTAGACAACAGTATACCTACGATACACAAGGAAGCGTTGATGGGCCCTGACTCCAGAATTGGCTAAATGCCAATACAATCCGAGATAGTTTCCATATAAGTGATTCAAGATTAAAATCTTGATACACCTTTCAGAAGACTTAGAGTCTAACGAATATTTATGGAACTAAAAAACTGATACGGATAAAAATGTTTAATCCATAAAGCTCGACTTGTTGCAATAACAAGTTCAAGGAGTTGACTACGATGAGGTTGTTTCACCGTAGCGATGCTTAAAGTCAGTTCGGGTTAAACTAGCAATTAATACATATTTCAATCATGAGATATGAAACATGGATGACGAAAGGATTTCCATCTGATGGAAATGAAACCAAGGACTTGCATGTGTTACAGTCCAAGGTATTTTGTCATTCCAGAGGATGCTAGTAAGTATGCAAACTTCAGAGTTCCATCGATGGACAGAAGAGAGCAAAATGGAGTTGGAATCTTCGTGTTTTGATGAAATGGTTAAAAGGGTTTTGACTTCATCAATGGGTAACGAAGATGCTTGTGATTCAAGAAAGTAAGTGGGAGCATAATAATATTTCTAAACACCTTGTGTGCTTGACACATTGTTAAATTGGAAATAAATTTCTTGACATGAATTAGGACTTCATTTTAAAATAGATTTCCGATGAAGTGCTTGGGCTAAATAGCCTTTATATCCTAATGGGGCTAAGCAATGAATACATATTGACAGAGTGCTAAAACATTTTAGCATTTAAAAACGCCAAGGAGTGATTCTTGCGGAAGTCACATGGAAAGAGTTTTGCAAGACTCGGTGTTCCAAAAAACACTGATGAGCAAAATACATGATGGAGATTCCACACACCTTCGTGTTTGGATTAATCATATATTCCATGGTATGTAAAAACAACCAGATATGTCCAATACTCCAAAGTTGTTGTGAGTATAGATACCAAAGTGATCAAAAGTACTGATCATGGGACAGTAGTGAAAAAGGGTCATTGAGTACTATAGTAGCACTGATGACATGTTTTCTCGCAAGCGGAGATCATGAAGAGTTCGTTGTAAAAGGTTACATCGATACAGTCTTCATCCATGCTCCGAGCGATTTTCGATTTAAGTTAAGGGTTTTGTGCAATGCACAATATGGTGGCATGGTAGTTGGAAATTGTTCCAAACAGGTTACTGTGGTGAATTCTATGACAAGTGGCTAAGTATGTTGGCACTTTAGAAGCGACAAAGAAGTTGTTGAATCATATAGTTCATTCATGAACTTAGTGTGGTTCCAAGATGGCTTTGGTCAATGGGACACTATTGCAGATAGTTGCTCCATAGCTCAGTCTGAGGAATCAGGTTTCGACCAATGATTCACACATATGCAAAGCCAAGTCCACACAAAATATGAATTTTGTGAAAGCGTGAAAACGCGAGGATATGCAAAGATACACATGGATCTGAAGTTGTCAGATCCGTTGGACATCAGGCTATACCACAAGCGAAGCATATTTACACCAGTGTGCCATAGGTATAAAGTGCATTAGCATTAACTAGATTATTGACTCTAGTGCAAGTGGGAGTCTGTAGGAGATATGCCCTAGAGGCAATAATAAATGTTATTGATTATCTCCCTGTTCATAATTAGGTTTATGTTCCATGCTATAACTGCTATGGTTCTCGAGTCTACAATAACCATGAGGCTCGGAGGAAGACTCATATGCACGTGTGGAATAATAAACGGTAAAATGTATTCCTAGTCTTGCCTCTAAGACTAGCACAAGTGTTGCATGATGTTCCTGTTTTCCTGATCATGGGCATGTCTATGCCAGCAACTTTGAGGGCACAATGTTAGAAGAACATTTGTGTTGAATCGACCCGATTGATGTTATGCTATGAGATACTTTCATCACAAGTTAATGGTTAATAACACAGAGATGGTTAATGTTTGCATGATTCCTTAGACCATGAGAGTATCGAGTTTCTTCATGCTTGCTTCATGAACTTTGGGGTTTGTTAAACGTCATCCGTAAATGGGTGGCTATTACGGCAGCTTACGGGTTCATGGAAAAGTGTGTCAAGTAACTTGATAGCTCGAGATTGGGATTTGCTCCTCCGACGATGGAGAGATATCTTTGGGCCCTCTCGGTGTTACGGTATCCATCATCGTCTGGCCAGACACTTTGTGATTTGATCACGGGGATGCCGGAACACAGTAACGAGAAAAGAGAACAATACCGGTAACGAGGTAACTAGCTTAGTGGACAAGTTGTTGATCCACGGGGATGCCAACATATCTCACCTCGGGTATTTGTAACATATTGCGAAGCAACAGGAATAGCACACGGCAACTGGAGGTTCACTCGAATATTCATTCGTGTGGGTATAAGGGTCAATATGGGTGTCCACGGCTCCAATGCTGATCATTTATCGGAAAGTGTTCCGGTCATGTCTATACTACTCCAAACCTATAGGGTCACATGCTTAAGGGTCATCTATCTGCTGAATACTAGACAAGGAGTCCGAGAGAAAAGTCACCGGAAAAGTTTCAAAGACAACGGAAAAGTTCCGGAGAGAACACCGAAAAGTTTCGGTAAAACCAAAAAGTTGTTTCAGATAAAACCATTGATCCAAAAAGGTTTTGACAAGCACCGGGAATGTTTTGGAGGTTGCCAGATTGGTCTTGTAATTTCTGGAATTTTTCCGGAGAAAAAACTAAAAAAAAAAGTTTCAGAGCTGCCTGAATTGTTTACCAGGTAAATGAAGATGGTTTTAAATTAAACCACCATACCGGAAATGTTCCGGAGCGCGTCCGGATAATTTTAGATGGTGCCAGAAATGTTCTGGGACCTTTCAAAATTTTTCAGAAGTAATAGTCGCGGAAAACATCTTGTCCCAGCGTGAGGGGACCAGATCCCACGTTACGTGGGGGCTGTTTTGGGCTATTTTTGGGGGCGCCCCCTTTAGGGGGCAGCCCCCTTGTGGCTGGACAAAGTGGTGGGGGGGCCCCCCATGGTGGGGGGCAGCCCCCACAAATGGTGGAGAGTGTTGGGAGGAAGGTGGGGTCCCATGGGGAACACCATGGACAAGGGAACATGTTTTCTCCATGTTTGGTGGGTGCATGTTTTGTGGGCTGAATTTCAGCCCCCCCTCACCCCTTCCACCACTATATAAGGAGGTGGAAAGGAGCTCTCCATCCCCACTCTAACTCTCTCACACAAGCCATGCATGATTTGGCATTCTCTCTCCCTCCCACAAAATAGTTTCGTAGTGCCGAAAGGCTATCTGGGTTCCGGTGGGAACTAGTTCTAAACGGCGAAGCCCTGCCGGATAGATGACACCGTATGTGTGCAACCCCGTAGAGAGGTCGTAGTTTCGTCCTTTTGCCCGAAGGGCTGTCCGAGTAACCGTCTGAGTTTCGAGGGTCCTCCCAGAGGGCTGTTCGTGACACTGTCCGAGGGGCTGTCCGAGGGGGAGATGAGGGAGTACATCCTCGCGGTTTGGAGGTTGTAAAATCCTAGCTGCAGGGATCTGCACCACCGATCGTCATCGACTCTACTACCGTTGCGCTCGAGTCGGTAACGAAAATGATCAAACCTTGTATGCAGTCTCCATAGTGGTCCTGGGCTGGTGCGTAGGTCGGAAATTTTTTGTTTTCTGCGGCGTTCCCCTACAAGAGGCGCCGCGCCCAAAACCCTAGCCACGGGGGAGGGCTGGTGGTGGGCACGAGCGTTGAATCCAGCCGAAGGGGAGGACGTTGTGGAGGGAGGCAAGCTCGGGAGCGTGCCTGGCGGTGGCAGGAGTCACTGGAGCGAGGCGAGGTGGCCGGCGTATGTGGCTGCGTGCAAGCCCCCGGATGTAACTTTCCATATTTGTATCTCCAACTCTTGCCATTTTTGGCATGATCATTATATCCATGGATGGTTTTTTTCTCGTATGTGTCTTTGTCTTGATTTTCTTTTTTGCATTTCTTCTTCATGTCATCATGTGCATTTCATCCACGTGGTTTTCAAATCTTGCATCCGTTCGTAGTTGTCATTCTCCCCGTCCCTTCCGTTGTCCGTTTCGGGTTCCGACACACTCGCACGCGCCCGCGGCACCTCCATAAATTTATTTTATGAGTGGGATAAAAATGTTCTCGGAATGGGTAGAAAGTTGGCGTGCGGTCTCATTATATTATAGCTAGATCACCTGTCAAATTTCGTTCCATTCAAAAGTCGTTTGATGCCCCAACGGATAGTCAGATAAAACGCCGGACGTTTTCGGTGTTCCAAAAACCATGCCGAGCCGCATTCACCCTTCTACACAGCCCACTAGCCTACCTAGCAGTCGCCCTCCGACCGGAGCCGTTGGATCGCGATCGGAGGGCTCCGAAACCCCCTCCTAACCCCTAAACCCTAGCCCCCTTCTATTTATAGACGCCTCCCCCCTTCCAAATCTGGCCTCCTCCTCAAATTTCGTCCACCCCCACTCCTCCACCCCCACTTGGCGATGCCCCAGCGGCCGCACCGTCGCTCTCCACCTCTCCCGTGCCGATAGCTGTCCTCCCTCTGCTCCCACCTCCACCGCGACCCGATTAACTCATCCCTCTGAAGAAGTGATTATCTTCGCGGCTCACGATGACACGATTCGTTTGTTCTCTCTCAATGAGAAAGGTGAAATTGACGCTATTTCTCATATTCCAGTCGTCTGTGAGTATCAAGACGTCTTTCCTGAAGAGTTTCCGGGAATGCCTCCTCACCGACCAGTGGAGTTCGTAATTGAGCTTGAGCCCGGTACTGAGCCCGTATGCAAACTCCCCTACAAGCTTGGGCCAGAAGAGCTGAAGGAATTGAAGAAGCAGCTAGATGAACAAGAACGGTGGGTTTGATCAGACCCAGTTCATCACCGTGGGGTTATGGTGTTCTTTTTGTCAAGAAGAAGGATGGCACGGAACGACTATGCGCCGATTACCGCCCAGTCAATAAAAAGACAATCAAGAATATGTACCCACTTCCCAACATAAACGAGTTGTTCGAGCAACTCAAAGGCGCAAAAGTCTTTTCTAAGCTTGATCTTCGAATGGGCTATCATCAGATTCGAATCCGTGAAGAAGATATTTCCAGGACAGCTTTCAGAATGAGCTTTGGGTCTTATGAATATGTTGTCATGTCTTTCGGGCTTGCCAATGCCCCTCCGATTTTCTCTCGCATGATGAACTTCGTATTCAACCCTTACACCAATGAATTCATCCTTGTGTATCTTGATGATATTCTGGTTTTCTCCAAGTCTAAAGAGGATCATGCTATTCATTTGCGATTGGTGCTTGACAAGCTAAGAGAGCATCAATTCTATGCAAAATTCTCAAAGTGTGAATTCTGGCTTGATGAAGTTCTCTACCTTGGTCACATTATCTCTGCCGAGGGCATCTCTGTAAATCCTGAAAAGGTTGAAGCAATTGTCAACTAGCAACCACCTCAAAATGTCAAGCAGCTTCAAAGCTTCCTCGGTTTGGCCAGCTATTGTAGAAGATTTATTGAGAACTTCTCCAAGATTGCCAAGCCCCTCTCTAACCTTCACCAGAAGCATGTCAAATATGTATGGTCTCCTGAGTGTGATGAAGCTTTCAATACACTCAAGCAGAAGCTCGTGACTGCTCCAGTTCTCACTCCTCCAAATGAGTCCAAGCCGTACCAAGTCTTTTGTGATGCTTCTCTGCAAGGTCTCGGTGGTGTCTTGATGCAAGAGAAGAAAGCTATGGCCTACACCTCTCGGTAGTTGAAGCCGAACGAGAGGAACTATCCTACACATGACTTGGAATTAGCAGCCGTCGTTCATGCATTAATCACATGGCGACATCTCTTGTTGGGAAGACAGGTGGACATTTTCACCAATCATAAGAGCCTCAAGTATATCTTCACTCAACCAAATCTCAACCTCCGACAGACTCGTTGGGTCGAAATGATCCAGGAGTACAATTCGAGCATCGAATATACTCCAGGCAAGGCTAATGTGATTGTGGATGCTTTGAGCAGAAAGGCGTATTGCAACAGCCTTATTCTTCCTTCGGTGCAGCCTGACTTATGTGAAGCATTCAGGAAACTCAACCTTCAGCTTATTCCGCAAGGATTTCTTGCAAATCTCCAGATCACTCCCACATTGGAGGATCAAATTTGAGAGGCTCAGCTTTTGGATGCTATGGTGAAGAAGGTGAAGCATGACATTGCAAAGGGCCTTCCCAAATATAAGTGCTATCGAGTTGATGAAAGAGACACCTTGTTCTTTGAGGACAGGCTAGTTGTGCCTAAAGGGGATCTCAGAAAGCTCATATTGAATGAAGCACATAACTCTCTCTTGTGTATTCATCCGGGCAGTTCCAAAATGTACCATGACCTCAAATCTACTTGTTGGTGGACACGGATGAAGCGTGAGATTGCTCAGTTCATGAACGAGTGCGATGTGTGCCGCAGAGTGAAAGCGGAACATCAACACCCGACAGGACATCTTCAACCTCTAGCAATTCCTGAGTGGAAGTTTGATCATATCGAGATGGACTCTGTCATCGGCTTTCCCAAGTCCAAGAAAGGAAACGATGCCATCTTCGTGGTAATTGACAAACTTACAAAATACGCTCACTTCCTTCCGGTCAAAGAATCTATCACTGCAGCGCAGTTGGCAGAACTGTATACTTCAAGAGTGGTATCCTTGCACGGCATTCCACAGTTGATCACCTCAGATCATGGAAGCATCTTTACTTCCAGATTCTGGGATTCCTTCCAGCAGGCCATGGGCACGAAGATTCCCTTCAGCACAGCTTTTCATCCCCAGACTAGTGGTCAAGTCAAGCGAGTGAACCAAATACTCAAGGATATGCTGAGAGCATGTGTCATCTCCTTCAGCATGAAGTGGGAAGATTACCTTCCATTTGCCCAAGTTCTCTTACAACAACAGCTTCCAAGCAAGTTCGAGCAAGGCCCCATTCGAGATTCTTTATGGCAGAAAGTGTCGTACTCCGCTCAACTGGTCTGAAACTGGAGAGCGCCAACTCCTTGGCAATGACATGATTTCCAAGGCCGAAGAAATGTGCAGAATCATTCATGAGAATCTGGAAGCAGCGCAGTCGCGCCAGAAGAGCTACTATGATAGTAAGCACCGTGGTTTGGCTTTCGAGATTGGAGACCATGTCTATCTCTGAGTATCTCCGATGAGAGGCACCCAAAGATTCGGTATCAAAGGCAAGCTTGCGCCTAGATACGTGGGCCCTTTCAAGATAATTGGCAAAAGAGGTGACTTAGCCTACCAGCTTGAGCTTCCTGCAAACTTCTCAAATGTGCACGATGTGTTCCACGTGTCATAGCTCCGCAAGTGCTTCAAAGCTCCTGAACGCACTATTGACTTCGAAGACATTCAACTCCAAGATGATTTGTCTTATCGTGAGCATCCAGTTACTATTCTCAAAGAAACCGAGCGCAAGACTCGCAACAAGGCAATCAAATTCCTGAAAGTCAAGTGGTCACATCATACTGACCGGGAAGCTACTTGGGAACGCGAGGATCACCTTTGTTCTGAATATCTGGAGTTCTTTCAGTCCTAGATCTCGGGACAAGATCCTTTCGTAGTGGGGGAGAGTTGTAACACCCAGGATGTAACTTTCCATATTTGTATCTCCAACTCTTGCGATTTTTGGCATGATCATTATATCCATGGATGGGTTTTCTATCGTATGAGTCTTTGTCTTGATTTCCTTTTTGCATTTCTTCTTCATGTCATCATGTGAATTTCATCCACGTGGTTTTCAAATCTTGCATCCGATCATAGTTGTCATTCTCCCCGTCCCTTCCGTTGTCCGTTTTGGGTTCCGACACACTCGCACGCGTCCGCCGCGCCTCCGTAAATTTATTTTATGAGTGGGATAAAAATGTTCTCGGAATGGGTCGAAAGTTGGCGTGCAGTCTCATTATATTATAGCTAGACCGCCTGTCAAATTTTGTTCCATTCGGAGGTCGTTGATGCCCCAACGGATAGTCAGATAAAACACCGGACGTTTTTGGTGTTTCGAAAACCATGCCGGGCCGCATTCATCCCTCTACATAGCCCACTAGCCCACCTAGCACTCCCTCTCGGACCGGAGCCATCGGATCGCGATCGGAGGGCTCCGAAACCCCTCCTAGCCCCTAAACCCTAGCCCCCTGCTATTTATAGACGCCTCCCCCCTTCCAAATCTGGCCTCCTCCTCAAATTCGGCCACCCCCAGTCCTCCACTGCCACTTGGCGGAGCCCCAGCGGCCGCGCCGCCGCCCTCCACCTCTCTCGCGCTGATAGATGTCCTCCCTCTGCTCCCACCTCCACCGTGGCCCGCCCCGGGCCGAACCGGGCCCTAGCGCCGCCTGCGGCGCCGCCCGCCACCATAGAGCCGCGCGCGCGGCTACCAGCGCCGACCCCGCCGCCTCGCCTCCTCGCCACCAGCGTCGGAACCCTAGCTCGCCGTCGCCCGCCTCGCGCCGCCTCCTCACCTGCGCCGTGGCCCGACGTCGCCCCACCGCCGTCGAACGTTGTCGCCGCCCGCTTGCGTCCCCGCCTCACTGCGCCGTCGCCCGCGTCGCAAACGTGCTGCAGCCTCCTCCTCGTCGACTCGCCTCCCGCTCGGACCTCGCCGCGCCACCTCGCCGCCGGCGCCCTCCGTGCCGGATCTGGCTCCGGACGGTCGGGTCCACCTACCCCGACCTCGCCGACCGCCCCATCGACGCCGGCCAGCTCGTCCCCGCCGGTGACCACGCGGGATCCTCCTCTGCACCAAACCCCAGCCGGCCTGCTACATCTGACCGGCCCACGGGCCCTGGGTGAGCGAGCCTTGTCTATCCTTCGCCCTGGGTGACTTATACTATCATGCGCCGATCCAAATTCTGCAAGTCTGGAAGAAAAACCATATCATATATGCATTTTAATCTTGCTGTAACTTTGTGCATGTTCATCCTATGGCAATGCTTTATATATGTGAAATCATCTACATTTCATGCTCTACATGTTGGTGCCATTTGTTTGCCTGTTAGAGTGCATATGCATGTCATTATCTCTGTTGCAAACGTGCTAATCAATGTTAAGTGCTGAAAACTGTTGATGTTTGCCATTTTCATATGATTTTGTGTGATTTTCTTTTGAGCATCTTGTCTATATGTTTTAGGAGCATAATCATGTCATCTTTAAGCTAGATGTATTTATATGACATGATATGCCCTGTGGTGACTAGTACAAGCTTGCAAAGTAGGCTACTTAATGTTTCTGGTTTTGAACACAATAAAATCTTCTGAATCTGTTATAATTTCATGCCATGTTCTTTTGATGCTACCATCAATTCCATGCATCTTTTGAGGATGATCTGTAAGAATGATTTGTTTTCTTTGTAATGCTCTATCATGACATGCCTTTGGTTGCTATGTAAGCTTGCTGCAGCTTGTCTATTTGATGCCCTCAATTTGCCTTCGTGATATATCTATCAGCCTATTAACAGAAAGTTCCATTTTGCAAAATTCATAGTTAATGTTCTGTGCATCCTATGAACTTGTGCCAATGGAGTAATTTGAAGAGTACTATGTCTACTACATGATAATTTGAATTTAATAAATTGTAAGATTGATATGATTGCTGTTATGTGCCTGTCTATTAGGCATCCTGATGTTGTTGACAGCATGCCCAGATTCTCGTCTGAGATCTGCTATTTCATGTTTGCATCTTGTCTTGATGGTTGCCATGAATCTATTACTCAAATGCTTATGCCCATGTTGTATGATTTCTTATACATATTGTAAACTACCATGCCATGTCATTTTATGCCATGTTCAAGTCCTGTAGCATGTAGTTTCATTGCTATGAAAATGCCTAAACAATGTTTCTGTCTACTGTTAATTCATGTTGCCATGTTGTGGGCTTGGTATTAATTAATCTATGCCTCTAATGGAAATGCTCCAATTGCATGTTTTGTAGTATGCCATGAGTACTATATCCACATGCCAATTTTAATAATTTTAGATTTCATATGCTCACTGTTACAAGCTTGTCAATATGCTAATTTGCTGTAGTTTTCTGTAGTTTCCAGATTCAGTCTAATCTGTAACATCATTTGTGCATCTTGTTGCCTCCACATCTTTTAACCTACAATGCTAATGAATTTGGGCCAATGTAATGAATTGTTGTGCATGTTATGAACTTCACATACATGCCCTGTTTGTGATTTTACCAATAATGTAGCACTCTGTTTTGCTAGTGGCAAGTAGCTAAGTTGCTGTTAAGTTCATGTTTGCATTGAATATTGTTTTGCTCATTGCTTGAGATGTGCATCCGTTCCTCATGTTCTTTATATCATTTTCCATCGTAATCTTCCAATCTATCCAGTAGCATGCTTGGGTTGTCAAGATTTTTCCATGTCCATTGTTTCTCCTTCCGTCTCAATTGCACCCCTTCCAGTAGCACCCCTTTGCATATGCTCATCATGTTTTGCATTCCATGTCATGCCATGCATCATGTTGCTTGAGCTTTGCATTATGATTGATTTTTGTGCCCATTGCTTGTTCTTGCTTTGGGTAGTACCGGGAGACGATTCGGAGTTCAAGGATCTTGTTGAGTCCGTGTACGAGGAGCAGTGTTACCATCCTACCGAAGAGCCGTCAGGCAAGATGCTCAACCCCCTTTGATGATATTGCTATCTTTGCTTGCTAGTTGTTTTGATGCTATCGCTATGTCACGTTACCTACCACATACATGTTCATCCTCCCTTGTTCCATTGAAACAGCCTCTAACCACCCTTCCTAGCAAACCGTTGTTTGGCTATGTTACCGCATGCTAAGCCCCTTCGTATAGTGTTGCTAGTTGCAGGTGCAGTTGCAGGTTGTTCCATGTTTGGGACATGGTTATTTTGGGATATCACAATATCTCTCTATTTAATTTAATGCATCTATATACTTGGTGTTGGGTGGAAGGCTTAGCCTTTTGCTTGGTGTTTTGTTCCACTCATACCACCCTAGTTTCTGTAATGCTGGTGTTATGATCCATGTTATATCGTTCCTAACACGCTTAGGGGAATGGGACCCTCTTGATGTTTCACCTTGAATAACCGCTTGCAGCAAGGCCCAACTTTGGTGTTAACATTTGCCTAATAACAACTAAAACTGGCATAGGGAGTAATTAACCCGTGGATTCTTAATCAACAACCCCCGGGCTAGTGCTCCACATGAGTGTTGGTCCGAACTTGAGCCACTTGCGGTACCACCCTGGGCAACTAGGGTATTCAGTAACTGTATGTTGTGTTCATCCGATCGTGGCCCGAATATGAGATACGCGCGGCACCTATCGGGGTGTCGGCACGACGAGAGGTCTTGCTGGACTGGTGTTACCATTGTCATAATGTCTTGTGCACCGAGATTCCATGGATACTTTGGGCTATCTCGAGGTTGAGGTATTCTCACCACAGCTTGTGATGGCTTGTGATGGGTTAGGTTGGAACCCCCCTGCAGGTTAAATCTTACGTGAAGTCGTGCCCTTGGTTATGTTGCAAGTGGATATTTTAACCTTCGGTTGTAGATAACTTGACACTAAATCCTAATAAAAGACACCAACTGAGTGCAGACACGTCTCCAATGTATCTATTATTTTTGCTTGTTTCATGCGATGATATTATTATTATTGGATGTTTTTATTATCATTTTATATATTTTTATATCATTTTTGGGGACTAACCTATTAACTTAGTGCCACGTGCCAGTTCCTGTTTTCTGCCCTGGTTTTGTTTTACAGAAAATCAATATCAGACAAGATCGAATCGTCCCGAAACTTTTTGGAGATTTTTTATTGAAGATAAGGATCACCAGGAACTTGGAGGCCAAGGAAGAAAGGGCTGGAGGGCCCCACATGGCACCAGGGTGTGCCCTGTGCCATGTGGGCCCCTCCTTGCGCCAATTGCCTACCTCCACCACTATAAATTTAGAAGAATTCCAAAAACCCTAGGGGAGCCCACGAAATACTTTTTCCGTCGCTGCAAGCCTCTGTTCTCGCGAGAACCCATCTAGAGGCCATCTCCGGTACTCCGTCGAAGGGGGAACTCATCACGGAGGGGTTCTAAATCATCCTTGCCGCCTCTCCGATGATGCGTGAGTAGTTCACCATACACCTATGGGTCCGTAGGTAGTAGCTAGATGGCTCTCTCTCTCTCTCTCTCTCTCTCTCTCTCTCTCTCTCTCTCTTTGTGATTCTCAATACAATGGTCTCCATCATCTTCATGGAGATCCATCCGATGTAATGACTTTGTGCGGTGTGTTAGTTGGGATCCGATGAATTGTGAGTTTATGATCAGATCTATCCTAGTTTTACTTGAGTTCTTTGCTGATATCTTTTATGCATGATTTAGTATACCCTTGTATTTCTTCTTCGAAGTTTTGGTTTGGTTTAGCCAACTAGATTAGATCTTCTTGCAATGGGAAGAGGTGCTCGGTAATGGGTTCGATCTTGCGGTGCTCAGTCCTAGTGACAGAAGGGGAATTGACACGCATGCATTGTTGCCATTAAGGATAACAAGTTGGGATGAATTCTTATATTCTTTTGTCTTGACTACATCATGTCATCATTCTTAATGCATTACTTCATTCTTTTGGACTTAATACACTAGATGCATGCTGGATAGCGGTCGATGTGTGAAGTAATAGTAGTAGATGCAGGCAGGAGTCGGTCTACTTGTTTTGGATGTGATGCCTATATCATGATCATTGCCTTGGATAGCATCATAATTATTTGTTTTTCTATCAATTGCCCAACAGTAATTTGTTTACCCATCGTATGCTATTTTCTTGAGAGAGATGCCTCTAGTGAACTCTATGGCCACCGGGTCTACTTTTATCATAAGATCTATCTTGTTTACTTATACAAAAATACCAAAAATACTTGCTGCATTTATTTATCTTTTATTTACTTATTAATCTATCATATACCTTTTAATCTCGTTACTTGACCGTCGAGAGATTGACAACCTCTCGTTTGCGTTCGGTGCGAGGGTTTGCATTTTTTGTGTAGGTGTTGTTTACGTGGTGTTGCTTGGTTCTCCTACTGGATTGATAACCTTGGTTTCTTAACTAAGGGAAATACTTACTCTACTTTGCTGCATCATCCTCTCCTCTTCTGGGATAAAAATCCAACGCAGTTTACAAGTAGCAGCAAGAATTTCTGGTGCCGTTGCCGGGGAGACATCATCAACATTACCAAGTACCTACGCTCTCAACTCTTACCTTTGCATTTACTTTATTTGCCATTTGCCTCTCGTTTTCATCTCCCCCACTTCTAAAAAAAATTACAAATTTTTTTGCTTTCACTTTTGCCATTTTCATTTGCCTTTCTCGTTTTCCTTTTTCTTGATTGCTATCTTTGATTGTGTTGCCATGTGCCTTCTATTTGCTTGCATCTTTGCTTGCTAAAAAATTATTGTTATGGATCCTCATCCACTTGCTAATCTTTTCAAAAGACCAACTTATGATGAACCAATTGCTAGTGATTTGAGTGCTCTTGATTATCTCTATGAAGTTTTGCTTTATAAAGTGATGCATGATAGCTCCTTGAATGAAAAGCATGATTGCAATGATGTTATTATAAATTCTATTAATGTCAATTATGTAATGATATGCAAAACCCCAAGCTTGGGGATGAGGATTTTTTTATGTCCACTACTCATTGTAAAGATCATGATTTGGGTGATGTTTCTTATGATCTTGAAAATTTATTTAAGCCTCATGATGATTATGTTATTTGCAATACTATTGAAAGTGGGTTTGGGAGAGTGTCAACTTTAGAAAATAATCCCACATATTTGGAGTGTATTCAATCTTATGAATTTTTTGATAAAAGTAGGTTTGGAGAGGTCATGACTTTAGTTAATGTTAATCCCACTATTTTGGAAGAGTGTCAACTTTGCATGCATGTGGATCATATAGAGAATATGTTATGTGATAGTTATATTGTTGAATTTGATTATGATACTTGTAATTATTACGGGAGAGGAAAATATGGTTGTAGAAATCTTCATGTTAGTAAATTACCTCTCTTTATGTTGAGATTGCTACTGTTTGTTTCTTTGTCCTTGCATATGCTAGATGTTGCATGTCTTGATAATTTGTTTGCTTATAAGATGCTTATGCATAGGCAGTATGCTAGACTTAAATATGTTCATCACATGTTTCATGATTGCTCTCTTTGTGTTTTAATTTTTATCTTTGATGTGAGCATCATTGAAATCTCAAGCCTATTTTAATGGCTATAAAGAAAGAGCTTGTTGGGAGGCAACCCAATGAATAAAATAAAATTTTGTTTTTCACTTTTTGGTTCTGTTCTCTTGTTTATACTTTATTTGCCTCTTTTTTGAGTTGGTTTTTATATTTTAATTAGTGTTTGTACCAAGTAAGACCTTTGGGATGATGTGGATGCTTGTGAATGCAATTCTGTGAAAAACAGAAACTTTGACGCCCAGTCCAGGAATTTTATAAATTATTCAGGGAGACAAATGTGTCTGAATTTTTTACAGGTGATTTATATACAAATTTTCCACGTTGTCCTAATTTTTCAGAATTTTTGAAGTTTCAGAAGTATATATTTTTGACAGATTTCTACAGACTGTTCTGTTTTTGACAGATTCTGTTTTCGATGCATTGTTTGCTTGTTTTGATGAAACTATGGATTGTATCGGGGGGTGCAAGCCATGGGAAAATGAGAACACAGTACCTATAATGAAAAATAAAATTTGAATGGGTTTTGGACCGTTCTTATAGTAGTAATTTATTTGGTTATACTAACGGATCTCACGAAGGTTTTGTTGAGTTTTGTGTGATTGAAGTTTTCAAGTTTTGGGTGTGACGACGATGGATGAAGGAATGAAGAGATGCAAAAGCCTAAGCTTGGGGATGCCCAAGGTACCCCAAGGTAATATCCAAGGAGACTCAAGCGCCTAAGATTGGGGATGCCCCAGAAGGCATCCCCTCTTTCTTCTAATGACTATCGGTAACACACTTGAGGCTATATTTTTATTCATCACATGATATGTGTTTTTCTTGGAGCGTCTTGTATGATATGAGTCTTTGCTTTTAGTTTTTCACAATCATCACCTCTGAACACATCTGCTTGAGATGGCCTCACGTCATCATAATTTATTAGAATTGCTCTTTGTGCTTCACTTAAATTTGTTGAGCTAGGTGGTTGCTCTAGTGCTCCACTTATATCTTTTTGAGCACGATGGTGCGAATCTTTTGAAGAAATTTGTTCTCTTGCTTCACTTATATCTTTTTGGAGAATGCTGGTTATGTTTTGAAGAAACTTGCTCTCTTGCTTCACTTATATCTTTTTGAGAGTGTGAAAATAGTTATGGTAAATTGCACAAGCTATGAGCTTGGTCCCCATGTGATGAATATTCAAGTAGAATAATGAAAACTAGCATATAAAATTTTATGGGACATGAAAAACTTGATTCTTTGCAATAGTTTTGAGATATGTAGATGATGATATCTGGGTTATATTCATGAGTAATTTTGCTCTAGTATGAATAGTGATGTTAAGGTTTATGGTTCCCTATGCAAGTACGAAAGTCAATAGTTATGCAATGAAGTTACATCCTACTTGTGGTGCATTATTCGGTGTTGGTTATGTTTTATGTATGCATGTGAATCATGATGGTTTATTAGTTGGTCGCTTCTCAACCTTTATGCTAGCCTTCATTTGTACTAAGTGGGAACTCTACTTGTACATCCATTACCTTAAACTTGCTTTGCCAATTGTGTCCACCATATCTACCTATATACGGTATTTCAATGTCGTCCTAAGTAAATTTGCATGTGCCATCTCTAAAAAACTTCAAAAATATTTTCTCTTTTGTGTGCCCGTATCACTCATGATGCGGTGAGGGGTGGCCAATGATTCTCATGTTGGATATGTCATTCTCACGATGAGTGTTTATTCACTTGTCATTGCACGAGAGTGTGGTGATAATAAGGGATGCCCAGTCCCAAAAATAAATTGAATTTCCTTGGAATGTGTTTGTATGGAAGGCACCTGTGGATACAGCTAGCCATGGATTGTGATAAGGAAAGGTGGAAAACAAACTCCTTCGGATGTGCATGGGAAATAAGGGACAAAGTCTCAAAACCATGATACGATGATGGAGAGCAAAACTTTTATTTTCTGTTTGGGAACCACCTATGATGTATCCAGTGTGAGAAGTATTGGGAACCTTAAGTCTTTCTCGTTGACGAGAAAAGCATGCCTCCCAAAATAAAATTTTCATCTCTTTTTAAAAACTTGAGCTCTGGCACCTCTGTAAATCAATGCTTCCCTCCGCGAAGGGCCTTTCTATTTACTTTTATGTTGAGTCTCATCCTTCTTATTAAAAGCACCAACTAGGGGGTCATGTGATCATGTGTGTGCATGGAGTATGATCGATATTCGAGTGTGTTTCATGAATGGATCAATGATTAAGCATAATGGGCTAGGGATAATTTTCTTTAGCATTATTATTTTGAAAGGCATGGTTGTTTGTTAGCATCACTTGAGTATTTATGTCTTCATGTCAAACAATAGACTATTGCTTTGAATCATATAAGTCCTCATGTCTATGCTATGAAAGTAATGTGAAGTATGTTGGGTAGCATTCCACAATCAAAAATATGTTTTATCACTTTGATACTCGAGGACGAGTAGGAGTTAAGCTTGGGGATGCTTGATATGTCTCCAATGTATCTATTATTTTCGCTTGTTCCATGCTATGATATTATTATTCTTGGATGTTTTTATTATCATTTTATATATTTTTATATCATTTTTGGGGACTAACCTATTAACCTAGTGCCACGTGCTAGTTCCTGTTTTCTGCCCTATTTTTTTTTTACAGAAAATCAATATCAGATAAGATCGAATCGTCCCAAAAAATTTTGGAGATTTTTTTATTGAAGATAAGGATCACCAAGAACTTGGAGGCCAAGGAAGAAAGGGCTGGAGGGCCCCACATGGCACCATGGCGCGCCCCGAGGGGGGGCGCCCCTGTGCCATGTGGGCCCCTCCTTGCGCCAATGGCCCTACCTCCACCACTATAAATTTAGAAGAATTCCAAAAACCCTAGGGGAGCCCATGAAATACTTTTTCCGCCGCCACAAGCCTCTGTTCTCGCGAGATCCCATCTGGAGGCCTTCTTTGGTACTCCGCCGGAGGGCGAACTCATCACGGAGGGGTTCTACATCATCCTTGACGCCTCTCCGATGATGCGTAGGTAGTAGCTAGATGTCTCTCTCTCTCTCTATCTCTCTCTCTCTCTCTCTCTCTCTCTCTCTTTGTGATTCTCAATACAATGGTCTCCATGATCTTCATGGAGATCCATCCGATGTAATGACTTAATGCGGTGTGTTTGTTGGGATCCGATGAATTGTGAGTTTATGATCAGATCTATCCTTGTTTTACTTGAGTTCTTTGCTGATCTCTTTTATGCATGATTTAGTATAGCCATGTATTTCTTCTCCAAAGTTTTGGTTTGGTTTGGCCAACTAGATTAGATCTTCTTGCAATGGGAAGAGGTGCTCGGTAATGGGTTCGATCTTGCGGTGCTCGGTCCTAGTGACAGAAGGGGAATTGACACGCATGTATTGTTGCCATTAAGGATAACACGTTGGGATGAATTCTTATATGCTTTTTCTTAACTACATCATGTCATCGTTCTTAATGCATTACTTCATTCTTTTGGACTTAATACACTAGATGCATGCTGGATAGCGGTCGATGTGTGAAGTAACAGTAGTAGATGCAGGCAGGAGTCGGTCTACTTGCTTTGGATGTGATGCCTATATCATGATCATTTCCTTGGACAGCGTCATAATTATTTGCTTTTCTATCAATTGCCCAACAGTAATTTGTTTACCCACCGTATGCTATTTTCTTGAGAGAGATGCCTCTAGTGAACTCTACGGCCCCCGGGTCTACTTTTATCATAAGATCTATCTTGTTTACTTATACAAAAATACCAAAAATACTTGCTGCATTTATTTATCTTTTATTTACTTATCAATCTATCATATACCTTTTAATCTCGTTACTTGACCGCCGAGAGATTGACAACCTCTCGTTTGCGTTGGGTGCGAGGGTTTGCGTTTTGTGTGTAGGTGCTGTTTATGTGGTGTTGCTTGGCTCTCCTACTGGATTGATAACCTTGGTTTCTTAACTGAGGGAAATACTTACTCTACTGTGCTGCATCATCCACTCCTCTTGGGGGATAAAAATCCAACGCAGTTTACAAGTAGCAAGTGCGTAACCGTGACGGTCTCTTTTCGAGGAAGTTCGAGAAGAGAACATGGTGGAGTTATGTTTGAATCATAAGTAGGTGTTTAGGATCACTTCTTGATCATTGCTAGTATGCGACCGCTATACATAGTTCACTCACCTTATTCTTGTAAACGTAAGTTAGCTACTCATATATGCTTAGTGCTGCTTGATACGTCTCCAATGTATCTATTATTTTTTATTGTTCCATGCTATGATAGTATCAATCTTGAATGTTTTATATATCATTTCATACATTTTTATATCATTTTTGGGGACTAGCCTATTAACTTAGTGCCATGTGCCTGTTCCTGTTTTCTGCCTGTTTTTGGTTTTACAGAAAATCATTATCAGATAAAGTCCAAATGCCCCAAAACTTTTTGGAGATTTTTTCTGGAGATAAGGATCACCATAGACTTGGAACCCAAGGCAGAAGATGAAAGGGGGCCACATGGCACCAGGGTGTAGGAGATATGCCCTAGAGGTAGTAATAACAGTTATTTTGTATCTCCGAGTTTGTAATGAATGTTTAGTTTCCATGCTATAACTGCAATGATTCTCGAGTCTGCAATATCCACGAGGCTCGGAGGGAAACTCATCTGCACGTGTGGTATACTAAACCGTAAAATGTATTCCTGGTCTTGCCTGTAAGACTAGCTCAAGTATTGCATGATGCTCCTGTTTTCCTGATCATGGGCATGTCTATGCTGGCAATTTTGAGGGCATAATGTTAGGAGAACACTTGTGTTGAATCGACCCAAATTGATGTTATGCTATGAGATACTTTCGTCATAAGTTAATGGTTAATAACACAGAGATAGTTAATGTTTGCATAATTCCTTAGACCATGAGAGTATCGAGTTCCTTCGTACTTGCTTCATGAACTTTGGGGTTTGTTAAACGTCATCTGTAACTGGGTGGCTACTACGGCGGCTTATGGGTTCACAGAAAAGTATGGCATGTAACGAGATAGATCAAGATTGGGATTTGCTCCTCCAACATTGGAGAGATATTCACGGGCCCTCTCGGTGTTACGGTATCCATCATCGTCTGGCCAGACACAGTGTGATTTGATCACAGGGATACCGGAACACGGAAACGAGAAAAGAGAACAAAACCGGTAATGAGGTAACTAGCATAGTGGACAAGTTGTTGATCCACGGGGATGCAAGTAAATCTCACCTCGGGTGTTTGTAACATATCGCGAAGCAACATGAATAGCACACGGCAACTGGAGGTTCACTTCGAATATTCTTTCGTGTGGGTATAGGGGTCAATATGGGTGTCCACGGCTCCGATGTTGATCATTGATCGGAAAGGGTCCCAGGTCATGTCTATACTTCACCGAACCTATAAGGTCACACGCTTAAGGGTCGTCTATCTGCTGAATACTAGACGGGGAGTCTGAGAGAAAATCACCGGAAAAGTTTCGGACGCAACGGAAATGTTCCGGAGAGGACACCGGAATAGTTCCGGTAAAGCTGAAAAGTTGTTTCAGGGGATACCATAAAGTCAAATTGGTTTCGACACACACCTGGAAATTCTTCGAGGATGCCATAAGTGTTTTGGAAACTTCTGAGAATTTTCCGGGATAAAAACCGGAAATGTTCCAGAGCTGCCGGAACCGATTTGGTTGCTTTTCGCAGATGAAAATCACTAATCCGAAATTGTTTCGGAACGCGTCCAAAATCATTTGTGTGGGTACTGGAATTATTCTAAGACCCACAGAAATATTTTCGATTTAACGGTCACGGAAAATTGGTTTCGTGAATTGTGAAAATCACTTTATGGATATTTTTTTGGAAAGCCACCGTTTAGGGCTTTTGCAATAAGGCTTCTAGAAGGGCTTGGGGGCCAAGGAAGCCCCTCATGGGGGGCCCCCAAGGGGGTGGCCGGCCATGGTTGGTGGGGTTCCATGGAGCTCCAGATGGCATCCCATTTTGCCCATAACACCCTCATGTGTGACTTAATGCATGGGAGTTTTTGGTAATTTGTGGAGGCACACTACCCCTTGGTTTTCCTATAAATAGGAGGTGAGGGGGCTGCCCAAACCTCATCCTTGATCTCATACACATGCCATGACTTGTCTGGCTTCTCTCTCCCTCCCAGCGAAATAGTTTCGTAGAGCCGAAAGGCTGTCTGGGTTCCAGCAGGAACTAGTTCTGGACGGCGAAGCCCTACCGGATAGCTGACACCGTATGTGTGCAACCCCGTAGAGAGGTCGTAGTTCCGATCTTTTGCCCGAGGGGCTGTCTGAGTTTCTGTTCGAGTTTCGAGGGTCCTCCCGAAGGGCTGCCCGTGACATCATCCGGGGGACTGTCCGACCACCTCCCGAAGGGCTGTCTGACGAGGGAGTACGTCCTCGCCATAGGGAGGTTGTAAATCCTAGCTGCGGGGATCTGCACCAACGATCTCCACCGACTCTTCTTCCGCTGTGCTTCGAGTCGATATGGATCAGATCAAACCTTGTATGTAGTCTCCATAGTGGTCCTGGGCGTGCTCGCTGTACCAATTTTTTTTGTTTTCTGTCGCATTCCCCTTCAGTGGCATCAAGAGTCGTGCTATGCGTAGATGCAGGTTACGATCTAGAATACATGGAGATGTATGGGTATTGCATAATCTAATTTTGGAGTAGATGAGATCTATTACTGAAAATTATTTATGCGGGTGGCAGATGAAATCTGTTACCCGATGTTCTTGTTGCTTCCCTAGAATTTGCGTATTTCTGATGTTGAAATGGCATGGTGGAATTTCACAAAGTTCTGGCAATCCGCAATCCTGATTGATCAACGAAGTGCTATCAGTTCTTTGGGTTCCACCATAGTTGAGAGAAAGATGAAATTGCACAGACGAAAGGGCAATGCAGATATGATATGCACGGGGGTCATGCGCATGACGAAGTTTAGTATGGGGCTCGAGATTTTATTATCTCGTGTTTCATACACCCCGCGATGTTAATCTAGCGACTTGAATAATCATACTTGATGATGAACATTGGTAGCTGTGGTTTAAGTCAAAACCTTAGAAACCATGAAAAATAAAATTTTGCATAAACCGATTAGAGGCGTCTAACTTGGTTTTGCAGGATGTGCATGAGATGTGGTATAGCAATGCTTATATTCAATTTGATTATGTATGAGATGACTATATGATGTAAACTATTAACATGACCTGCGTGTCATGATTCGGCATGATGGCTGGAGCCATATGATTGTCACTTTAATGACCTGCGTGTCAACCTTAAGTAATGCACTTATTTTATTAGCTATAGAGATAGCAATATTATCTGGTGCATCGACAAGGTGGTGGCAATCTTCGCGAAGGTGAACACCGACACAAATGCCGAAGACAAAGAACTTAAAGACTTCTCCGTCAGAAAGGGCTATACCATATCATGCTATTGTGAATTGCCTGAGATGTTTATCCCTTATGATGCACCATTCTTGATTGCGCGGTAGTCGCTTTTTATTAGGGTGATCACTCACTTAAAATATCAAGTAGTTGGTGTTCTCCCAAGTGTAGCACCGTCACAGCATCTATCCTTTCGGGGTGCGCCATGGATGCATGGGTATGAATGATTGGAGAAATGTAAGGCGGGTGAGGTCAAACCTCGCAGCAAGATCACTTGGTTGTCTTGATCTTCATGGCAGGATCGTCTTGAGCTCAGAACACACGCATCGAAAGATGAACAAGAGTCACATAGAGATGTGATCGGCAAGTTGGCCTACCAATTGAAATCCTCATCATGAGATGATGATTCTATGACGTTGAATTGATATTTCGATCTTGAATCACTCATAATCAATTTTGAGAGATATTGATTTGAGTGGGAGCGCACTTTAGAATAAAACTGTTTATTCACTAGTGCAAATTCATTATGAACAAAGTCTAAGTGAACTTGTGTTTACCGTTGTAGATCAAATGGATTGCAACAACACGTTCAACTTAGGCCCGATGTTAGCGAAAGAGAAGTTAGCTGCGACTGGAAAAAACTATGCGGATTGGGTCCGCAACCTGAGGATTGTCCTCAGGAGCGCTAAGAAATTGCATGTGCTTGAAACTGCTCTTCCAGCTAAACCGGCGGCAGAGGCCCCGGAAAATGAACAAAATGTCTGGGCCACTAAGGATGATGATCACAACTTAGTGCAGTGCCTCATGCTAGCTTGCATGAGTCCAGAGCTTCAAAAACATTTTGAATTCCACAAAACCCGTGATATGATCCTGGAATTGGATGCTCTGTATAAGGAAACCGCAAAGTCTGAACAATTTGATATCATGAAGGCTTTGATGGAATGCAAGATGGCTGAGGGTAGTTCAGTTGGCGAACACGTGGCCAAAATGATTGGCTATGCTGAAAGGCTTAAAACCTTGGAATTTCCACTTCCAAGTGGCCATATGATGGACATGTTGCTTTCTTCACTCCCCCCGTCTTATGACGGTTTTGTCATGAACTACAACATGACAGGGATGGAGAAGACACCAGAAGAGGTGCTCGCCATGCTGAAAAATACAGAAGGAGGACTGCAAAAAAATCGCAAGCAAGTGTTGCTTGTGAATAAATCCGCCAGTTTCAAAAAGAAAGGCAAGCCAAAGAAGGGCAAGGGCGCCGGTAAGACCGGCTCCCAATGCAACTCTAAGGGCGGAGCCAAGAATGAAACTGAGTGCTTCTACTACAAGGGCAAAGGACACTAGAAGAGAAACTCCAAGAAGTATCTGGAAGATAAGAAGTCCGGGAAAACCGAAAAAGGTATAATTGTTATACAAGTTAATGTCATTGACATTTTGCTTGCTAGCGAAAATTCTAAGTCTTGGGTATTTGATACCGGATCAGTTGCTCACATTTGCAACTCGATACAGGGGCTTCAGAAGGTGCGCAAGCTGGCAAATAATGAAGTCGTGATGCGTGTCGGGAACGGCGCTGGGATTGCCGCTCAAGCCGTCAGCATTATGCCTCTACGTCTCCCTTCAGGATTTATTTTGGAACTAAGTAACTGTTATTTTGTTCCGCTGTTGTGTAGAAACATTATCTCTGGATCATGTTTAGTACACGATGGGTATTCGTACAAGTCTGAGAACAATGGTTGTTCACTTTATTGTAAGGATATGTTTTATGGATTTGCACCCATTGTTGGGGGCCTTTTCATACTAAATCTTGAATGTGAAAATGATGTCTTTAACAAGAATGCTAAACGCCTTAAGAAGGCTGATACCACCACCACTTACTTGTGGCACTGTCGGCTTGGCCACATTGGAAAGAAACGCATGCAAAGACTCCAGAGAGATGGAGTTTTACCGTCCTTTCATTTTGAATCATTTGACACATGTGAAGCTTGTCTGATGGGGAAAATGACCAAGACACCGTTCACGGGTCATCCTGAACGGGCGGGTGAATTATTGGAAATAATATATAGTGATGTATGTGGTCCAATGAGCACAGCCGCACGGGGTGGGTATTCTACTTCGTGACTTTTACTGATGATTTAAGTCGGTATGGCTATATCTACTTAATGAAGCATAAGTCAGAAACCTTTGAAAAGTTCAAAGAATTTCAGAATGAGGTAGAAAATCATCGTAACAAAAAGATTAAGTTTCTGCGGTCTGATCGCGAAGGCGAATATCTTAGTCATGAGTTTGGCCAACATCTGAGTGACCGTGGAATCGTTTCACAGCTTACGCCTCCCGGAACTCCACAGAGAAATGGAGTATCAAAAAGACGTAACCGAACCCTGTTGGACATGGTAAGATCAATGATGTCTCTTATAGATCTGCCGATATCTTTTTGGGGTCACGCACTAGAAACTGCCGCTCACACACTAAACAGAGCACCGTCTAAGTCTGTTAGGACGACACCACATGAGATGTGGAATGGGAAGAAACCCAGTTTGTCGCATCTTAAAATTTGGGGATGTGAGGTACATGTAAAACATTTACAACCTAACAAACTTGATCCCAGATCAGACAAATGTAACTTTGTAGGTTATCCAAAAGAAGCAATTGGGTATTCCTTCTACCTACCCTCCGAGCACAAAGTGTTTGTCGCTAAAAGTGGAGTCTTTCTTGAGAAAGAGTTTCTCACTAAAGAATTGAGTGGGAGGACAGTACAGCTTGATGAGATTAGTGAATCTTCGATGACAGTTGATATGGCTAATGGACCGGAAGAAATTCCGCAAATTATCCCTACAACCAAGCTGGAAGTTGTCGCATGTGATGCAGAAACTTCAGACAATGTTGTAACTGAACCACGCAGATCAGGTAGGGCTATCTAGCCACCTGAGTGGTTTCATAATGAAATCTTCATTCTTGAAGACGATGAACCTGCGCACTACAAGGAAGCGATGGCGGGGCTCAGCTCAAAGGAATGGCACAAGGCCATGAAATCCGAAATGGAATCCATGTACGAAAACTAAGTTTGGAACTTGGAAGAACTTCCAGAAGGCGTAAAGCCGATTGGTTGTAAATGGATTTTCAAAAGAAAGACGGACGTGGATGGTAACATTACTATCCACAAAGCTAGACTTGTCATGAAAGGGTTCACGCAAGTTCCAGGAGTGGACTACGACGAGACTTTCTCGCCCGTAGCTATGCTTAGGTCTGTTCGGATATTACTAGCAATTGCTGCTTATTTCGATTATGAAATATGGCAGATGGATGTCAAAACGGCTTTCCTACATGGAAACCTCAAAGAGGATATATACATGATACAACCAGAAGGTTTTTTCATTCATAAGGATGCTGGAAAGGTATGCAAACTTCAGAAAGCCATTTATGGTCTGAAGCAAGCGTCAAGGAGCTGGAACATTCGTTTTGATGAAGCGGTCAAAGAGTTTGGCTTCATCAGGAATGACGAAGAATCTTGTGTTAACAAGAAGTTTAGTGGGAGCGCAAAAGCATTTCTAATCCTGTATGTGGATGACATATTGTTGATTGGAAATGACGTGCATTTTCTTAGGTAAATAAAAGACTCATTGAAGAAGAGTTTTTCAATGAAAGACTTAGGCGAAGTAGCATATGTATTGGGCATCAAGATCTATAGAGATAGATTAAAACGCCTGATAGCGCTTAGCCAAAGCACGTACATTGACAAGGTGTTGAAAAGGTTCAACATGGAGAACACCAAGAAAGGCCTACTCGCCATGTCACCAGGCACAGTGCTTTGCAAGAATCAGTGTCCTCGGACCCTCGATGAGCGAGTACAAATGAATGATGTTCCATATGCTTCAGCAGTTGGTTATATTATGTATGCCATGCTATGTACAAGACCGGATGTTTCCTATGCGCTAAGTGTTAGCAGCCGGTACCAAAGTGATCCAGGATTGGAACACTGGGCCGCAGTCAAGGGTATTTTTAAGTGCCTCAGAAGGACCAAGGATTTACTCCTTGTGTACAGAGGTGATGAAGAGCTCATTCTAAGTGGTTACACTGATGCAGGCTTCATGACTGACCCAGATGACTTCAAATCTCAATCAGGCTATGTTTTAATATTGAACGGCGGCGTAGTTGATTGGAAAAGTTCCAGACAAAAGACTGGGCGGATTCTACGATGGAGGCGGAATATGTTGCAGCTTCAGAAGCCTCCAAGGAGGCGGTATGGATCAAGCAATTTTTTGAAGACCTTGGTGTGGTTCCAAGTGCTCTGGACCCGGTGGAGATCTATTGTGATAATAGTGGAGCCGTGGCTCAGGCAAGGGAGCCAAGTTCGCACCATAAGACAAGACATATTCAACGCAAATATAAACTCATTCGACATCATGTCGAAGAGGGTTTAGTGAAAGTACGCAAAGTTCACATGGATCTGAACGTGTCAGACCCGATGACAAAGCCTCTGCCACGAGCAAAGCATGAGCAGCACCGGATAGCCATTGGTGTTAGGGAAGCCATGTAACTGGATTATGACTCTAGTGCAAGTGGGAGTCTGTAGGAGATATGCCCTAGAAGCAATAATTACAGTTATTTTGTATCTCCGAGTTTGTAATGAATGTTTAGTTTCCATGCTATAACTGCAATGATTCTCGGGTCTGCAATATCCATGAGGCTCGGAGGGAAACTCATCTGCACGTGTGGTATACTAAACGGTAAAATGTATTCCTGGTCTTGCCTGTAAGACTGGCTCAAGTATTGCATGATGATCCTGTTTTCCTGATCATGGGCATGTCTATGCTGGCAATTTTGAGGGCACAATGTAAGGAGAACACTTGTGTTGAATCGACCCGAATTGATGTTATGCTATGAGATACTTTTGTCACAAGTTAATGGTTAATAACACAGAGATAGTTAATGTTTGCATAATTTCTTAGACCATGAGAGTATCGAGTTCCTTCGTACTTGCTTCATGAACTTTGGGGTTTGTTAAATGTCATCCGTAACTGGGTGGCTATTATGGCAGCTTACGTGTTCATGGAAAAGTATGGCATGTAACGAGATAGCTCAAGATTGGGATTTGCTCCTTCGACGTTGGAGAGATATTCTCGGGCCCTCTCGGTGTTACGGTATCCATCATCGTCTTGCCAGACACAGTGTGATTTCATCACAGGGATACCGAAACATGAAAACGAGAAAAAGAGAAAAAAACTGGTAACGAGGTAACTAGAATAGTGGACAAGTTGTTGATCCACGGGGATGCAAGTAAATCTCACCTCGGGTGTTTGTAACATATCGCGAAGCAACAGGAATAGCACACGGCAACTCGAGGTTCACTCGAATATTCTTTCATGTGGGTACAGGGGTCAATATGGGTGTCCACGGCTCCGATGTTGATCATTGATCAGAAAGGGTTCCGGGTCATGTCTATACTTCACCGAACCTATAGGGTCACACGCTTAAGGGTCGTCTATCTGCTGAATACTAGATGGGGAGTCTGAGAGAAAATCACCAGAAAAGTTTCGGACGCAACGGAAACATTCCGGAGAGGACACTGGAATAGTTCCGGTAAAACTGAAAAGTTGTTTCAGGGGATACCATAAAGTCAAATTTGTTTCGGCACATGCCTTTAAATTCTTGGAGCATGCCAGAAGTGTTCTGGAAACTTCTGAGAATTTTCTGGGATAAAAACTGAAAATGTTTCGGAGCTGCTGGAACCGATTTGGTTGCTTTTCGCAGATGAAAATCACTAATCCGAAATTGTTTCAGAACATGTCCAAATCATTTGTGTGGGTACTGGAATTATTCTAAGACCCACAGAAATATTTTCAGATTTAACGGTCGCGGAAAATTGGTTCCGTGAATTGTGAAAATCACTTTATGGATATTTTTTTGGAAAGCCACCTTTTAGGGCTTTTGCAAAAAGGCTTCTAGAAGGGCTTGGGGGCCAAGGAAGCCTCTCATGGGGGTCCCCCAAGGGGGTGGCTGGCCAAGGTTGGTGGGGCTCCATGGAGCTCCACATGGCATCCCATTTTGCCCATAACACCCTCATGTGTGACCTAATGCATGGGAGTTTTTGGTAATTTGTGGAGGCACACTACCCCTTGGTTTTCCTATAAATAGGAGGTGAGGGGGCTGCCCAAACCTCATCATTGCTCTCATACACATGCCATGACTTGTCTGGCTTCTCTCTCCCTCCCAGCGAAATAGTTTCGTAGAGCCGAAAGGCTGTCTGGGTTCCGGCAGGAACTAGTTCTGGACGGTGAAGCCCTGCCTGATAGTTGACACCGTATGTGTGCAATCCCGTAGGGAGGTCGTAGTTTTGATCTTTTGCCTGAGGGGCTGTTCGAGTGTCCTCCTGAAGGGCTGTCCGAGTTTCCATTCGAGTTTCGAGGGTCCTCCCGAAGGGCTGTCCGTGACATCGTCAGGGGGACTGTCCGACCGCCTCCCGAAGGGCTGTCCGACGAGGGAGTACATCCTCGCAGTTGGGAAGTTGTGAATCCTAGCTGCGGGGATCTACACCAATGATCTTCACCAACTCTTCTTCCACTGCGCTTCGAGTCGGTACTGATCAGATCAAACCTTGTATGCAGTCTCCATAGTGGTCCTGGGCATGCTCCCTGTACTAATTTTTTTTGTTTTCTATCTCGTTCCCCTTCATAGGGCGCACCCCAGGGGGATGCCCAGGTGCCATGTGGGCCCACCCTGGCTCCGTTTGACCTAATTCCTGGCCTATAAATTTAGAGATATTCAGAAACCCCCAGGAGAGTCCATGATATACTTTTTCCGCCGCCGCAAGCCTCTGTTCTCGAGAGATCCCATCTGGAGGCCTTTTTTGGTACTCCGTCAGAGGGGGAATCCATTACGGAGGGGCTCTACATCATCCTTGCTACCTCTCCGATGATGCGTGAGTAGTTTACCACAGACCTTCGGGTCCATAGTTAGTAGCTAGATGGCTGCTTCTCTCTCTTTGTTTCTCAATACAATATTCTCCTTGATGTTCTAGGAGATCTATCCGATGTAATGACTTTTTGCAGTGTGTTTGTTGGGATATGATGAATTGTGAGTTTATGATCAGATCTATCCATGATTTATTTGAGTTCTTATTTGATCTCTTTTATGCATGATTGTTATAGCCTCATATTTCTTCTCCGAATTTTTGGTTTAGTTTGGCCAACTAGATTGGATTTTCTTGCAATGGGAAGAGGTGCTTTGTGATGGCTTCGATCTTGCGATGCTCAATCCTAGTGGCAAAAGGGGAAATGACACGCATGTATCATTGCCATTAAGGATAAAAAGTTGGGATGAATTATTGTTAGCGTTTGTCTTGACTACATCATGTCATCGTTCTTTATGCATTACTTCATTCTTTTGGACTTAATACACTAGATGCATGCTACATAGCGGTCGATGTGTGAAGTAATAGTAGTAGATGCAGAATCGTTTCGGTCTATTTGTCTTGGACGTGATGCCTATATACATGATCATTGCCTTGGATAGCGTCATAATTATTTGATTTTCTATCAATTGCCCACCAGTAATTTGTTTACTCACCCTATGCTATTTTATATGAGAGAAGCCTCTAGTGAACACTATGGCCCCCGGGTCTACTTTATCAGAAGATCTATCTTGTTTTCATACACAAAAATACAAAAAATATTTGCTGCATATTTTTATCTTTTATTTTATTTTAGTTTCAATCTATCAATCTATCGTATACCTTTAATCTCGCTATTCGACCGCCGAGAGACTGACAATCTCTCGTTTGCGTTGGGTGCGAAGGTTTGTGTTTTGTGTGCAGGTGCTGTTTATGTGGTGTTCCTTGGTTCGCCTACTGGATTGATAACCTTGGTTTCATAACTGAGGGAAATACTTACTCTACTGTGCTACATCATCTTCTCCTCTTCGGGGATAAAAAAACCAACGCAGATTACAAGTAGCAAGAAGGATTTCTGGCGCCGTTGCCGGGGAGACATCATTAACATTACCAAGTACCTACACTCTCAACACTTATCTTTGCATTTATTTTATTTGCCATTTGCCTCTCGTTTTCCTCTCCACCACTTCTAAAAAAGTTTTACAAAATTTATAAAAATATTTTCTTTCTCTTTTGACATTTTCATTTACCTTTTTCCTTCGCCGTTTTCTCATTTGCCTTTTTATTCGCTTGCTTTCTATTTGCGTAGACATCATGTCTCAAGAGAACACCAAGTTGTGTGACTTTTCCAATACCAACAACAATGATTTTATTAGTACTCCTATTGCTCCTCCCGCCACTAGTGCGGAGTCTTTTGATATAAATGCCACTTTATTGAATCTTGTTATGAAAGACCAATTTTCTGGAAGTCCTAGTGAGGACGCGACATCGCATCTCAACACTTTTGTTGAGTTGTGTGACATGCAAAAGAAAAAAGATGTGGACAATGATATTGTCAAGTTGAAATTGTTTTTGTTTTCTTTGCGAGATCGTGCAAAATTTTGGTTTTCTTCTTTGCCTCGCAATAGCATCGATTCTTGGGATAGATGCACATATGCTTTTATTACTAAGTATTTCCCTCCCGCAAAGATTATCTCTTTGAGAAACAAATCATGAATTTCAAGGAACTTGATCATGAACATGTTGCACAATCTTGGGAGAGGATGAAATTGATGTTGAGAAATTGCCCTACTCATGGTTTGAATTTGTGGATGATTATCCAAAAAAAATATGCTGCCTGATACGTCTCCAACGTATCTATTATTTTTGCTTGTTCCATGCTATGATATTATTATTGTTGGATGTTTTTAATATCATTTCATACATTTTTATATCATTTTTGGGGACTAACCTATCAACTTAGTGCCTTGTGCCAGTTCCTGTTTTCTGCCCTGTTTTTGTTTCACAGAAAATCAATATCAGATAAAATCAAATCGTCCCGAAACTTTTTAGAGATTTTTTTCTGGAGATAAGGATCAGCGTCAACTTGGAAGCCAAGGAAGAAGCTTCCAGAGGTCCCCACATGGCACCAGGGCGCGCCCCATGGGGGGGCCCAGTGCCATGTGGGCCCCCTCTGGCTCCTTTTGCCCTACTTCTGCCTCTATAAATTCAGAAGAATTCCAAAAACCCTAGGGAAGCAGACGAATACTTTTTCTGCCGCTGCAAGCCTCTGTTCTCATGAGATCCAATCTGGAGGCCTTCTCTGGTACTCCGTCGGAGGGGGAACTCTTCAAGAAGGGGCTCTACATCAACCTTGCTGCCTCTCCTATGATGCGGGAGTAGTTCACCATAGACCTACAAGTCCGTAGGTAGTAGCTAGATGGCTCTCTCTCTCTTTGTGTTTCTTAATACAATGGTCTCCATGATCTTCATGGAGATCCATCTGATGTAATGACTTTGTGCGGTGTGTTTGTTGGGATCCGATGAATTGTGAGTTTATGATCAGATCTATCCTTGTTTTATTTGAGTTCTTCTCTGATCTCTTTTATGCATGATTTAGTATAGCCTTGTATTTCTTCTCCGAAGCTTTGGTTTGGTTTGGCCAACTAGATTGGATCTTCTTGCAATGGAAAGAGGTGCTCGGTAATGGGTTCGATCTTGCGGTGCTCAATCCTAGTGACAGAAGGGGAAATGACACGAAGTATTGTTGCCATTAAGGATAACAAGTTGGGATGAATTCTTGTTAGCGTTTATCTTGACTACATCATGTCATCGTTCTTTATGCATTACTTCATTCTTTTGGACTTAATACACTAGATGCATGCTGGATAGCGGTCGATGTGTGAAGTAATAGTAGTAGATGCAGGCGGGAGTCGGTCTACTTGTTTTGGATGTGATGCCTATATCATGATCATTGCCTTGGATAGCATCATAATTATTTTCTTTTCTATCAATTACCCAACAGTACTTTGTTTACCCATCGTATGCTATTTTCTTGAGAGATGCCTCTAGTGAACTCTACGATCCCCGGGTCTACTTTTATCATAAGCTCTATCTTGTTTTCTTATACAAAAATACCAAAAATATTTGCTGCATAGTTTTATATTTTATTTTATTATCAATCTATCAATCCATCATATACCTTTCATCTCGTTACTTAGCCATCGAGAGATTGACAACCTCTCATTTGCGTTGGGTGCGAAGGTTTGCGTTTTGTGTGCAGGTGCTGTTTACATGGTGTTGCTTGGTTCTCCTACTGGATTGATAACCTTGGTTTCTTAACTGAGGGAAATACTTACTCTACTATGCTGCATCATCCTCTCCTCTTCGGGGATAAAAATCCAACGCAGTTTACAAGTAGCAGGAAGAATTTCTAGCGCCGTTGCCAGGGAGATATCATCAACATTACCAAGTACCTACACTCTCAACTCTTACCTTTGCATTTACTTTATTTGCCATTTGCCTCTTGTTTTCCTCTCCCCCACATCTAAAATTTTATACAAAAATATTTGCCTTCTATTTTGCCACTTTTATTTGCCTCTTTTCCTTCGTCGTTTTCTCGTTTGCTCTTATTCGCTTGCTCTCTTTTTGCGTGGACATCATGTCTCAAGAGAACACCAAGTTGTGTGATTTTTCCAATACAAATAATGATGATTTTATTAGCACTCACATTGCTCCTCCCGCCACTAGTGCGGAGTCTTTTGACAAAAATGCCGCTTTATTGAATCTAGTTATGAAAGATCAATTTTCTGGAAGTCCGAATGAGGACACGACATCACATCTCAACACTTTTGTTGAGTTGTGTGACATGCAAAAGAAAAAATATGTGGACAATGATATTGTCAAGTTAAAATTATTACCGTTTTCTTTGTGAGATCGTGCAAAAATTTGGTTTTCTTCTTTGCCTCACAATTGTAGGAGATATGCCCTAGAGGCAATAATAAATGTTATTGTTTATCTCCATGTTCATAATTAGGTTTACGTTCCATGCTATAACTGCTATGGTTCTCGAGTCTACAAATAAAATGAGGCTCGGAGGAAGACTCATATGCACGTGTGGGATAATAAACGGTAAAATGTATTCCTAGTCTGGCCTCTAAGACTAGCACAAGTGTTGCATGATGGTTCTGTTTTCCTGATCATGGGCATGTCTATGCCAGCAACGTTGAGGGCACAATGTTAGGAAAAACACTTGTGTTGAATTGACCCGAATTGATGTTATGCTATGAGATACATTCGTCATAAGTTAATGGTTAATAACACAGAGATGGTTAACGTTTGCATGATTCCTCAGACCATGAGAGTATCGAGTTTCTTCATGCTTGATTCATGAATTTTGGGGTTTTTTAAACATCATCCGTAACTGGATGGCTATTACGGCGGCTTACGGGTTCATGGGAAAGTATGTCAAGTAACTTGATAGCTCGAGATTGGGATTTGCTCCTCCGACGACGGAGAGATATCTCTGGGCCCTCTCAGTGTTACGGTATCCATCATCGTCTGGCCAGACACGGGGTGATTAGATCACAGGGATGCCGGAACACAGAATGAGAAAAGAGAACAATACCGATAACGAGGTAACTGGCATAGTGGACAAGGTGTTGATCCACAGGGATGCCAACATGTCTCACCTCGGGTATTTGTAACATATCGCGAAGCAACATGAATAGCACACGGCAACTGGAGGTTCACTCGAATATTCATTCGTGTGGGTATAGGGGTCAATATGGGTGTCCACGGCTCTGATGTTAATCATTGATCGGAAGGGGTTCCGTGTCAGGTCTATACTTCACCGAACCTATAGGGTCACACGCTTAAGGGTCATCTATCTGCTGAATGCTAGACAGGGAGTCTGAGAGAAAGTTTCCGGAAAAAGTTTTTCGGAGACAGCGGAAAAGTTCAGACGAGAGAGGTCACCGGATGAGTTCCGGTGATACTGAAAAGTTGTTTCAGAGGATACCATAAAGTCAAATTGGTTTTGGCACATGCCTGATAATTCTTGGAGGGTGCCAGAATCATTCTGGAAACTTCTGGGATGAAAACCGGAAATGTTCCGGAGCTGTCGGAACCGCTTCAGATGCTTTTCGCAGATGAAATCACTAATCTGGAATTGTTCCAGAATGCATTGAAAATTATTTTAGTGGGTACTGGAAATGTTCTAAGGCCACATAAATATTTTCAGTTCGAACGGAAGCTGAAAAATGTCATCATCAATAGTGAAAGTGCTTTTCGAATTACTTTATGGAAAGCCATTATTTTGGGTTTTGTCCCAAGATCTTTTGGGGTGACATGGATGGATGAGAGCCCCCTTGGGGGGGCCCTCATGGGGTGTGTCCGGCCAAAGGAGGGGCTCCCTCATGAAGCTCCACATGGCACTTGCTTCCCCCTTTTACCCTTGGAAAGTGGTTCCCTTCATGGGTATTTTTGGTATTTTGAATACCCAGCATACCCCTTGGTTTTCCTATATAAGGAGGAGAGGGGGCTGCCCAATCCTTCATCCATTCTCACATACACATGCCATAGACTTGTCTGGCTTCTCTCTCCCTCCCAGCGAAATAGTTTCGTAGAGCCGAAAGACTGTTTGGGTTCCGGCAGGAACTAGTTCTGGACGGTGAAGCCCTGCCGGATAGATGACACCGTATGTGTGCAACCCCGTAGAGAGGTCGTAGTTTTGATCTTTGTGCCCGAGGGGCTGTTTTGAGAGTGCCTCCCGAAAGGCTGTCCAAGTGAAGGTCTGAGTTCTGTGAGTCCTCCCGAAGGGCTGTCCGAGTGACCATTCTAGTTTCGAAGGTCCTCCCGAAGGGCTGTCCGCGACACCGTCCGGGGGACTGTCCGACCGCCTCCTGGAGGGCTGTCTGTGGGGCAGACGAGGGTATACATCCTCACGGTTGGGAGGTTGTAAATCCTAGCTGCGGGGGTCTGCACCGCCGATCGTCATCGACTCTACTTCTGCTGCGCTACGAGTCGGTAACGAAAAAGATCAAACCTTGTATGCAGTCTCCATAGTGGTCCTGGGCTGGTGCGTAGGTCAGAATTTTTTTTGTTTTCTACTGCCTTACCCTACAGTGGTATAATGAGCCATGCTATGCGTAGATGCAGGTTGCAATCTAGAATACATAGAGATGTATGGGTATTGCACAATATAATTAGGTAGTAGATGAGATCTATTACTAAAAATTATTTGTGCGGGTAGCAGATGAAATCTGTTACCCGATGTTCTTGTTGCTTCCCTAGAATTTGCATATTGCTGATCTTGATAATGGCATGGTGGATATTCAATGTTCTGGCAATCCGCGATCCTGATTGATCAACGAAATGCTAATAGTTCATTGAATTTCACTGTAGTTAAAAAGAAAGATGAAATTTCACAGACGAAAGGGCAATGCAGATATGATCTGCAAAGGGGTCATGCGTATGACGAAGTTTAGTATGGGGCTCGAGATTTTATTATCTCATGTTTCATTCACCCTGGAAAGTTATTTCTAGCGACTTGAATAACCATACTTGATGATGGACGTTGGTAGCTTCGGTTTGTTTGTTTCGAAACCTTAGAAGCCACGTAAAACAAGTTTTTGCATGAACCATTTAGAGACGTCTAACTTGGTTTTGCAGGAGGGTTTGCATGTGCATATGATGTGGTATAGCAGTGCTCATAATAATTTGATTATGTATGAGATGACTATATAATGTAAATTGATTAACATGACCTGCGTATCATGATTCGGCATGATGGCTGGAGCCATATGATTGTCACTTTAAATGACCTGCGTGTCAACCTTGTTGTAATGCATTATTTTATTAGCTATAGAGATAGCAATATTATCTGGTGCATCGACAAGGTGGTGGCAATATTCGCTAAGGTGAACACCGACGCGAATGCCCATGACGAAGAAATGAAAGACTTCTCCGTGAGAAAGGGCTATACCATATCATGCTATTATGAATTGCCTGAGATGTTTATCCCTTATGATGCACCCTTCTTGATTGCGCGGTAGTCGCTTTTATTAGGGTGATCTCTCACAAAAATATCAAGTAGTTAGTGTTCTCCCAAGTGTAGCACCGTCACGGCACCTAACTTTTCAGGGTACCACATGGATGCATGGGTACGAACGATTAGGGCTGTGTGAGATGGGTGAGTTGAGACCTCGCAGCGTGATCACTTGGTTGTCTTGACGTTCAGGCATGAGAGTCATGAGCTCGGAACACAAGCATCGAAAGATGAACAAGAGTCACATAGAGATGTGATTGGCAAGTTGGCCTACCAAATGAAATTCTCGTCACTTGAGATGGATGCATCCTTGGCGTTGAATTGAAATTTGGATCTTGAATCGCTCACAATCAATTATGAGAGATATTGATTTGAGTGGGAGTGCGCTGTAGAATTATCTTGTTTAATTCTCAGTGCAATTAATTATGAACATTGTCTAAGTATGTTTTGCATAATAGTTGTAGAATAATGGCTCGCGTTTTCACCTTCCCTATTAAAATTGAATAGCTGTTAAATATCTGGTTAAAACTTTACGGTTGGTAACGTAATGTGAGGATTATCCTCAAGAGTGCCGAGAAGGACTTTGTCCTATCACATGCTTTTGGTATTCTCCCGCTAATGCTATGGATCATGTGACTCTCTTCCTTCGATCCAAAAAGCTAGATTTCCGTTTCAGTCAAAGTGCAATATGTTTGCTTCCATGAGACCCGAACTTCGAAAGTTTTGGGATAGTTATGTGATATTCATGGAATCTGAAAATCCTTTTTAGAGACAGACAAACGCTAAAAGATATGAGATATCCAAAGCAATGTTTGTTAGCAAACTATTAGTAAAGGAGTTTACTATGCATTAGACTGATAAGAAAGGGATCCAGTAGAACGCATGTCATGTAAATGAAGGTGAATAAAACAAACAACTTAAAGAGAAAGGAAGTGTCTGAAGGGTGTTAGTGAAACTTTCACGCCTAGGAAGTCCGGGGCTAACGCCACTCTTGAGTTGGATGCTTCTTCTGAGAGTAGGAGAAATACTAAAAGTTAAACTGTTAGAAGTATAAAGGGAAAAAGAAAGAAGACTAGAATATCCAGCTCATGTATGAATGTCATACAAGTTTTTGATGTATAGAAGGCTGGTCAAAGAGATAGTTCTAGGGAATTATGGTCAAACATGTTAATCACTAATTCTTGGGTATTGTGAGTTAATCACAAAGATACCTGCTCGATTGCATTCTGTTGCAACTCGATGTAAGAACTACTATGGCCTGAAAGACTAGCCAGGAATGAGGTTTTGATACACGCTGGGAATATAGTAAATGTTACTATACCTTCCATCGGTGTATTACCTATGTATTTACTTTCATAATTCATTTTAGTGTTTCACACTCTAGCCCTTTGCATAAGGTATCTTGCAAGAAGGTTGTTCATAAGAGAACTTTTTATGTTCGGTGTTATGAATAACATAAGGGCCATACTTTCATTATGAATGAGATGTATGTTATGAAAAATGATAATAATATATTACCTCTATGTTTACTTTCATAATTCATTTTAGAGTTTAATACACTCTAGCCCATTGCACAATGTTTGTTGCAAAAGGAGTTGTTCATAAAAACAACAATTGTAGTTCAGTATTATGAATAACATGAAGGGCCATGCTTCCATCCAAGATGGGACGTATGTTATGAATATTGATGGTAATATGATACATCCATAAACACTGACGCTAAATGTCATAAGACTAAAAGAATACCACACAAGTGTGGTACTGCATTTGGTCAAATTGGAGAAACCCGCATGGAAAATTCCATTATGATGGATTTTGAAGTCGTTTGATTTTGAATCATCTGACACTTGCAACTTTCCTCCGAAAAGTGAAGTGACTGAAATAACGTTCACAGGCCATAAGGAACGAGCAACAAACTTATTGGTGATCATACATTTTGATGTATGTAGTTCAATAAATGTTGTTGCAAGTAATGGTTTTATCTATCTTCAGAAATGACTCAAGTAGATATATGGATATTTACGTGATGAGACGTAAGTCTGGATCCTTTTGAAATCATTTAAAAAGGTTTTCAAAAATGAACTAGAAGTTATTGTAACAAGAAAATTATGTTTCTACAATTCGATTGCAGAAAGGAATATTTGAGTTACAAGTTTAGCGAATGTCTGATGAGTTGTGAAAGGGGTTTCATAACTTGCACCTCTCGGAACACCACTGCAAGTGGAAAGTCCGTGAAGATGTAATCGAACCATTTATGACATGGTAAGATCAAAGATGACATGAATAAATTTGCCATTATCCCTTTTAAAAGAGTGATGCTTTAGAGACTGCGGCTTTTACACTGAAAAGAGCTCCATCGGGTCTGTTGAAATGACGCCATGGTATGGTACGCCCAACCATGTTATTTCTTTTCTTAACATTTGGAATATGGGGCTTGTGTAAAAGGTTACAAACCTATTCCAAATCAGACATGTGCTACTTTGTAGGTTATCCCAAGTCATTGGGTATTCCCCCACCACTAATACTGAGGCAAATAGTTTTGCCACAAAACGGTATGCTTTTAAAGAGAATAGTTCTTACAAAAAGTGAGTGGGAGGACAGTGCAACTCAATGAGATAACCAGTATCTTTGTCATCAGATCAAAGGAAAGAGACCTTGGAAGTAATTCCAGAGTTTCCTACTATGACTAATACGGAAGTCTCTACAATAAAATGTATGGACTTCGGTCGAACTTGCAGCTGAACCACGTAGGCAAGGCTCGTGCAAACCTCTCAGGTGAGCAAACGAGATATTGTTGTTAGACAACAATATACCTACAATACACAAGGAAGCGTTGATGGGCCCTGTCTTCGGAATTGGCTAAATGCCAATACAATCCGAGATAGTTTCGATATAAGTGATTCAAGATTAAAATCTTGATACACCTTTCGGAAGACTTAGAGTCTAACAAATATTTATGGAACTAAAAACTGATATGGATAAAATGTTTTATCCATAAAGCTTGACTTGTTGTAATAACAAGTTCAAGGAGTTGACTACGATGAGATTCTCTCACCGTAGTGATGCTTAAAGTCGGTTCGGGTTGAACTAGCAATTAATACATATTTCAATCATGAGATATGAAACATGAATGATGAAAGGATTTCCATCTGATGGAAATGAAACCAAGGACTTGCATGTGTTACAGTCCAAGGTATTTTGTTAGTCCAGAGGATGCTAGTAAGTGTGCATACTTCAGAGTTCCAGCGATGGACAGAAGAGAGCAAAATGGAGTTGGAATCTTCGTGTTTTGATGAAATGGTCAAATGGGTTTGACTTCATCAATGGGTAACGAAGATGCTTGTGATTCAAGAAAGTAAGTGGGTGCATGATATTATTTCTAAACACCTTGTGTGCTTGACACATTGTTCAATGGAAATAAAATTTCTTTACACGAATTAGGACTTCATTTGAAAATAGTTTTTCGATGAAGTGCTTGGGCTAAATAGCCCCAATATTAGGCGTGATGATCTATGGAGATAGATTTACCTAATAAGGCTAAAGCAATGAATACATATTGACAAGATGCTAAAACTTTTTAGCATTTAAAACGCCAAGGAGTGATTCTTGCCGAAGTCACATGGAAAGAGTTTTTGCAAGACTCGGTGTCCCAAAACACTGATGAGCAAAATACATGATGGAGATTCCACACACTCTTGTGTTTGGATTAATCATGTATTCCATGATATGTAAAACAACCAGATATGTCCGATACTCCCAAGGTGTTGCGAGTATAGATACCAAAGTGATCAAAAGTACTGATCATAGGACAACAGTGAAAAGTGTCATTGAGTGCTAGAGCAGCACTGATGACATATTTTCTCGCAAGCGAAGATCATGAAGAGTTCATTGTAAAATGTTACATCGATACAGTCTTAATCTTTTTCTCCATGCGATTTTTGATTTAATTTGAGGGTTTTGTGTTTCCCACAATGTGGTGGCACAGTTAGTTGGAAAATGTTCCAAACAAGTTACTGTGGCGAATTCTATAACAGAGGTGAAGTATGTTGCCGCTTTTTAAGCGACAAAGAAGATGTTGCATCAAATAGTTCATTCATGAACTTAGTATGGTTCCAAGATGGCTTTTGTCTATGGGACACTACTGCAGGTAGATGCTCCATAACTTAGTCTGAGGAATCCAGGTTCGACCTATGATTCACATACATACAAAGCCAACTCCACACAAAATATGAATTTTGTGAAATTATGAAAAAGCGAGGATATGCAAAGATACACACGGAGCTGAAGTCGTCAGATCTGTTGGACATCAGGCTATACCACAAGCGAAGCATATTTTACACCAATGTGCCATAGGTGTAAAGTGCATTAGCATTGACTAGATATTGACTCTAGTGCAAGTGGGAGTCTGTAGGAGATATGCCCTAGAGGCAATAATAAATGTTATTGTTTATCTCCATGTTCATAATTAGGTTTATGTTCCATGCTATAACTGCTATGGTTCTCGAGTCTACAAATAAAATGAGGCTCGGAGGAAGACTCATATGCATGTGTGGGATAATAAACGGTAAAATGTATTCCTAGTCTGGCCTTTAAGACTAGCTCAAGTGTTGCATGATGGTTCGGTTTTCCTGATCATGGGCATCTCTATGCCAGCAACTTTGAGGGCACAATGTTAGGAAAAACACTTGTGTTGAATCGACCCGAATTGATGTTATGCTATGAGATACATTCGTCATAAGTTAATGGTTAATAACATAGAGATGGTTAACGTTTACATGATTCCTCAGACCATGAGAGTATCGAGTTTCTTCATGCTTGATTCATGAACTTTGGGGTTTGTTAAACGTCATCCGTAACTGGATGGCTATTACGGCGGCTTACGGGTTCATGGGAAAGTATGTCAAGTAACATGATAGCTCGAGATTTGGATTTGCTCCTCCGACGATGGAGAGATATCTCTGGGCCCTCTCGGTGTTATGGTATCCATCATCGTCTGGCCAGACACAGGGTGATTTGATCATGGGGATGCCGGAACACAGAACGAGAAAAGAGAACAACACCGATAACGAGGTAACTGGCATAGTGGACAAGGTGTTGATCCACAGGGATGCTAACATGTCTCACCTCAGGTATTTGTAACATATCGCGAAGCAACAGGAATAGCATACGGCAACTGGAGGTTCACTCAAATATTCATTCGTGTGGGTATAGGGGTCAATATGGGTGTCCACGGCTCCGATGTTGATCATTGATCGGAAGGGGTTCCGTGTCATGTCTATACTTCACCGAACCTATAGGGTCACACGCTTAAGGGTCATCTATCAGCTGAATGCTAGACAAGGAGTCTGAGAGAAAGTTTTCGGAAAAAGTTTTTCGGAGACAGCGGAAAAGTTCCGACGAGAGAGGTCACCGGATGAGTTCCGGTGATACTGAAAAGTTGTTTCAAAGGATACCATAAAATCAAATTGGTTTCGGCACATGCCTGATAATTCTTGGAGGGTGCCAGAATCATTCTAGAAACTTCTGGGAATTTTCTGGGATGAAAACCGGAAATGTTCCGGAGCTGCCGGAACCGCTTCAGATGCTTTTCGCAGATGAAATCACTAATCTTGAATTGTTCCAGAATGCATTGAAAATTATTTTAGTGGGTACTGGAAAAGATTCTAAGCCCACATAAATATTTTCAGTTCGAACGGACGCTGAAAAATGTCGTCATGAATAGTGAAAGTGCTTTTTGGATTACTTTATGGAAAGCCATTATTTTGGGTTTTGTCCCAAGATCTTTTGGGGTGACATGGATGGATGAGAGCCCCCTTGGGGGGCCCTCATGGGGTGTGGCCGTCCAAAGGAGGGGCTCCCTCATGGAGCTCCACATGGCACTCCCTTCCCCCTTTTACCCTTGGAAAGTGGTTTCCTTCATGGGTATTTTTGGTATTTTGAATACCCATCCTACCCCTTGGTTTTACTATATAAGGAGGAGAGGGGGCTGCCCAATCCTTCATCCATTCTCACATACACATGCCATAGACTTGTCTGGCTTCTCTCTCCCTCCCAGCGAAATAGTTTCGTAGAGCCGAAAGGCTGTCTGGGTTCCGGCAGGAACTAGTTCTGGACGGCGAAGCCCTGCCGGATAGATGACACCGTATGTGTGCAACCCCGTAGAGAGGTCGTAGTTTTGATCTTTGTGCCCGAGGGGCTGTTTTGAGAGTGCCTCCCGAAGGGCTGTCCAAGTGAAAATCCGAGTTCTGTGAGTCCTCCCGAAGGGCTGTCCGAGTGACCATTCGAGTTTCGAAGGTCCTCCCGAAGGGCTGTTCGCGACACCGTCCGGGGGACTGTCTGACCGCCTCTCGGAGGCCTGTGCGTGGGGCGGATGAGGGTATACATCCTCGCGGTTGGGAGGTTGTAAATCCTAGCTGCGGGGGTCTGCACTGCCGATCGTCATCGACTCTACTTCCGCTGCGCTACGAGTCGGTAATGAAAAAGATCAAACCTTGTATGCAGTCTCCATAGTGGTCCTGGGCTGGTGCGTAGGTCGGAATTTTTTTGTTTTCTGCTGCGTTACCCTACAGCAATAGCATTGATTGTTGGGATAGATGCAAAGATGCTTTATTACTAAGTATTTTCCTCCAGCAAAAATCATCTCTCTTCGTAACCAGATTATGAATTTTAAGCAACTTGATCATGAACATGTTGCGCAATCCTGGGAGAGAATGAAATTGATGCTGAGAAATTGCCCCACTCAGGGTTTGAATTTGTGGATGATTATCTAAAAAAATTATGCTGGCTTGAATTTTGTTTCTCGAAATCTTTTGGATTCTGGCGCGGGTGGTAATTTTATGGAGATTACTTTGGGTGTTGCTACTAAGTTGCTTGATAATATTATGGCTAAATACTCCCAATGGCATACCGAAAGGGCACCTACTACCAAAAAGGTGAATGCCGTTGAGGAGATTAGCACTTTGAGTGATAAAGTTGATGCTCTTGTTAAATTGGTTGCTAGTAAGAATGCTTCTACTGATCCCAATGATTTGCCTTTGTCTACTTTGATTGAAAAAAATAGTGATCCTATAGATGTGAATTTTGTTTCTCGTAGCAATTTCAATAAAAATACTTATAGAGGAAATTTCAATTCTAGGCCTTATCCTGGAAACTCCTCTAATGTTTTTGGCAATCCTTATGGTAATTCTTCCCATAATAACCAAAGGATGCCCTCTAATTTTGAAGGTAGTATGAAAGAATTTATCAATTCTCAAAAGGCGTTCAACACTTCGATAGAAGAAAATTTGAACAAGATTGATGATTTGTCTAAAAGTGTTGATAAACTTTCTCTTGATGTGGAAAATCTCAAGGCAAAAATTTGCATTCGAGAGTTGATATTAATGAATCTATTAAGGCTATGTATGTTTCTATTAATGAAAGTAAGAAGAGAACCGCTATGTTGAATGCTAAGCAGGAATTGCTTGAAAAAGCCTCTCTTACTAATTTTCATAGCAATAAGGATGAGCATGTTAGGATGATTGGTGTGTATTCTATTGATTCTTTGTTTCATAATGTTAATCTTGTTGACAAGGAGACTGAAGAAGAGTCAACTTTAGATAGAGGATGTCTCCATGATTCGGAGAGTGAAAATCTTGATGCTAAAATTGTTGAAAGTGGGTTTGAAGAGGTCAAAACTTTAGCTAGCAATGCACCCACTATCTTGGATTGCCATGACTTTAATTATGATAGTTGTTCTTTGGTTGAGTGTATTTCTTTATTGCAATCTTTGTTGAACTCACCAAATGCTTATGAACAAAATAAGGCTTTTACTAAACATATTATGGAAGCCTTAATGGAAGCTTTGGAAGAAAAACTTGAGTTAGAAATTTCTATTCCTAGAAAGTTGTATGATGAGTGGGAGCCTACTATCAAAGTTAAGATAAAAAAAATTGAGTGCAATGCTTTGTGTGATTTGGGTGCTAGTGTTTCTACAATTCCAAAGTCTCTTTGTGATGTTCTCGGTTTTACCAATTTGGATGGGTGTTCTCTTAATTTGCATTTGGTGGATTCTACTATTAAAAAGCCATTGGGGAGGATCAATGATGTTCTTATTGTTGCAAATAGGAACTATGTACCCGTGGACTTTATTGTTCATGATATTGATTGCAATCCGTCTTGCCCTTTGATTCTTGGAAGACCGTTTTTACGCACTATTGGTGCGGTGATTGATATGAAAGAGGGAAATATAAAGTTTCAATTTCCTTTGAAGAAGGGCATGGAACACTTCCCAAGGACCAAAATAAAACTGCCCTATGAATCCATTATGAGGGCCACCTATGGAGTAAAATCCAAGGATGACAATACTTGATGTATTGCTTTATGCTTAGCTAGGGGCGTAAAACAATAGCGCTTGTTGGGAGGCAACCCAAGGAATAAAATATATTTTTTTTTCACTTTTTGGTTCTGTTCTTTTGTTTATCCTTTATTTGCCTCTGTTTTGAGTTTTTATATATATTTTAATTAGTGTTTGTGCCAAGTAAGACCTTTGGGATGATGTGGATGCTTGTGAACGCAATTCTGTGAAAAACAGAAAGTTTGACGCCAGTCCAGAATTTTTATAAATTCGTCAAAGGTTCAAATGAGTCTGAAGTTTTTACACGTGATTTATATACAAATTTTCCACATTGTCCTAATTTTTCAGAATTTTTGGAGTTTCAGAAGTATGGCTTTTCGACAGATTGCTCAGACTGTTCTGTTTTTGACAGATTCTATTTTTAATGCATTGTTTGCTTGTTTTGATGAAACTATGGATTGTATCGGGGGGGGTGCAAGCCATGGGAAAGTGAGAACACAGTACCTATAACAGAAAATAAAATTTGAATGGGTTTTGAACAGTACTTATGGTGGTAATTTGTTTTGTTATAATAACGGATCTCATGAAGGTTTTGTTGAGTTTTGTGTGATTGATGTTTTCAAGTTTTGGGTGTGACGACGATGGATGAAGGAATGAAGAGATGCAAAAGCCTAAGATTGGGTATGCCAAAGGCACCCCAAGGTAATATCCGAGGAGACTCAAGTGTCTAAGCTTGGGGATGCCCCGGAAGGCATCCCCTCTTTCTTCTAACGACTATCGGTAACACACTTGAGGCTATATTTTTATTCATCACATGATATGTGTTTTGCTTGGAGTGTCTTGTATGATATGATTCTTTGCTTTTTAGTTTATCACAATCATCACCTCTGAACACATTTGTTTGAGATAGCTTCACGTCTTCACGTCATCATGATTTATTAGAATTGCTCTTTGTGCTTCACTTAAATTTGTTGAGCTAGGTGGTTGCTCTAGTGCTTCACTTATATCTTTTTGAGCACGGTGGTGTGTTTGTTTTGAAGAAACTTGTTCTCTTGCTTCACTTATATCTTTTTGAGAATGCTAGATATTTTGTAGAAATGTTGCTCTCATGCTTCACTTATATCTTTTTGAGAGTTTGAAAATAGTTACGGTAAATTGTACAAGCTCTGAGCTTGGTCCCCATGTGATGAATATTCAAGAGGAATAATGAAAACTAGCATAAAATTTTAATGGGACATGAAAAACTTGATTCTTTGCAATAGTTTTGAGATATGTAGATGATGATATGTGAGTTATGTTCATGAGTAATTATGCTCTAGTATGAATATTGATGTTAAAGTTTATGATTCCCTATGCAAGCAGGTAAAGTCAATAGTTATGCAATGAAGTTATATCCTACTTGTGGTGCATTATTCGGTGTTGGTTATGTTTTATGTATGCATGTGCATCATTATGGTTTCTTAGTTGGTCTCTTCTCAATCTTTATGCTAGCCTCCATTTGTACTAAGTGGGAATACTACTCGTGCATCCATTACCTTAAACTTGTTTTGCCAATTGTGTCCACCATATCTACCTATATGTGGTATTTCAATGCCGTCCTAAGTAAATTTGCATGTGCCATCTCTAAAAAAAATCTCAAAAATAATTTCTCTTTTGTGTGCCCGTATCGCTCATGAAGCGGTGAGGGGTGGCCGATGATTTTCATGTTGGATATGTCATTCTCAAGATGAGTGTTTATTCACTTGTCATTGCACCAGAGTGTGGCAGTATTTGGGATGCTCACTCCCAAAATAAATTAAATTTCCTTGGAATGTATTGGTATGGAGGGCACCCGTGAATACGGCTAGCCATTGATTGTGATAAGGAAAGGTGGAACAACAAACTCCTTCGGATGTGAATGGAAAATAAGGGACAAAGTCACAAAAACCATGAAACGATGATGGGGAGCAAAACTTTTATTTTCTGTTTGGGAACCGCCTATGATGTATCCAGTGTGAAAATCATTGGGAACTCCAAGTCGTTTTCGTTGACGAGAAAAGCATGCCTCCCAAAATAAATTTTTTCATCTCTCTTTTTAAAACTTGAGCTCTGGCACCTCTGTAAATCAATGCTTCCCTCTACGAAGGGCCTTTCTATTTATTTTTATGTTGAGTCTCATCCTTCTCATTAAAAGCACCAACTAGGGGGTCATGTGATCATGTGTGTGCATGGAGTATGATTGATATTCGAGTGTGTTTCATGAATGGATCAATGATTGAGCATAATGGGCTAGGGATAATTTTCTTTAGCATTGTTATTTTGAAAGGCATGGTTGCCTGTTAGCATCACTTGAGTATTTATATCTTCATGTCAAACTATAGATTATTGCTTTGAATCATACAAGTCCTCATGTCTATGCTATGAAAATAACTTGATGAAGTATGTTGGGTAGCATTCCACAATCAAAAATATGTTTTATCACTTTCCTACTCGAGGACGAGCATGAGTTAAGCTTGGGGATGCTTGATACGTGTCCAACGTATCTATTATTTTTGCTTGTTCCATGCTATGATATTATTATTCTTGGATGTTTTTAATATCATTTCATACATTTTTATATCATTTTTGGGGACTAACCTATTAACTTAGTGCCTTGTGCCAGTTCTTGTTTTCTGCCCTGTTTTTGTTTCACAGAAAATCAATATCAGATTAGATCAAATCGTCCCAAAATTTTTTGGAGATTTTTATCTAGAGATAAGGATCGGCGTCAACTTGGAAGATGAGGGCCCCACATGGCACCAGGGTGAACCCCAGGGGGGCGCGCCCTAGTGCCATGTGGGCCCCCTCTGGCTCCTTTTGCCCTACTTCCGCCTCTATAAATTCAGATTAATTCCAAAAACCCTAGGGGAGCAAATGAAATACTTTTTCCGCCGCCGCAAGCCTCTGTTCTCGCGAGATCCCATCTGGAGGCCTTCTCCGGTATTCCGCCGGAGGGGGAACTCATCACGGAGGGGCTCTACATCAACCTTGTCGCCTCTCCAATGATGCATGAGTAGTTCACCATAGACCTACGGGTCCGTAGGTAGTAGCTAGATGGCTCTCTCTCTCTCTTTGTGTTTCTCAATACAATGGTCTTCATGATCTTCATGGAGATCCATCCAATGTAATGACTTTGTGTGGTGTGTTTGTTGGGATCCGATGAATTGTGAGTTTTTGATCAGATCTTTCCTTGTTTTATTTGAGTTCTTCTCTGATCTCTTTTATGCATGATTTAGTATAGCCTTGTACTTCTTCTCTGAAGTTTTGGTTTGGTTTGGCCAACTAGATTGGATCTTCTTGAAATGGGAAGAGGTGCTCGGTAATGGGTTCGATCTTGCGGTGCTCAATCCTAGTGACATAAGGAAAAATGACACGCAAGTATTGTTGCCATTAAGGATAACAAGTTGGGATGAATTCTTGTTAGTGTTTATCTTGACTACATCATGTTATCATTCTTTATGCATTACTTCGTTCTTTTGGACTTAATACACTAGATGCATGCTGGATAGCGGTCGATGTGTGAAGTAATAGTAGTAGATGCACGCAGGAGTCGGTCTACTTGTTTTGGATGTGATGCCTATATCATGATCATTGCCTTGGATAGCGTCATAATTATTTGCTTTTCTATCAATTGCCCAACATTAATTTATTTACCCACCGTATGCTATTTTCTTGAGAGATGCCTCTAGTGAACTCTACGGTCCCCGGGTCTACTTTTATCATAAGATCTATCTTGTTTTCTTATACAAAAATACCTTTAATCTCGTTACTTAGCCATCGAGAGATTGACAAGCTCTCGTTTGCGTTGGGTGCGAAGGTTTGTGTTTTGTGTGCAGGTGCTGTTTACATGGTGTTGCTTGGTTCTCCTACTGGATTGATAACCTTGGTTTCTTAACTGAGGGAAATACTTACTCTACTGTGCTGCAGCATCCTCTCCTCTTCGGGGATAAAAATCCAACGCAGTTTACAAGTAGCACTGGCTTGAATTTTGTTTCTAGAAATCTTTTGGATTCCGCCGCGGGTGGAACTTTTATGGAAATTACTTTCTGTGATGCTATTAAGTTGCTTGATAATATTATGGCTAATTATTCTCAATGGCATACCAAAAGGGAGCCTACTAGCAAGAAAGTGAATTCTGTTGAGGAAATTAGTACTTTGAGTGATAAAGTTGATACTCTTGTGAAATTGGTTGCTAGTAAGAATGCTTCTATTGATCCCAATGATTTGCCTTTGTCTACTTTGATTGAGCAAAATAGTGATCCTGTAGATGTGAATTTTGTTTCTCGTAGCAATTTCAATAATAATGCTTATAGAGGTAACTTTAATTCTATGCCTTTTCCTGGAAATTCCTCTAATGGTTTTGGCAATCCTTATGGTAATTATTATCATAATAATCAAAGGATGCCCTCTGATCTTGAAAGTAGTATTAAAGAATTTATCAATGCTCAAAAAGTTTTCAACACTTCAATAGAAAAAAAGTTGAACAAGATTGATGATATGTCTAAGAGCATTGATAGAATTTCTCTTGATGTGGAAAATCTCAAGGCAAAATCTTTGCCTTAGAGAGTTGATATTAATGAGTCCATTAAGGCTATGTATGTTTCTATAAATGAAAGTAAGAAGAGAACCTCTATGTTGCATGCTAAGCGGGAATTGCTTGAGAAAGCCTCTCATACTAATTTTTGTAGCAATAGTGATGAGGATGTTAAGATGATTGGTGTGTCTTCTATTAATTCTTTGTTTAGTAATATTAATCTTGTTGAAAAGGAGACTAAATAAGAGTCAACTTTAGATAGAGGGCGTCTCCATGATTTGGAGGGTGAAAATCTTGATGCTAAAATTGTTGAAAGTGGGTTTGAAGAGGTAAAAAACTTTAGATAGCAATGTACCCACTATCTTGGATTGCAAGAACTTTAATTATGATAATTGTTCTTTCGGTTGAGTGTATTTCTTTGTTGCAATCTTTGTTGAACTCACCAAATGCTTATGACAAAATAAGGCTTCTACTAAACATATAGTGGAAGCCTTAATGAAAGCCGTGGAAGAAAAACTTGAGCTAGAAATTTCTATTCCTAGAAAATTGTATGATGAGTGGGAACCTACCATCAAGGTCAAGATTAAGAATTTTGAGTGCAATGCTTTGTGTGATTTGGGTGCTAGTGTTTCTACAATTCCAAAATCTCTTTGTGATATTCTCGGTTTTACCAATTTGGATGAGTGTTCTCTTAATTTGCATTTGGCGGATTCTACTATCAAAAAGACATTGGGAAGGATCAATGATGTTCTTATTGTTGCAAATAGGAACAATGTACCCGTGGACTTTATTGTTCTTGATATTGATTGCAATCTATCTTGTCCTTTGATTCTTGGTAGACCGTTTTTACGTACCATTGGTGCGGTGATTGACATGAAAGAGGGAAATATAAAGTTTCAGTTTCCTTTGAAGAAAGGCATGGAACACTTCCCGAGGACAAGAATTAAACCGCCCTATGAATCTATTATGAGGGCTACCTATGGATCCAAATCCAAGGATGACAATACTTGATGTGTTACCTTATGCCTAGCTAGGGGCGTAAAACAATAGCGCTTGTTGGGAGGCAACCCAATGAATAAAATAAATTTTATTTTTTTGCTTTTTGGTTCTTTTCTTTTGTTTACACTTTATTTACCTCTGTTTTGAGTTGGTTTTTATATTTCAATTAGTGTTTGTGCCAAGTAAGACCTTTGAGATGATGTGGTTGATAGTGGACTCGATTCTGTGAAAAACAGAAACTTTGACGCCCAGTCCAGAGTTTTTATAAATTCATCAGTGCGTCAAATGCTACTGAATTTTTTACACATGATTGATATAAAAGTTGTCCACGTTTTCCTAAATTTTCAGAATTTTTGGAGTTTCAAAAGTATAGCTTTTTCCCTGATTATTACAGACTGTTCTATTTTTGATAGATTCTGTTTTTGTTGCATTGTTTGCTTGTTTTGATGAAACTATGGATCGTATCGGGGGTATAAGCCATGGAAAAGTTAGAACACAGTAGTTATAACGCAAAAATAAAATATGAATGGGTTTGCAAAAGTACTTATAGTGGTAATTTGTTTTGTTATACTAATGGATCTCACGAAGGTTTTGTTGAGTTTTGTGTGATTGAAGTTTTCAAGTTTTGGGTGTGACCACGATGGATAAAGGAATAAGGAGATGCAAAAGCCTAAGCTTGGGGATGCCCAAGGCACCCCAAGGTAATATCCAAGGAGACTCAAGCATCTAAGCTTGGGGATGCCCCGGAAGGCATCCCCTCTTCTTTCCCTAATAATAAAGCACGGATTGACTCCGTCGGGTTCACCTTCGTGGCATTTTTTACAAAAAGGTCCCTGTGTTTTTTAGTATTTAACCCACAATCTTTTTTTAATCTGAGAAAAACATTTCAATCTTTAAAAAAACCGTGGGGTGTGCAGCGCCGAAGACGCAGGTAGGGGAGGTTCCAACCCGCGCCAGCGTGGAAGAAGACCAGCGACGCGGCGACGTTCATTCTCCGGCCAGATCATGCCGGATTCCGGCGGGAATGGTTCGAGGGCGACCGGATCCACGCACGGGGAGGTGAGGCAGGCACTTGAGACGGCGGCGCGTCTCGATGCACAGGAGGGTGGCGTGGCGGGACTTGCAGGGCATGGGGAGGTGCGGATCCAGGCGACGGCGAGCAGGACGACAAGAAGGAGGTGCGGGGCGAGCTCGAGCTCCTGCGGGTGGCCATGGCAGAGAAGAGAAAGGGAACGAGGAGAGGGACGGCAGTGGATTACCTCGGGACGACGGCAGGACTCGCCAGCCTCATTCTCAACGGGGTAGAGGAGCGCCATGGGAGGAGGGAGCGGCAGGGAAGGAGCGGGGCTAGCGACGCTCGCCGCGGACTGCGGTAGAGCATGGCTGCTTCGAGCAGAACGGTATGAGAAGGGAAACGGGAGGAGAAGAGGAGGAGCTCGCCGGAGGGACGGCATCAGGCGCCGGAGTTTCCGGCGGGAGGTATGCGCGCGAGGGGCGGCGACGGCCGAACCTCTCTCTCTCTCTCTCATGTGCGTGTCTCTGGTGGCTGGGGAAGTGGGGATGGATAGGAGGACGAGGGGGATCGAAAGAATGGGGATCGGGATCGAGCGAGGCTCTCCCTGGCGGCTAGGGTTGACGAGGTGCTGCTGGGCCTTGGGCAAAAGTGCTGGCTGGCGCTGCTCTCTCTCTCTCTCTCTCTCTCTCTCTCTCTCTCTTCCTTCAGTTTTTTTCTATTTCTGAAAAAAACAGAGATTTGAAGAAATAAAAGGAGGTCTAGGAGAAGGGTTTGGGCATGGGGTTATTTTACCTGGACTCACAAAAATGATCTTGATCCTTAAAATATAAATGGGCATGATTGAAAGTTTAAATTCAAACTCTACCACTAGGATTTATAAGTGTCCAAAAATATTAAGATTTTTGGTGGAACTTGGGAAAAAGATAGAAGAGATATCGGCAAAGTTTGGAGGTATACCTTGAAGTAGAAAAAGGCATGGGATTTTTGTAAATGCTCAAAAGGAATTTGAAAAGGAAATTTAAATAAAATAGAAGGAAGGCTCAAATGATTTCCTGAGAATTTTCATAGTTTTAAATTTGGTCATCCAAGATTTTTAGCATGTCGTCTGGGTTAGCCAAATAGAGGATAGAGAGAGAGAGATCTGGGAGTTTGAGACAGACACATGAGAGAGAATGGTACATGAGAAGTGAGAGAAACATGAGAGATAGAGGCATAAAAAAATATGTAAGAGAGAGAGGGAGAGATACGTATGTGAAAAGTTGAGGCCTGCAAGATTTAAACCCAAAAAAAGTATGGAGACTCGCATTCGTATCCGTGGGAAAGAGACCATAACAACCAAGAAAAACAAAGCAAACACCCGTGCTCGGTGTGCCTGCAAGACGACCTAATCATATCGCACAAGTCATGCGGGGTCAATAGGGTTGCCAACCCTGTTTACAGAACATACTGTGATGGGCTGGATTCATTCATTGCTTCGTCGTTGAATTTTATAAATATTAAGAATTAATGATTGCTGCATGAGTAGTATTCTCACGAGGGTTAAGATGGATACATATCCCATATAGAGAAAAGTAATCTATTGGTGTGATGTCGTCGGATCGATGAAGAAAAGGGACATGAACAAGATGTTGGTGTTTGTCACAATAACATAAACTTTTCAATATTTTTATTTCTCGTTAAAAAGCATGGGCTCTTTTATACATCAGGAAGATGGATAAATGGGGCGAGTTTATGAATTTCACCATCCAATAAAAGCATCACAAAAGTTGAACAATGTAGTATTCAAAGGGATAAATAATTCATCTTTAATTTCTTTGTAGAGGAGTTAACGAGTCAGTATCTGACAGAATAACTTCAAACTAACTACTATATTTTTAAAATAGGTGTCATCTCGCAAGATGATTTGAATATGTGGGGATTTTGAGCCGTGCATATTGTGTTAGTGTTTGTGATATCCTCCCGTTGCAACGCACGGGCATTTGTGCTAGTTCTTCTAATGACCATCGGTATCTTACTTGAGACTACATTTATATTCGTTACATGATATGAGTTTTGCTTGGAGTGTCTTGTATTATATGAGACTTTGCTTTGTTTGCTTTTTAGTTTATCAGAATCGTCACCTCTGAACACATTTGCTTGAGATAGCCACACGTCATCATGATTTGTTAGAATTGCTCTTTGTGCTTCACTTAAATTTGTTGAGCTAGGTAGTTGCTCTAGTGCTTCACTTAAATCATTTTGAGCATGATGGTGGTTTTGTTTTAGAGAAACACATGAACTCTCTTGCTTCACTTATATCTTTTTGAGAGTTGCTAGAAATTTTATATAAATTTATTCTCTTGCTTCACTTATATCTTTTTGAGAATGCTAGAAGTTTTGTAGAAATTTACTCTCTTGCTTCACTTATATCTTTTTGAGAGTTGAAAATAGTTATGGTAAATTATACAAGCTATGAGCTTGGTCCCCATGTGATGAATATCCAAGAGGTATAATGAAAACTAGCATAAAGATTCTGGGACATGAAAAACTTGATTCCTTGCAATAGTTTTGAGATATGTAGATGATGATATGTGAGTCATGTTAGTGAGTAATTATGCTCTAGTAAGAATATTGATGTTAAGGTTTGCGATTCCCTATGCATGCACGTAAAGTCAATAGTTATGAAGTTATATCCTACTTGTGGTGCATTGTTCGGTGTTAGTTATGTTTTATGTATGCATGTGCATCATTATGATTTCGTAGTTGGTCGCTTCTCAATCTTTTTGCTAGCCTCCACTTGTACTAAGCGGGAATACTGCTTGTGCATCCATTATCTTAAAACCTAGTTTTGCCAAATTTGTCCACCATATATACCTATATGCGGTATTTCAACGCCGTCCTAAGTAAATTTGCATGTGCCATCTCTATTTTTTTTCAAAATAAACTTCTCTTTTGTGTGCCCGTATTGCTCATGAAGCGGTGAGGGGTGGCCGATGAATTCCATGTTGGGTATGTCATTCTCAAGATGAGTGTTTATTTACTTGTCATTGCACGAGAGTGTGGCGGTAATAGGGATGCCACGTCCCGAATTACAAAAACTACAAAAAGAGAGAAAACTCTCAAATAAATGAAAAACTCCCTCAGATGTGAATGGAAAAAAGGGGCAAAAGCCTCAAACCATGGAACGATGATGGGGAGCAAAACTTTACTTTCTGTTTGGGAACCGCCTATGATGGGGAGCAAACCATGGAAGATATTAGGAACTCTTAGTCATTCTTGTTGACGAGAAAAGCATGCCTCCCAAAATAAATTTTTCATCTCTCTTTAAAAACTTGAGCTCTGGCACCTCTGTAAATCAATGCTTCCCTCTGCGAAGGGCCTTTCTATTTACTTTTATGCAATTTTTATTTTATTTTGAGTCTCATCCTTCTCTCAAAAGGCACCAACTAGGGGGTCATGTGATCATACGTATGCAGACCAAATTTCATGTTTTGACCATTTTGCGTAAGTTTAGCCGGATCTGACCCTAGTTCAGAAAAATTTCGGGATCTGATCCTTTTCCTACCGCTGGGGTCGATGGCGGTAGAGTATACTAGCCTACCGCGAAGGCCCATGGCGGTAGCCAACTGTTCTACCGCCAAACAGGCTGGCGGTAGCCTGTGCAATCCTACCGCCAAGGCGCCTGGCGGTAGATGAGTACAGGCATTGTATTTGATACTTAGAAATTATTTGCGGTAGGGTGTACATCCCTACCGCCAAGGACCTTGGCAGTAGGCTGTTATACCCTACCACCATCGACCCCGGCGATAGAAAAAGGGTCAAATCTCAAAAAAAATCAGACCGGAGTCAGATCCGGCTAAACGTTCGCAAAAGGGTCAAAACACGAAATTTAGCCACGTATGCATGGGATACGATTGATATTCGAGTGTGTTTCATGAATGGTTTAATGATTGAGCATAATGGGCTAGGGATAACTTTCTTTAGCATTGTTATTTTGAAAGGCATGGTTGCTTGTTAGCATTACTTGAGTATTTATGTCTTCATGTCAAACTATAGACTATTGCTTTGAATCATATAAGTCCACATGTCTATGCTAAGAAAAGAAAATTTGTTGAGTATGTTGGGTAGCATTCCACATCAAAAATATGTTTTGTCACTTTCCTACTCGAGGATGAGCAGGAGTTAAGCTTGGGGATGCTTGATACGTCTCCAACGTATCTATTATTTTTTATTGTTCCATGCTATGATAGTATCAATCTTGGATGTTTTATATATCATTTCATACATTTTTATATCATTTTTGGGGACTATCCTATTAACTTAGTGCCATGTGCCAGTTCCTGTTTTCTGCCTGTTTTTGGTTTTACAGAAAATCATTATCAGATAAAGTCCAAATTCCCCGAAACTTTTTGGAGATTTTTTTTTTGGAGATAAGGATCACCGCAGACTTGGAAGCCAAGGCGGAAGATGAAAGGGGGGGGCACATGGCACCAGGGCGCGCCCCCAGGCCCATCCTGGCTTCGTTTGACCTAATTCCTAGCCTATAAATTCAGAGATATCCAGAAACCCTCAGGGGAGTCCATGATATACTTTTTCCGTCGCCGCAAGCCTCTGTTCTCGAGATATCCCATCTGGAGGCCTTTTCCGGTACTCTGTCGGAGGGGGAATCCATTACGGAGGGGCTCTACATCATCCTTGCTGCCTCTCCGATGATGTGTGAGTAGTTTACCACAGACCTTTGGGTCCATAGTTAGTAGCTAGATGGCTTCTTCTCTCTCTTTATTTCTCAATATAATGTTCTCCTTGATGTTCTTGGAGATCTATCCGATGTAATGACTTTTTGCGGTGTGTTTGTTGGGATCCGATGAATTGTGAGTTTATGATCTGATCTATCCATGATTTATTTGAGTTCTTCTCTGATCTCTTTTATGCATGATTGTTATAGCCTCGTATTTCTTCTCCAAATTTTTGGTTTAGTTTGGCCAACTAGATTGGATTTTCTTGCAATGGAAAGAGGTGCTTTGTGATGGGTTCGATCTTGCGGTGCTCAATCCTAGTGATAGAAGGGGAAATGACACGCATGTATTGTTGCCATTAAGGATAAAAAGTTGGGATGAATTCTTGTTAGCGTTTGTCTTGACTACATCATGTCATCGTTCCTTATGCATTACTTCATTCTTTTGGACTTAATACACTATATGCATGCTAGATAGCGGTCAATGTGTGAAGTAATAGTAGTAGATGCAGAATCGTTTCGGTCTACTTGTCTTGGACGTGATGCCTATATACATGATCATTGCCTTGGATAGCGTCATAATTATTTGCTTTTCTATCAATTGCCCAACAGTAATTTGTTTACCCACCGTATGCTACTTTCTATGAGAGAAGCCTCTAGTGAACACTATGGTCCCCAGGTCTTCTTTTATCATAAGATCTATCTTGTTTTCATACACAAAAATACCAAAAATATTTGCTGCATATTTTTATCTTTTATTTTATTTTAGTTTCAATCTATCAATCTATCATATACCTTTAATCTCGCTATTCGACCGCCGAGAGACTGACAACCTCTTGTTTGCATTGGGTGCGAAGGTTTGTGTTTTGTGTGCAGGTGTTGTTTACGTGATGTTGCTTGGTTCTCCTACTAGATTGATAACCTTGGTTTCATAACTGAGGGAAATACTTACTCTACTGTGCTGCACCATCCTCTCCTCTTCGGGGATAAAAAAACCAACGCAGATTACAAGTAGCACTGCTGCAACCCAAAAATTTAACCACTTCCTGCCTATTAGCTTATATAGCTTTATCATACATTGGGTGCTGAGATTGCTGAGTCCTCGTGGCTCACAGATTACTACCAAATCCAGTTGCAGGTGTTTCAGATCTTGACTCTATGGATCCCAAGTCACTTCAGTGGGAGTGCGATGATGAACATGGGCGGATGTACGTTACTTTGCCAGACGATCAGTAGTTGGCTTAGTCAAATAATCCGGGGCTATAGCTTGGTGATTTTCTCGTTTCTGTTTGTCCGTAGCCGGACTATTTGATATTTTGGATGACTGTATCTATATCTATATTCTATTACTATTCTGGTATTCTGTTCCTTCATTATGTTGTATGTGCGAATGAGATATCACCTTGCGAAGCATCCCTAATATGCGTTTCTATCCTTAGTGGGGTTTTCGAGCCCGATGACATTAGTCCCGCATATTGGGCGTTACACTGCGGCAGCGAGGAGTCGAAGCAGAGAGAGAGAGAGAGAGAAGGGGCTCATGAGAGAGAGAGGGGGGATTTTCTCTGAGCGGTGTGAGATAGAGGGATGGGTGCTTGTAGCGATGCCCGTAAGCCGCGCTACCACTATGTTCCTACCGGTAGCGCGGCCTAGCAAACCTGCGCTACTACTACGACTTGTCCGCGGGACACGGTTAGAGATATTTACTAGTAGCGTGTTTTTTAGGCCACTCGCTACCGGTAATATTTACTAGTAGCGCGGGTCAATATAGCGCGCTACTAGTAAGCGACTACATATAAGCTTTTCTCTAGTAGTGACACGAAACCAAGTCAACAACATAAGCGAAGACGTATATGCCACCAGCAATTTTGGTTATATAATGTTTGACATTAACGGACGCAGAGTTTCTCAGCCTGAGCTCAAAGTAAAATCGAAACAAATTAAAAAATATCTGATTTTTTGTGAGAAACATTGAAAAATGTTTCAAGTGCTTGTAAAAATTCATCATGGAATCACATTCGTAGAAGGCGTGGCAAAAAAATTGATCCTCTAAAAATGCTATACCTCCAAAAGCATTTTGGAGCACTGATTTTGTTTTCTTGCCACGCCTTACAGAAATGTGATTCCATAATGAATTTTTGCAAGCACTTGAAACTTTTATCAATGTTTGTCACAACAAAAAAATCAGTTTTTTTTTTATTTTCAATTTTACTGTTCACCGAGCTTATTTGAACTCACAAGCAGGACACTGTCGGTTATTAACCCATATTTTATATGTAATAACACCTATGCAATAATAACTACTTGAACTGTCTCCATAAATACGACATTATAAGCACCTATGAAGCCCAAAAAACCTTATTTTGACAAATGATTCTTTTCAATATAAGGCCCATGCGTTGCAACGGGTACAAATAAATAAATACATTCTTAGGTCTACAAAATAAATTACCATTCAAATAATTTATTTTTATTTGAGTGAAAATATTAGAAGTACTCAAAAGTATTAAGGGTCATTCTTGAAGAAACAAAAAATATTCTTGAAAATAAAAACAGCCCAAGTCTCTCCTATTGCAATCGTTTCCTAGTCTGTCATGATCTGCTACCACATTTTAAGAGTACAAATGGCGATACACTATTCTTCTAGCCATGACATCGCCATGGTTACTCTCGGGCACCCATATGCAACCTATCGGCAGGAATAGGCATGCGTGGTGGTAGCAATGGCAAAAAAAGATAGTTTAGATGCAACCGAAATCTAAACCAAACAATCAACAACATTGCCGACAACATGCACAACTTTGTCGATAGCACTCAGTTTTCAATGTATCGCATGCACCTCATTGCCAACAACAATCAATAGAAATTACCGCAGGTTAAGCATGGGCAGGCGATGGTGAACTCTGACGTACGTTGCGAGGCTTGTTTCCAGGCCTCTGCACATGGAAAAAGCTGTCAAAGAGATGTGGCAGAACAATAGAAGAGAAAATAGGGGAACGACGGGGTTGAAAATATTTTGCCGTTGTCAAAACCTTCGAACAAAGTCGGCTGCGAGATTGGAAACTTTCGGCGCGGCAATTTCGAGCACAGAAACTTGCAATTGAGTTGACGTTTTGTTCGACCGGCTCAAGGCCAATTTGTGCGCTGCGATTGGTTCGACCATGACAGCTCAGACCAATTTCATTTACATGCATGCACATCTTGTTATGTGAACGACCAGATCTCTGCTTGAGCTTCCCCGTGCGCACGACCTTAGCGCCGACGATACGTTGATCGCCGTGCGGATCACCGTCCCCGAATGGTTGCTGCCGTAGAGCACCACATCGATCGATGAGTCATTTATAAGAAATACTTTCGAAACTAGAAAATTTTGGATGACCCTCGAAACCTACGAAAAAATTATTTCGAACAAATCAACATAATTTTTATTTAAAATTGGATATATTTAAATGCGAATAATTGGAAAAAAATTCTGGCCTTATTCCTACGTGAACACTAGTCTATCCCGGTGGCTGAAGGAGGCGAGGGGAGCAGCATACCACCGGGCTAAGTGAACGACTTTACAATAACTAAGATTTCTCCTTGTTTTTATAAGAAAAGTTTAAAGTACCAGAATTTTCGAAATGAAACACAAATGAATAGATTAGAAGTTTTCACAGAAAAAATAAAATCAATGAAGTCATGTCGCCTTGGGTTTGCTTCGTCCCGACAGCAAAGCAAAGAGAGAGACGATGCATGCATTGATGTCACGTCGGGCCGCCATGGACCAGCCAAACCGGCCGGCGCCGAGGGGTGTCCACCGTGCAGCCGTAGACGTGCGCATTTTTTTTTTCTTTTTTCTCTTTTTTCTTTTTTTTAATTATCAAACATTTTTGAAAATTTGTGAACATTTTTCAAATTATTTTATTTCAGTTGCAGGTCCATGATCGACTAGCAATTTCAGATCCAGTTTTTTTTTGCCTTAGTTGAAAGCTCTCCCTCGATTCGTAACTGGTCACCTATTATTTTGTCTTGGTTGCAAGTTCATCATGGACTCGCAACTAGGCATTTTTTTTGTCTCAATTGTAAGTCCATCCTTGAGTTGCAACCAGAGCCGCACTATTTTTGTCCTAATTGCAAATCCACATTTTAGTCGCAACTCGGGCCAGACATGTTTTGTGCCAATTGCAAGTCTACCCTCGATTCGTAACTAGGGGCGACCTTCTTTCTTTTGTCCGAATTGCAAGTCCATCAAAAAACTCACAACTAGTCTTGACCCTTTTTGCCCCAGTTGGAATCCCACCCTTGACTCGCAACTAGGCTTGAATTTTTTTATTCCAGTTGCAAGTCCATCCTTGACTCGCAACTCGGGCTGGACTTTTTTTTGTCCCAATTGCAAGTCTACCCTCGATTCGCGACTGGAGACCGACCTTTTTTCTTTTGTCCGAGTTGAAAGTCCGTCCACAACTCACAACTGGTCCTGACCCTTTTTGCCCCAGTTGCAGGCCCACCCTTGACTCACAACTAGGCATGAACTTTTTTGTCCCAGTTGCAAGTCCACCCTTGAGTCGCAACGGGGGCCGGACTTTTTTTGTCCCAATTGCATGTCTACCCTCGATTCGCAACTAAGGGGGTCGACCTTTTTTCTGTCCAAGTTGCAAGTCCATCCACAACTCACAACTGGTCCTGACTCTTTTTGCCCCAGCCGCAAGCCCACCCTAGATTCGCAACTACGTAACTTTTTTGCCCTAGTTGCAAGTCCACCCTCGACTTGCAATTGGCCATTTAGTTGCAAGCTCACCCACGATTCATATCTGGTCCTCATCCTATTAATTTTTTCGAGTTGCAAGTCCATCGTCAACTCGCACTCGAGGCCCCGACCAATTTTATTCATAGTTGCATGTCCATGCTCGAATGCAGGTATGCTCGAGTTTTTTCTTTGTCCCAGTTGAAATTTCACCCTTACAACCGGGACAACATTTTTTTCTTCCCCTGACCTTTTCCCGCCCCAGTGCAAGTCCACCCTCAACTCGCAACTGGGCCCGACCCTATCTATGTCCCAGTTGCAAGCCCACCCTCGACTCGCAATTGGCCCCAGACCGTTTTCTCTCAGTTGCAAGTCCATCCTCGACTCGCAACTTGGCCCGACTTTTTTGGTTCCCAATTACAAGTCCAAAATCGACATGCAAATGACACATGGCCTTTTTTTTCTCCTGATTCAAGTCCACACCCAACTTGTAACTGGGCCCGACATTTGTTTGTCCCAGTTGCAACTCCATCCTTGACATGCAACTAGCCAATCCCCCTTTTGTCCCAGTTGCAAGTTTACCCTCCAAACACAATTTGACCCTGATCTTTTTTGGCCCCATTTGTAAGTCCACCCTGACTCACAACCAGCCACAAACTTTTTTTTTGCCTCGGTTACAAATCCACCATCGACTCGCAACTAGACTAAACTTTTTTTTGTACTAGTGGGAAGTACATCCTCGACGGAATTGCCTCGTTTTTGGCCTTAGTTGCAAGTCAATCCTTGAGTCAGAATTGGGCTCGACCTATTTTTATGCCTCAGCTGCAAATCCATCCTTGACTCGCAATCGGGGCCCGACCATTCTTTTTTTTTCTAGTTGCAAATCCACTATCAACTCACAACTAGGTCGGAGTTTTTTTTTGTCCTAATTGACTCAACTCATAAATTGGGCCCGACCTTTTTTTGTCCCAATTGCAGGAGGTTTGGTCGATCGGTTGCATGTCCACCATCAAATCTGTAGTAGTTCAACGGTACTTGAATTATCTCAGTTCAACGATACTTGAATTATCTGGATTTGAAAAACTAAAAATTTAAAACTAAAAATGAAATAAATGAAACGGTTGACGCCATTATTTTCTATAAAGTTAAAACATTTTTTACTTTGTAAACGTTAACCATTTTTGTAAGTATGCAATAACATTTTTTCTAAATATAATTTAACATTTTCTAAAGCACGAGGAGTATTGTTTAAATATTTGGCAAGCATTATTAAATAAGAATTGAACAATATTTAAATACACGATGAACATTTTCTAAATAATGTTGAACAATTTGTAAATGCACGATGAACATTTTTAAATACGTGATGACCATTAAATTTAAATCTTGTTTTAGTTCTATGGGACATTTTTACATGCATCACCCCTCTGTACGTACATACATACATACATACGCACATATGTGATTGTTAGGTGTACAAGACAAGCAGTGGGCAGCACAATGGGTGCGTGAAGGTGAGCCGCTGCTGCGAACCAACCTGTGGTTGGATGGTTAGAGGGACAGTGGTATCTACAGCTCACCAGGGTAAGTTCTGGTGCTCGCATTATTTCTGGATTTATTTTAGGATTTCCGGTGATGCGCTTTCAGTGGGAGGAGACGTTCCCGTCGACGACGAGGCGCCGCTGCTGTTACTGCGACGAGGTTTGGCAGGAGCTGAAACGGACACCTATATACTACTCGAACATGTATACGAGACAGTGAAAACGGACTTGTTTAAAAAATCATATAATAGGGATGGGCTTGTGCTAGGACAACGTAACACTGATGTCATACTTAGATGTGACATAATTATGTCACATCTAGATGAGGCCGTCACACCCTCTTTTTCCTTACTCATTCCTCCCCTGTTCTTCCCCACGCACAGCAACCAGATGCTCCCTTCCTCTCTCGTCTCCTCCAGTAGCTTCTCGCCGCCTCCACCTTTCAGCAGCCTTCGGCGAGCTCCCGAGCCACGCCAATTGACACTGATTCAAGGTGGGAGATGTAGCTCTTACGGGAGGGCAGGAGCTACAATGGAGGAGATGGGGGGAAGGTTTTTCTTTTGCGGCTAGATGCGGCGATGCAGGGGGTTGGCGGAGGAGTTGTCGCGTCCACGAGCTGGAACCGGCAAGGATGGGTGCTGCCACGGTGGTCGCGCGATGCTGGAACCGGTAGGCCGATTTGCTGGAAACCGAAGGCAAATTAGTTGGAACCGGCGGCCAGGACGAAAACATGTTTTAGAGCACCTGCGCCTGGGCCCTTCTTATCTAGCCATCCATTCCCCGCATCACGATTCGTGCAAGTATATTTCTCTTTTTTGTTTCCCTCATATAGAACATGTCTTGAAGTTCAAACCTTTGCAGAGCAGCAAAGCTTTCTAACTAGAATCTGGGATAATACTTTAGATTTTTTGGTCCAATATAAATATACAAAATAAGTTTTGCTTGATTAAAAAAATCTTATTTTTAGTATTTATGTCGGACCAAAAATTCTGAAAGATTTATCCTAGATTCTAGTTAGAAAGCTTTGCCGCCATCCAAAGTTTTGAACTTCAAGACATGTTCTATATGAGAGAAACAAAAAAGAGAAAATTTCATGTAGAAAGTTAGTTGTGTCGCACAGATCTTAAAGCGACATTGAAGAGCCAGGATAGCAGGGCACAGGTGCAGGTGCTAAAAAAAATCTGCATCCGCGGCCAGGATGGAAGCTGGAACCAGCAGGACGATTTGCTTGAACCGGCTGTCAGTTTGTTGCATACGGCGGAGCACGTGTGCACGACGGCACGGCGGAAGCTGGAACCGGCGACAGTTGCGACGGCCGCGGTAAAGATCCACCAATGCTGGAACCAGCAAATTTTTTTTGCTGGAAGCAGCTATTCATTTTGCTATGACCCCGATGACCATGATTCATGATTTTGCTGGAAACATCGATTGTTTTTGCTGAAAGCATTTTCGTTTTTTGTTGGAAGCATGGTATTTTGTTTTGCTGGAACCACGATTTAATTTTGCGCCATGCCATTTTTTGTGTTTTGCTGAAACCATGATTTAATTTTGCTGGAAGCAATGGCAACAATTGTTGCGATGATTTGGAACCGCCGATGTGGCTGCCTGACGACCGACAATGGCCACCGGCGGCTGCCCGTCCACGGGGAGTGGCATCAGATGGGGGCACGCGCTAGCGACGTCGCGTGCTACGGTTGGGGAGTCCAGCGACGACAAGCGTTCTGTGCGGGGAGGCGCTGGTGTGCGTGCGAGGGTTACGGGAAAAAGAGATCGGACGACGACTGCGGGCTTTTGAATCGAACGGCAGGAGGCGAAACTCGATGGCGGCGCGGTCGTAGGCCCTGGCGGCGTCCTCGGCCGTGTCGAAGGTCCGGAGCCACACTCGCACGGCACGGCGCGGGTCGTGGATCTCCGCCGCCCACTTGCCCCTTGGCCGCTGCCTGATGCCGCGGTACTTGGTCTTTTTGCTCCTCCGCCGCCTCTGCGGCCCGCCCACCGTCGTCTTCGGTGCGATCGCCGGCCTGGCCTCCGCGCCGAAGAACTCGCACCCGAGGCACCCATCCATCCTGCACGCCGGGCAAGCCTCCTTGCTCGGGAAGAAGTCCGGCGCGGGCGTGGTGTACCTGGAGACGACGTGCAGCAGCGCGGTGACCATGGCACTGTTGGGACAAACCCCGGACCAGCTCGCCGCTCATCTCCTCTCTCACTCGCTCAGACGAAGGTGAAAGAAGGAGCACACGGGACACAAGTTTTTCCGGCGCACAAACGCCCTGCCGCACAAACGGCACCACGCCGCACGAACATCGCTTTCTTTTCCTTTTGAGCACGAACTCGGGTCGGTGGCACATACACACCGGATCATACATGGGAGACCACGTCTGGAGACTAACTCCGGCAACTACTCCTCATAATGAGCGCACACACGCACCTGGAGACTACATCTCCTCAGGCTCCTTTTGCTCTACACACAACGCAGGCTCTATAAGGCCTTGTATAATGGGAGATGCTTAGGGAGGTGCTTAGAAAAATAAACCGAGTTTTTCTGAAGCACCGGTGCCTATTTCTACAGGAGAGACGCTTAGTTAAATATCTATCATGTACAAATAAGCACCGATGCTTAAGGAAAGTCTGATTTATTTCTCTAAACACCTTCTCTAAGCACCTTGCATTGTACAAAGCCTAAATAGCCTTGCGCACGCACACATCCACGGCCACACCGGCCACTAACGCACGAATGCAGGGATCACCCAGCCACTAACCCACTAGCCATATGCATGCACATCTACTGACTTGGCCTGCACACATTTGGCCACTACCTATGACCCAGCCAACTAACAGCTAACAGACTCACGCGACGACCGAACACAAACGCATGCACACACACGCGCCGGTCACCACAGCGGAGTCATGGTTTACTCCTAACATTCTCCCCCTGAACCATGACGTTGCCGTCGTCGGAGTTGGGTAGCTCCCGTCGTCGAAGTCACCACGAAAGCGGACTCGACCTGGCGCGCTGACGCCGGTCACCACCGCCATGGACTCGACCTGGCGCGCTGACGCTGGTCGCCATCGTGCCTACGTCTTCGTCTCCGGCGACATACGCCGAGCTCCTTCTTCGCAGACGACACACGCCTAGCGTCCCTTGGCGACAAACGCCGGCCGTCACGCTCAAACGCAAGCCTTCTCGGACGCCACTTCATGCCGTCGCACCGCGCCACTGCGGCCTCCTCCGCCGCGCCGCACCTCCATGCCACCATGTCGTGCCGCACGCCGCAGCCGCTACACCACCACGCAGCGCCTCCGCGGCCGCCGCGCTCGCCGCGGACTAACCGCGCGCCACGGCCCCGAATCTTGAGGCTCTGATACCAATTGTTGGGATAAACCCCGGACCAGCTTGCCGCTCATCTCCTCTCTCACTCGCTCAGACGAAGGTGGAAGGAGAAGCACACTGGACACAAGTTTTTCCGGCGAACAAACGCCCTGCCGCACAAACGGCACCACGCCGCACGAACGACGCTTTCTTTTCCTTTCGAGCACGAACTCGGGTCGGTGGCACATACACACCGGATCATACATGGAAGACCACGCCTGGAGACTAACTCCGGCAACTACTCCTCATGATGAGCGCACACACGCACCTGGAGACTACATCTCCTCAGGCTCCTTTTGCTCTACACACAACGCAGGCTCTATAAATAGCCTTGCGCACGCACACATCCACGGCCACACCGGCCACTAACGCACGCATGCAGGGATCACCCAGCCACTAACCCACTAGCCACATGCATGCACATCTACCGACTTGGCCGGCACACATTTGGCCACTACCTATGACCCAGCCAACTAGTAACAGACTCACGCGACGAACGAACACAAACGCATGCACACACACACGCGCCGGTCACCACAGCGGAGTCATGGTTTACTCCTAACAGGCGCTGTGCTCCCGCTCGGGCGAGATGGCCCGGACGGCGAACGACTGCGTCCGCGGCGGCTCGGCGGTCGACGGGTCCTCGAACTCGAAGTGGCCGTCGAACCGAATCATGCTCTCCTGGCTCGCATCCATTGTCGGCGATAAGCTGAAGGTCATCTGCGCGCGCGTGTGTGCGCCCGCTGCCGCTGAGAGCTGACCGTGGGCGTTGTCTGAAGTGAGAGCGCTGCTGAGCTCCTCGTCTCTGTGTTGAGCTCCTCGTCTCTGTCTTGAGCTGGGGATGGCCGCGGGTGTTTGTTATTTGAAGTGACGGGGAACAAGTGAGGCGGAGGAGAAAGATATATGCGAGGTTGACGTCGCATGGGACGCGGCGCTTGCAAAAGAGAGCTCACCAACCTGCTCACGTGCACTTGTTTTGGATGGGGGCTAGCTGGCTGGCTCATCCAGAGCTGTTTTGTGAAATCTATGATCATTTTTTTCACCAGCGATCATTTTATGAATAAATAAACTATTTTTTAGTCACCAACAATCTTTAAATTTTTAGGTATTTTTCCATGCATGAACATGTTTTGAATTGGCGAAATTTTCTTCAATTTTATTAACATTTTTTAATGCACAAACTTCTAAAAAATTATCAACATTTTTTATTTCCCAAACACTTGTTTTCAAAATTTTGAACATTTTTTTAATAAGAAAAGTTATTTTTATAAAATCATGAACATTTTTTGAATCCATAAATATTTTACAACTTATTAAACATTTCAATTCAAAATTCTCATTTTTTTAATTTTGAAACTTTTTTGAAGTACCAAATTATTTAAAGTAGAAAAAATAAAAACAGAAAAGAAAATTAAAAATAAAAAACTAAAACTAAAAAAGGCCGGCCCAAACGAGCGCGCTGCGTCATCTCCCAGCATGCAGGACGCAGTATAGGAGGTGGGCTGGCCCATGCGAGGGATTCCCCATGTGTGAAACATTTTTTTTTTATCATTTGTATGTGTCATTGGTGGATAATATTTTGCAACTTTGGGGGCAATTTTCGTGATGTATCGCAAGAAGGAATAACCCCTTTATTATTATAGAAAATTTGCCCATGCGTTGCAACGGGTAAGAAAAGAATAAACTTTTTGGACCAAAACATTTGCGACCAAAATTTCTGCCCCAAAGTCGATCGACCATAAGCACCTCAATTCGCCTTTTTGTCATAATATTAAATAGGAAAATATGCCGTCCGTTGCTACAGTTTTATTTTTATTGAATATTTGTTACGTCATGGAGAATTTTAAACGACGATGTAGGCCTTCATTGCATAACCATATCTTTGTAAGCTGGTATGAGAATAGAGAATGATGAACAAGCATGCCTCTATTTGCATCAGAGAAGAACTAAACACATCAGACCATCAACTACGCCGACCAAATCTTGATCTGAAGCATGCAAACCTACTCAACAAAAGGCTAGATGAGGCACCTGTTAGTGAGTCCAGGATTTTTTCCAGTGTATTTCATCATATACCCGTCATATGCTCAATAATATAGATGCAAACATTGATTGCTGATGTTTGGAGAGCAAAAGGACAGCCTACACGAATATAATCATGCCAAGGGTGGACTTAATCAGTATTATCTAGCTATGGTTTTCCGGTCCAAGTGACATTACCAATTTCTCAAGAAAAGGGTAATTTTCAGATTAGTTTTCCTGTTCTAGGCTACATCACCACTTATATCTGCTTTGCAACAGTTTTTGGGCCACGAAAAAACTACTGTATTGGAGTCTGAAGAGACTAAGAAAACTCGGAATCAAACAGCATGGCTGCATACTGGAGAAATTATTTGGCATAGATTTCTCCTAATCGATGGGCAGATTACCAAAATTATTTGAATCAAAGCAGGTTGCTTCTTGCAATTTCAAGCCTTCGGTTTACTTCTTACTTTTGTCCAAGCTTTCACGGGAGCGCTCTGTATTCATGGAGGTGGTTCATAAAGCAGGGTGAGGTGAATGTATGAACAATTAAAGATTTGGTGGTATTCACCTTGTGAACAAAGATGAAACCAAGTCTTGACATGAAAAGAGAAAGCACATGATTCCAATAACAGAAGCACATGATTCCAAGTCAACCATCGACTCGCAACTGGACCTGACCATTTTTGTTCTAGTCGCAAGTCAACCATTGACACACAACTCGGACCTTGATCTTTTTGTCGCAGTTGCAAGTCGACCATTCTTTTCCAGTCGCAAGTCCATCATTGACATGCAACTGGACCCTTGATTATTTTTTAGCCAAGTTGCAAGTCCATCCTTAACTTGCAATCGGCCCTGATGTTTTTTTTTTGATACAATTGCAAGTCCACCATCGACTCGTAACTGGGTTCAAACTTTTTTTATCTCAGTTGCAAATCCACCATTGACTCACAACTGGGTCTACACTTTTTTGTCCCAATTGCAAGTCTACCATTAATATGCAACTGGGCAGTTTGATTATTTTTCCAATTTCTTTTTCAAAAAGTCAAAAGTTCTAAAAAATGTTCGTTTATTTTTTTTAAAAAGACTATTAATTTCATGAACATTTTATCCGCAATTTTTTTTGAACTCTTTAATATCCTTGATTTTTATGAATTTTTTATGCATGTTTAACAAGTTTTTTCGTACACGATCGACGTTTTTCGTATATATCTGAAATTATTCATGTTTTAAATAAAAACAGTCGATGGAAAAAAAACCGTTCATAACAAAGTTACATAAAAGATACTAGCTTTCTTTACCCAGCATACTCTTATTTTTTAAGGAGCATAGAAGGACACAATCATGTCCGCTCGCCGCTCACCTTACACGAATTGGCCACGAACTGGCCTTTGTCGGGGAGCGGCATGTGGTTACGGGCGGTGTAGAAAGCATCGTCATCCTCGATCTCCAGCCCGGCGGTGCGTAGGCATACCGGGGAGGGGGGGGGGGCGCCAGAGGCTCCTCCGTGATCTCCGAGCCCGAGGCAACGAGCACTGGAGATTCATCGGTGATATCTGATTCCGAGGCGGCGGAGCGGGGGGCGGGGCGTGGCGCCGCCGCCGGGGCAGTGGAGCGAGGCGCCCGACGAGGGTTGTCGTCCCACCGCTCACGCTACCCCGGCTTGCCGAGGCTGTGACGGCGAGGAACTCCTCTCGTTCGCGGCGCCGCCGCTCCTCTTCGCGCTGCCGCTCAGGGGTGGATCCAACGGAAAGCATGAGAGGGGGCAAGAATGCATGACAATATTCATGAACCAACTAATTCAGTTGTAGGTCAAGGGGGGAAGAAAAGGGGAAAAAAGAAAAAAAAAAAAAAGACATCAAAAAAAAAAAAAAAAAAAAAATAAAAAAAAAAAAAAAAAAAAAACAAAAAAAACCAAAAAATAATAAAAAAACAGAACAACCCCTCCCCCCAACAAAACACCCCCCCCCCCCCCCCCCCCCCCCCCCCCCCCCACACACACACACACAACAAATTTTCATTATGCAGGGCAACAATGTAGGGGCGGACCCCCTATATCAATTCCACTAATTCATTCCTTATTAAAAATGATTGTGCCATTAAAACTTTCACGTGTTTAAAAAAATATACGTGCCATTTAAAAAAATGTTTATACAATGTAAAGAAAATGTTCGACTAATTCAAAAAAAGTTTCATACATTTTAAAAAATGTTCACAAGGGACAAAAATGTTTTTCTAATATTTTCAAAAAACAATTATACAATTTAAAAAAAATCATACCACTAAAAACATGGACGTGATATTTTGCAGAATAAATCTCTCAATTCAAAGAAAATGTTTGTGACATTTAAACAAATGTTTATACAATGTAAAATAAAGTTTTGAATCTGTTAAAAAAGTTTATTTCTATTAAAAATTGTACAACGTGTATTTGAAAAAAATGTTACTATGTATTTAGAAAAGTGTTCAAAACATGTATTTTCGAAAATGTACATGATGTATTTTTAAAAATGTCCAAAGCGTATCATAAAATTGCTTCATTTGTGTTCTAAAAATGCACACTATGTGCTAATAAAAAAAAGACATGTGTGAAGAAAAAACCCAATAAAAACCGACAAAGAAACAGAAAAAGGCAAAAAACCCGAAGAAAAACAAGGAAGAAACAAAAGAAACCAAAGTATACTAAAGGAAAGAAAGAAACATCAAAGAGAAAACAAAGCAAACCAAATCCAATGAAGAAAAAAAGAAAGTCCGAAAAACTGGTGAGAAAACAAATAAAACAAAAGGAAACAAAAAAGAGGGAAAAACCTAGTAAACCAGACCTAAAGCGATCGCTATGAGCCGGTTCGAACGAACCTAGGCGTGCAGTGAGAACGTGTGCTAAAATGAGCGGCCAGCTACTGTATCCCACGCGAAATATAGCCCTATCGAGGAGTCGGACTTACCAGCCCATCCCGCCTAAATTGCTTTCGTGGGCTCTCATTGGACAGAAAGAAAATTAAGTGGGCTAGCACTATTAGACCACTGGTAACCCACTTATAAACCACTAGCTTCTCTCTCGTGGATAGGAGGACAGATGAGGAGGAATTTCCTATTTGCCACTCTCTGCGACAAACTATCACTGTTTCGCACAGAGAGCTAGCGACTAGAGAACAAGTTGGGCGGGCCCAATTACGAGATCAAGCACGCGCTACAGTTTCCGGTTTTGGAAATCTGCTAGAAGGTTCCTGGTCGGTTTTGGGAAGGTCTTAGAAGGTTCTTGAACCGGTTTTCTGTGGTTTTTGGTTTTTTATATGTGGTTTCTTATTTTTCAGTTTTTCCTTTTTCGTATTTTTTGTTTCATTTTTTCTTTTCCCTTTTTTGTATTTCTCTTTATCTTTCTTTTTCCTCTTTTCTTTTTGTAATTACTTTTCTACTTGTTTCTTTTCTTTCTATATTTATTTTAAAGAATTTCAAAATTAGTTCAAAGTTTCAAAAAAATGTTTGAAAGTTCAAAAAATGTTCCAGTTTTTAATTGTGTTCAAAAGTTCCAAAACAATTCGCGAGTTCTAAAAAATGTTCGCATATTTGAAAAATGTTCACCTTCAAAACTTTCATAAGTTCAAAAAATATTCCTGTTTCAAATTTTGTTCACAAATTCAAAATTGTTCTTAATTTTAAAAAATGTTCCCATATTTGAAAAATTGTCATGAAAATGTTCAAAATTTATTCGCGTTTCCAAAAATTGTTCAAAATTCCAAAAAATATTCTCGAAATTAAGAATATGTTCGCATATTTGTAAAAAATTCAAATTAATATTTTTTCAAAATATTCGATTTTTTTTTGCCTTTCCAACAAATGCTAGGATTTTTTCAAATAAAAGATTGCATTTTGTAAAAAATGTTCGTGTTTTACAAAATTTGTTCAAAGATATCAACAAATGTTCTGGATTTAAAAAAGAATCATGTACTAAAAAAATGTTTGTGCTTCCATCTTTTTCAGGATTTTCGAAATTGTTCTCCGTTTCAGAATTTGTTCTCAAATTTTTGAAAATGATCATGCTTTAAAAAATTGTTCACAAATTCTAAAAATGTTCATGTTTTTTAAAAGCGTTTGGTAAATTCAAAATTTGTTCACGATATCATAAAATTGTTTACTTTTGTCAAAAAAATTCATAAGTTAAAAAATTAATTAAAATTGGGAACATTGTAAAGGATTTTTTTTCAAACAATGTTAAGTCTTATACTTTCTTTAGTTCTTTTAGTATTCCACTATACATTCGTCAAATAAGCTCTTCTATGTAGTGGCTAGTAGCGAGCGTGCACAAGTAGGCAGTCCTGTGTTCGATACCCAGCCATCGCGCCTACCTTTTTGCGATTTTTCACCCAGGTATTTGCAACGTACTGCAATGGGCCGTCGCCGCAGCGCGAACGACGTGCCATTCCGAAAGCGTAGCAATTTGATGCAGAACGCGTCACATAGGAGCTCCTAGAGGAGGAGCCACGACACAGACACACTCCCACCGATGTCGCCGATGGGTGCCCACCGCCGCCGCTCGATGTCCACCGTCGCTGTATCCGCTCCTCTTCCGCCTCGCACTCAGCCCTTCCTGACCTGCAATTTGGGATATTAACTAGTGCATTGTAACTAACATATATCTTTAATTATATATGCTGGTCAATCCTCTTTTTAGATATTGCACACAGGAAACCAAGTCAACAACATAAGCGAAGACGTGTATGCCACCAACAATTTTTGTTACATAATGTTTGATATTAACGGACGCAGAGTTTCTCAGCCCAAGCTCAAATAAGCTCGAGTGAATAGTAAAATCGAAACAAATTCCAAAATATCTAAATTTTTTTTTGTGACAAACATTGACAAAAGTTTCAAGTGTTTGCAAAAATTCATCATGGAATCACATTCGTAGAAGGCGTGGCAAAAAAAAATCAATACTCTGAAAATGCTACTTTTAAAAGCATTTTAGAGCACTGATTTTGTTTTTTTGCCACGCCTTACAGGAATGTGATTCCATAACGAATTTTTGCAAGCACTTGAAACTTTTGTCAATGTTTGTCAATTTTTTGATTTTTTTTTATTTTACTATTCACCGAGCTCATTTTAACTCGGGAGCAGGACACTTTCGGACATTAACCCATATTTTATATGTAATAACACCTATGCAATAATAACTACTTGAACTGTCTCCATAAATACGACATTATAAACACATATGAAGTCCAAAAAACCTTATTTTGACAAATGATTGTTTTTCAATATAAGGCCCACGCGTTGCAACGGGAACAAATAAATAAATACATTCTTAGATGTACAAAGTAAATTACCATTTGAATAATTTAATTTGTATTTGAGTTAAAATATTAAAAGTACTCAAAAGTATTAAGGGCCATTCTTGAAGAAACAAAAAATATTCTTGAAAATAAAAACTGCCCATTTACAATTGTTCTTGTGTACCAGTGATGTTTCCTAGTCTGTCATGATCTGCTACCCACATGTTAAGAGTACAAATGGCGATAAACTATTGTGCTAGCCATGCCATTGCCATGGTTACTCTCGGGCACCTATATGCAATCTATCGCCAGGAATAGGCATGCGTGGTGGTAGCAATGGCAAAAAAAGATAGTTTAGATGCAACCGAAATCTAAACCAAACAGTCAACAACATTGCCGACTATAGGAGATATGCCCTAGAGGCAATAATAAATATTATTGATTATCTCCCTGTTCGTAATTATGTTTGTGTTCCATGCTATAACTGTTGTGGTTCCCGAGCCCGTATATCCATAAAGGCTCTGGGGAAAACCCATGTGCACGTGTGGAATAATAAACGGTAAAATGTATTCCTAGTCGTGCCTCTAAGACTAGCTCAAGTGTTGCATGATGATTATGTTTTCCCAATCATGGGCATGTCTATGCCAAGCAACTTTGAGGGCACAATGTTAGCAGAACATTTGTTTTGAATCGACCCGAATTGATGTTATGCTATGAGATACATTCGTCATAAGTTAATGGTTAATAACACAGAGATGGTTAACGTTTGCATGACTCCTTAGACCATGAGAGTATCGAGTTTCTTCATGCTTGCTTCATGAACTTTGGGGTTTGTTAAACGTCATCCGTAACTGGATGGCTATTACGGCTGCTTACGGGTTCATGGAAAAGTATGTCAAGTGACTTGATAGCTCAAGATTGGGATTTGCTCCTCCGACGATGGAGAGATATCTCTGGGCCCTCTCGATATTACGGTATCCATCATCGTCTGGCCAGACACAGGGTGATTTGATCACAGGGATGCCGGAACACGGAACAAGAAAAGAGAACAATACCGATAACGAGGTAACTGGCATAGTGGACAAGGTGTTGATCCACAGGGATGCCAACATGTCTCACCTCGGGTATTTGTAACATATCGCGAAGTAAAAGGAATAGCTCACGGCAACTGGAGGTTCACTCGAATATTCATTCATGTGGGTATAGGGGTCAATATGGGTGTCCACGGCTCCGATGTTGATCATTGATCGAAAGGGGTTCCGGGTCATGTCTATACTTCACTGAACCTATAGGGTCACATGCTTAAGGGTCATCTATCTGCTGAATACTAGACAGGGAGTCTGAGAGAAAGTTTACGGAGACAGCGGAAAAGTTCCGAAGAGAGAGGTCACCGGATGAGTTTCGGTGAAACTGAAAAGTTGTTTCAGGGAATGCCATTAAGTCAAATTGGTTTCGGCACATGCCTGATAATTCTTGGAGGGTGCCAGAATCATTCTGGAAACTTTCTGGAATTTTCTGGGATGAAAACCGGAAATGTTCCGGAGCTGCCGGAACCGCTTCAGATGCTTTTCGCAGATGAAAATCACTAATCTGGAATTGTTCCAGAACGCGTTGAAAATTATTTTAGTGGGTACTGGAAATGTTCTAAGCCCACATAAATATTTTCAGTTCGAACGGACGCTGAAAAATGTCGTCGTGAATAGTGAAAGTGCTTTTTGGATATTTTTTGGTGAGCCACCTTTTGGATTTATTCAAAAGGCTTCTAGAAGGACATGGGGGCCATGAGATCCCCTCATGGGGGGGCCCCCAAGGGGGTGGCCGGCCAAGGGTGGAGCTCCTCCATGGAGCTCCACATGGCACCCCCTTTCCCCCATATGCCCTTTATGAATGACTTAAAGTGGGGGTACTTTGGTATTTTGAATACCATTTCTACCCCTTGGCTTTCCTATAAATAGAGGAGGTGAGGGCTGCCATCTCTTGATCCCTTGCTCTCATACACATGCCATGACTTGTCTGGCTTCTCTCTCCCTCCCAGCGAAAAAGTTTCGTAGAGCCGAAAGGCTGTCTGGGTTCCGGCAGGAATTAGTTCTGGACGGCGAAGCCCTGCCAGATAGATGACACCGTATGTGTGCAACCCCGTAGAGAGGTCGTATTTTTGATCTGAGTGCCCGAGGGGCTGTTTTGAGAGTGCCTCCCGAAGGGCTGTCCAAGTGACGGTCCGAGTTCTGTGAGTCCTCTCGGAGGGCTGTCCGAGTGACCGTTCGAGTTTCGAAGGTCCTCCCGATGGGCTGTCCGCGACACCGTCCGGGGGACTGTTCGACCACCTCCCAGAGGGCTGTTCGAGGGGCAGATGAGGGAGTACATCCTCGCGGTTGGGAGGTTGTAAATCCTAGCTGCGGGGATCTGCACCACCGATCGTCATGTTGGCCTACCGATTGAAGTTCCCGTCATCAGTGATGTTCCCATCAATGGCGTGGAATTGAAATGCGGATCTTGAATCACTCATAATCAATTATGAGAGATATTGATTTGAGTGAGAGCGCACTGTTGAATTAACTTGTTTAATTCTCAGTGCAATTAATTGTGAATACTATCTAAGTGTTATTTGCATAATGGTTGTAGAATAATGGCTAGCGTTTCCACCTTCCCAATTAAAATTGAATAGCTGTTAAATATCTGGTTAAAACTTTACGGTTGGTAACGTAATGTGAGGATTGTCCTCAAGAGTGCCAAGAAGGACTTTGTCCTATCGCATGCTTTTGGTATTCTCCCGCTAATGCTATGGATCATGTGACTCTTGTCCTTCGATCCAAAAGCTAGAATTCCGTTTCAGTCAAAGTGCAATATGTTTGCTTCCATATGAGACCCGAACTTCGAAAGTTTTGGGACAGTTATGTGATATTCATGGAATCTGAAAGTCCTTTTCAGAGACAGGCAAAAGCTAAAAGATATGAGATATCCAAAGCAATGTTTGTTTGTAAACTATTAGTAAAAGTGTTTACTATGCATTAGACTGATAAAAGAGGGATGCAGTAGAACGCCTGTCATGTAAATGAAGGTGAATAAAACAACAACTTAAAGAGAAAGGAAGTGTCCGAAGGGTGTTAGTGAAACTTTCACGCCTAGGAAGTTCGGGGCTAACGCCACTCTTGAGTTGGCTGCTTCTTCTGAGAGTGGGAGAAATACTAAAAGTTAAACTGTTAGAAGTATAAAGGCAAAAAGAAAGAAGACTGGAATATCCAGCTCATATATGAATGTCATACAAGTTTTTTATGTATGGAAGGCTGGTCAAAGATATAGTTCTTGGGAATTATGATTAAAGTGTTAATCACTGATTCTTGGTTATTGTGAGTTAATCACAAAGATACCCGCTCGATTGCATTCTGTTGCAATTCGATGTAAGAACTACTATGGCCTGAAAGACTAGCCAGGAATGAGGTTAAGATACACACAGGGAACATAGTAAATGTTACTATACCTTCCATCGGTGTATTACCATTTGTATTTATTTTCATAATTCATTTAGAGTTATACACACTCTAGCCCATTGCATAAGGTATCTTGCAAGAAGGTTGTTCATAAGAGAACTTTTGATGTTCGGTGTTATGAATAACATAAGGGCCATACTTTCATTATGAATGAGATATATGTTATGAATGTTGATAATAATATATTACCTCTGTGTTTACTTTCATAATTCATGTTAGAGTTTCATACACTCTAACCCATTGCACAATGTTTGTTGCAAAAGGAGTTGTTCATAAAAATAACAATTGTTGTTTAGTATTATGAATAACATGAAGGGCCATGCTTCCATCCAAGATGGGACGTATGTTATGAATATTGGTGGTAATATGATACATCCATAACACTGACGCTAAATGTCGCAAGACTAAAAGAATACCACATATGTGTGGCACTGCATTTGGTCACATTGGAGAAACCCGCATGGAAAATTCCATTATGATGGATTTTGAAGTCGTTTGATTTTGAATCATCTGACACTTGCAACTTTCCTCCGAAAAGTGAAGTAACTGAAATACCGTTCACAGGGCCATAAGGAACAAACATCAAACTTATTGGTGATCATACATTTGATGTGTGTAGTCCGATAAATGTTGTTAGTAGTGGATTTATCTATCATCAGAAATGACTCAAGTAGATATATGGATATTTACTTGATGAGACGTAAGTCTGGATCTTTTGAAATCATTCAAAAGGTTTTCAAAAATGAAGTAGAAGTTATTGTAACAAGAAAATTATGTTTCTACAATTCGATTGCAGAAAGGAATATTTGAGTTACAAGTTTAGCGAATGTCTGATGAGTTGTGAAAGGGGTTTCATAACTTGCACCTCCCGGAACACCACTGCATGTGGAAAGTCCGTGAAGATGTAATCGAACCATTTATGACATGGTAAGATCAAAGATGACATAAATAAAATTTTCATTATCCCTTTTTAAAGTGATGCTTTAGAGACTGCGGCTTTTACACTAAAAAGAGCTCCATCGGGTCTGTTGAAATGACGCCATGGTATGGTACGTCCAACCATGTTATATCTTTTCTTAACATTTGGAATATGGGGCTTGTGTAAAAGGTTACAAACCTATTCCAAATCAGACAAGTGCTACTTTGTAGGTTATCCCAAGTCATTGGGTATTCCCCCACCACTATACCGAGGCAAATAGGTTTGCCACAAAGAACGGTATGCTTTTTGAAGAAAATGGTTCTTTCAAAAAGGTGAGTGGGAGAACAGTACAACTCGACGAGATAACGGTATCTTCGTCATCAGATCAAAGGAAAGAGACCTTGGAAGTAATTCCAGAGTTTCCTACTGCGACTGATACGAAAGTCTCTACAATAAAATGTATGGACTTCGGTCGAACTTGCAACTGAACCACGTAGGCAAGGCTCGTGCAAACCTCTCAGGTGCGCAAACGAGATATTGTTGTTAGACAACAGTATACCTACGATACACAAGGAAGCGGTGATGGGCCCTGACTCCAGAATTGGCTAAATGCCAATACAATCCGAGATAGTTTCCATATAAGTGATTCAAGATTAAAATCTTGATACACCTTTCTGAAGACTTAGAGTCTAACGAATATTTATGGAACTAAAAACTGATACGGATAAAATATTTTATCCATAAAGCTCGACTTGTTGCAATAACAAGTTCAAGGAGTTGACTACGATGAGATTATCTCATCGTAGCGATGCTTAAATTTGGTTCGGGTTGAACTAGCAATTAATACATATTTCAATCATGAGATATGAAACATGGATGACAAAAGGATTTCTATCTGATGGAAATGAAACCTAGGACTCGTATGTGATACAGTCCAAAGTAATTTGTCAATCCAGAGGATGCTAGTAGGTATGCAAACTTCAGAGTTCCAGCGATAGACAGAAGAGAGCAAAGTGGAGTTGGATTCTTCGTGTTTTGATGAAATGGTCAAAGGAGTTTGACTTCATCAATGGGTAACGAAGATGCTTGTGATTCAAGAAAGTAAGTGGGAGCATGATAATATTTCTAAACACCTTGTGTGCTTGACACATTGTTCAATGGAAATAAAATTTCTTGACACGAATTAGGACTTCATTTGAAAATAGTTTTTCGATGAAGTGCTTGGGCTAAATAGCCTCAATATTAGGCATGATGATCTATGAAGATAGATTTACCTAATAGGGCTAAAGCAATGAATACATATTGACAAGATGCTAAAACTTTTTAGCATTTAAAACGCCAAGGAGTGATTCTTGCCGAAGTCACATGGAAAGAGTTTTTACAAGATTCGGTGTCCCAAAACACTGATGAGTAAAATACACGATGGAGATTCCACACACTCTTGTGTTTGGATTAATCATGTATTCCATGGTATGTAAAACAGCCAGATATGTCCGATACTCCCAAGGTGTTGCGAGTATAGATACCAAAGTGATCAAAAGTACTGATCATGGGACAACAGTGAAAGATGTCATTAAGTACTAGAGTAGTACTGATGACATGTTTTCTCGCAAGCGGAGATCATGAAGAGTTCGTTGTAAAATGTTACATCAATACAGTCTTCATCTTTTCTCCATGCATTTTTTGATTTGAATTGAGGGTTTTGTGTAACACACAATGTGGGGGCACAGTTAGTTGGAAAATGTTTCAAACAAGTTACGGTGGCGAATTCTATAACAGAGGCGAGCGACAAAGAAGATGTTGCATCATATAGTTCATTCATGAACTTAGTATGGTTTCAAGATGGCTTTTGTCAATGGGACAATACTGCAGGTAGTTGCTTCATAACTCAGTCTGAGGAATCCAGGTTCGACCTGAGATTCACATACATACAAAGCCAAGTCCACACAAAATATGAATTTTGTGAAAGCATGAAAATGCGAGGACATGCAAAGATACACACGGAGCTGAAGTCGTCAGATCCGTTGGACATCAGGCTATACCACAAGCGAAGCATATTTACACTGGTGTGCCACAGGTGTGAAGTGCATTAGCATAAGCTAGATTATTGACTCTAGTGCAAGTGGGAGTCTGTAGGAGATATGCCCTAGAGGCAATAATAAATGTTATTGATTATCTCCCTGTTCATAATTATGTTTGTGTTCCATGCTATAACTGTTGTGGTTCCCGAGCCCGTATATCCATAAAGGCTCTGGGGAAAACCCATGTGCACGTGTGGAATAATAAACGGTAAAATGTATTCCTAGTCGTGCCTCTAAGACTAGCTCAAGTTTTGCATGATGATTATATTTTCCCAATCATGGGCATGTCTATGCCAAGCAACTTTGAGGGCACAATGTTAGCAGAACATTTGTGTTGAATCGACCCGAATTGATGTTATGCTATGAGATACATTCGTCATAAGTTAATGGTTAATAACACAGAGATGGTTAACGTTTGCATGATTCCTTAGACCATGAGAGTATCGAGTTTCTTCATGCTTGCTTCATGAACTTTGGGGTTTGTTAAACGTCATCCGTAACTAGATGGCTATTACGGCGGCTTACGGGTTCATGGAAAAGTATGTCAAGTGACTTGATAGCTCAAGATTGGGATTTACTCCTCCGACGATGGAGAGATATCTCTGGGCCATCTCGGTGTTACGGTATCCATCATCGTCTGGCCAGACACAGGGTGATTTGATCACAGGGATGCCGGAACGCGGAACGAGAAAAGAGAACAATACCGATAACGAGGTAACTGGCATAGTGGACAAGGTGTTGATCCACATGGATGCCAACATGTCTCACCTCGGGTATTTGTGACATATCGCGAAGTAAAAGGAATAGCTCACGGCAACTGGAGGTTCACTCGAATATTCATCCGTGTGGGTATAGGGGTCAATATGGGTGTCCACGGCTCCGATGTTGATCATTGATCGGAAGGGGTTCCGGGTCATGTCTATACTTCACCGAACCTATAGGGTCACACGCTTAAGGGTCATCTATCTGCTGAATACTAGAGAGGGAGTCTGAGAGAAAGTTTCCGAAAAAAAGTTTTCAGAGACAGCGGAAAAGTTCCGAAGAGAGAGGTCACCGGATGAGTTTCGGTGAAACTGAAAAGTTGTTTCAGGGAATGCCATTAAGTCAAACTGGTTTCGGCACATGCCTGATAATTCTTGGAGGGTACCAGAATCATTCTGGAAACTTTCTGAAATTTTCTGGGATGAAAATCGGAAATGTTCCGGAGCTGCCAGAACCGCTTCAGATGCTTTTCGTAGATGAAAATCACTAATCTGGAATTGTTCCAGAACGCGTTGAAAATTATTTTAGTGGGTACTGAAAATGTTCTAAGCCCACATAAATATTTTCAGTTCGAACGGACGCTGAAAAATGTTGTCGTGAATAGTGAAAATGCTTTTTGGATATTTTTTGGTGAGTCACCTTTTGGATTTATTCAAAAGGCTTCTAGAAGGACATGGGGGGCCATGAGAGCCCCTCATGGGGGGCCCCCAAGGGGGTGGCCGGCCAAGGGTGGAGCTCCTCCATGGAGCTCCACATGGCACCCCCTTTCCCACATATGCCCTTTATGAATGACTTAAAGTGGGGGTACTTTGGTATTTTGAATATCATTTCTACCCCTTGGCTTTTCTATAAATAGAGGAGGTGAGGGCTGCCATCTGTTGATCCCTTGCTCTTATACACATGCCATGACTTGTCTGGCTTCTCTCTCCCTCCCAGCGAAAAAGTTTCGTAGAGCCGAAAGGTTGTCTGGGTTCCGACAGGAACAGTTCTGGACGGCGAAGCCCTGCCGGATAAATGACACCGTATGTGTGCAACCCCGTAGAGAGGTCATAGCTTCGATCTTAGTGCCCGAGGGGCTGTTTTGAGAGTGCCTCCCGAAGGGCTGTCCAAGTGACGGTCCGAGTTCTGTGAGTCCTCCCGGAGGGCTGTCCGAGTGACCGTTCAAGTTTCGAAGGTCCTCCCGAAGGGCTGTCCGTGACACCGTCCGGGGGACTGTTCGACCACCTCCCGGAGGGCTGTCCGAGGGGCAGATGAGGGAGTACATCCTCGCGGTTGGGAGGTTGTAAATCCTAGCTGCGGGGATCTGCACCGCCGATCGTCATCGACTCTACTTCCGCTGCGCTACGAGTCGGTAACGAAAAGATCAAACCTTGTATGCAGTCTCCATAGTGATCCTGGGCTGGTGCGTAAGTCGGAAAATTTTGTTTTCTGCTGCGTCACGCCGCACCGACAACATGCACAACTTTGTTGATAGCACTCAGTTTTCAATATATCGCATGCACCTCATTGCCAACAACAATCAATAGAAATTACCACAGGTTAAGCATGGGCAGGCGATGGTGAACTCCGACGTACGTTGCGAGGCTTGTTTCCAGGCCTGTGCACATGGAAAAAGCTGTCAAAGAGATGTGGCAGAACAATAGAAGAGAAAATAGGGGAACGGCGGGGTTGAAAATATCCTCCGCAAAAAAAAAAAGGCGGGGTTGAAAATATTTTGCCGTTGTCAAAACCTTCGAACAAAGTCGGCTGCGAGATTGGAAACTTTCGGCGCGGCAATTTCGAGCACAGAAACTTGCAATTGAGTTGATGTTTTGTTCGACCGGCTCAAGGCCAATTTATGCGTTGCGATTGGTTCGACCATGACAGCTCGGACCAATTTCATTTACATGCATGCACATCTTGTTATGTGAACGACCAGATCTCTGATTGAGCTTCCCCGTGCGCACGACCTTAGCATCGACGTTGATCGCCATGCGGATCACCGCCCCTGAATGGTTGCTGCCGTAAAGCACCACATTGATAGATGAGTAGTTTATAAGAAATACTTTCGAAGCTAGAAAATTTTGGATAACCCTCAAAACCTACGAAAAATTTATTTCGAACAAATAAAAAAATATATTTAAATTTGCATATATTTAAATGTGAATAATTGGATAAAAATTTCTGGCCTTATTGCTACGTGAACACTAGTCTATCCCGGTGGCTGAAGGAGGCGAGGAGAGCAGCATACCACCGGGCTAAGTGAACGACTTTATAACAGCAAAGATTTCTCCTTGTTTCTGTAAGAAAAGTTTAAAATACCAAAATTTTCGAAATGAAAGACAAATGAATAGATTGGAAGTTTTCGCAGAAAAAAATAAATTCAACGAAGCCATGTCGCCTTGGATTTGCTTCGTCCCAACAGCAAAGCAAAGAGAGACGATGCATGCATTGATGTCACGTCGGGCCGTCGTCGACCATCCTAACCGGCCGGCGTCGAGGGATGTCCACCGTGCAGCGGTGGACCGGGCAGCTCTCGCTGACAGACTACACCAACACATGATGCCCTTGTCCTAATCACACACTTGTCTTTCACAGTCGCTCCCGTCCTTTGCTTCTCTATGTTGGTGTAGTTTTTTTTTTATTCTTATTACGAAGCTCACGTCTCTATCGAGGTCACCTTTTCACCATGTACAACTCTACTTTTCTAGGCAAGTGGAATGATGCAACTACGTATCTGAGCTAATTTGGGAGCTAATCTTGGACATCGGTTAAATTAGGGAAAATTTACTGCTACACATATACCACTATTTTCCTGGTTGGGATCGTCTTCAGTGGCGGACTTAGGATCTAAATACTGGGTGCCACAGTTCAAATTTTGTTTAAATTTACACTATAAATAGTTAATTAGGTCTATTTGACCTAGCATTATCATAGTGCCAACAAATAAGGGAAACACCTATATCCGGTCGACCGGCTAAGCTTTCCGCCGGTCGGCTCGGCTGCGCGCACGCAGCAACGCCATGTGTCCAGCACCTTCCACCCCCCTTATCCTCTCCCATCCAGACATTCTTTTTCCTTACTCATTCCTCCCCTGTTCTTCTCCACGCACACAAGCCAGATGCTCCCTTTCTCTCTCGTCTCCTCCAGTAGCTTCTCGTCGCCTCTACCTTCTAGTAGCCTCCGGTGAGCTCCCGAGCCACGCCAATTGACACTGATTCAAGGTGGGAGACGCAGCTTTTATGGGAGGGCAGGAGCTGCAATGGCGGAGATGGGGGAGAGATTTTTTTTCCGGCTAGATGCGGTGATGCAGGGTGTTGGCGGAGGAGTTGCTGCGTCCACGAGCTGGAACCGGCATGGCAACATGCTGGAACTGGCAAGGAGGCGTGCTGCCACGGTGGTCGCGCGATGCTGGAACCGGTAGGCCGATTTGCTGGAAACGGAAGGCAGATTAGCTGGAACCGGCGCCCGATTTGTTGTGTACGCTTTAGCACGCCGACACTGCTGCAACCTACTACAACGGCGGCCAGGATGGAAGCTGGAACCAGCAGTTCGATTTGCTGGAACCGTCTGTCAGTATGTAGCATACGACGGAGCACGTGTGCACGACGGCACGGCGGAAGCTGGAACCGGCGACAGCTGTGTTGTGACAGTCGCGGTGATGATCCATCAATGCTGGAAGCAGCAATTTTTTTGCTGGAAGCAACGATTTATTTTGCTACGACCCTGATGACCATGATTCATGATTTTGCTGGAAACATCGAGTGTTTTTGCTGGAAGCATTTTCGTTTTTTGTTGGAAGCATGGTATTTTGTTTTGCTGGAACCACGATTTAATTTTGCTGGAAGCAATGGCAACAAATGTTGCGATGATTTGGAACCGCCGATGTGGCTGCCTGACGACCGACGATGGCCACCGGCGGCTGCCCGTCCACGGGGAGTGGCATCAGATGGGGGGCATGCGCTAGCAACGTCGCGTGCGAGGGTGGGGGAGTCCAGCGACGGCGAGCGTTCTGTGCTGGGGAGGCGCTGGTGTGCGTGCGAGGGTTACGGAAAAGAGATCGAACGACTGCGGGCTGTTGAATCGAACGGCGGGAGGCGGAACTCGACGGCGGCGCGGTCGTAGGCCTTGGCGGCGTCCTCGGCCGTGTCAAAGGTCCCGAGCCACACCCGCACGGCACGGCGTGGGTCGCGGATCTCCGCCGCCCACTTGCCTGTGAGAACTAAACGCTCGAGCTCACACGAGAGAGTGACAATGGAGTTTTGTGCTGCGTACTAACTTGCAGCTTTTCTTCTTTTCTTCTACCTTTTTATTCAGTCTGTTACAGAGACTAACTGAAAACCGAAAAACAAGCCACGCCGGGTCGTGAGCGCGGCCATCCTAGCATTCCCCGTGCGTCGCCCGCGATGCGGCCATGACCATCTACTTCGTGCCATCCCACGATCAGGTCAGGGCCGCAGAAATGGCTAACATACTACGGTCGAGTCGCAGCTCATCTTATCCATGCTAACTAAAGGAAACTGACGAAACTGACGAAAGAAACACCTACACCTAAGACTGACGAAACTGAATATGTTCTTCAGCGACTGTTAACTGACATTCTCCCCCTTAATCAGCTACTGATGTCGACCATGCCCAGCTTCTCGCGCAACTCCGGAACTTCACTCGAGCCAGTGCCTTGGTCATGATGTCATCTAGTTGCTCGCCGGTGTGGACGTAGTTGACGGCAATCTTCCCGTCTTGCATACACTCGCGGGTGGAATGAAAACGAGTCTCGATGTGCTTGGTTCTGTCATGGAAGACAGGGTTCTTGCAGAGCTGAATTGCGGACTTGTTGTTGATGAGCAGGGGCGTTCCACTGCCCGGGTCTCCTAGCAGATCACCAAGCATCCACCTGAGTCAGACGCCTGTGCATGCGGCTGTGGTCGCCGCGATGTACTCGGCTTCACACGACGAGAGAGCGATCACTTTCTGCTTCTGGGACTGCCAGCTGATCGCACTCCCCCTGAAGACGAACACCGTCCGGAGGTGCTCTTCCTGTCATCAACATCGCCGGTGAAATCCGCGTCACTGTAACCAACCAGCTGCGGCTCCGGCTCTCCCTTCTTGTATCTGCACCCGTAGTTTAGGGTGCCTGCAACATACCTCAACAGGTGCTTGACAGCCGCCCAGTGCTCTGTCGTGGGCGCCTCCATGAACCTGCTGACGAAGCCAACCGCGAATGAGATGTCCGGCCTAGTGTGCACCAGATAGCGGAGGCTGCCGACGACGCTACGGTAGAGCTTCGTGTCCACCAGTGGGCTCGCGCTCTCCTTGCTCAGCTTCAGACGCGGCTCCATGGGAATGTGCACTGGGTTGCACCCAGTCAGCCCGGCCTTGTCCATGATCTTTGCCGCGTAGCTCGCCTGCTTGAGGGTGATCGCGTCGGTCCCCGGGTGCACCTCGATGCCAAGGTAAAAACTTAGCAGTCCGAGGTCACTCATGGAGAAGATAGACTGCATCTGCTCCTTAAACCGAGCGATGGCCTCCGTGCTAGAATCGGTGATGACGAGATCATCAACGTAGACCCCCCAGCAGCAGTCATTCGTCGCCGTTGCACTGCATGTACACGACGTGCTCCGATGGGCTCCTATGGAAACCGAGCGACACAAGCGTGTCGTCCAGCTTGATATTCCAGGCGTGCGGCACCTGACAGAGCCCGTACAGAGCTTTGGACAAGCGGAGCACTTTCTCCTCCTCGCCGGCGCGCTCAAAACCAGGTGGCTGCATGATGTACACCTCCTCCTGCAGCTCTCCATTGAGGAATGCGGATTTGACATCGAACTGATGTACCTGCCAGCCGGCCTAAGCTGCGATCGCGAGCAGCAGACGCACAGACTCGAGCCGCGCCACCGGAGCAAAGACCTCATCATAGTCCACCCCTGGGCGCTGCGCGTATCCCTTCGCGATGAGCCTCGCCTTGTGCTTGACAACCTCGCCGGCGGAGTTCTTCTTCAGCTTGAAGACCCACTTGAGCCCGATGGGGCGCTTGCCGGCGGGGAGCATGGTCAATGACAATGTCTTGTTCTCTTCAATGGACTGGAGCTCGTCCAGCATGGCCGCACGCCACGCCGTGTGTGGCTCCGCTTCCTCGAAGGTGTTCGGATCCTCTCCAGCCACAAGGAGCAGCATGTCTGCCTGCGCCGGAGCCGCCTCTTCGATGACAGTGTCGAGGGTGCGGTAGCGGTGCGGCGCCTCGTAGTCGCCTAAGACCGCGTCAGGCTTGGCCTCAGGCGGTGGCGAGACGTAGTCTTCCGCCATGCCCCGTCCCTTGTATACTGCCAGCGTTGGAGTGAGATCGCGCACCGTTGTATCATGCCGTGCACTGCCTTCGTCGGTGCGCAGTTTAGCAGGTGGATGGCGGTGGTCATCGCCTCGCCCCAGAACTCGTTTGGCATGCCCTTTGACTTCAGCATGCACCGAGCCGTCCCGACGACAGACTGATTCCGGCGTTCTACAACACCGTTCTGCTGCGGCGAGTACGGTGCCGTGAGCTGTCGGCGCACACCGTGATCAACACAGTATTCACCAAACTCAGTTGAGGTGAACTCACCGCCCCTGTCGACGGGGACAACTGTCTCCTGGGCTCCGTCATCTGGTCGCATCATTCAGGTATGGGAAAAATAGAAAGCAAAGCAACCGTGAGTACTCATCCAAAGTACTCAGCAAGACTTACATCAGATCTATACTATGTATGCAACATTTTCAAAGGAAGGCTGTATATGTGGGCTGGACTGCAGAAATGCCAGAATAGAGAGAAGGCCTAGTCCTATCGAAGACTAGCATCTTCAGCGGTCTTGCAGCATTAGAAGAGTGCAGGTTAGTACAATATAAAGTAGTAGTAGTATTAAGCATCAACATTGCCCAGAGATCCTTCCTCGACTCCCTGCGAGGAAGCAATCCCGGAGACATAATATCCATATCTCATATCCATTTATCAGCTCAAGTATCCAGTTCTAGTTGTACCGATCGGGATACAACTCCGAGCGTCCGTTACCGAGAATCTGGCTATTCGAATAGATTTACTTCCCTGCAGGGGTGCACCAACTTACCCACCACGCTCGATTGACTCCGGCCGAACATACTTTTTTGGGTCCTGCTCGGCCTCGGTCAAAATGACACGCCGCAGCCCTACCTAGGCTCAATAGAAAGGTCAGCACGCCAGACTAACCTATGCGCGCAGGGGTCTTGGGCCATCGCCCTGTGCACTCCTGCACATTGCGTACGCCTCCGGTGAGCAGACCTAGCAACCCACACTATCAAGGCGGTTGCTTTATGCGGTCCAACCCGGCGCGCGCCGCTCAGTCACTGACGACTAGAGAGCTTCGGCTGATGCATACAACGCAGAGTACCCATATTTATTCCCGCGTGATGGTTAGTGCGAAAAGGCCAGAGGCCTACTCGGATCAAATATCCAAATTGTTAGTGTATTGGGAGTGCGCGGTAACGAGCAGAGACTCGTGATCATGTGACCCCGTCGCCCCGTCTCGTGGACTTGCGGCAAGGGCTAAGAATGCCCGGCCACGCCACGTAGAGATCTCGCGGGTACCCTCCAGGTCAACCCGACTACACATCATCTCACGGGTACTCTCATGGTCACCCGACTCGCAAAAGACTGTCGGGAACTCAGGTCCACCTCTACCGGGCGGTACCGCCTGTCCCTCCAGTCCAGCAGTAACAGTAAATCTCGCGGGTACCCCTCGGGGTCGACCCATCTTTAACATTGTTTAGGGCTAAAGTCCTAGTAATCGTGTGTCCAAACACCAAGGGGGAAACCCAAGGAATCACCCTCGATGGAATCCACCTGATGTAATCATCAAGGTGAACGTAGGAGGAATCACCCTCGAGGTTCACACCTGAGGTGCTGCATGGCAGCGTTGTTATCGGGAGTGGTGAAGGAGGAATCACCCTCGATGACCACGACCGAATAGCTACTCCATAGAGTTAACATCAGAAGTGCTAAACGAGGTATCACCCTCGGCACTCGATAGTAACCCTGCAGTGTCGTACAGATAAGGGGAAGTGATGTGATGTGTCGGGCCCTGGTCGTCGATCTCGTTGATCGAATCGTCTGACAATCCATCGAGGGCAACTGGGACAAGGTGTGGGGTCACTGATGGCTCACTAACCATCCTATACTAAGCAGTTTAGGATAAGCAGGTAAGGTACAAGAGCAGGTTACAAAATCAGGCAATGCATCAGAATAGGATCGAACAAATACAGAAGCAGTTCTAATGCAAGCATAAGAGAGAAAGAATAGGCGATATAGGCATGTTCAAGGGGGGTTGCTTGCCTGGAAGCTCTGCGGCAAAAGCAGGGTCATCAACCATGTAGTCAGTCTCCGGAACTGCGTCGGTCTTGGGGAGTACGTCGGTACTGAGAGAGAAGAGGGGGAAGAAACAGATAAATACACAGCAAACATATGCAACACAGAGCATGACGTCGCGATATGCAGTGTTGGTGGTGACCTAATGCAATGTTACACGTTGCAGACGAAGCGGGAATTTAATGGGAAAGTTCTCCCGGTTCCGGACGTCTGTCAGACAGATGAACCGGAGGGGACGGTTCCAAGTTCAGGTAGTTAGGGGCACCTGACAAGCATTTGGTTAGCGTATTCGAATTCATCATATTTTTCTGATCATTTATCATATATAAATTATTTTCGTCCGAGTTACGGTTTATTTTCTACGAATTTTCAAAGTTTTAAACTATTTCTGGAATTATTTAAATTAACAGAATTGCCAGTAATGGAATATGACATCAGCATGACGCAGGAGTGATGTCAGTAGTCAACAGACTCGCTGACCAGTCAAACCTGACCAGTGGGACCCACTGGTCAGTGACTCAGAGCTGACTAGTGTTTAAATAAAATTAAACTAGGTTAATTAGGAGGTGGACCCCACATGTCAATGACTAGTTAATTATCAGATTAGTTTTAAAAACTAATTAGTTTAATTAAACGCAGGGGGCCCATTGGTCAGTGTCAGCAGCCGCCACGTCAGCGGCGTTGACTCGGTCAACTAGTCAACTGGGCCTGCGGGACCTAGCTGCCAGTGACCCGGGGTGGGTCCCAGACCTTGCCATATCAGTGGCGTCGCCGAAAACGCACCAGCGAGCTCTCTCGCGGCGGCTCTTCGTCGGCGAGGCTCGGATTTGATCTACAGGGGGCCATTTCGCGTGATTTAACTTGCGTTCGAACGGCTACTTAGCCGCACGTCGATCCATGGCATCGGAACGGGCGGAGATGGTCGAAAAGACGCCGGCGGTGAGCCACGACAGCGGTGCGGTTCGGTCCAGAGTGGAGGCGCGGCTACAGCCTTTTGTCGAGGGCGCAAACTAGCTATGGGGAAGCTGCAGCTCACCCAGAGCGTGCTGGCGCTGCTGGTTCGAGCCCTAGGGGCTAAGGAGCGCGGCGAAGGCAGCTACGGCGGTGGACAGAGCACGGTTCGGCGGCGGCTCAACAGAGGCATGCAGGCGAGCGACAGAAGAAAGGGAGAAAGGCGGAGCTCACCACGCGGCTCAAGGCAGGCCGTTGACAGTTTAGTAGCCGCCGGGGAGGTCGGAGACACCGGTGATCGCCGGTGGCTGAGGCAAAGGGAGCGGTTCGATCTGCGGGCTGCAGCGCTCCCCGAGGCACGGCGATTGGGGCAAACGGCATGCGGCGTCAAGGCGGAGAAGAAGGACAAGCAGGGGCGTCACGATGCACTCGATTGCCGCAGCGGAGCGGGTCGGACAGCGGCGGTTGCGCTCGTGTGCGAGAGAGAGAGTGAGCGAGCGCAAGAGAGAGGGACAGGGGCGACTGAGGTGAGGCGGCCAGGGGGGAGGGAGGAGGCATTGACCTTATCTAGGAGACATGTCAGAGTAAAGTCTGTCACTATGTCGGCAACAACGTCGGTTCCTAGGGCGGGGGACGAAGAGAACCATTTTCCTGCTCGCAAGGCAAGGCGGACCAATAGGCAAAGTTCTCGTCCACCGGTGGTTACCGGAATGTTATCAATAATAGTAACGGGGTCTCACTGACAAGATTGTACATCGAGGTGTTTTTCATAAGCAGGGAATTATTTTTGCTTATATCATATAGACCACAAGAAAGGTTAAACAGAACAATGGAAAGGAAAATGTGATTGTACACAAGAATTGGGAGTATATCCTTCCCAAGGAAAAGCGGAACATGATATACATGATAGGACAACAAGTTCAAAAGCATTTAGATAAAGGGGCGAGGGAAAATCATGATATTACCCTTACAATGGTGTTTGGATAATAGATCAAGAAACATTTAGCAATGTGCTTCCAATGTTCTTGTTGATATTTGGAATACCACAATCATGCTTCGAGGTAGCATTAATATAGTGTTTCACGTAAGGGTTGGGTCTGAAGATCTCAAAAGATGCAAAGGAACATTTCCCAGAATATCACGGAACGTAAGGTATAACCAAACACGACCAAGTCTGTGTTGGCAGGAGGTCGAGGATGTTGTCGACGATAACGCAAATCATCAAAGGGCAAGGATGGTATTTCTCACCAAGAGTTCGATTGATATCCTGGAAGAGCTTAGAATATTGGTGATGATCATGACACATTTGTCGAGAGGCTCTATGAAGATGCCATCGAGCATCGATGACATCAGGCATAAGGAATGATGAGGCGAAAGGTTATTGAAACCATGGATACGACACAAGCTCGAAATCAAGCTTGCTGTTCGAGGTGAAATGATAAAATGAGGAAGATCGACGTAAGCTTAGCTCGTCGTCGGAAGTTGCTCTCGGCATAAGGACCGGGTAGCACATTTAAAATTAGCACAATAATGATATAGCCGATCAGGCTAAGAATGATGTGATGGAGTATCATTCCAATAAGAATTCAGAAGAGGTAGTGCAATGACGCAATATCCTCGAGGAAACATGGGGCAATACTTGAAGGTAGATCAGAATAGAGGTTGATAGGTGAAATGATCTGCAGAAGACAAGTATTTTAACTTGTCCGAGAAATGGAATCAAGGGGAAAATATGGTTGGAACCACGATTGCAAATGATCAATTCACAGATACAAGATGAACTTACAACAAGGGATAATTATTTTTACGAGAAGCTTCCATGATAAGATATACATCGTGTCCATGGGCATGAACATAAAGTTCAAGGTCGACTCCCACTTCTCCAATGCATAATCTTTCATTCACTGCTCTGTTAAAAATTATATGAACGTGAAGAACTACCTGGTGAAATACCAGAGGAGTATGACCCGTGAAAATTATCGGGTTCACACAGATTATAGAAGGCATAGGTTCAACCCTTCAGGGCATCTTAGGACCATATACCACAAACTTTAGGAGTAATTAACACAAGCTTGACAGTAGAGCATGGCTGACAAAAAGACAATTTACCAAAGGCATTATGTATCAGGGGAGAACTCACAAGATTTATGAATGTGAAGGACACTGTCGGATAACAACACAACAATGGATCTGGCGAGTCACGACGGAGTTGATGTGAGTATTGGTACTCAACCAAAAGAAAGAATGCAAAGCCATCGGATTATAAAAACATCGGAATAATTCGACGCTTGGGTACAGAGGAATTATGATTCCAAGACGAAGGACCAGAAGCAGAGGCTCTGATCAAAAGATGAGTAAGTTGGATAGAACTAGATGGACAATCAATTGCAACTTGATTGGCCGAGAATCAACTCATGTCCAAAATGACGTCTGAGCCGGAAGGACGAATTCTAGGAATCGACTAATGCTTGTGAACATTCACAGCATATTGATTCAAAGGACTCAAAATGGCAATGGCAAAGGATGTTAACGGGGATTAGTAGACATATGGAATTAGCCATAATGGAGACAAGCAAGACTTTCCATAGCCATAGGTTGCAAAGGTTTCTCGGGAGATCAGATGATATTGCAAAGTATTTTGGAAATCACAAGAGCAACTGGGGATAAAGGTACAAACGACAAGGATGTTATCCACGGGGTTTATCGGTGGTAAGGAACTGCAAAAGCAGGGGGCACAAGGGTCTCGGGAAAATGTCGACGAGTATCTTCGGAACCTTCTGGTGATCTAAGCCATCATCGGGGGTGAGGGGCTCTCCGGGAGGAAGCGGTTATGAGAACCTATTGTTAGAGTCAGCAAAACTTTAACCTGAATAGAAAAGAGATCAGAATCCCAGAGTATAGACGAGGAATAAAAGATCCTAATACCATCCGATGGTGACGTGGGCCCGTAAGCCACACAGCCAAGTTAGTAAAACAGTTTTCAGATACTAGACTCAACTTCGGGCAAGGGGTTGCAAAGGGGGTTCCTACAGGCAGTCGGCTCTGATACCAACTTGTGCTACCCCCGGCTCAATCGTGCACTAATCATACACGCAAATGCACACGATCAAGCCTAAGGACTCACTTGAAGATATCACAACACAACTCTAGACACAAATTTAAGGCATACAAGCTTTATATTACAAGCCAGGGGCCTCGAGGGCTTGAGTACATAAGCTCACTTACAAGCGTTAGCGGAAGCATCAGATATCTGAGTACAGATATAAAAGATAAAACAGATAGGCCTTTAAGAAGGCGGGCAAAACATAGACTACGATCAAAAAGGCGCAGGCCTCCTGCCTGGGACCCTCCGAACCTACTCCTGGTCGTCAGCCAACCCGTAGTAGTAGCCACCCTCGGGGTAGTAGTGGTGGTCGTCGACGGGGACAACTGTCTCCTGGGCTCCGTCATCTGGTCACATCATTCGGGTATGGGAAAAAGAGGAAGCAAAGCAACCGTGAGTACTCATCCAAAGTACTCAGCAAGACTTACATCAGATCTATACTATGTATGCAACATTTTCAAAGGAAGGCTGTATATGTGGGTTGGACTGTAGAAATGCCAGAATAGAGAGAAGGCCTAGTCCTATCGAAGACTAGCATCTTCAGCGGTCTTGCAGCATTAGAAGAGTGCAGGTTAGTACAATATAAAGTAGTAGTAGTAGTAGTAGTAGTAGTAGTAGTAGTAGTATTAAGCATCAACATCGCCCAGATATCCTTCCTCGACTCCCCGCGAGGAAGCAATCCCGGAGACATAATATCCATTTATCAGCTCAAGTATCCAGTTCTAGTTGTATCGATCGGGATACAACTCCGAGCGTCCATTACCGAGGATCCGGCTATTCGAATAGATTTACTTCCCTGCAGGGGTGCACCAACTTACCCACCACGCTCGATTGACTCCGGCCGGACACACTTTTCTGGGTCCTGCCCGGCCTCGGTCAAAATGACACGCCGCAGCCCTACCTAGGCTCAATAGAGAGGTCAGCACGCCGGACTTACCTATGCGCGCAGGGGTCTTGGGCCATCGCCATGTGTGCTCCTGCATGTTGCGTACACGGCCGGTGAGCAGACCTGGCAACCCACACTATCAAGGCGGTTGCTTTACGCGGTCCAACCCGGCGCGCGCCGCTCAGTCGCTGACGTCTAGAGAGCTTCGGCTGATGCATACGACGCAGAGTACCCATATTTATTCCCGCGTGATGGTTAGTGCGAAAAGGCCAGAGGCCTACTCGGATCAAATACCTAAATCGTTAGTGTATTGGGAGCGCGCGGTAACGAGCAAAGACTCACGATTATGTGACACCGTCACCCCGTCTCGTGGACTTGCGGAAAGGGCTAAGAATGCCCGACCACGCCACGTAGAGATCTCGCGGGTACCCTCCAGGTTAACCCGACTACACATCATCTCGTGGGTACTCTCATGGTCACCCGACTCGCAAAAGACTGTCGGGAACTCAGGTCCACCTCTACCGGGTGGTACCGCCTGTCCCTCCAGTCTAGCAGTAACAGTAACTCTCGCGGGTACCCCTCGGGGCCGACCAGTCTTTAACATGGTTTAGGGCTAAATTCCTAGTAACCGTGTGTCCAAACATCAAGGGGGAAACCCGAGGAATCACCCTCGATGGAATCCACCTGATGTAATTGTCAAGGTGAACGTAGGAGGAATCACCCTCGAGGTTCACACCTGAGGTGCTGCACGGCAGCGTTGTTATCGGGAGTGGTGAAGGAGGAATCACCCTCGATGACCACGACCGAATAGCTACTCAACAGAGTTAACATCAGAAGTGCAAAACGAGGTATCACCCTCGGCACTCGATAGTAACCCTGCAGTGTCGTACAGATAAGGGGAAGTGATGTGATGTGTCAGGCCCTGGTCGTCGATCTCGTTGATCGAGTCGTCTGACAATCCAGCGGGGGCAACAGGGACAAGGTGTGGGGTCACTGATGGCTCACTAACCATCCTATACTAAGCAGTTTAGGATAAGCAGGTAAGGTACAAGAGCAGGTTACAAAATCAGGCTATGCATCAGAATAGGATCGAGCAAATACAGCAGCAATTCTAATGCAAGCATAAGAGAGAAAGAATAGGCAATATAGGCATGTTCAAGGGGGGTTGCTTGCCTGGAAGCTCTGCGGCAAAAGCAGGGTCGTCAACCGTGTAGTCAGTCTCTGGAACTGCGTCGGTCTCGGGGACTACGTCGGTACCGAGATCTACCGAGAGAGAAGAGGGGGAAGAAACAGATAAATACACAGCAAACATATGCAACACAGAGCATGACGTGGCGATATGCAGTGTTGGTGGTGACCTAATGCAATGTTACACGTTGCAGACGAAGCGGGAATTTAACGGGAAAGTTCTCCCGGTTCCGGACGTCTGTCAGACAGATGAACCGGAGGGGACGGTTCCAAGTTCAGGTAGTTAGGGGCACCTGACATGCATTTGGTTAGCGTATTCGGATTCGTCATATTTTTCTGATCATTTATCACATATAAATTATTTTCATCCGAGTTACGGTTTATTTTCTATGAATTTTCAAAGTTTTAAACTATTTCTGGAATTATTTAAATTAACAAAATTGCCCGAAATGGAATATGACATCAGCATGATGCAGGAGTGATGTCAACAGTCAACAGACTCGCTGACCAGTCAAACCTGACCAATGGGACCCACTAGTCAGTGACTCAGAGCTGACTAGTGTTTAAATAAAATTAAACTAGGTTAATTAGGAGGTGGACCCCACATGTCAGTGATTAGTTAATTATCATATTAGTTTTAAAAACTAATTAGTTTAATTAAACGCAGGGGGCCCACTGGTCAGTGTCAGCAGCCGCCATGTCAGCGGCGTTGACTCGGTCAACTGGTCAACTGGGCCCGCGGGACCCAGCTGCCAGTGACCCGGGGTGGGTCCCAGACCTTGCCACGTCAGCAGCATTGCCGGAAACGCGCCGGCGAGCTCTCTCACGGCGACTCTTCACCGGCGAGGCTCGGATTTGCTCTACAGGGGGCCATTTCGTCCGATTTAACTTGCGTTCGAATGGCTACTCAGTCGCGCGTCGATCCATGGCATCGGAACGGGCGGAGATGATCGGAAAAGGTGCCGGCGGCAAGCCGCGATGGCGGTGCTGTTCAGTCTAGAGCGGAGACGCGGCTACGGTGTTCTGTCGAGGGCGCAAACTAGCTAGGGGGAAGCTGCAGCTCACCCAGAGCGTGCTGGCGCTGCTGGTTTGAGCCGTAGGGGCTCAGGAGTGCGGCGAAGGCAGCTGTGGTGGCAGACAAAGCACGGTTCGTCGGTGGCTCGACAGAGGCACGCAGGCGAGCGGCAGAAGAAAGGGGGAAGGCGGACTCACCACGCAGCTCAAGGCAGGCCGTTGACAGTTTAGTAGCTGCCGGGGAGGTCGGAGACGCTGGTGATCGCCGGTGGCCGAGGCGAAGGGAGCGGTTCGATCTTCGGGCTGCAACGCTCCCCGAGGCATGGCGATTGGGGCAAACGGTGTGCGGCTTTGAGGCGGAGAAGAAGGACAAGGAGGAGAGTCTCGGTGGGCTCGGTTGCCGCGGCGGAGCGGGTCGGACGGCGGCGATTGCACTCAGGTACGAGAGGGAGAGAGTGAGCGAGCGCAAGAGAGAGGGACAGGGGCGACTGAGGCGAGGCGGTCAAGGGGGAGGGAGGAGGCGTTGGCCTTATCCAGGGCCAACTGCCCCGGCGCGGTGTCGAGCCGTAGCCGGAGCGGTGCGAGCTCGACCATGGCTGCGGTGACAGCGAGGCGGGAGTAGGTGGGAGGAGGCCCACTTGTGGGCTGGGCCGTCTCGGGCCTCAGGTGAGCGCCAGGTAAGTCTTCTGCCCATTTTTTTATGGGATAATTGTTTCTGTGCCCTTAGTTGGGTCACCCTCGACTGATTTGCCCCTAATTTCTCAAAACACGCGGTCTTGCCCAGCTCACGTCGCTTTGCTTGCGTTTTTGCCCTTCCGGCACGTCTCCGTCCAGTCAGCGCCGTTTGACCGCAAACGACACGTTACTTTGGACATTTTTGCCCCCGCGCTCACTCACACTCTCTCATTCCACACTCTTTCTCTCTTTCTTTCCCTCTCACGAACCCTAAATTGCGGCGCCGAGCGATGGCAGCCAGATCCATTGCAAGGTGATGGGGGAGAGTGGAGAAAGCGTCAGCGGTGGCGGCTGCGGTGGTAGGGACAACACACCTCCACTACAGCGCGGAGAAGGCGGTTGCGGCGGCACCAACGGCGACAAGGGAAGCTCCTGTGGCGGATCTGCACCAACGGCGAGAAGCGGTGGCGGATCTGCACCAACGGCGACAAGCGGGGGCGGATCTGCAGGGCAAATTCCCCCAGGGTTAGTATCAGTTTTTTCACAGGAGATTTGCTTGGATTTAGGGTTTAGGCTAGATTTTGTGCGTTTTGTCACTGGATATTTGTGTGTTATATGATAGGATGGATCCAGCTACAGCGTTCTTTCTTTCAGTTAGAATGGAGACCACTGTTCTAGTTTCTACTGGTACAAAAGGAAAAGATTGTAGATTCACATTTCCTTTAGTTGTGGACAGTACTAGTTCATATACTAATTTTAGGGCTGCCATTTGTGCCAAGTACCCATGGGGATTGTTTGATTCTGTGGAGATCAGATATTGGGATAGTTCCAAACTTTGTTGGGTCCCTGTGCAGTGTGATGCAGAGTTAGGTCTGATGTTTGCAAGTAATGCAGCAACTATGTCATGCAATTTGGAAATCACAGTTATACAAAGAACTAGAGGTCAGAGATCTATGAACACATCTAGTTCCAGGCCATCTGCATCCAGAACTAGGGCTAGCAGTAGAACACCAAGTGCTCCTAGAACACCAAGTGCTTATGCAACTGCAAGTGTCAATGAAAGCCATGAACACCAAAAGAAGCCACTTGATCCTGTTGTGGAGGAGGCATTGCCTGATGCACCTGCTATGGAGGATGAGGTTCTATATCCTGGATATGTCCAGCACAATAATGATGAAGGAGGTGTAGCAGATAAAGAGTACATTCCTGCAGAATTTTCAGATGCAGATGATGATGAGAAGCAAGAGGATGTTGAGCTGGGAGTTTTTGAAGATGCAGAAGAGGACAGACCTGTAAAGATGTATGACAGGGAAAATCCATGTATTGATGAAGGTGTGGTCTTCCCTAGTGCAGTTGACTACAGAAATGCAGTTTCAAGCTTCTCAATCAAGTCTGAAACTGAGTTCCTTACTCGGAAAAGTGATCCAACAAGGTTTACTATCAAATGTGCTTATGAGAGATGCAAGTGGAGACTGCATGCCTCTTTAATGAGGAAGAGCACACTGTTTCAGGTATTGTATTTGTATTTTTGTTTTAGTTTATTTTCAGGTATTGCATTTTCTGTACTAATCTCATTGTTTTTTTTTTGTTTGTTTCAGATTAAAGTCAACCCATATCAGCATACATGTCCTAGTGTGAATAGATCTCAGAGATTGAGAGCTGCAAAAAGAAGATGGATAGCAGATGCTTCTATGACATGGATCAGAGCAAATCCAGGAATTGGTACTAAGGAAATTCAGAGCAGGTTGTTAGAGAAATATGGTGTGGAGGTGCCATATGACAGATGCTACCATGGTAAAGAGATTGCACTTGACAATCTGTATGGAAAATATAGTGATAGCTTTCAGCTGCTATATACTTTCAAAGCTGAAGTAGAGAGGGCATCACCAGGCAGTATTGTGGAAATTGACAAGCACACAGTTGAGTACAAGATGAATAACAAGAAGTTCTACAAGGAGTGCTTTAGAAGGGTGTTTGTGTGCTTCAAAGCATGTCGAAAGGGTTTTCTGGAGGGGTGCAGGCCATACCTAGCTGTAGATGCTACTGCACTGACTGGTAGGTTCAGAGGGCAACTTGTGGCAGCATGTGCCCTAGATGGACACAACTAGTTGTTTCCTATTGCATATGGTGTTCTGGAAGTGGAGTCAATTGAGAGTTGGACTTGGTTTTTTAGAAACCTAAAGAAAGTAATAGGTCATCCAGAAGGTTTAGTGATACATACTGATGCTTGCAAGGGATTGGAAAGTGCTGTTGAGGATGTTTACCCTGGAGTGGAGCACAGAGAGTGCATGAGGCACTTGGCCCAAAATTTCAGCAAGAAATTCAAGGGGAAGTTTTATGATGATAATTTGTGGCCATGCTCACTAACTTGTAGCATCAAGAAACACAACTATCACTTGAACCAGTTGAAAAGCAAGCCCAAAGTAAAGGAATATCTAGAGGAACACCACACAAAAATATGGGCAAGAGCTGATTTCAATGAGATGAGCAAAGTTGACTATGTCAATAACAACCTAGCTGAGTCATTCAACTCCAGAATCAAAAAATACAAGAGCCTGCACATAGTTGATCTGCTAGACAAGATAAGGTAGTATATTATGGAGAAATTTGACTTAAGAAACAGAATTGCCTCTGACCATTTCTTTGGGCACTACATCAGACCAGCAGTAATGAAGGTGTTAATGGAGAAAACAAAAGGTTTGCAAATGAGTATAGTGAGGAGAAGCCCAACAGATGCAGAGGTGACTGCTACTGACAGTGAGAAAAGAGAATGGAGGTATCCTGTTGACTTAGAGCACTGGTCTTGCAGTTGCAGACAATGGCAGATCACTGGTAAACCATGCATCCATGCACTTTTCTTTGTCACTGCTCTAAGAGGTGAAGCAAGTGGAATAGATCAGTATGTCCACAAATATTACTCAGTTGACATGTTCAGAGCTACTTATGCTGAGAACCTCCCAGCTCTAGAAGGCAAGCAACAGTGGGACATTATAGATCCTGGATTCAAACTGTGTGCTCCTGTTCAACACAGAGCTCCAGGCAGACCAAGAAAGCAAAGGATTAGAAGTAGTAGTGAAGGAAAAGGCCTTGGTCCTAGGAAGCACAAGTGCAAAAGGTGTGGGAGATGTGGACACAAAGCCAAGGGCTGCAAACAATCTGTTGATCCAGCCTTTGGAGAAGATGAACACTGGGGAGCAGACAATGCAGATGATCATCCTACAGCCAATGAACCAGCAGAAGCAGAAATACTAGAGGAGGAGGAGGATGAGACAGCACCTGATGTTCTTCAGCAGCAGATGCCACCACCAAAGGAGCCCTCACATGATGCATCTACAGAAGCTAGTTGTGCAGTCAGGTATAAAATCTTGGCTTTGTGCATATGTTACAAATTCTTACATGTTTTGATCTTACTGCTTTATAAAATCTTTCAAACTGTGATATGCTTCCACTTGTTTTAGCCCTAGGAAAAATTATAAAAGGGCAGCAGCAAGAGGTGCTTCTCCCAGGTGTGTCAAGCAGAATACAGTTGTGGAACAAGAGCAAGAAAGCAGTGTTCAAAGCAAAGGTTTCTCTCCAAAAACAATAGTTGAAGCTCCAAACCCATCAAAGAACACTAGAAGCAAGGCAATGCTAGCTCCAAACCCAGCCAAGAACACCAGGAGCAAGAAACTTAAGTTCTAGTACTATGTTATATTTGCCAGTGCTGTTATCTTGTTGTTATGCACTTAAGTTCTAGTACCAAGTGTGCTTAATGCACTATGAAGTTGCTATATTTGGTACAATGTCAGTTTGTTGAATTTGGTACAATGTCAGTTTGTTGAATTTGGTACAATATGTGCTCTATCAGGTTGATATATCAGGTTGTTCTATTTGGTACAATATGTGCTCTATTTGCTACAATTGGTTGCTCTATTTGCTAGTGTGTGTTGCTCTATTTGCTACATTATGTGCTCTATCAGGTTGATATATTTGGTTCAATGTCAGTTTGCTGAATTTGGCACTATCATATGGAATAAATATGTATTTGGTACAATGTCACAAGCATCAGCAGTGAATAATGATCTTCAAATTTAGCATACAATAGTGCATCATAAACAACATTCAATACATCTCACTCTCTCACACACTTTCTTCAACAACTGCTACAAACTACAACACAAAAAACACAGCAACACACATTCCTACAAACAACAATGCCAGAACTAGCAGCATCTCATCTCTCTCTCTCTCACTGTCTTCTTCAAAGCAAGATTTTTCTTTGACAGCTCCATGTTTTGCTTCTGCATTTTGTGGCTTCTGATCCAGCTTTGTTCTAGCTCTGCGTGCAGGTCTTCAAAAGCAAGGGTAGCACGCAATGGAGGAGGAGGATCAACCCAAACCACCCAGTGACACTCATGTGGTAACTGCTTGAACATCACATTAACAAAACATTAGAGATTGCATAAACACCATCTAAAACATGGTATAATTCACAAGATCTTACATCTAGAGGACACCCTAAAAAATGGCGGCCAGTGTTAGCTCCTCCCCACGCAACACGCCGGGCAAGAACAAGGCCATGACCAGGGCAGCGATGCTTTGATAAATGCTCCAATCCGCAATAACTTTCATCTGGAAGATAGAACTCAGAGACATGCTCCACAATCCCGACCCCATCAACCTAAATCAGAAATTTCCCCAATTATCACAAACCCTAGAATGCATTGGGGGGGGAGGAAGAAGCGTTGCCGGAGTTTTACTTACCTCTCCGACCACCGGCGAGAAGATGGAAGAGCCCGAGCTTGCCATGCGCCGCCGCTCCTTGCTCTACCGCGCCACGCGTTGCCTCCCACTCCTTTTTCCTCGCCGGCTTTCTCGTTCTGCTCTATTTCCTTGCGCTAGCACATTGAGGACGAAGGGGTATTAGGTATAGCACCGACAAGGGCAAAAATGTCCAAAGTAACGCGTCGTTTGCGGTCAAACGGCGCTGACTGGATGGAGACGTGCCGGAAGGGCAAAAACGCAAGCAAAGTGACGTGAGCTGGGCAAGACCGCGTGTTTTGCGAAATTAGGGGCAAATCAGTCGAGGGTGACCCAACTAAGGGTATAAATTCAATTTGCCCTTTTTTTATTTTCTGTTTTTCCTTTTATTTAATTACCAGAGAAGGAAAAAGATTTATTTGGGCATCCTAATGATTTAGGAAAAATGTGGAACTGGATCATAAAAGTCCATTGCACTTTTAGGCACTGCCTCAATTATTTTGGAGGCAAGGTGAATTCAGTTGGAATTTTCAAAAATGAAATTGCATTTTAATTTGCTGGAATAGCTCTGTTTTAGATGCTACTGTCCATTTTAGCATTGAGGTAATGTTGTTTTCCTTAACAATAATTGTTTTGGAATATTTGCTATTTGATGAACATTTTTCCAAAAAATTTGGAGCAACTTCAAATTTCGCTTATGATTTGAATTTGAACTCAAAGAGGAATTTGTAATGAGATATTGATCCAAATAATTAAGCTCTGCAAAACAAGGTGACTTAGCTTAATTGTGAGGAATTACTGTAGTGCATTTCCCAGGGGTGTTACAATTGCGGTACCCAAACTCGTCGTCGAGGTCTTCAAATCCGGTCCACCGTGTGCCACATGCCTCACGCCTGAAGCCCAACCTCCATGAGGAGGATCCACTCCGTGTAGTTCATGCGGGTCAATGGCAGCATGTTGGAGGGATCCGACACGACCGGCGCGTACTGCCTCGCCACTGCCAGCTCGCGCCCATGGTCGGCTGCGGTCCGTGGCGAGCCCATTCCACCGCCGTCATCGATGTTCCCAACCTTCTTCTTGCCATCATCACTTGCCATCACAGGGACCTAGCCAACCGGCTCTGATGCCACTTGTGAGAATTAAACGCTTGAGCTCACACGAGAGAGTGACAATGGAGTTTTGTGCTGCGTACTAACTTGCAGCTTTTCTTCTTCTCTTCTACCTTTTTATTCAGTCTGTTACAGAGACTAACTGAAAACCAAAAAACAAGCCACGCCCGGGTCATGAGCGCTGCCATCCCAGCGTTCCCCGCGCGTCGCTGATACGTCCATTTTGCATCATGTTTTATTGCTATTATTTATAAAGTTTTTGGCCAATATAACACTTCATGAAGTATTTCTAATGCCTTTTCTCTCTTAATATGCAAGGTTTACACAAAGAGGGAGAATACCGACAGCTGGATTTCAGGGCCTAAAAAAGCTACAGCAGAGATACCTATTCTGCACATCTCCAAATGGGCTGAAATTCAACGGAGATTTATTTCTGAATATAGAAAAAATACTGGGCCAAAGAGTTGCTGGAGGAGGCCAACCAGGTTCCCACATGGCACCTGGGCGCCCCCCGGGGGCGTGCCCAAGTGCCATGTGGAGCCCCTGGCCCACCTCCGTCCCTCTCCTTCTGGTATATAGCTCATTTTACCCTAGAACTTTTATGGGGAGAGTTTCGGGACGAGGCACCGCCGCCACAAGGCGGAACTAGAGTAGGAGCACTTTTGCTCTCCGGCGGGCAGATTCCGCCTGGGACACTTGCCTCCGGGAGGGGGAAATCGAAGCCTTCGTCATTACCAACAACCCTCTCATCATGGGAGGACCAATCTTCATCATCATCATCAACAGCACCATCTCATCTCAAACCCTAGTTCATCTCTTGTATTCAATCTTTGTATCAAAACTATAGATTGCTACTTGTGGTTTGCTAGTAGTGTTGATTACCTATCGTAGTTGATGCTAGTTGGTTTGCCTTGTGAGATACTAAATGTTCAGATCCTTTATGTTATTCAATACCCCTCTGATCTTGAACATCATGATGATGAGTTAGTAGTTAATTTTGTTCTTGAGGACATGGAAGAAGTCTTAATATAAGTAATCATGTGAATTCGGCATTCGTTCGGTATTTTGATGATATGTATGTTGTGATTCTCTTAGTGGTGTCATGTGAACGTCGACTACATGACACTTCACCATTTATGGGCCTAAGGGAATGCATTGTGGAGTAGTAATTAGATGATGGGTTGCTAGAGTGACAGAAGCTTAAATCCCAGTTTATGCGCTATACCGTAAGGGGCTGATTTGGATCCACATGTTTATTGCTATGGTTAAACTTTGTCTTAATTCTCTTTTCGTAGTTGTGGATGCTTGCGAGAGGGGGTAATCATAAGTGGGAGGCTTGTTCAAGTAAGAACAGCACCCAAGCACCAGTCCACCCACATATCAAATCATCAAAGTAGCAAACGTGAATCGAACGAACATGGTGAAAGTGACTAGATGAAATTCCCGTGTGTCCTCAAGAACATTTGCATCATTATAAGTACTTGTTCCGTCCTGTCCTTTGCACTCAAAAGGATTGGGCTATCTTGCTGCACTTTATTTACACTTGTTACTTGTTACAAATTATTTTGCTATCAAACTATCTGTTACCGCTTATTTCAGTGCTTGCAGAAACTACCTTACTGAAAACCGCTTGTCATTTCCTTCTGCTCCTCATTGGGTTCGACACTCTTACTTATCGAAAGGACTACGATTGACCCCCTATACTTGTGGGTCATCAAGACTCTTTTCTAGCGCCGTTGCCGGGGAGTGAAGCGCCTTTGGTAAGTGGAAATTGGTAAGGAAACATTTTTGTTACGTGCTGAAATTTATTGCTACTTGTCACTATGGAAAGTAATCCTTTGAGAGGCTTGTTCGGGGTATCTTCGCCTCGACCAGGAACCACTAGAGTTGCCTCTCCACCACCTATTGAAGCTACTAAAAATATTGCTTATGAAATTACTTATGGTCTTGTTGAGAAACTGCTAGCTAATCCTTATGCAGGAGATGGAACCAAACATCCTGATATGCACTTGATTTATGTGGATGAAATTTGTGGATTGTTTAAGCTTGCAGGTTTATCTGGAGATAGAACTAAGAAGAAAGTATTCCCTTTATCTTTGGTGGGAAAGGCATTGACATGGTAGAGGCTATGTGATGATACTGACACATAGGATTGGAATCAGTTGAAACTGGAGTTCCACCAGAAATTTTATCCTAAGCATTTGGTTCATCGTGATCGGAATTATATCTATGACTTCTGGCCTCGTGAAGGAGAAAGTATCACTCAAGCTTGGGGGAGGCTCAAGTATATGCTTCATACATGCCCCAATCATGAGCTCTCAAGAGAATAATTCTTCAAAACTTTTATGCTCGGCTTTCTCATAATGATCAAACTATGCTTGATTCTTCTTCAACTGGTTCTTTTATGAAGAAGACTATTGAATTCAAATGGGATCTTCTTGAAAAAATTAAACGCAACCATGAGGATTGGGAGATCGACAAAGGTAATAAGTCAGGTATAAATCTTGAGTTTGATTGTGTTAAATCTTTTATGGAAACAGATGCTTTTCAGAAATTTAGCACTAAGTATGGACTTGACTCTGAGATAGTAGCTTCTTTTTGCAAATCATTTGCTGCACATGTTGATCTTCCTAAGGAGAAGTGGTTTAAATATCATCCTCCTATAGAAATTAAGGAAAAACCTCCCGAGGTTAAGGAAGAAAAAGTTATTGTTTACAATGTTGATCCACTTGTTCCTACTACTTATTTTGAGAAACCACCTTTTCCTGTTAGAATTAAGGAACACTCTAAGGTTTCTTCTGTGGTTAGGAAGAGTTATGATAGAACACCTACATCTCCTGAGCAGATTAAGGTTGAACCTAGTGTTGCTATAGTTAAAGATCTTTTGGTTGATGAACTAGATGAACATGTTATTTCTTTCTATGATAATGCATCTAGAATTGCTAGTCCCGATTCTAAGCATAAGAATAGACCTGTGGTTGGCATGCCTGTTATTTCTGTTAAGATTGGAGATCATTGGTAGTTGGCTTATGTGATGTGGGTGCTAGTTTCAGTGCTATTCCTTTTACTCTTTATCAAGAAGTCATGAATGATATTGCACCTGTTGAAATTGAGGATATCGATGTTACTATAAAGCTTGCAGATAGAAATACTATCTCACCACTTGGTATTGTTAGAGATGTTGAAGTCTTGTGCGGTAAGATCAAATACCCTACTGATTTTCTTGTTCTTGGATATCCGCAAGATGACTTTTGTCCCATAATATTTGGTAGACCATTCTTGAATAGTGATAATTAGATTTATGCCCCTAGTTGTGTCCCACTCGTCTGTTTTACCCCTAATTCCCAAAAGTCACCGGTTCTGTCCAAGTCACTTTGCTCCTCTTATGCTTTTGCCCTTTGACCGTTTGACCGTCAGTTTGAAAACTTCATAACTAATTCATACTAAATCAGAAAAATGTAAATAAGATACCAAAATGTTCAAAAAAACATCACCTATATGTCAGTGTCATTTGCATTCATGAAAAAAGTGTTGGAAAGTGCACATCCGAGTTTTAGCCCTTTTGATACCACCATGAATAGTAAAATCTAAAAAAATTCAAAAAAATAAAAAAAAATATGGTGGAAAAGAACGACAAATGTTCTAAGTGCTTGCCAAGTTTCATCAGGGAACGACATTCGTGGAAGTCGTGGCAAAAAAATAATCTATTTTGGAGTGTTGATTGTTTTTTTTGGCCGCGGCACCCACGAATGTTATTCCCTGATGAAACTTGGCAGGCACTTAAAACATTTGTCATTCTTTGCCACCAATTTTTTTTGAATTTTTTGAACTTTTTAGATTTTACTATTCATGGTGGTAGCATAAGAGCTAAAACTCGGATGGGCACTTTCCAACACTTTTTTCATGAATGCAAATGACACTCACATATAGGTGATGTTTTTCCGAACATTTTGGTATCTTATTTGCATTTTTCTGATTTAGTATGAATTAGTTATGAAGTTTTCAAACTGACGGTCAAACGGTCAAAGGGCAAAAGCATAAGAGGAGCAAAGTGACTTGGACAGAACCGGTGACTTTTGGGAATTAGGGGTAAAACAGACGAGTGGGACACAACTAGGGGCATAAATCTAATTATCCCTCTTGAATACTGTCAATGCTCAAATTGATTGTGCTAAGGAAATTGTTAGTGTCAATTTTGGTGGTGTGTCTCATGAGTTTAATTTCTCTAAGTTTCGTAGACAGCCCCATGATGTAGAATTTCCTACCAAAGATGAAATTGTTGGTCTTGCTTCTATTGCTGTTCCTCCTACTGATCCTTTAGAACAATATTTGCTTGATCATAAGAATGATATGCATATGGATGAAAGGAATGAAATAGATAAGGTTTTGTTTAATCAGCAGCCTATTCTTAAGCATAATTTGCCTGTTGAAACTCTTGGAGGTCCTCCACGAAAGGGTGACCCTGTTTTTGAATTGAAGCCATTGTCTGATACTTTGAAATATGTTTATCTTGATGAAAAGAAAATATATCCTGTTATTATCAGCGCTAACCTTTCAGGACATGAAGAAAAGAGGTTGTTAAAAATCTTAAGGAAGCATCGTGCTGCTATTGGATACACTCTGGATGATCTTAAGGGCATTAGTCCCACTCTATGTCAGCACAAGATCAATATGGAGCCAGATGCTAAACCCGTTATTGACCACCAACGTTGATTGAATCCAAAAATGAAAGAGGTGGTAAGAACTGAAATATTAAAGCTCCTGGAAGCAGGTATAATCTATCCCATAGCTGATAGTAGATGGGTAAGTCCAGTTCATTGTGTTCCCAAAAAAGGTGGCGTTAATGTTGTTCCTAATGATAAGAATGAGCTTATTCCTCAGAGGATAGTAACTAGTTATAGGATGGTGATAGATTTTAGAAAGTTGAATAAAGCTACTAGGAAAGATCATTATCCTTTGCCTTTTATTGATCAAATGTTAGAAAGGTTGTCTAAGCATACACACTTTTGTTTCCTAGATGGTTATTCTGATTTTTCTCAAATACCTGTTGCACAATCTGATCAAGAGAAAACCACCTTTACTTGTCCTTTTGGAATTTTTGCTTATAGACGCATGCCTTTTGGTTTATGTAATGCACCTGCTACTTTTCAAAGATGTATGATTGCTATCTTCTCTGACTTTTGTGAAAAGATTGTTGAGGTTTTCATGGATGATTTCTCCGTTTACAGAACTTCTTTTGATGATTGCTTAAGCAACCTTGATCGAGTTTTGCAGAGATGTGAAGAAACAAATCTCGTCTTGAACTGGGAGAAGTGCCACTTTATGGTAAATGAAGGTATTGTCTTGGGCCACAAGATCTCCGAAAGAGGTATTGAAGTTGATAAGGCTAAGGTTGATGCCATTGAGAAGATGCCATGCCCGAAGGATATCAAAGGTATAAGAAGCTTTCTCGGTCATGTTGGTTTCTATAGGAGATTTATTAAAGACTTCTCTAAAATTTCTAGGCCTCTTACAATCTTTTGCAAAAAGATGTTCCCTTTGTTTTTTATGATGATTGTGTAGAAGCCTTTGAAACCCTTAAGTCAGCTTTAATTTCTGCACCTATTATTCAGCCACCTGATTGGAATTTACCTTTTGAAATCATGTGTGATGCTAGTGACTATGTTGTTGGTGCTGTTCTAGGATAGAGAGTTGATAAGAAGTTGAATGTTATTCATTATGCTAGTAAAACTTTGGACACTGCCCAAAGGAACTATGCTACTACTGAAAAAGAGTTTCTTGCAGTTGTGTTTGCATGTGATAAGTATAGGTCTTATATTGTTGATTCCAAAGTTACTATTCATACTGATCATGCTGCTATCAAGTACCTTATGGAGAAGAAAGATGCAAAGCCTAGGCTTATCAGGTGGGTTCTTTTGTTGCAAGAATTTGATCTTCATATTGTTGATAGGAAAGGGGCTGATAACCCTGTAGCTGATAATCTATCTAGATTGGAAAATGTGCTTGATGACCCACAACCTATTGATGATAGTTTTCCTGATGAGCAACTAGCTGCTATTAATGTTTCTCATAATACTCCTTGGTATGCAGATTATACTAATTATATTGTTGCTAAGTTTATACCTCCTAGTTTTACTTACCAGCAAAAGAAAAAGTTTTTCTATGATTTGAGACATTACTTCTGGGATGATCCACATCTTTATAAAGAAGGTGTGGATGGTATTGTTAGACGTTGTGTGCCTGAGCATGAACAGGAACAAATTCTTTGTAAGTGTCACTCCGAAGCATATGGAGGACACCAGGCTGGAGACAGAACCACACACAAGGTATTGCAATCCGGCTTTTATTGGCCTACCCTCTTCAAGGATGCACATAAGTTTGTCTTATCTTGTGATGAATGTCAAAGGATTGGTAATATCAGTAGGCGTCAGGAAATGCCTATGAATTATTCTCTTGTTATTAAACCATTTAATGTTTGGGGTTTTGATTATATGGGACCTTTTCCAAAGTCCAATGGGTATACTCATATTCTAGTTGCTGTTGATTATGTTACTAAGTGGGTAGAGGCTATCCCCACTAACAGTGCTAATCACAACACTTCTATTAAAATGCTCAAGGAAGTTATCTTCCCTAGGTTTGGAGTCCCTAGATATTTGATGACTGATGGTGGTTCACATTTTATTCATGGTGCTTTCCGTAAGTTACTTGCTAAGTATGATGTTAATCATAGAATTGCATTTCCCTATCATCCTCAATCTAGTGGTCAAGTTGAGTTGAGCAATAGGGAGATAAAGTTGATCTTACAAAAGACTGTCAATAGATCAAGAAAGAATTGGTCTAAGAAATTAGATGATGCTTTGTAGGCTTATAGGACTGCTTATAAGAATCCCATGGGTATGTCTCCTTACAAAATGGTTTATGGTAAAGCATGTCATTTACCTCTTGAATTGGAACATAAAGCTTTTTGGGCCGTTAAAGAACTTAACTATGACTTCAAGCTTGCAGGTGAAAAAAGGTTATTTGACATTAGCTCTCTTGATGAATGGAGGACCCAAGCCTATGATAATGCCAAGTTGTTCAAAGAAAAAGTTAAAAGATGGCATGATAGGAGGATTCAGAAACGAGAATTTAAATTGGGTGAATATGTTTTATTGTATAATTATCGTCTTAGATTCTTTGCAGGTAAACTCCTCTCCAAATGGGAAGGACCTTATGTCATCGAGGAGGTTTATCGTTCCGGAGCCATCAAGATCAATAATGCCGCAGGAACGAACCCGAAGGTGGTAAATGGACAAAGAATCAAGCACTACATCTCAGGTACACCCATTAATGTTGAAACTAATGTTATTGATACTATTACACCGGAGGAGTATATCAAAGAGTCCTTCTGAAACACTCCAGAATACTGAAGTAAACCGACTCCAAAAATTCTGCAAAAATATCTACAGTCCGTTTTGGAATATTTAAAAAATTACAAAAATAAAAGGAAGCCGAGAGGGCCCACCGGGTGCCCACATGGCACATGGGCGCCCCGACCCCCTGGGGCGCGCCCCAGTGCCATGTGGGGCCCTGGTGCACCTTCCCGACTCCGTTTTCCTCTGGTATACTTGTTATGCAAGATAAAAATTATATATATACTCCCTGGATTGTTTTGACCACCGCATCGCGAGATATCTTCTGTTCTTGTTTCTTGCTGTTTTTCTGACAGATCTAGATCTCCATGGCTCCACCAAGCTCCTCCAAGGACAAGTTCTATGAGAAGGTCATCAATCCTTACTTCCCGGAGGTGATGAAACACCCTCAGGAAGTGACGCGTGAGGGGGTGCTTCACATCCGGGACGTTCAAGGATCCAAGAAGACCGGGAGCGTGGAGGAGAGGCTCGAAGCGGTGGAGCAAGAGATCTTCAAGTGCCAAGGGATGGTGGAGCGTGGACTCAGTGCCAACCACTCTATGATCACGGCTTTCACCCGTGAGAATAAGGTGGATGGCCAATCTATGGAGAACATCGTCCTCAAGCTCAATGACCGCATCGCCAAAACTATGAGTATGAGGAAAAATTCAGAGGTATGAGTTTAGCTGCAAGTTTCAGGGCTCCGAAAACTCACGCATCACCACCATCACCTAAGAAGAAGGCTTGATCACACGGGTATGGGCACTCCCCTTGGCTTGTGCCAAGCTTTGGGGAGGTGCCCCGGTATCGTATCACCATCACTTTTATTACCTTTACCTATTTTCAGTTCGATCCTTAGTACTTCGTGATCTAGTAGAATAAAAGTTTAGTATGATCTATCTTTGAGTGTTACTTTCGTGAACTATCTATCTTTGTAATCCAGTGAGAGTTATATAATAAAGAGTAGTTTGAGTTTTGCTTGTTTTTATGCATCAATCAAAAGCAATGAAAAGAATGAAAATCATGTGCTAATCTTATGGTGAGTAATGACATCACATAAAGAAAAGTATAAGTGGTAAATTTTATTGAAGGTTGACAAACATAGCATTGGTCATAGGTGCAATTGCATGAAAAAGTTAATAGGGAAGAGAAGATTTACATGCAAATACACTATCTTGGACATCTTTTGTGATTGTGAGCACCCATTAAGTATTGTATGTCAAACGGTTGGTGTTGGACAAGGAAGACAACGCAATGAGTTATGTTTGTTCATATTCACATAGAAGGTATATTGTCATCGATCCTCCAACATGGGGTGCTTGCCCAATATCTTTGCTAGCCAAAATTCCGCACTAAGTAGAAATACTATGTGTGCATCCAAAACCCTTTAACTAACTTCATGTCATGAGAGTCCACCATACCTACCTATGGATTGAATAAGATCCTTCAAGTAAGTTGTCATCGGTGCAATAAAGCAATAAAAATTGCTCCTAAATATATATGATCTTTTATTGTAAGGGAAAATAAGCGTGGTACGAACTTGTGATGGTAAATAATAAAAGCGATAAACTGCATAATAAAGGTTGCTATCACAAGGGGCAATATCACGTGACGTTCCTTTGCATTAAGAGTTAGTGCATCCAACACTGAAAGCGCATGACAATATCTGCTTCCCTCTGCGAAGGGCCTATCTTTTGCTTTTATGAATTTACTTTTATGCAAAGTGTCAAAGTTATTCTCTCTATTCCTTTTTATTTTCTTTGGCAAGCATCTTGTGGTGGGAAAAGATCTAGTCACATATGTCCAGTTGAATGTGGATGAGCATGAGTTATTATTGTTGACATCGCCCTTGAGGTGAATAAGTTGGAAGGCAAACTTATAAGCCCCTATCTTTCTATGTGTCTGGCTGAAACTTGATGCTCCATATGTATGGTGTGAGTGTTAGCAATCATGAAAGACTAAATGATAGTTGAGTATGTGAACTTGCCAAAAGGCTCCTACATGTGACCCTTCCTAAAAGTATGATGAATTGCAATTGCATTGTTGACTGAGAACATAGTTTGTTAGTTTTCAAGAAAGTTTATGCTTCATACTTCAACATTGTGGTGAATTATTACTTGCTCATGAGAAGTTTATAATAGTAATCATTGCCGCTATAATATTGTTCATGATGCTTCTAAGCCCGTATTTTATTTTTATCGACACCTCTCTCTCTAAGCATGTGGGCATGTTTTTTGATTTCGGCTTTCGCTTAAGGACAAGCGAGGTCTAAGCTTGGGGGAGTTGATACGTCCATTTTGCATCATGTTTTATTGCTGTTGTTTATAAACTTTTTGGCCAATATAACACTTCATGGAGTATTTCTAATGTCTTTTCTCTCTTAATATGCAAGGTTTACACAAAGAGGGAGAATACCGGCAGCTGGATTTCAGGGCCTAAAAAAGCTACAGCAGAGATACGTATTCTGCACATCTCCAAATAGGCTGAAATTCAACGGAGATTTATTTCTGAATATATAAAAAATACTGGGCCAAAGAGTTGCTAGAGGAGGCCAACCAGGTGCCCACATGGCACCTGGGCGCCCCGCTGGGGCGCGCCCAAGTGCCATGTGGAGCCCCTGGCCCACCTCCGGCCCTCTCCTTCTGGTATATAGCTCATTTTACCCTAAAACTTTTATGGGGAGACATTCGGGATGAGGCACCGCCGCCACGAGGCGAAACTAGAGCAAGAGCACTTTTGCTCTCCGGCGGGCAGATTCTGCCGGGGACACTTCCCTCCGGGAGGGGGAAATCGAAGCCTTCGTCATCACCAACAACACTCTCATCGTGGGAGGACCAATCTTCATCATCATCATCAACAACACTATCTCATCTCAAACCCTAGTTCATCTTTTGTATTCAATCTTTGTATCAAAACTATAGATTGCTACTTGTGGTTTGCTAGTAGTGCTGATTACCTATCGTAGTTGATGCTAGTTGGTTTGCCTTGTGGGATACTAAATGTTCAGATCCTTCATGTTATTCAATACCCCTCTGATCTTGAACATCATGATGATGAGTGAGTAGTTACTTTTATTCTTGAGGACATGGGAGAAGTTTTGTCATAAGTAATCATGTGAATTCGGTATTCGTTCGGTATTTTGATGATATGTATGTTGTGATTCTCTTAGTGGTGTCATGTGAACGTCGACTACATGACACTTCACCATTTATGGGCCTAAGGGAATGCATTGTGGAGTAATAATTCGATGATGGGTTTCTAGAGTGACAGAAGTTTAAACCCCAGTTTATGCGCTATTTCGTAAGGGGCTGATTTGAATCCATACGTTTATTGCTATTGTTAGACTTTGTCTTAATTCTCTTTTCGTAGTTGCGGATGCTTGCGAGAGGGGGTAATCCTAAGTGGGAGACTTGTTCAAGTAAGAACAGCACCCAAGCACCGGTCCACCCACATATCAAATTATCAAAGTAGCGAACGCGAATCGAACGAACATGGTGAAAGTGACTAGATGAAATTCCCGTGTGTCCTCAAGAACGTTTGTATCATTATAAGTACTTGTTCCGGCCTGTCATTTGCACTCAAAAGGATTGGGCTATCTTGCTGCACTTTATTTACACTTGTTACTTATTACTCGTTACAAATTATCTTATTATTAAACTATCTGTTACCGCTTATTTCAGTGCTTACAGAAACTAGCTTACTAAAAACCGCTTGTCATTTTCTTCTGCTCCTCGTTGGGTTCGACACTCTTGTCGAAAAGACTACGATTGACTCCTATACTTATGGGTCATCAGTCGCCCGCGATGCGGCCATGACCATCTACTTCGTGCCATCCCACGATCAGGTCAGGGCCGCAGAAATGGCTAACAAACTACGGCCGAGTCGCAGCTCATCTTATTCCTGCTAACAGAAGGAAACTGACGAAACTGACGAAAGAAACACCTACACCTAAGACTGACGAAACTGAACATGTTCTTCGGCTGCTGTTAACTGACATTGCCCCATGGCCGCTGCCTGATGCTGCGGTACTTGGTCTTTTTGTTCCTCCGCCGCCTCTGCGGCCCGCCCGCCGTCGCCTTCGGTGCGATCGCCGGCCTGGCCCCCGCGACGAAGAACTCGCACCCGAGGCACTCATCCACCCTGCACGCCACGCAAACCTCCTCGCTCGGGAAGAAGTCCGGCGCGGGCGTGGTGTACCCGGAGAGGACGTGCAGCAGCGCGGTGACCATGGCGCTGTGCTCCCGCTCGGGCGAGTTGGCCCGGATGGCGAACGGCTGCGTCCGCGGCGGCTCGGCGGTCGACGAGTCCTCGAACTCGAAGTGGCCGTCGAACCGTATCATGCTCTCCTGGCTCGCATGCATTGTCGGCGATAAGCTGAAGGTCATCTGCGCCTGCGCGTGTTTGTGCCCGCTGCCGCTGAGAGCTGAGCGTGGGCATCGTCTGAAGTGAGATCGCTGCTGAGCTGGTCTTTGTCTTGGGTGTTTGTTGTTTGAAGTGATGGGGAACAAGTGAGGCGGAGGAGAAATATATATGCGAGGTTGACGTCGCATGGGACGCGGCGCATGCAAAAGAGAGCTCACCGACCTGCTCACGTGCACTTGTTTTGGATGGGGGCTAGCTGGCTGGCTCATCCGTGAAAATGGACGAAACTGGCCATTTTTCAAAACTTCAACACAAAATGGCTCTAATCTGAAAATATTTCCGAAACTGGCCCCTTTGCATGACGCCCGGGGCTAGGGCGCCATGCTAGACAGCATGGCGCCCCGGGCTAGGGCGCCATGCTATTTGGCATGACGCTCTAGCCGGGGGCGCCATGCTACAGGTCGCTACCATGACGCCCTAGCCCGGGGCGTCGTGCTCTCTAGCATGATGCCCCAGCCCCGGGCGTCATGCGAAAAGGGGCCAGTTTGTGAAATATTTTCAGATTTAGGCCATTTTGTGTTAAAGTTTCGAAAAAAAGCCAGTTTCGTCCATTTTCACGGCTCATCCAGAGCTGTTTAATAACAAGGCACGGGGTTGGCGTGGGAAACGTGCGCGTTCGGGGGCCTCAGCATTGTGGGTTTGGCTTGTTTGTTTATCCCGGTATCCCCGGACGGGACAACCACGACGACAGCGTGTGGGCGTGACGGATCGGTCAGGTGACAGTGATGCTGGTAATGACGTCAGTGAAAAATCAGGAGTGGATTCAAACAGAGATATCAGTACGAATCCACATCACAATCCACTAGCAAAAGGACCCATGCGTTGCAACGGGAGATAAAAAATTCATAATCTCTAATGTCCATGCTCACATTTTGCTGCATCACCGAAATACACTATTACTCTCAATTTCGTAAAATCATGAACATTTTTTTAAACGCATAAACATATTTGAAATCGTGAACACTTTCCAAATTCGTGAACACTTTTATAATTTTTCTAACATTTTCCAAAGCAAGAACATTTTTTGAATTCATGAACATTTTATACTATTTGCAAACCTTTTTAAAAAAATGTGAATATTTTTTTTAACAATTTTCTTGAATCGGCGAACACTTCTAGAATGGACGAATATTGTTTTGGAAATTGGGTGGAACAATGTTTGAAATTCACAAACATATTTTTGATTTAAAAACATTTTGTGAAATCTATGATCATTTTTTGAATCAGCGATCATTTTATGAATAAATAAACTATTTTTAAGTCACCAACAGTTTTTGAATTTTTAGGATATTTTTCCATTCATGAACATTTTTTGAATTGGCAAAATTTTGTCCAATTTTATTAACATTTTTTAATACACACACTTTTAAAAAATCATCAACATTTTTTTATTTCCCAAACACTTTTTTTCAAAATTTCAAACATTTTTTGAATAAGCATATTTTTTTGTAAAATCACAAACATTTTTTGAATCCATAAATATTTTATGATTTATTAAACATTTTATTTCAAAATTATCATTTTAAAAAAATTTGAAACTTTTTTAAGTCCCAAATTATTTAAAGTAGAAAAAATAAAAATGGAAAAGAAAAATACAATTTTTTTAAAAAAAAGGCTGGCCCAAACGAGCGCGCTGCGTCTTCTCCCAGCGCGCAGGAGGCAATACAGGAGGTCCCTACTGCATGGGCTGGCCCAGGCGGGGGATTCCCCATGTGTGAAACATTTTTTTTATCATTTATAGGTGTCATTGGTGGATAGTATTTTGTTACTTTAGAGGCAATTTTTGTGACGTACCGCAAGAAGGAATAACCCCTTTATTATTATAGAAAATTTGCCCGTGCATTGCAGCGGGTAAGAAAAGAATAACTTTTTGGACCAAAACATTTGCGACCAAAATTTCTGCCCCAAAGTCGATCGACCATAACCACCTCAATTCGCCTTTTCATCATAATATTAAATAGGTAAATATGCCATCCGCCGCTACAGGTTTATTTTTATTGAATTTCTGTTACGTTATGGAGAATTTTAAAGGACGATGTAGGCCTTCATTTGCATAACCATATCTTTGTAAGCAGTTATGAGAATAGAGAATGATGAACAAGCATGCCTCTATTTGCATCAGAGAAGAACTATCAGACCATCAACTACGCTGACCAGATCTTGATCTAAATCATGCAAACCTACTCAACAAAAGGCCAGATGAGGCACCTGTTAGTGAGACCAGGATTTTTTTTTTCCCAGTGTATTTCATCATATACCCGTCATATGCTCAATAATATAGATGGAAACATTGATTGCCGATGTTTCGAGAGCAAAAGGACAGCCTACACGAATATAATCATGCCAAGGTTGGAATTAATCAGTATTATCTAGGTATGTTTTTCCGGTCCAAGTGACATTACCAATTTCTCAAGAAAAAGGTATTTTTCAGATTAGTTTTCCTGTTCTAGCCTACATCACCACCTATACCTGCTTTGCAACAGTTTTTGGTTCACGAAAAAATAACTTTATTAGAGTCCGAAGAGACTAAGAAAACTCCGAATCAAACAACATGGCAGCATACTGGAGAAATTATTTGGCATAGGTTTCTCCTAATCGATGGGCAGATTGCCAAAATTATTTGAATCAAAGCAGGTTGCTTCTTGCAATTTCAAGCCTTCGGTTTTACTTCTTACTTTTGTTCAAGCTTTCACGGGAGCGCTCTGTATTTAATGGAGGTGGTTCGTGAAGCAGGGTGAGGTGAATGTATGAACAACTAGAGATTTAGTGGTATTCACCTTGTGAACAAAGATGAAACCAAGTCTTGACATGAAAATAGAAAGCACATGATTCCAATAACAGAAGCACATGATTCCAAGTCAACCATCGACTCACAACTGGACCTGACCATTTTTGTTCTAGTCGCAAGTCAACCACTGACACACAACTCGGACCTTAATCTTTTTTGTCGCAGTTGCAAGTCAATCATCGACTCTCAACTGGGACCGACCATTCTTTTCCAGTCGCAGGTCCACCATTGACATGCGACTGGACCCTCGGTTATTTTTTAGCCAAGTTGCAAGTCCATCCTTAACTCGCAACTGGCCCTGATGTTTTTTTCACACAATTGCAAGTCCACCATCGACTCGCAACTGGATTCGAACTTCTTTTTATCTCAGTTGCAAATCCACCATCGACTCACAACTAGGTCTACACTTTTTTGTCCAATTGCAAGTCTACCATTAATATGCAACTGGGCAGTTTGATTATTTTTCCAATTTCTTTTTCAAAAAGTCAAACTTTAAAAAAAAAATCATTGTGTTTTATTTTATTTTTTTATTTTTTAAAAAAGACTATTAATTTCATGAACATTTTTATCCGCATTTTTTTGAACTCTTTAATATCTTTGATTTTTATGATTTTTTTATGCATGTTTAACATGTTTTTTTCATACACGATGTACCTTTTTCGTATATATCTGAAATTATTCATGTTTTAAATAAAAACAGTCGGTGGAAAGAAAAACCGTTCATAACTAAGTTACATAAAAGATACTAGCTTTCTTTACCCAGCATGCTCTTATTTTTTAAGGAGGAACAACACACGTACACACTCGTGTGAGAAAGTAAATAATACTTGTTCTAACACACGTTTCTGGGCATCAAACTTGCGTGAACGTATAAATACGGTCATATTTCTCGTATGCGAGTGTATTCGCTGCCTACGTGGCATGCCAGTGTGGCCAGCGCCCACTGTCAGTGGCTGGTAGCTGACGAAGCGCAGTGCATGTGAAGTTTTTTTTTTTTGCAGAAACAACCTCAGTTTTTTTAACTTCGTACAAAAAGCCCTCCAAAGTAAACATAGTAGCCCGCTGGGTCCCACCCTTCAGCGCAAATAAATTGGGCTGGAAAAATGGGAAGGATGGCGAACCGGCAACCTGTTGCACTAGCGCGGACCGGGCTTCCTATGCACCACATCTGATGTTGCTTGGTATTTAATTTGGACTACTGACGTATATATCCTTTAGGATAAAAGTACACATTTTCTAAAAAAATGACAAAGGTACACATTCTGGACCATATTTTCTTTTATCCAGATTTTAAAATTTAAAATTGTACGAACTCAATCAAAATTTCCGCTGATTTGTCCTCAAAAACTTTACATACATTCATTCTGCACTATATTTTCTTTTATCAAGATTTTTCATTTTAAAATTACTTGAATTCAAAAAAAATAGTTGATTTGTCCAAAAAAATATGTTCATGCATTTTGACCTATATTTTTCTTTTATATAGATTTAAAAATTGAATTTTTTTCAAATTCAAACAAAATTTCTGCTGATTTGTCTGAAAAAACTTTACGTACATTCATTCTGCACTATATTTTCTTTTATCAAGATTTTTCATTTTAAAATTACTTGAATTAAAAAAAATAGTTGATTTGTCCAAAAAAATATGTTCATGCATTTTGACCTATATTTTTCTTTTATATAGATTAAAAAATTGAAAGTTATTCGAATTCAAACAAAATTTCTGCTGATTTGTCTGAAAAAACTTTACGTACATTCATTCTGCACTATATTTTCTTTTATCAAGATTTTTTATTTTAAAATTATTTGAATTCAAAAAAAAATTTAATTTGTCCAAAACAATATGTTCATGCATTCTGACCTATATTTTCTTTTATATAGATTTAAAAATTGAAAGTTATTCAAATTCAAACAAAATTTCCGCTGATTTGTCTGAAAACACTTTACGTACGCTCGTTCTGCACTATATTTTCTTTTATCATGATTTTTTATTTTAAAATTATTTGAATTCAAAAAGCATTAGTTGATTTGTCCAAAAAATATGTTCATGCATTCTGACCTATATTTTCTTATAGATTTAAAAATTGGAAGTTATTCGAATTCAAACAAAATTTTCGCTGATTTGTTAAAAAATTTACGTACATTCATTTTGACCTATATTTTCTTTAATCTAGATTTTCAAATTTAAAATTATTTGAATTCAAATAAAAATTCATTGATTTGTCCAAAAGAATTTGTGTATATTCATTCAGCACAAGTTTTTTTAATTTAAAATTATTTGAATTCAAACAAAAAATTATTTTGCCTAGATTTTTTAATTCATTCGGCACTAAATGTATATATCCTTTAGGATAGAAGTATACAGTCTGAACTATTTTTTATTTTATATAAAATTTCAAATTTCAATTATTCGAACACAAACAAATTCCCACTGATTTGTTCAAAATTTACGTACATTCATTCTTCACTACCTTTTATCTAGATTTATAAATTTAAAATTATTCAAATTCAAAAATAAATTTAGTTGATTTTCCTGAAAAGTTAATCTAGAATATAAGTTGTTTTCTTATATAGAAAAAAAGAAAGTAGAATGCAAAAGATAAATTGTGTTCATCCCGTGAGGTATCATTGTGGCCGGATGATTGGCGCTCGTACACGCAGCGACCTTATCAGGAGGTCAACCGGGCTTCTCCTTTCTTGCACACCGTTTTTCCATTTTGATTTGTATTTTAATTCGTACTGTCCATATTATATATGAAGTTAACTGTGCTATTTAAATCTCAGAGATGAGTCGGTTGAGTGGCTACCTATTCGATTCGTACTACAGCAGGTCGTGCGTTCGGATGTCACCCCCACGCTAGCATTTTTAATTTTACTAGTAAACATGCCCGTGCGTTGCAACGGGATAACGAAAATCACCCGATCCCAACACACAGGTCCACGCCCCTTTATTTCAACTAGATGACCCGTTGCGCCCATTGCGCAAAAAGAGAGAGCGAGCCAAGTATTCAAACCATGCATATGTGACTGATTTAGAACCAGATTAATAGATATTTATATCTCATTACATGGTTCCATGATAGACCAAAAGTAAGTAATGAGATCACTTGATATACTTGTTTGTTTGTTGTAGAATGTGCTCTGACTGTAAAGTTGCGTCGTTAAGGTGATCTGCAACATATCTTATTTGTGACAAAATATGATTCAGATCGTTGTCTTCGGGCGTTATCCTGTTGTGAAGTTGGTATCTATTATACGATAAAGTTCATTGACTGTTGTGCGATCTACACCCAGACCATTGCATCAATTGCTTCCTGGATAGTCTATTATCTCTTCCATTTCTTTGAGATCTTGTTGTAGACATTTTTCTTTTTGTTCAACCAACTGCAGCCTACCATAGTTATAGTCTTGTAGGACATTGTTGTAAGAGGCTTTCATGGATTTAAGAGCTTCATTTGCCAATCGATCTTCAGCTTCTTTGAGTTTTCCATTGACATAGATGGATATTGATTTCTTTGGAAGTCCATTGCTTAGTTGGTGCTTAGATGGATAGAACTGAATGGTTGTGTCGAGACCAATTGTCCTTGCCTTCTGTGTGGAGTACACTGCATTTGGAAGGCCAAACTGTTGCATCATAGTAGTGAGAAGCACTTTTATTGGGAGCTTAACCTTTTCCATAACGGTGGACTGACAACAAAGAGGAAGACATCCTAAGCAAGCGTTCCTGCTTCGGTAGACCCCGCCCCCCCTCCCACAAACCATATAAGGACAGTATGGTCATTTCATCAAACCGTATACTCATACGCATATGTGACACGTATGAGGCATCGTATCTACTTTTTATTAAACTTGAAAAAATTATACTCATACGCATATGTGACACGTATGAGGCATCGTATCTACTTTTTATTAAACTTGAAAAAATAATGCTTGCAACGTGTATCGAACTCAAGACCTCTTGGCCTAAGGACCACCACTCTAACCATCTAGGACACCCTAAGGCTTGTGCATACTTACTTCTTTTTCTTATTTTACTCTACTTCGGTTCGCGGCTGGGCCGGCCCATTGTGTTGAACCAGTCCATTTATCACTATTTCTTTTACGTTTTTTCTATTCATTTTTTTCTTTTTGATTTTATTTTTATTTTCAAGAAATGCTCACACATATAAAAAATTCTCAAAGGTTCCAAAAATGTTCAATTTTTTAAATTTTGTTCATAAAGTATAAATATTTGCATTTAAAAAAATTTGTACATATATGTCAAAAATTATTCATTTAAATAGAAAAATGCTGACTTCAATATAATTAAATTTCATGCATGCCAAGAAGCACACCATGTTCAAAGGTGGTGGTTCGGGTAGACTGGTACGGCAAGTCTGGATGCACTTTTTTCACATCAATAAAATGGACCCAATTTTTTTCCACACACTAGCATGACCATTCCAAGCATCCATGATAAATTTCATTGAGTTCTAACATTTTATGCATTTTCTATAGTTTTCCTGTGAAAAACCCCTAAAACACTAGCCGAACGTGACGCAACGTGCGTTAGGTGTCCGAATTCCTTAAAATTTTCCATGGAGGTCTTCCATGAGAATGAACACATGCTGGCAAAATTTCTTGTCATTTCATGCATGGCAAGAAGCACACCATGTTTAGAGATGGTGGTACGGGTAGGCCGGTAGGACAAGTCTGGATGCACATTTTTTTCACAACAATAAAATAGACCCAAAAAATTTCCTCGCACTAGCATTACCATGCCTAGCATACATGATAAGTTTCATTGAGTTCTGACATTTTACGCATTTCCTAGGGTTTTTCCCGTGAAAATACCCTAAAATACTAGCCGGATATGACGCAACATGCGTTTGGTGTTCGAATTTCTTCAAAATTTTCATGGAGGTCTGCCATGAGCATGCCCACATGCTGACAAAATTTGGTGCCATTTCATGCATGGCAAGAAGCACACCATATGGTAGGGTTCAGAGGTGGTGGTTCGGGTAGGCTTGTAGGGTAAGCCTAGCATACATGATAAGTTTCATTGAGTTCTAACATTTTATGAATTTTCTAGTCTTTTCCCGGTGAAAAAACCTAAAAACAAAAGCCGAACGTAACGCAACATGCGTTCAGTGTCTGAATTCCTTCAAATTTTGCATGGAGGCCTTCCATGAGTATACCCACAAGCTGGCAAAATGTGGTGTCATTTCATGCATGGCAAGTAGCACACCATATTCAAAGGTGGTGGTTCGGGTATTCCGGTAGGGCAAGTCTGGATGCACTTAATTTCACATCAATAAAATGGACCCAAATTTTTTCCACATACTAGCCTCACCATGCAAAGCATCCATGATAAATTTCATTGAGTTATGGCATTTTATGCATTTTCTTGAATTTTCCCGGTGAGAAAACCCCAAAACACTAGCCGAACGTGACGCAACGTGTGTTCGGTGTCCGAATTTCTTCAGATTTTGCATGAAGGCCTGCCATGAGCATGCCCACATGTTGGTAAAACTTGGTGTCATTTCATGCATGTCAAGAAGCACATCATGTTCAAAGGTGGGGTTCAGGTATGCCCGTAGGGCAAGGCTTTTCTTATTTGTAATTTTTGTCAATATCAATCAACATGAACATCTTTTTATATCCGAATTATTTCTCAAAATTTGTCAACAATTTTGTAATTTTAAATTGTGAATGAAAATTTTATAAACATGAACATTTTTTTCAAAATTGTTAATAGATTCCAAAATATGTAAACCACATACTTTTTTAAAAATTTATCAAAAATATGTAAACACAACATTTATTAAATTTATAAATAAAAATTGTAAAATGGGAACATTTTTCCAAAATTCCAGATTTTTTTTTATAATTTATAAAAAATTTGAAAACAATAACATTTTTTGGTTTTCCAAAAATATTTCAAATTTTAAAACAGGTTTTAAAATGAGTAATATACGAACATTTTTGTTCAATCGAACAACAAACGAACAACTTTTCTATTTAATAGATGTTCAAAAATTTAATTATATTGATGTAAGCATTTTTCTTTTTAAACGAAGAATTTTTTGACATATCTGTACATTATTTTTAAAATGTGAATATTTGTACTTTATGAAACAAAAATTTAAAACGCTAACATTTTTAAAATTTTAACAAAATTTTATAAGCGCCTTTTCTGAAAAAGGAAACAAAAAATAGAATAAATACAAATAGAAATAGTGATGAAATGATAGATTCAACAATGGGCCGGCCCAGCCACGCACTGAAGTAAAAGAAAACAAAAAAAGAAGTAAATGTTCACAAGCATTAGGATGTCCTAGTTGGTTAGTGTGGTCATCCTTAGACCAAGAGGTCTTGAATTTAAGTCATGTTACCTGCACTTTTTTTTCTTTTTTTTTCTTTTAAAGCGCAGGCCGCGTATGGACGAGGGTGAAAAGACCATCCTACCCTTTATTATGAAGGGGTATAGAGAGATCTTAGCCGTCAATGTGTTTAGAGGGGTCTACCGAAGCAGAAGTGTAACAAAAAAAATCTGAGAATAACAGAGGTTTGAGGCCGCTTAGAAAAAAGATGAAGACATTGGTAGGAAATGCAAAGTATAACAGGGGTTTCAGCGTTTCTGAACTGTAAAGCATATACGCATAACATATTAACATGTATGATCATGTACTAATTGACTACCCAGGTGTTGCTTGAGAAGCATACATGCAAAAATAATTGATAGTTTGACCGGGTAAGAAGCCACATTCCCTCACCCTTGACATCATAATATACATCATACCAGCCTATAGAAGTAAATACGAAATATCATCAGGGTGATATCTGATTTTTACTGAACTATCTGCCTATCCATCAGTTTTCTCAAAACAAAACAAAAAATCTGCGTATCCATCAGTATTGTTGTGCATGTGGTACTGAAGCTAACGTGGATTAGCTAGGATGAACCAGCCACCCCTGCAGTTGGTATTAAAAGGCTAATAGGGTATGCATTTTCATGGAACAGATATTGATTTTGTTCATGGATAGTAACTATAGCGCTGGTTTGTGTCAGATCTAAACAAATTCTATCTTTGGCGAGGTATACTTTGGATCTGGCTGCCTCACCCCCTTCTGGTTGCCTCACCCCCTTCCAAAGTATACCTCGCCTCTGGCTGCCTCACCCCCTTTCAAAGTATACCTCGCCTCCCAGTTCAAGTTTGATGGCTGGTGAATCTCGGGTATCCGGTGATCTGTAGTCCATGGAATTTTGAGGGGGCAGGTATAATAGTGCTGAAATTTAGAGAAAGTTGGCTCCGTTTCACATGAAGCTCAATCAAGAAGGAAATCATTTTGCAGCCCTTTTACCTGAGTTATCGTGGGGTTTGTCAAAACTAATAGTACAATTTGTACCGTACTTCATTTGGTGCCAATCTATCAACAGAGTTGGTTAATAGGAGCAAGTACCAGGCGTAAGAAGCCTCCATAGTAGAACAACAATATTCAGGAGCATGTACAAAAGCATCTTAAAGCAGTGGGTCTAAAAATACATTAATGTGCTTCTACAACATCAGATCTCATAAAGCAACCAGCTTGCACATACCAAAAGCAATTCGCTGGGCGGGGCTATAGATGCCGCATTAGTACCATTGTTCCTAAGATCATAAGTTTGGCCAAATATATAAGTGGGGCACATAGATAGAGGAAAAGGAAGCTAGCCCATCATCTGAGCGGTAAGAGTTCTTTGTCCAAGCTATCATAGTTGAAAGCACCCAACTATTCAACACTGCTGTTCATCATCTGAATAGCAAGGTCCTGACTTCGTTTGCTGCAGCATATCATCTGAGAGAATGAGACCAAGGTTGATTCATCAAGGTTAGTTGCAACATACTGCACGTGAAGACATGATTAAGCCGACACTCTGGCATATCTATACATTGAAGCTCATCCTTGGCGTCATAGCCAGCGTCACCACCCCAACCTTTTGTTAGGCTGTTGATGGCCTTGTCTTTTTTTGTTCAATCTAACGCCAAAGAGACTGATTTTCTTTTTGAGTGGACTGAATTTCTTCCTTAGCTGACTGTACCTTCGCATAGTTGTAATCCCATGGGATTCTATTGCAACTTAGCTCCATATATTGCATAGATTCATTTGCCAGAAATCCTACATTTGTTTTTGGCCCTTCTATTGGCAATATACTTATTTGATTACACATATATATGAAATAAAATTGAAATACTCAGGTTTGATATTATTCTCTTTTGTTTTTTATTGGGTTTAGGATGGCTTACCGCCCTTACATATTTAGCTAGAAACTTCAGTATAGTGGGTGTTTTCCATTTATTTATTACGACCAATTGTCATAGCCTGCTATGGTTGCTTTACCTTGTCTCAACTTTATTTTCCTATATTGTTTGCTTGTGATGGATTAATCTGTCAGAAAACCGATGTAATATCATGTAACAAAACTATATGAAAATCATGCCATATCTTTTCAAACTACCAAAGACACTACAGCAAATAAGTAGAAATCACTGGAGTACCATTGGTGGATCAAAATTTTAAATGGTTAATCTCTATTTGCTGGTTCAGCATAACCTAATAGTGAATGTGGGGCAATTGTTACGATAGATCACATCACGATAACAACCTAAAAGGCTAGAGCACGGGCGACGGACCATATCTGCTGCCAAATCCTAGTTCTTACTTTTAGCATCGATCAATCCTAGAAGCCAACATAACCCAAGAACCCACGTCGAATGCTAGAACATGTCCAACCGGATCAAGCTGTCTGCAAGTAAGAAGGGTACATTAGTTCTTAATTTGGTATGTTTTATGTACAGAAATAACATTAAAAGCAGCAAAGGTTTGTCAATGTATTCAAAGAACAATCCACCTGAAATATGGTAGGCATACTAATAAAATCCAGCCACATATTTGGGCACACTCCGGCACCACATACATAAAAAAAATTTATCCCAATCTGACCATAAGGATTATTCTATATACTCCCTCCGTCCCATAATGTAGGATGTTTTTTGACATTAGTGTAGTGTCAATAAAAAAAGTCTTACATTATGGGACGGAGGGAGTACAAATCAGCAATATTAATATTTTGTTGTCCCCTATAATAACTACCCGAAAAGTGACAAATAAGAACACACTTGGTAATATACACATAGTCTAATTTTTTTTCCAAAGATATTTCAGTTAGCTCAATTTAATTTCATACAGTATACATGAGTAAATACCACGATGATGCATACATTCTGATAATGACTTCCATCAAGAAGTAGAAGGTGATCTGAAATAATTATCTCCAGTGGCACTACCCTTTCTGGTACATCAGTCCAATGAAGCGCCTTTTGATTACTGGGACAGGAAGATAATTGCCTTGCAGTATCTGCAGCATACAATGCACAAGTTTCAGTATGCAGTACTTTCTACGAAGAGTGCACGGATAGAATATAAGCTATTTGTTTAAAATCTTTGCACGAAACTCAAGTTTTTTACATGTAATGTGCATATATGGAGCATATCATATATAGGAAGTGTAACACGTGTGCTAACCAACCTTGATATTACTTGGGATGCTGGTTGACAGGAAAATGAATTATAGTCTGAATTGTGCAGAAGCATAAATAGATTGAGAAATTTCAAGAGGTGTAAAAACAAGACTTATGGCATTCTCAGTTATTTCTTTTATGTGTTTGCCTGAATTTCTGTGTTACAATAGTAAGTTTAGTTCATTTACGATGTTTAGGCGTAGCAACCTGCTGTTCAATCTATTCAAGTTACATGTCATGCATGTTCGAGTCATAATTATATCTCAGGGACAATATATAGGTGATTATAAGGATTTTAAAATAGTTGGAACCAATGGAAGTGGAGCTAAATTGACGAATCTAATTCATAATCTGTGTTACTCTTAATTGTGAAGACATACTGTTTCTAAAATGATGGCACAATTCAGATTACGTCCTACCAATAAGAAGCCCTTGATAAGGAAATCTGGGCATGTTAATGATATCCAAGGAGCCGAATGTAGTCCAGTTACACCCAAAATAATCAAAGCAACACAGTTGACTGAATGTCTGCAACAATACAAACGTATTGCTAGGTTATCTGGAATTAATATTGTGTCCACCTTTATCTAATGGTCCTGCATAATATCATAAATAATCCGAATTTACCTCTAAAGCATGAAGTACTCCAAAAACAGTTTGGGCCTGCAAAATGTAGAAAACCACTATCAACTTAGTGTCACAATTTGTACAGCGGATAATGTTTTGTGGTGGCCTGCACCTTTGTGACAAGAACGAGGTACTGTTATTGTTGCCAAATGCTCTTCAGACAGGTGGTACAAAGTAAAAATATATATTATTGCAAGTTTTATTTTTCAGTTATGTACGCTGTTGTGTGAACACACGATGTTATTCTTATTCAGAAAAGCCAATGCTTAAGTACTAATTTGTATACGGCGGATCCACCTGTGTGAGTGTGATACAGAGCAATTTATAAGTCCAGGTCAGCAAAACGTCAGTATCAGTGACGCAATATCTGTACCATATCGTCTGGATACAATCTTAACTAAATTTTGTATGCGCTATACATTTTTTGCTCTGGTTCTCGGTAAAATAGGATTCCATCCTTTTTCATGCATTCACAAAAGTAGAACATATGTAGTCAAGGGGTAGATAGGCAGTGATTGAGCACAGCATTTAGTGGCTGCTCTTTAGAGTTCACATGCTATAAACTTGATATCTAGGCGTAATAGAATCAAACTGAGCCTTTTCTGCTCCAGTGTCTGAACAATTAATCATTTGATACCATTTTCAGGTAGGTGGTTAACAGATGGATAAAACTTAATCAGTCTCTAGGCCGGTACTTCCTGTACGCTGGGTGTAGTAGACAGCCCCAACATCCATTGAAAGACCCTAACATGAGATTAGCAATAGCGATAAAATAATCCCTCATAACCATGGCGTACATGTGATAAGAAAGCAAGGAATAGTCATCAATGAGCATTATGCACATGCATCAGGTTGAAAGGAAGGCAAACATGAAAAATTCCAATTCTGGTATTAGCCACAAATTCATTTGCAAACTGATATAACATCTAAACTGTAGGAAAGTATATACTGGTTCAGATCACAAGCACCAGGGTCTAAAGAGTTACAAATACACAGAATTTTTTAAAGGATCCTCATCCGGTCGCCATTGTCGCTCCTCGTCGCTGGCCATCGATCACCACGGTGATCGATGGCCAGCGACGAGGAGCGACAATGGCGACCGGATGAGGACGGGGGCACAGGCGGGGGAAGTGAACTGAGAGGCGAGGCACGGGGGGAGAGAAGAGCAGAAGAGGAGAGCACGCCCCCGGTCAGCAACAGTAACAGCAGGCGCTGTAACTCCTAGAGGAACCGAAAGAAAAACACAACGTGGCCGACGGATGGGACCAAGGGCAGGAAGGGGCCAGCTGCAGTGAGACATAGTTAAGCAATCCCTCGTAGCAGCACGCACAGGCCGAAGCACCTCTTTACCCAGCGAGCTGCCCACGTCAGCAAGCAGGAGCAGAAGCGCAGCGCACCCTCGAGACCGACAGATGGGCCCGCCGCGGCTGAAGTGGAGGGGCCGCCGCTGGGTGCAAACGAGAACGGTAAAAAAACGCCCTGGCAACCCACGATCGATCGCCGCTGCTTTTTTCCACCAGGACACAGGCACGCACACAGCGTGTGGCTGCGAGGCGGACCCGCGTGCAAGGCTGGCCCAGTCGTCATCAGCTCTGGCTCGATCATGCAGTGTACAGAAAAACGAACGCCCTAATATGTGTGGAGAAGTATTTTGAAAGGAATAGAGGTTCTGAAGGAGGGGCTGGTATGGAGAATTGGTGACGGCTAATGTAAGAATCTGGGAAGACCCTTGGATCCCAAAAGGTGTTACTCGGCGTCCAACATCATACCAAGGTCAGGGGATACATACCCGTGTGTCGGACCTTATTGATCCCATTACAAGCACATTGGGATCCTGCACTTGTGGAAACTTGCTTCCATCCGGATGATGTTCCGACTATTATGAGCATCCCCATTTGTGAGCAAACAGGAGACTTTTTAGCATGGCATTTTGACAGCAAGGGCCTCTTTTCTGTTAAGTCGGCATACAAAGTTCATGTTGCTATGTTAAAAAGAGAAGCAAATAGACAACAAGGACAATTTTCAGTTCCTGATGTGAGAGATGCAAATATGTTTGGTGCAATTTGGAGTACCAGATGCCCACCGAAAGTGCATCATTTTCTTTGGAGACTTGCCCACAATAGCCATCCCATGTACATGAACATCAGTAGGAAGGGAATCGAGCTTGATACCAGATGTGCCATGTGGACGGTACTTTGAAGATGGTGGACATCTTTTTCTGAAATGTAAACTTGTGAAACAACACTGGAGAGCTCTGCTGTTAGAGGAGATCAGACTGAAACTTGCAAATCTGAATTCAGCAAAGGAAGTTGTCCATGCGGTGCTGAAATTACCAGAGAAACAGAAACTGCTGTCTATTGCACTTTATGGTCCTGGTGGACGGAACGGAACCGAGGAAACCATGGGGAACGCAGATTGAGCACGGATGAATTTCAATTCGCTGTTAGGCGTCATGTGGACGAATGGACTGAATTTCTAGCAGCCAAGCAAAGAGTTCGACAGGAATCAGAGCAACAGTGGAAGCCACCTATATCGGACATGGTGAAAATTAATACTGACGGAGCTTTCCATGATAGGTCAGGTCATGGTGGGTGGGGTTTTATTTGTCGAAATTCAAACAATGAGATTCTGTTTGCAGCAGCTGGGTCGATTAGTGTGCTCTCCGATGCTCTCCATGCAGAGACGTTGGCTTTATTCAAAGCTGTAACATTTGCTGATGATTTTGGTGTTGGGAAGGTGATTTTTGAGACTGATAATTTGTGCCTTCGGCAAGCCGTGTCTTCTGATCAATATAATTATGCGCCTCTTGGGATGCTATTCAGGAAGATAAAGTGGAAGGTCATGACCAGGTTTATTCATGCTAGTGTGAATCATGTCCCCCGGGACTGTAACCAAGGTTTTGGCTACCGAGGGGCACTTTTTTCTCGTGGGTCATTGAGAAACTCGGTTACCACGGTTACCGCGAAATTCCGAGCAAATTTCGGACGAATTTTTTTGAATTTTTTTGAATCCGAACAAAATTCGTCAAAAATCCATTCAAAATTCATTCAAATTCAAAATTTCGGAATTTTTCGCTTGGGAAGTTGATTTCTCGTGGGGTACTGGGAAACGCGGTAACCGACCGGTAACCGGTTTTCTCGGGCGGTACCCAAAACCATGACTGTAACAAGCCGGCGCATGTGCTGGCTACTTTGGGTGCAGGGTTAGAAATAGATGAACAATGTGTGTGGTTTGATAACTACCCTGCTGATGTAACCCGTGTTGTAACCGGCGATTTAGCCGTGTTTTAAATGGAATACGAGTGTTCCATCTCAAAAAAAAAAAAAACGAATGCCTAGATTTTCACCACAGCGATGGAAGGTACACTGACAATCGACAGCAATGCAAATCGTGCGGGCCGAATGACTTTCAAACCGCGATGGCGCTCGTTATGCGGGTAGCGTAGCCGGATTTATATGTTCCATGAGGTATGCTTGTTCTGTTCTTTGTTTTCAAGCTCTTCCTTTGCTATCCATGCATTCCTACTATGAGCTCTAATGTTGTTCTGTTCATGTAGCGGAAACAATTCATTTGCACTGTCACTATCAGAAGGTTAGGCTCTGACCAGCGATGGTGGTTTCTCTCATGTGGCAAATTTCATAAGACAGCATATGTTTCTGGAGACAAATATCGTTGTTCAGACAAAAGTTGCCCTTCAATTAAGGCAAAGGCAGCATAAGAAATTTACTCGCTTCAGCTTGCGCTAATATCTTGTGTCTTTTGCTTCTTATTGACCCATTTGCTTTGTCGTGTTTCGGTACTGTATTTGCACTTTCTGCAAATGATGATACGGCTGAGGCTGAATTCATGTTCTTTGAAAAATCTGCAAGCGCAGCCGTTGGCAAGCCGCTCATTAACTTAATTCGATACAAGTACCCAGGGTTTTCAGAGATCCATGACATTTTCCAGATGGAAGGGGTAGCTCTTCCTATTGAAGTTAGTCGCCTTGTCACCCAAAAATATAGGCTTGTGGTGTCTATTTCCAACAGGAGCTTTACAGCTACAAGCAAACAGCTATCCTTCCAAGTTAGCAGAATTGATCATACTTTCAAACCTGAGCTTGGTCCATTGGGATTTGGTGGTGCCTCTCATGCTTCTGGATCATCGTATTCCGGTGATAGTTCGGTCGAGGGAATACCTGCTCTTACACCCATGGCGCTGATTCCATCATGCACACCTTCATTGAAGGATGTACATGGTTCATAGGCTTCTCCCTCGCTTGCCCAGTCACTTTTCGATGAGGTAAATATACTGTTACCGCTCCATATGCTTCCTCCTTTGCATTAGCTGATTGTAGTACGTGGTAAACAGATGAATACACCAATATCTGCAATCAAAGGAAAAGGACAGGCTCTTGTGATTAACCCACCTGGGTACTCCCATAAACCTTATGCATTGCCATGTCTTTATCTGTTCTGTCTAACTGCTATCAGTTGATACACTTTCATGTTTATGTGCAGCAAGTCCCCCTGCCCTAGGAACGCCCTTCGTAAGCTCTTTACTTTACCTTCCAAGAACAGGGGAAATGGATCAGCTGAGAATATGTGTCTAAGGCTTCTGTTGAAACCGGACAAAATGATCCAGCTGGGGATGTTGTTACCCCTACATCCAAAGAAGATGTTAGACTGTTAGTGTTCGCGACCTCAGCACCAGCGCCGAGATGAACGGCGTCCCGGAGCCGACGTTCACCAGGCAGACCTGCACCGAGTCGTCCGGGATCACGGCGATAGCCTCGGCGACCACCGCCGCGTCAACTTTGTACACGTTCACGTTCCGCCAGAAACTGACGCCGAGGTAGAGGTCTAACGCGAGGAGCTGGTTGAGCCCGTCGTAGTTGCCGTACCTGAACGTGGCGCGGACCAGCACGTACTTGGACCCCGGCGTCAGGGACGTCAGGGTGTAGCAGCTGCGGACCGTGCCAGGGAAGCTGCGGACGTCAGGGACGGCAGGGTGTACAACGAAGTCAGTGATGTGTTCTTCTACAAGAGCAAGCATCCAGAGCACGAGAGCGACATGATACTCCTAATCCCAGCTAGACCGTGAAGGTTGGATTAATATACTCTGAAATTTCATTCTTAAAATTTTAAAGGTTTTTGTTGTCCATCTGTTAAGGTTTTTTGATGCAGCCTTCCTTATCTCCCATGCATAACTAGCATATTCTTCGATGTGACCTCACTCTGAATCTTGGCAATGTAACAAACAAGACCTCACGGCAGTGGACTGTAGCTTCTGAAGAAAAATCCCATGCATAGTAAGAGAGTTTGCTTACTTACCCCTCTCTTCTTATCCGTTATATGATTGCATAATTTAAGATGCTGCCAATTGATGTATATGCTTCTCTCACATGGTCTGGACATGCTAGACAATATAGTGCTTCCGGACTATTTTAGAGTATCAAACAGATTCTTCCATGCCTGAAGATTAATTATGTCCACGTTTTGGGTACTTGTGAGGTGACTCGGAGATGTATTCTGAACCTGCAGATATAGCACACAAAGGGCCATATTTACTTACAACTTTAAAGATCACTTGCTTCATTTTGTGCACTTTATGATATTTCTAATCTGTTTCATATTGCATTAGTGACATAGGACCAACCAAGTTATTAGCTTAATTGTCATCAACCTGTCTATGGTAGGATATAAAACGATTTCAGCAATCTTACATGTACTTTAACAGCAAGAATGATAAACCGCCGTCTTGGGGTTGCATCGCCATGGCCAAAACTTCTTCGCAACTTAAGACATATCAGCTCTTAATCACCAAAATCGAGGGTCCATATGTACTACTTCACTTTTATTTTCTTGCCTTCTGAGGTCCGTTTAATTGGAAAGTAGGAATCAAGCCCAGTTCAGTTTCAGAAACAGAGTCTTGCAGTCAAGCCCACTTCAACAGAGTTCCCAAATTGGTTGTTTTGAAAAGAAATGCAGAGGTACCACTAGATGAACTCAACAATTTGTAAGGCAAAGAAATTACTCGTTTTTATGTCAACTAATAATTTTGCATCCTTCCTTTTTTTCCATGAGAAGGGGAGCCTTGGCGTAGTGGTAAAGTTGTTGCCTTGTCTTCCCCGGACCCTGCGCAAGCGGGAGCTACATGCACCGGGCTGCCCTTTTTTTCCTTTTGTTTCCATCAGAGGAGATAGGTGTGAAGGTTCAGTCTGAGGCTTCGCTATTGTGGCACTCAAGTGTGTTCTTTATCAAGCATGTTAAAAGGCTTGCAGATGGGCCGACTAAATGAGATTATATTTGTAACGGGATGTTCAGATATAGGAGGAAACAAAATGGTTTCTTTTTGGTATTTATTCTTAATATCGATATATCAAAGTTTGTATTGCTCATTTCAAACACCATCCGCAATTACCTGGATCCAATGATTGTTTGCACTGTTCTTTTTTAGTATTCCTCTTCATATGACAGCAAATTATGGGATACTATCAGCAATTTAGATCCATTTCTGTTATAAAAGTCGTGCTGCTGGCTCCTCCAAGCGTGTCATCGACTTCGCCGACATATTGCTCTCCCCTCAAGGTAAGAGATTTCTGCTCACCTGCACCGTATGCTCACACGGTGAAGTGATTTGGTTGGGGAAAGTTTTCTAGGTTTTGACTGATTCTCATGGACACTCGCTTAGTTTGGTTGAATTTGTTAAATACACCCCCTTACAAGATTTGGTTTGATTTCCTCGATTCGGTCAAGTCGTACTTTCCACATCGATTTTTTTTCTCACACTATAAGAGAAATTGTACAGCCATGGTGTTAGTTCGCTGTAGCTTCAAACGAAAACAAGTGAGAATTACTTTCTCAATAGTCACTAGCATACATATAATCTCTGTTGGGCCTTTTATTCCTAAATTATCAATTTCAAAAGTTGATTTTATATTGCCTGCAGAGGTTCAATACAGCTTGCAGCTGACAAGCTCCATAAGGCTTACACTACTTGATGTTCATGTTAAGCCACAATACTGTTATAACTAAACTGAAAACTGTGAACTGACCGAAGAACACATGATCCAAATGTCAAATTGACAATCTTACTTGAATGTATAGAAGCAGGAAGACCATTCATTGCTAGCCGTCTACCCACTGTTGTGAAAAGAAAAAGGCAATACTGTCATACATGGTTCTGTCATCACTAGTAGAAAAAGGGCCTAATGTGAAGCACATTAGTCCCGGTTTGTGACTGAACCGGCACTAATGTGACCATTAGTGCCGGTTCCAACGGCTAGGCGGGCGGCGCCCATTAGTACCGGTTGGTGGCGAACCTTTAGTCCCGGTTCATGCCACGAACCGGCACTAAAGAGGTGGTGGCAGGCTGTTGTCAGGCTGGGGCCCCACCAGCACCTTTAGTACCGGTTCATGCCACGAACCGGGACTAGAGATGAACCTTTAGTCCCGGTTCGTATAACCAACCGGTACTAAAGGTCATCCTATATAAACCCCTTCGTCGAGCCCGAGCGCTCTGTTCTTCCCCTTTCCCCTCTTCTCTGTTTTCTTCCTCTTCCTCTCGAGCTCACACTCCATTTTTGCCAAAATTTGTGAAGATTTGAAGGCACCCCATCCATCTAAGTGATCACAAAAGGTTAGCAACTTTGTCCTTTCATCTCTCATTGCTAGATTAGCTCTTGCAATGCTCTATAAGTATAGTGATTTGTGTGTTTTATTTTGGGAGAAATTATATGTGGTAGTATTTGATTTACATGCAATTTGAGGTCAAAATAACTCTTAGTTTGCATATGTAGGTGTGGTTTACTTAGTGTCTTCCTGTCTCCGTCCTAACCACCGTCGATCGCCCGCACTGTCCCGTCGCCGGCACCACCTTGTGGTGAGCCTCTTGTTCTTATCTTTTTTATATAAAAAAAATCATGTTTGTGTGATTTAGATATATAGTTACTCGTATAATTATCTTACCCGTACGTTGTTTGTTATACTTAGTGCCATGGTTTTGATATCCGTCCCCGTCGGCCCTCGTCCGGGTTATGATTCGGATGTGGTATATTCTCTTTTATAACTATTTGTTGCATTTCGTGTTTATGACAAATTATGCCCATCAAGTTGACATAGATATTTTTATCTAGGAGGTATGTGAACCAGAAATTCCAACCGACCCTATTATCGAGAGGTTAAATTTAGTTGAAAGAGAAAACGAGTATTTGAAAGAAAAATTGAAAAGATTTAAGGGGGAGAAGATGGAATTGGAGTTGCATGTTGCCGATGTCGTCGATGATCACAAGATCAAGATGGAGAAAATGCGCTTGAAGATTAGAAAGATTAGAAAATATGCCATTGATAGTGAGGCTTGGTATCATTATGCTGTTGGATCAATTGTTACCTTAGTTGCGATCTTGATCGCATTTGTTGTTGCATTTAAATGCTTTAGCTAGAGAGTTATTTGTATGTTTGTTTTATGAGAATAAGTGTTGTATGAACTTGTATTAATTTGGTCTATTCGGTGTTGTGTAATGAAGATGAGCCGGCAATGGATGTACGATGACCGATGCTCTCCCCAGTTCGTTAATGGCGTGCATACTTTTCTGCTTGCGGCTGAGGCAAACAAGCGGGCGGATGGTTTTATGCCTTGTCCATGTGCCGGCTGTAAGAATGATCATAATTACTCTAAGTCAAGAACCATTCACGTCCACCTGTTTGAGTCCGGTTTCATGCCCCACTATAATGTTTGGACCAAGCACGGAGAAAGAGGGGTTATGATGGAAGACAATGAAGAAGAAGAGGACGACGATAACTATCCTGGCCATGGGTTCCCTAAATACGATGGTACAACAATGGGGGAAGAAGCTGAGCCAGCAATGCGGGAAGAAGCTGAAGAAGAGGCATCAGATGAGCCCGCTGATGATCTTGGTCGGGCCATTGCCGATGCAAAGAGAAACTGCGGAAGTGAAAAGGAGAGGCTGAAGTTGCAGTGCATGTTAGAGGATCACAAGAAATCGTTGTGCCCAAATTGCGAAGCTGACAAGAAAAAGCTGGGCACCACACTGGAATTGCTGCAATGGAAGGCAGAGAATGGTGTATCTGACAAGGGATTTGGAAAGTTGCTGATAATGTTAAAGAAGATGCTTCCAAAGGACAATGAATTGCCCGAGAGTACGTACGAAGCAAAGAAGGATGTCTGCCCTCTAGGGTTAGAGGTGCAGAAGATACATGCATGCCCTAATGACTGCATCCTCTACCGCGGTGAGTACGAGGATTTGAACGCGTGCCCGGTATGCGGTGCATTGCGCTATAAGATCAGCCGCGATGACCCTGGTGATGTCGAGGGCGAGCGCCCCAGGAAGAAGATTCCTGCCAAGGTGATGTGGTATGCTCCTATAATACCACGGTTGAAACGTTTGTTCCAAAACAAAGAGCATGCCAAGGCGATGCGATGTCACAGAGAAGACCGTAAGAAAGACGGGAAGTTGAGAGTACCCGCTGACGGGTCGCAGTGGAGAAAAATTGAGAGAAAGTACTGGGAGGACTTTGCAGGTGACGCAAGGAACGTATGGTTTGGTCTAAGCGCAGATGGCATTAATCTTTTTGGGGAGCAGAGCAGCAACCATAGCACCTGGCCTGTGACTCTATGTATGTATAACCTTCCTCCTTGGGTGTGCATGAAGCGGAAGTTCATTATGATGCCAGTGCTCATCCAAGGCCCTAAGCAACCCAGCAACGACATTGATGTCTACCTAAGGCCATTAGTTGAAGAACTCTTATAGCTGTGGAATGGAAAGGGTGTACGTGCGTGGGATGAGCACAAACAGGAAGAATTTGACCTACATGCGTTGCTATTCGTGACCCTCAATGATTGGCCTGCTCTCAGTAACCTTTCAGGACAGACAAATAAAGGATACCACACATGCACGCACTGTTTGGATGATACCGACAGTATATATTTGGATAATTGTAGGAAGAATGTGTACCTGAGACATCGTCGATTTCTTCCGAGCAGGCATCCCGTAAGAAAGAAAGGCAAGCATTTCAAAGGTGATGCAGATCACCGGACGAAGCCTCGCCACCGTACTGGTGATGATGTACATGATATGGTGAAGGATTTGAAGGTAATCTTTGGAAAGGGTCCTAGCGGACAATCTGTTCCGAATGACGCTGACGGACGCGCACCCATGTGGAAGAAGAAATCTATATTTTGGGACCTGCCCTATTGGAAAGACCTAGAGGTCCGCTCTGCAATCGACGTTATGCACGTGACGAAGAATCTTTGCGTGACCCTGCTTGGCTTCTTGGGCGTGTATGGGAAGACAAAAGATACACCGGAGGCACGGGAGGACCAGCAACGTATGCACGGAAAAGACGGCATACATCAAGGTCATGCCAGCTACGCTCTTACCAAAGAAGAGAAGGAAATCTTCTTTGAATGCCTGCTCAGTATGAAGGTACCGTCTGGCTTCTCGTCGAATATAAAGGGAATAATAAATATGGCAGAGAAAAAGTTCCAGAACCTAAAGTCTCATGACTGCCACGTGATTATGACGCAACTGCTTCCGGTTGCATTGAGGGGGCTTCTACTGGAAAACGTTCGATTAGCCATTGTGAAGCTATGTGCATTCCTCAATGCAATCTCTCAGAAGGTAATCGATTCAGAAATCATACCAAGGTTAGAGAATGATTTGGTGCAATGTCTTGTCCGTTTTGAGTTGGTGTTCCTACCATCCTTCTTCAACATCATGATGCACGTCCTAATTCACCTATGCGAAGAGATTAACGTTCTGGGTCCTGTATTTCTACACAATATGTTCCCCTTTGAGAGGTTCATGGGAGTCTTAAAGAAATATGTTCATAACCGCGCTAGGCCAGAAGGAAGCATCTCCAAGGGCCATGAAAATGAGGAGGTTATTGAGTTTTGTATTGACTTTATTCCTGACCTTAAGCCGATTGGTGTTCCTGAATTGCGGCATAAGGGCAGACTGGGTGGAAATGGCACGCTAGGACCGAAACAAATAATATGTATGGACGGGCATTCTCTCACTCAAGCACACTACACAGTTCTACAAAATTCCGCCTTGGTGGCTCCGTATATGGAGGAACACAAGAATTTTCTACGTTCCAAACACCCGGAGCAGTCTGACAACTGGATTACACGTGAACAAACGGGGACTTTCGCCGGTTGGTTGCAGACACGTGCCATGCATGACGCCGTTGTTGAAGATGACCTGTACTTGCTGTCCCAGTTACCATCTTCGAATATAATGACTTTCAAAGGGTACGAGATAAATACGAATACATTTTACACGATCGCCCAAGATAAGAAGAGCACCAACCAAAACAGTGGTGTCCGCTTTGATGCAGCAACCAAGAGGGGAAAGGACACATATTATGGTTACATAGAGGACATATGGGAACTTGACTATGGACGTGGTTTGAAGGTCCCTTTGTTTCGGTGCAAATGGGTCAATATGACACGAGGCGGGGTAACGGAAGACCCGCAGTACGGAATGACAACAGTGGATCTCAAAAATCTTGCGTATGCAGACGAACCATTCGTCTTAGCCAATGATGTGGCGCAGGTTTTCTATGTGAAGGACATGTCTACCAGGCAGAGAAAAAGAAAAGATAAGGAAGCGAATACATCATACGATGAGCCAAAGCGCCACATAGTTCTTTCAGGGAAAAGAAACATCGTGGGAGTGGATGACAAGACAGACATGTCAGAAGATTATGAAAAATTTGATGAAATTGCTCCCTTCACAGTGAATATTGACCCGAGCATCCAGTTAAATGATGAAGATTGTCCATGGTTACGGCGCAAAAGGACACACGCGAAGAAAAAGTTTCACACCCAAAGATCCCACTCTGGGATGTGACCGGCTTCACTGTCATCACTTTCTTCTCTAGTGAGTTTCCGGACTTATATATCTGGAAAGTCCCACTTTGGACAAACCATAGGGAATCTTTGTAATAGTCAGGGTGCTTATGTGTTTTGGCATTTGAAACGTGTACTTTTGTGCTTCGGACAAACGTGTACCTTTCTGACTTCATTTGCTATTTTTCAGCTCATTTACTGATTTTTTAGCTAAATGACCCTGAAATTGAAAAGCACTACAAATGAACTCTGAAAAGGTTGAAAGTTGGCATGGTATCATCATTTCACCCACATAGCATGTGCAAAAAAGTAGAGAGGGTTACGGCAAAAACTGGATGTACTTCATGTACAAAATGGACAATCTCTTTCAAAGTATCAGGGTTTCGAACGAAAACTCATCTGTTACAAAGGCATTTCATTTTTTAAAACTTATTACAACTCCAGACTTTTTGTGCGTTCAGTATGCACCATTCAAAGCCATGTCATCAACTTTCAACCCTTTCTGACATCATTTGCTATTTTTCATGCATTTACTGATTTTTTTGAGCTAAATGACCCTGAAATTGAAAAGCACTACAAATGAACTCTGAAAAGGTTGAAAGTTGGCATGGTATCATCATTTCACCCACATAGCATGTGCAAAAAAGTAGAGAGGGTTACGGCAAAAACTGGATGCACTTCGTGTACAAAATGGACAATCTCTTTCGAAGTATCAGTGTTTCGGACGAAAACTCATCTGTTACAAAGGCAATTCATTTTTTTAAATAAGCTAAGTATTACCAAATGAATATGATGATAAAACATACTAATATTAACATAGAAAAAGAATCACTGAAAAATCTAATTTTAAAGTAAAGTTATTCACAAACTAGTGATTCACATAAATTTCAAATAATTCAAATTTAAACTATTCAAATTTGAAAACTACTGGCACTAACAGAAAATTTGTAATTTTTTGTACTTAGAGCAAAAATATTCACAAAGAAACTCTAAATACAGCAAAAATCAACTCAGAAATAAATAAAAGAAAATAAATAAAGCAGAAAAGAAAAAAAGAAAAAAAACTAAATAGAAAAAAGCCCGCCTACTGGGCCACAGCGGCCTGCATACGACTAGAAACCCAACCTGTAGTTGGGCCAGGATGCAGGCCCGTTAGCCTAGTAGGCCCAACAGGGCATGCAAGCAGAGGTAGGCCCAGAAGGCCTACAATAGAGAGGAGCTCGAGACAGCAGCCGCGGCGGGGCTTATAAGCTGGTGCGGGCGCCCCTCGGCTAGCGAGGTGGGACTAAACTTGCCTGCACCGCACCTGCGCCAGCGCACCCCTTTAGTACTGGGTCGTGGCTCCAACCGGTACTAAAGGGGGGGGGGGGTCTTTAGTACCGGTTGCAGCCACGACCCGGTACTAAAGGTGGTCGCTTCCCGCTGCTTGGCCTGGTCAAATTTGACCTTTTGTACCGGTTGGTGGCTCCAACCGGTACTAAAGGTCCGTTCTATATATACAACACTTACGAAAATTTCACTTTCTTCTTCTTTGTTCGTCCTATATATCGACAGCACCGCCGCCCCCCGTCCCCGTCGCCGCCCCGTCCCGTCACCGTTGCGCCGTCCCCGTCGACTCGCGCACCGCCCCCGTCGCTGGCCCGTCCCCGTCGACTCGCGCGCCGCCCCCGTCGCCGGCCCGTCCCCGTCGCCGTCCCCGTCGACTCGCCGACCCCGTCGCCGCACCGGCCCGTCGCCGCCCCCGTCGCCTCGCCGCCCCAGCCCGTCGCCCCGCTGTGAGACCCCCGCCATGGCCGGCCGCACACACACACATGTACATGTACACACACACACACACTTAGATGTTATATTTTTAGTTTTTAGTTTTTTCTGTTTTTTAGTTTTTTATACAAAGATTTTAGATGAATTAATTAATTAATTAGATTAATGTCTAATGTCAAAGGTTTTAGATGAATTAATTAATTAGATTAATGTCAAATGTTAGTTGAATTAGCTAGATATATTAATGTTAGATGAATTAGTTATTTATACTTTTAGTTAGATGAATTAGATATATTAATTAATGTTGATGAATTAGTTTTTTTATACTTGTCAAATGTTAGATGAATTAGCTAGATAATATATTAATGTTAGATTAATTAGCTGAGCTAGATATCATATGTCAAAGTTTGAATTTTGACATATGCAACGGTATTTGATCGTCGACATATATGTCAAAGTTTGCATATAGAATTTGTATATAAGAAATCACAATCCGATCATTTAAAAAATGTTACATTTGCATATAGTATTTGTTCTCGACGTGAACGATGCCCAGCCCGCATCCTCGCCGTCGACCCGTTCGCGACGACGTCCTGCTTCAGAGGAGCCATGTCCGGGACTGGGCTCCGCCGGGCTGGCACTGGGAGGTGCTACCTTCAGGCGCGCCGCTTGGTGAGGAACCCGGCCCCGGGTCCCGTCGTCGACCCGGAGCTCCTTTGGTGGCGTTCGCGTGGGCCACTTTCGGTGCGGAGGGAGCCGGCCCCGCTGGAGGTGGTACGTCGCCGTATCAGGGGAGAGGACGAGCACGTCCGTCGCTACATGGTGCTATGGACGTCAGGTTCTCCAATACCTGGCAGGTTCTTCGGGGATCTCACCCGAGCTATGATCCTGTGATGGTTCCTTCTCTTTGGGTGTCCACCGCCCGCGCCTCAGGAACCGCGAGTGAACTAGATTATTCGATAGTATTCGATCTATATTAGCTAGCTAGTGATGTATTCGATAATATTCGAGACGATGTATTCGATGATGCATATTATCTACTATGATTCAGTTTTATCTTTCGAGATGCATATATATTATCTACTATTATTCGAGATGCATATCAATTATCTACTATTATTTGAGATGCGTACTAAATTGTTTTATATTTCTTCTGGATTAGTTAAATAAAAGCTATGGCGGACAATACCGGCAGAGAAGGAGAAGAGGCCCTGTTTGAGATCATACGCTCCCCTCGCCGGCCAGATGATCAGAATGAAGAAGATGACGGCTCCCAATATCTGAATAATACCGGGGAGGGTGATATGATATTCGATTAAGACGACCGAATTGATGAAGTCCAGAACTATGATGATGATCTTGAAATAGCAAATACCAGCGAGGTATATTTATAGAAGCAGGCATCTGGTGATCATCATGTGTTTTAAATGATTTTGTATATATATATATATATATATATATATATATATATATATATTAACGAATCGATCTTTCTTCTTTCAGCCCTCCGGATCGAGCAAATCATCTGCAGGCAGCAGGACAGTGCGAGGCCCGGCCAAAAAGTTGAAGGAGGGCGTAAAGTACAACATCGATGCCATCAAACCTAATGGCGAACCAAGCGAGCCTAAGAAGAACGCGGGCAGGTTCGTTCGTCAGTGCGGAGTTCTTGTGAAGGACCAAATCCCGATCTCCATTCAAGAATGGAAAAAACCAGCACAGGAACGTCCAGATCTTACTTTTGTCGACCAAAGAGTAAAAAATCTGCTTTGGGAATCTCTCATGTCACATTTCACCCTACCGGATCATTTCACAGATGCAGCTGTGGAGAAAGTCAAGAACGCTTCTCTTAGGAAGATGGCGGTAGCATACAACAACCACAAGAAAAGTATATGGGCCAAGTACGTCGAAGGAGGAAAGAAGACTCCAGAATTCAAGGGAACACTGGAGAAGCAAAGAGATCACTGCCCCCCTTTCGTGAAATTCAAGGAATCAAAATTAGCTCAGGAACGGTCGAGAATAAATAAGATCAATGCCGCGAAAAAGGAGCATTACCATAAGCTGGGGCCAGGTGGCTACGCGGTGGCCCGACCTAAGTGGGATAAGGCTGAGCAACAGATGATGGATGCAGGGGTCATTCTAGTTACATTGAGCTGGCCGGAAAGGTGCAGGACTTGGTTCTATGCGCATGGGGGGGGGGGGGGCGTTGGACCTGAAGACAGGCCAGGTTTTGAAGAAGGCAAGTCTTAAAGGAGCCGACGACAAGTTACTTGTTGCAATAGAAGAGGCTCGAACAGGGGTGTTCACGCCCAACAGAGAGAACGACGAGCTTACGTGCGCCCTGGGAAATCCTGAACACCCGGGAAGAACACGAGGCGTCGGTGTTGTTCCGTGGTTTGAGGGGTTTGCGGACTGGAACGCCGACTACAGAAGCCGTGCGAGAAAGAACATGCAGGAGGAGAAGAAGAGGAAGCTGGAGGAGGAGCAAAGGAAGCAGGAAACAGAACGCCTTCAAGCCCTAGAATCAAGGCACGCGGAGTTGGCACTTGCTTTCCAATGGCAGCAGCAGCAGATCGACTCACTCAGCCAGGAAAGGGGGTCTCTACAGCTGCAGCAGCTAGCGGATCCAGCATTGGATAGCACCGTCCCATCCATGACGAGAAGCAGCGCGGGTTCCGCCCCGGACGATGAGGCACTGCTGGGTAGATACCCTGTGGATGACATCATGGATAACACTAATTGTGAGCTACACTTTAAAATGAAGAACATATCTATGAAGGTGGTGGACGTAAGGATGGCAATGGGTAGGGTATGGGCAGGGTAGAGCAATACCATACCCATACCCGTATAGTCAGTGGGTACAAAATTCTACCCATACCCATACCCATGGGTATGAAACTTTACCCTTACCCATACCCGACGGATACCCGTACCCATTGGGTACCCATCGGGTAGAATAAATAGTACACGAGTTGTTCACATCTTTACACTCATTGATAGCACATTTGACAAAAAAACAATTATCTTAACTCAATAACAGGTAGATGAGTACAACATACTCATAAGTCAATAGGAGTAGACAAGTCACATGACAAATTAATGATTAATTGATGAAAACTTAACATTAGTTCACAAGCGGGCAGGGTATGGGTATACCCGCGGGTACAAGGTTATACCCGTACCCTACCCATGACTTAACGGGTAGGGTATGGGTACTACCCATGGGTATAAAAGTGTGCCCATACCCTACCCATGCGGGTACGGTACCCGCGGGTACCCGTACCCGTGGGTAAAATTGCCATCCTTAGGCGGACGACGTTGCTTATACAAATCCCCCTGGAGCAACCTTCCATTGCAATTCGATTCCAGCTGGCTATGCTCGTGTCACGGTTGATGAAGTGGTGGCACAATATTCGGGGCTACAGCTTGACATTCCTGGAGGTGACAACGAGCGCACATTGGGAGAGGCCATACATCGTATCATTCTATGGAGAAAGGATTGCATTGTCTTTCCAAGGCCACCGACACCGCGTCAGCCGGCTCCTCCTCCAAGTCCGCCACCGCGTCAGCAGACTTCCGCTTCTCCAAGTTAGCCAACGCCTCAGCAGAGCCCTGCTCCTCCAAGTCCGGCACCGCGTCAGCCCACTCCTCCTCCAAGTCCAGCACCGCGTCAGCCCAGTCCTCCTCCTCCAAGTCAGGCACCGCGTCAGCCGTCTCCGCAGCCTCAGCGGGCTTTGCCGCCTAAGCAACAGCGGAAGAGAGCCGCCGCAGCTACGGCGGCTAGTGGTACAAGTACAGGAGGCAAGAGATTCCAATTTGGTCCAAGCCTCACGCCTCTTCCGAAGAGGCCTTACGACAAGACTGTGGAGGAAAACGAAGCAGAAGTGCAAGCCGGATTGAGGGCCCATTTTGGACCGAAACCGCCACCGCCGCCAAAGGAGAAAGTGCCTGAGCATGTCATTGACCACTTTATTCGTATGGCTGAACCACCAGCTCCCAAGCCCGTTGACTCAAACTATGAGCACCAAATCAGGAAGGCATATCAAGCACAAAAAAAGGAGTCGAGCTCGAGCTCCAGCCAAGCAGCTGCCAAAAAAAGCGGGAAAACTGTTCCCCAGCTAGGAGAACAGGCGGTGCAATCGATCCCCCCGCTCATTGTACCAACACATGTGAGTACCGGCGCCGATCAGCTGGTAATAACCGACGATCATAGAAGGCAGGATGAAGAGATCGGATGCACTATAGAACAACTCCTAGGCATCGAGCCCATGGAAAAGTTTACAGAGCAGCAACTAAAATGGAAATATGCCCGCGGCGAACCTCTGGTCAAGCCTAAGGAGGTCAAGAAGCTCTCAACGAGAATGTATGAATTGCATGAATGGTACATGAAAATTGCCAAGACTACCAATCGAGAGTCCCTCATGGTGAGAGTCAAGCCAGAGCATTACTACCATGAGAATGCTCTGTATGTTGAGTTTACAGAACTGTTTCAGTTATTCAATCAAGATGCACTCGACAAATCTATCGTCAGTTGCTATTGTCTGTAAGTGATTTCTTTCTGTAATTTAAGTCTCAAGCTAGCTGTAGTGCTCGTTGATCATTATCTGTAATTATCCTTACTATATTCTTTTCTGTGGTATTATGCAGGATGAAGATCTATGAAATGAAAATAGCTGGACGCTATGGCATTGAGTTCATTGACCCAAATACCATTAATCAAGAGACATGGACACTAGAATGGTATCGAGAAGAAGTAGAGAAAAACATGCTAGAGTTCTTGAAGCAACTCAACAGCAATCGAGATATACTACTTCCTTACAACTTCGGGTGAGTCACACTGTCTTGTACTATAAATTCTGTTTTTGCTTACTAGCTAGATGTTAATAAGTGTATAGGGTTTAGGGTAGTTGATGAGTGTTATGCACATGCCCGCTTAATTTATACATGCAAACGTGTGCGCATGCAGTTTTCACTGGATCTTGTTAGTCATTCAAGTTGAAGAAGGAAAAGTTAAAATACTGGACTCACTACTTAAACCAGTTACTGACTACGAAATCATGAAGGGGATAGTCAACAGGTAATTTCAATCATTATTGAACTATATGTCGGCCTCTTTAGTTCGTCATTTCCTGATATCAACTAATTAATAACTCCTTTATTCATTTTCTTTACCGGCGGGCAGGGCTTGGCAAAAGTTCATCAAAGAGGTTCCAGGCGAATGGAAACAAAAGCTGTATTGGTATCGACCCAAGGTAATTAATTAAGTAGTACTAGCTAGCTACCATCTCTTTAATTCTAGTTTCAATACCATTAATTATCATGCTTGATTAATTATTATCTGATTGAATTCTATTCTTGTAAAGGACATGATGCAGGCGCCGGGAACTGATTTATGTGCATACTACGTTTGCGAGAACATTCGCATGATGGCGTCCGAAAGAAGCACATCTTCTAGACAGCTATGGGTACGTTTGCCAGAACACTATTCATAATTTTTACATCATTATCGATATCTAATCACACAACTAATACATGCATATTGATCTCCTTCTTAAAAGTTCAATGAGGTGCGGGATAAGCTCCTACCAACGGATCGCGTACGAGCAATTCAAGAGGAAATAGCGGGATTTTTGCTCGACCAGGTCATAGATCCCAAAGAAGAATACCATTACCCGCTACCGTAGTAATGCCTCCATGTAGGAGAAATTATATATACATGTGTATGTGTGAATGGTGGTGCGAGACATTCGATGATATATATATATATATATATATATGATCGGTTCTACGAGAAATTCTATTTATATATATGCAAATGAAAAATAATTAAATGGAAAACACAAAATTAAAGGAAAAAAAATCATAAACCCAAAACCCCCTAAACCTTTTAGTAGGTCTCCCAGCCCCCGGCGCTGGCTCGTGCCACGTGGTGGCCCTTTAGTGGCGGTTCGTGTTGAACCGGTACTAAAGGGGGGGGGACCTTTTGTCCCCACCCTTTTGTGCCGGTTGCAGAACCGGCACTATAGGGCCTTACGAACCGGTGCTATAGCCCTGTTCTGCACTAGTGCATAGAGGTGTCTTAATGTCATACCAGTCCTGGCATGGTATGATTTCCTCGATTCGGTCAAGTCGTACTTTCCACATTTTTTTATCACAGTATACGAGAAATTATACAGCCATGCTGTTAGTTCGCTGTAGCTTCTAACGAAACAAGTGAGAATTACTTTCTCAATAGTCACTAGGATACAAATAATCTCTATTGGGCCCTTTATTTCTAAATTATCAATTTCAAAAGTTGATTTTGTATTGCATGCAGAGGTTCAATATAGTTTAATTGGTGCAACAAACCCAACTTGCAAGTGCCATGCCTTGAACCTGGGTGGGTGTGAAGGCATCGGCCCCTTTCCACCACTAGGCTATGCCTTAGTCTGCGTCCTGACATGGTTCTGGTATAAATGGATATAATGAGGTGTCTCAGTTAGCAGTCCTACAAGGTGCTCAGTAGAATGCCTCATGATTTGTACTTTTCTTTGCCCTAGGGAAAATGTATGAGGGAACATCACTTTTACAACACCCATCATGATGAAACTATTCTCCTCCTTTCTTCTGTTGAAGTCCATCACTTTTACAACACCCATCATGACAAGCATCGGAGGTCAAAATTTTCATTTTTGCCATTGTTTACATTACTTCCTAATTAAATCTGCTAAAAGGATGTAAAATGAAGCTCTCGACGGACAATGTGATAGTGGCCTATGAATGCCTTCATACGATGAAGATGCGAAAGAAGGGAAAATTTAGTATGTGCGTTGTCAAACTTGATATGCACAAAGCCTATGATCGGGTTGAATGGAGCTTTTGACAACCTATCCTTGGAAAACTGGGGTTTGATGATAGATGTATTCAGCTTATTATGGCATGTGTGACATCTGTTGAGTACAAAGTTAGATTCAATTATAATGAGACGTTTAAGGCAAGGGGGTCCCTTGTCCCCATACCTATTCCCTCTTTGTGCGGAAGGTCTATCTGCCCTTATTGCCCATGAGGAAACAACACGGAATCTGGTCGGTGTACATGAGTGTCAAAATTCCCCAAAAATTTCACAGTTATTGTGCTGACAATTCTCTAATTTTGATGAGAGCAGATGTGACAAATGCTAATACTTTGAGAACAATACTAGATGAGTATTCAGCTGCATCAGGCCAATGGCGAGTGAAGCCAAATGTTCAATATTCTTTAGTCCAAATACCGATGTTGAGGTGAAGGCAAAGATGTGCCAGGTTTCGAATATTATGACTGAATCCCTCTCAGATAAATACTTGGGGCTCCCGCCGATGATTGGGGTGGCCGGATGGATTGTTTTAAGCATCTCAATGAGAGAATTCAGATTTTGTTCAATGGTTGGAAGGAAAGAACCCTATCTTATGGAGGTAAATAAGCCTTGCTAAAAGCGGTGGCCCAAGCCATCCCACCATATGCGATGAGTGTTTTCAAATTCCTGAAAAAAGTTTGTAAGGGGATCACTGATGCAATGTCTCAATATTGGCGGAATGATGATGAAAACCAATGCAGGATGCACTGGTTTGCTTGGTGGAAGATGCGTATCCCCAAAGATAGAGGTGGGATGGCTTCCGTGATATTCACAGTTGAAGGAAATATGCCCTAGAGGCAATAATAAAGTTGTTATTTTATATTTCCTTATTTCATGATAAATGTTTATTATTCATGCTAGAATTGTATTAACCGGAAACTTGATACATGTGTGAATACATAGACAAAACACCGTGTCCCTAGTATGCCTCTACTTGACTAGCTCGTTAATCAAAGATGGTTAAGTGTCCTAGCCATGGACATGTGTTGTCATTTGATGAACGGGATCACATCATTAGGAGAATGATGTGATGGACAAGACCCATCCGTTAGCTTAGCATAATGATCGTTTAGTTTTATTGCTACTTCTTTCTTCATGTCAAATACATATTCCTCTGACTATGAGATTATGCAACTCCCGGATACCGGAGGAATGCCTTGTGTGCTATCAAACGTCACAACGTAACTGGGTGATTATAAAGATGCTCTACAGGTATCTCCGAAGGTGTTTGTTGGGTTGGCATAGATCGAGATTAGGATTTGTCACTCCGAGTATCGGAGAGGTATCTCTGGGCCCTCTTGGTAATGCACATCATAAGAAGCCTTGCAAGCAATGTGACTAATGAGTTAGTTGCGGGATGATGTATTACGGAACGAGTAAAGAGACTTGCCGGTAATGAGATTGAACTAGGTATGAAGATACCGATGATCGAATCTCAGGCAAGTAACATACCAATGACAAAGGGAATAGCGTATGTTGTCATAACGGTTTGACCGATAAAGATCTTTGTAGAATATGTGGGAACCAATATGAGCATCTAGGTTCCGCTATTGGTTATTGACCGGAGAGGTGTCTCGGTCATGTCTACATAGTTCTCGAACCCGTAGGGTCCGCACGCTTAACGTTCGATGACGATTTGTATTATATGAGTTATGTGATTTGATGACCGAATGTTGTTCGGAGTCCCGGATGAGATCACGGACATGACGAGGAGTCTCGAAATGGTCGAGAGGTAAAGATTGATATATTGGAAGGTGGTATTCGGACACCGGAAGTGTTCCGGAATGAATCGGGTAAATACCGGAGTGCCGGAGCGGTTACCGGAACCCCCCGGGGGAAGATATGGGCCACTTGGGCCATAGGAGGGAGGCAAGCCAGCCCACAAGGGTGGAGCCCCCCCCCCCCCAAGGGAGGAGTCCGAATTGGACTAGGGGAGGGGGCGCAGCCCCCCTTTCCTTCTCCTCCTCCCTGTCCTTCCCCCTTTCCCCTTCCGGTAAAAGGAAGGGGGGGGGGGGGGGGCGAATTGGACTAGGAGTCCAAGTGGGACTCCTCCCACTTGGCGCGCCCCTAGGCCGGCCTCCTCCCCTCTCCCTCCTTTATATACATGGGCAGGGGGCGCCTACAACACACATCAATTGTTCCCAGCCGTGTGCGGCGCCCCCCTCCACAGTTTACGCCTCCGGTCATAATCTCGTAGTGCTTAGGCGAAGCCCTGCGCGGATCACATCACCATCGCCGTCACCACACCGTCGTGCTGACAGAACTCATCTACTTCCTCGACACTCTGCTGGATCAAGAGCTCGAGGGACGTCATCGCGCTGAACGTGTGCAGAACTCGGAGGTGCCGTACGTTCGGTACTCGATCGGTCGGAACGAGAAGATGTTCAACTACATCAACCGCGTTAAGTAAATGCTTCCGCTTTCGGTCTACGAGGGTATGTGGACACACTCTCCCCCTCTCGTTGCTATGCATCTCCTAGATAGATCTTGCGTGAGCGTAGGAATTTTTTTTGAAATTGCATGCTACGTTCCCCAACAACAGTTTCAACTTAGCCATGCTTGCTGTAGGATTGAAAGTATGTCTAGAGGGGAAGGGGGTGATTAGACTACTTGACCAATAAAACTTATCATTTTCCTAATTTTAGTTGTAGGCAAGTTTTAGTAATTCCACCAAGTCAAGCAGCACCCTACACATGCATGTCTAAGAGTTGAGCAGCGAAAAATAAAGACTTTGCATATGAGCGCAAAGGAGGGGTCGGAGAAATCAAACACAATGAAGACATAGAGATTTTTGGCGTGGTTCCGATGGGTGGTGCTATCGTACGTCCATGTTGACGGAGACTTCAACCCACAAAGGGTAACGACTGTGCGAGTCCACGGAGGTCTCCACCCATGAAGGGTCCACGAAGAAGCAACCTTGTCTATTCCACCATGGCTTACGTTCACGAAGGACTAGCCTCACTCGGGTAGATCTTCATGAATTAGGCGATCTCCCTGCTGTTACAAGCTCTTTGGTTCAACTCCACATGATCTTGGAGGCTTCCAAGTGACACCTAACCAATCTAGGAGACACCACTCTCCAAAAGGTAGTAGATGGTGTGTTGATGATCAACTCCTTGCTCTTATGCTTCAAAGATAGTCTCCCCAACACTCAATCACTCCCTCATAGATTTGGCTATGGTAGGAGAAGGATTTGAGTGGAAAGCAACTTGGGGAAGGCTAGAAATTAAGGTTCAAATGGTTGGATTGGAATCTCTTGATCTCAACACATTAGTAGGTGGTTCTCTCTTAGAAAATGAATGGTGGAAGTGTAGATTCGTTCTGATGGCTCTCTTTCAGAGTAGGTGTGGGTGGAGGGGTATAAATAGGCAGCACCAAAAATCCAATCGTTACAAGCTTTTGACCCAACTCGGTGACACCAATAAGAAATCTCGGTGAGACCAACCAGTGTAAAAGGCTTCACCATTAGGCTAGGGCAGAACCTCATCTCTGTAATTCCAATCGTTTCATCTCAGTGACTCTGAAGTGAAGTGATGGCATTACAGAAACTTGGTCATGCCAGCTCGGTGAGACCGAGATCCATATTGGTTTCACCAAAATGTTAGGGTTTGGCATGTGGCAATGTATAGGGTCATCTCGGTGGGTCCGGATGGAAAGGTTTCAGTGGGACCGAGATGGACTTTTAGGTTTTGGACAGATAGGTTTTGGAGAATGTGGTTGAGGGTTTTGGAGCAATATCTTCAAGCACTTGAGCAACAAACTCATTATCAAAACCTCATCCCCTCTTAATAGTATTGGCTTTCTAAAGGACTCAATGTGATCTTGGATCACATAACCAAAAATGTAAAGTCTTGAAGCTTTTGCCAATCAATTTCCTTAGCATTTTGAGGGGTTCATAATCACTAGTCCTTGCCATGCCAACACTGAACTTCCTGAAATCTTATCTTGAGTAGGCATTAGTTCAATGACTTATATGTTGTTATTAATTACCAAAACCACCCGGGGATTAATTGCACTTTCACTTGCAAATCAATGTTGGAGGCTCATGGATAATTACGACTCTCTATGCTAGAGTGTTGAGATCAACATACTACCCTACTGGAGGTATATTAAACTATGAGCTGAAGAAGGGATCATCCTATGTGTGGCAAAGTATATGGGCAGGAATTCAAACTCTTAAGAAGGGTAGCATCTGGAGAGTCGGTGATGGAGCGAAGATTGATATTTGGGATGATTGCTGGATTCTGAATAGTTCATCAAGGAAGATTGTAACGGTGCGTGGGAACCGAGTACTTTCAAGGGTGAATGAGTTGATTGGCCCACCTAGGGGGAGTGGGACGAAGTTCTTATCCGAGAGAATTTCTGGCCTATAGATGTTGATCGTATTCTTCAGATCCCTATACACCACCCAGAGGCAGAAGATTATATAGCATGGCACTTGACAAAGAATGGCATATTTCTATTGAGCGTATTACAAACAATGGGAAGAATGCTGCGGGCCCGGGCACTGTTGGGTATGGTGGATCATCGTCGCACCCAGTGTGGAAGAGATTATGGAACCTCAAACTTCCAGGGAAGATACAAAAAATCTATGGCGCTGCTTGCCAAATGCCATACCATGCTTATCTGTCCTTGCAAATCGCCACATTTGAAACAATTCTCAGTGCTCAATATGTTCAGGTGGAGCTGAAGATATTATGCATGCACTATTTAAGTGCCCTCACGCAAAATCTATCTGGGAGGCTCTCGGGGTAGGGAAAGAAGTGGTGGATGCAGTTCTAGTTGACCGAGATGGCTCCGCAGTGATTGAATTTTTCCTATGTGATAAGTCTTTCCACCTCTCATTCATGGAACCAGTGGAACTCCCTGAACTATTAGTGACTGCATGTTGGTTTATATGGTGGCAGAGAAGGCAGCTGGTTCGAGGGGAGCCGGTACAAAATCCTGAACGGGCGGCTCTATCATTGCGTGCTCTAGCACTGAATTTCATTCGTGTTTGCGGAAAGGTGACACAATCCCAGCGCATTAACATGTGGAGACCCTGCTTAGGAGGACAGCTGATCCTAACTGTCGATGCGTCTTTTTCGAATGTTGACTCCACGGGAGCATGTGGATCTGTTATCTGTGATAATCGGGGCAGCTTTATCAAGGCGGCGACAGCTCGTATCGACCATGTCCCGGACATGGTTTCAGTGGAAGCCGCAGCACTTTTGGAAGGCCTCAAACTGTTACAAAGTACTGGTTGCAATAATTCTGTTATTCGGATGGATAGTCTGATTGTGGTGGAAGCCCTGCAAAACAATGAAGGTCATTCCATGGTGGCGGCTCCTATCCTTGAAGACTGTCGAGACTTATCGAGAGATTTCAGCAAGGCTGTGATTGAACATTGTAATAGGCATAGAAATATAGTAGAACATGAGCTAGCTAGATGGGGGAGTACTAATAATCCTAAACTTTGGTTAGTTGTACCTCCAGACTTTTATCTTGAGACCTCTAGCGGAGGGTGTAATTTTGGTGTGATTTTAATAAAGCTAGCCTTCCCATAAAAAAATGGTTGCAAGAAGCAATCCGCTACAAAAGATAAAGGGAAGCACTAGGAATCAGACTAATGATCCTTGCTTCCTATCAGAACAGCGCCAAGACGTAGGATAAGATGTAAGATGGTCATTGGATCTATTACTAGGCCGTGCATGGTTGTTTGATTGCTTCCTAATAATTGCTTCCTGTTAGCAAGCACGGCACCCCTAATTACGTGGGATTAACTACCAATCTGCACCTTCAGTGCTTGGTTTCAGGGAACTACTAACGGATTTGTAGGAAGCAAATCTTTTAATTAATTTGATTCAAATTTGCTTTCTATGCAAATAATATCTGCGTCCGCCTTCGTCTGTATGTCGTGTAACAGTTTGCTTCCTTTAGAACAAAATTGTGTTTCTTTACACCGAAGAATTTGCTTCCATGGTGAATGGAAATTTTGCTTCGATTTAATAGAAAATTATGTCTGCATAAAGAGATATTTTGTTTCAAAAGCGTTGCTATCTTATTTCCATCGACTAGAGAATTGCTTTCAACCAAATATCAATTTGCTTCCATCAAAAGAGAAAAAAAAATACTTGTTTTGGAAACACCGCTATCTTGTTTACGTCGACTAGAGAATTGCTTCCGTCAAATAGTAATTTTCTCCAAAAGAGAAAACTATTTCCACTGTCACTATTACAAATCCTTCAAACAAATTTGGGATTTGTTTGAAAATTTAAAAATGGTGCTATAAAATGGAGTATGATTTCTGGACATACTAAAGTCTTCCATTTGTCAAACGTCTGCTTTGAAACAAATTGGTATTTGCTTCCTACTTGTCTCTTTACACATTGGATGAGGAAATCATCAAACTGACTTCGGCGGAGCTCCTCAAAGGCGTCGAGCAGATCATACAGTAATCATGGTCCTAGCCCCTCGGGGCTGATAAAAGGGCCAACTCTAGAGAATGATGGCACCCACGACCAACGATGTAGGTTTCCCAGCTGTCTTTGAGGCCTAAAACTACAGCACTGAATCGAACATCTGCAAAACGACTCTTCAAAAATATAATCAATTATCCTCTTCATGATTTCTAGATGTGTACTGAAAATGAATAATCAGATGTACATTAGCAAATATAAAGATATGTCACTTGCAAAAATAACTTGACAAATGAATAAGAAAGAAGAAAGAAAAATACAGCATGAATCACATGGTTTGACAACAAGAAAGCTAGTAAGAAAACTTGACTCTACTCCTTCAGTTTAAGATCAGAAGGGGTGACAGGAATGTTGTCCAGTCTATATCAGAATTTAGGAAACATGGTTTTTTTTCTTTTCTGAATCTCGGCATGAAGGCCAGCCGCCCGGTGGTGTGGAACGTAGTGGTAATAGTACGCGCCCCGCAAAGTACAAACACGAAGCCTACAAAAAAAAAATATGAGGCACGGAAATGAAGCAAATTGAAAGCAGTGTGGAAGCACAAGTTAAAAATGCATGAAGCAAACGATACGCTGACAAGGTGAAGCTTCATAACCATGGTACTTAATTATGAATAAACTGTATGCACTTACGAAGCACAAATATGATATGTATGAAGCATGGAGATTTGGTAGCATTGTATCGATGCAAATCTTGAAAACTACCGCATAGTAGAAGCAAAGAAATAATAGACGAGAAGCATAGAAATTTGAGTATAGAAAATAGTGTTTTCTCAAAATGAATCATCTCAATCGAAACATACAAATTTGGAAATGTAATTAGCACCAAATTCACCAAAATTAGTTGATAATTCAGTGACTTTGTATATACCAAATTTAGATGAAAAAATGAATCAGCTAGGGGAGATGAGACGAGTTGAGGACCGATTTTGTACAGATTGGCGATGGCTGTCGTCGTTGGAAGAACGGACATCGGTGGCAGCCACCTGCAGCATCAAGCTGTTGTTGGTGTGTCGCTTACTCGCTATTGAGGGTCTGAGTAGACGAATAAGTCGACGACAATGCTGCAGGGAAATGAGATGGAGGAGCAATGGTGGCCGAGGTAGACATCGCGGCGAGCTCGGGGATGAGTTCATTGGGACGATGTGCAGGCAAGGCAAGATTTACTCGCCCTACCGCGGTGAGTTAGTTGGGACGTGGGAGGAGGCGAGATTAAGTCGGTATGGATAATAAAGAGATTAATTGACGGACTGAAGATTTGCTTTCTAATATGGACTGTTGGATTAGGATAGAATCAATGACGCGGGGCCAGTCTGACGAAGGTTTCCTGTCAGACCTCTGATAGGAAGCGTTTTCCAAACATAAAATGGGTTTGATGGCATACGCAGGAATCGATTCCAAAGATAGATCTAATAAATTCAGTTTAATTTCTTTAAAATAGATATATACATCATGGGTCCTACTACTATATGGAGTATATACAGGGAGAATGCAACATGTCCTTTATATGAATTTTGATTTTGCTGACCACATGTTCCATGCGGATGTAGCATGTCCTTTATAATTGCGGGGGTGTTGAGCTTCCCTTCTTTTTTGGGCTTTGTGGATGGTAACTAATCTCGTGGATCAGTACCCGGATTTAAAGTAAGGGTCTGTTTAGGGTACGTTTAATTGCACATCTAAGTGACTCAAGTAAACGTAAAAAAGGAATAAAGAAATGGAAAATAAAATGTCCGCACAAATCTCCGCCTCATATCAATGGCTTAGGACTTAGATGTGCAAAACTTAGGGCACATATAGATGAGCTTTAGCAAAATTGTTAAAGTAACTAACCTGGCAGATTGCATGCATGGGATTATCTCACCCTGGTGAACCGAGACCGTGCATGTATGGTAACAAATCTCGCACACTTTAACTCCTTTTTTCTTGACCTGGACCATATCATATCTCGGCATGGTTTATCAATCGCGTACTAATTGACCACCAAATATGTAAAACCTGCTGATTATAAACCAGGAGCACTATCTCTCTTCCCATAGGTATATGGTAACTAATATTCTCAATCGCGTACCATTCCTAACCAGGAGTAACTCACTACGTACCATAACTTTTGCGATCCCGTATCGCCGATATGCATCCTTTCATCAATCAATTAGCACGTATCTTCCTAGTTATTTTTTTTTGAAGTTATCTTCCTAGTTATTTTGGACTGTACTTTCTTTATATACTGACACAAGAGGGGGTCGCGGCCATTGCCTCTGATTTCTAACTGTCTCACCGTCTCGTCGAAACTATGAAGAGGGGCAGCATGGTGTACATGATTGCTCTTTTGTTCATCGGGTGCCTAGCCATGGTTGGACAATGTAAGGGCATCTTCTTCACTATTCATATGATTGGATAATATCGGTTAAGAGTATATGTTCGTTGTTCTGGCTTCTTTGAAATATATGGAACGCGCGCGCAGGGACGGAGCCAGGATTTGAACATAGGGGGGGCAAAAAAAAATCCTCTAGTGTAGAGACTCGTAAAAAAATAGAAGAGACAGCCTAGTTAACGAACTAAATCTTCGTCAAAACATGTTCTGCTGTGAGCAAGTTGAATTTTTATCAGAAGTTACCATCAAGCAAATGCCAAAGCAATTCACGTGTTAATGAACTAAATCTTTCTACTATTGGATGGGATAAACAATGCAAAAGCTTGTCCGATGGGTACAGGGATATATCCCCAATCTTTTACTTTTATACAGTTACTACCATTCGACTTGTGTAGTTCTGAAGGCATCCATTAATCTGATTTAGAAACATAAGCAAGGACAAACCAATGAGTGAGAAACAGACTAACCTAACCCTTTCCTTGGTCGCCGCTTCTCTCCACTGGTTGCGCGGCCGGCCGGCCGAGCGTCCGCGCAAGATGGCCCTCGTTCACGTTAGACGCGATCTCGTCCAAGCAAGGATTCTCCGCTCAAATTGAAACGGCGCTGGTCATGAACTGCCCTAGAGCTCAGATTGAAACGGCGCTGGTCATGGACTCAGATTGAAACGGCGCTGGTCAGGAACTACCCTAGACAGCTAGACCTTGGCGACAGGCACCGGACGATGGAACATCAAACGATCTGACCGTCTCCCTTCGTGCTGGGCTATTTCCTGCGGGGTGTTAAAGATGGGCTTTGTGATTTAGTTGGGCTTCAGGTGGTCAGGGGGGGTGATATTAGCTAAATATCCACTTTTTTCTACCAACCTGCTAATCGCTACCGAGTAAAATGAGATCGTTAGGGGGGGTCTCGCCCCCCCCTCGTCCCCCCTTGGATTCGTCCCTGCGCGCGCGCTGCGGGGGTGGGGGGGCTTTGCCCCCCTGATGCTCTATCCTTGCAGCCACCCCACTACTATCTTTCAAAAGTATTGTTTCTCTATGTGCACAATTAAGGTACCTGCCAATTGTGCATGACAACCATATAATATCTTGTATGTAACAGGTCGTCCTGAGCCCGAGAGCACCTACGAAGATGGCCATGCCAACACGACTATGGTGGTCTCATCATTAGATGAGGGCAAAATTACCTTGAAATGGTGTCTTGCAAGGGATTGTAAGACCAAAGGCGAACCATCATTATTTCACCCTCAATGCTTTTGCTGCCTCACTGCGCAGGGAACACCTTGTTATCATACGGTAGGGGATTGCCAAAATAACTGCCCACTTGGATAATAAGGGTGTGCTTTACGAGATTAAAATACTTCCTCTAATCCATATTAAATGACGCTGCTTTAGTACAACTCTGTACTGAAGTTGTACCAAAGCCGCGTTAATTAATTTGAATCGGAGGGAGTATAATATTTCATAGTTGAATAAAATAATATGATGATAGTTGCACACGGTATGTTTTCACTTGTGCATATCAATGCAAATTGATTCATGGGCCAGTATTGAATATTAAATTATGTTGAGAAAATTAACATTTGTTTGATGATTACGAGAGTGGTTATACCTCAGGAGCATCATGAGGCTTATTGAAAGTGAAATATTCTCCTGCCAGCTGGAAATAGTTGTATGATGCATATATATGTTCTTCTTTCTTCATCCTCAGAAAGCATTGTCCGAACGACAACATGCTCCATCTCTATTTTTAAAGAGAGTTCATCTTCCACCGATTGAAGGAACACCCCCCATCAATTTTTATTTCTACCGATTTTATCATAATTTATTTCCACCAATTGTTGGGTTCCTTTTTTCACGTACCCAAATTTACGGATCAATTCCTTTCAAAAGTCATAACGAAACTGAAACTTTCACTGCCTTGGCGGCTTGGCCAATGGCACCAGCGACGAAAAAAAAAATAAGAAAGAGAGAGTGAGCTTGATCGCGTGGAACAGGAAGATTCTAGATTAGCACGTAGTTCCTCCGTTCGTAAATATATGTGATTTTAGAGATTTCAATATAGGCAACATAATGATGTATATAGACGTATTTTAGAGTGTAGATTCACTCATTTTGCTTCGTATATAGTTCATATTGAAATCTTTAAAAAGACTTGTATTTAATTAGGAACAAATGGAGTACAACTTTAGTACGTCTGATTCGCGTCGCCCCGCGCACGGGCAATGTTCAATCGAAAGACGTGTTTGCGGTTTTAGATCAACCGTGAATTGAAAGAGAATGTCGCCAGCAAGTGCTGTTACTGATAGCCAGCGTTTGTTTACTTGGCTTCTTTCTAGCTACAGTATATACGTATTTCTGTTTAGTAGTTAGGCATAAACCCGCAATTACATGTGCGTGCCATACTGCCATGCACACGTTTGCACGGGCCTGTAGCGTGAGCTTGTTCACGTCACAGCGTCCGCTTTCTTTGCATTTGCACTGGTAGCTTAGCCACGATGCATGCGAGGCCGTGGCCGTGGGTCTTCACTCGCGTCTTGGTAAGGAAATCTATCGGCCATCTCCTTCATTTTGTACCGAACAAGTACAACTGAAGAAAACAGACAAGTCACACGAGTACTCAACGCAAAAACTCTCCGTATCTTCTTTTCTCTACTCCTAATGGAGAAGTCCGTACGTCGTTTCGTTAGGACTCCCCCCTCCCATCGATCCCCTCCCACTGATCCTCCCTCCCACCGATTTTTTTTTATCATCGTTTTTTTTACAACGAAAAAAAAAGACAACCCCCACTGGTTTTTCCAGGCGGAGTCAATCGGAAGCCATTCAATTTTTTCCAAAACAAAACTTTCCTGGCAGTCTATATCGCGTCACGATCCCCTCCTACGAACCTTTCCTTTCAAAACAAAACTTTCCTGGCAGTCTATATCGCGTCACGATACTTTCCTTTAAAAACAAAACCTTCCTTTCAAAACAAGTCTTTCCTACGAAAAACATTACTTTCCATCAATTGGAGGACACCTTCCCAAAATGATGAACACAAGCTGTATGGCGGCGAGTGCTGGTTGATCCCTACTTTCAAGCGACCCCAACTTTCCTGAGTACGTCGGCGACCCCAACAGTTTTCACGTCCATTGCTTGATTAATCCTGTCCCGCTGCTGTCGTTCCTCAAAGTGCGTCCTAGCCTGTAACGCATGACAGGTCAATACACATGTTGTTATGAACTTCAGCCAACTCATTGGGTTTTGCCGGCAGTACTGATGCTAAACCAAGGTGAAAGAACTGAAACTGGCTATGAAGGCTTGTCAAAGTAAACCAACTGAAACTTTCTCTGCATCATGAAGAACCAAATATTAAGTATATAATGCAGAAACTATTGGGTTCACAACATAATCATTCATGCATAGTCTAAAACTCTCATGTAAAATGTTTCAGTTAAATATATTCAGGTGGGGAGTCCCCCCCCCCCCCCACCCAAGTTTCAAAAAAAAAAAGATCAATTCATAGGAAATCAATTCCAGGTCCCATTTTTAAGAGATGAGACCCGGGGGGGGGGGGGGGGGGGTGTGTAGTGTGGGGCTTTAAATGTTGTAGCTCTGAAAAGACGTATGTCGACATATAAATCTGCTTATGTAGAATTCTTTAAACAAGTCACTGTCTTTCTCTCTAGAGGCTTCCTTTTCTCATGTTGTACATGAATGATAGTAAACTTCAGTATGCTAGGAAGGCAGGACCATGACTTTCTTTCTCTCTGGAGGCTTCCTTTTCTCATGATGTATATGAATGAAACAACATAGTAAATTTTAGTATGCCTAGCAAGAATTAAGATTGTCTCCAAAGAATGTGAAAGATAACCAAAGAATGCCCATAGAAACAAGGCTATGCTAACCCGAACTGTAGCCATGCTAATGTAAATCAATATCAGGCTAACTTATGCATACACATACTGTAGCCATGCTAACCATGCACTACCCAACATTGTTATGCATCAAACATGTTCCTGTTGTACTTCTGGTTGCTAAGCACAAAATACAAACTAAACCAGTGAGTTAGGCTTGCTTGAAAGTTAGCTCACTGACCTGTTTCTTGATCTTCATCAGAAGTTTAACATTGTTTCTGTACCTTCAAAGATGAAGTTTAACATATTGGTATGTTTAGTGTGGTCAAAAGTACACTTCTGTTAGCATATTATTTGATCAAACTTCGGCTCCCGGTTTTTTAACATGCGACAGATAGTATAATATGGCCATGTCATTTTCAGACTTTGGTAGCTTGAAGCATCAGGCAGTAGTCCTTCCCCACATGGTTTGAACTTGTAATAGATGGGGAAAATGATCCTTGTTCATATGTGTACGAGGGTTATTCACCTGTGCTTAACAACGATCCTTCTTCTTATGTGTACGAGAGTTATTCACCTGTGCTAAACGTCGATCGTTGTTCACCTGTACTATCACACTCATAAAGGAACTATCCAGTTTCTGCCACATATGCACTGGTTTCTACCACTGTGCATAAGGGAACCATCGGTCTCATGTGGTTCGCATACACCGACAAATTTTAGTTTCCCGTACGTTGGTTTATTTGCTTTGGTAAATAATTATGGATGTCTCACTGGTTTATTTCATTTCAGAACCCCGGCCTAGCATGGAGGTGCCAAATCTGCACCAACCCCCACTACGTGATATATCTAATGTTGATCAACGTGCACAAATGACTCCAGAGCCGGGTAATTGCACATAATTACTTATGGTTGGGACATGCATACACTTGGTCTATTTTTTCGATGACAATTGTCTGTACAGTGACTGCCTCGAACAACTTGACCCCGTTTGGTTCTCGCTGGGAAAGGGTGAATCTTGCTAAGCAACTCCGAGAGCGCAAAAGACTTGAACAGATGGATGTGAGAAATGGCCTCCGACGCCCTCTTGGTGATATCACCAATGTTGATCAACTCCCCAAATGGAGTCCAGGTATAACTCATTGGCGATATTTGAATGTCTTCGATATTACATAATATATCTAAAGGATGATGGTACCCACGACTGGTTTTTACTGATTTGAACAATTCCTTTTGCAAGCCATGGGATCTGGCTCACAACCACCGAGCGGCTTGTTTAATCATGAAGCAACAATCCCCTCCACTTCAAACATTACGCCCTCAGGTGATGATAACATTTTCACTGTAATTTAAATGTCACAGCGGTAAATTTAATCCATCAAACATTCCGCTTGCTCCTAATTTGCTTTGGTAAATAATTATTACTTTTGTACCCCTTATAGTACATGATCTGGATTATTTTGGCAAAAAGCAAGAATCTACATTATTTTGTGTGACATACAGACATAAGTAAAAATAATAATTATTACTTCTGTAGCTCCAGACTTTGGTGTATATGATGATGGATGCAAACAAATCAACAGTGGGAACATTGAACCAAATGTTTCTGGATCGGATGTTAACGTGTGTAACAAAAGAATAACTGGTGCAACTACTGTAGATCATGATGGACAACATAAAAGGACGTTAACACAAGAACAAAGGGATATTAGAAATGCACAGAGAAGAGCAGCTTATAAGAAGAAAAAAGAAGAGGATGGATACCAGGAACAAAGGGACCAGTTAAACACACAAAGACGAGCAGCTTATCAAAAGAAGAAACAAGAGGACACAAACTCTGATGATGACTTGGTTCAGCAACAAAGAGATAAAAGAAACGCAGAGAGACGAGCAGCTTACCAGAAGAAGAAAGAACACATTAACAAGCAAAGACGGGAAACAGATTAGAACCATCGAGATAGCTTGACACCCGACCAGAAGGTGGAGATAAGTGCTCGGCGCAGACAACGGGATAAAGCAATGCGGAACACACCCTGTGCTGAATCCATTGCAATGCGTCGTCCTGATTTGGCAACCTCAGCTTTGGCAAGCACATCCGACCACACCTTCAGAACAGACGGTATTCTCCCATCTCTACTCACGTCTTATGGCCGTATGCACAAGACCAATTATTAACTACCTCTGCATCGTTCCAGCCGCCTACCGTTGTAGTACCATGGACAATAATACCATCCTTCTAGATCCTACCGTCACGTTGGCGCCCACATACAGTTGCACCTTCGAAACTGACAGTAATTCTGCCATCAACAACTAGCTTCCTTCTTGTAATCACTGAATAGTTATTTGTTAATAATAACTCGAAAATGGTGCAGGCGCATACCTAGGCAGAACCATGGGTGATAGTGCCACCCAACATCCCAATGATCCGTTAACAAATTGTAACACCCCCAGTATCATACTACAGTGATCTCTCCCTAATGGTGGTCATGTCATCATGATCACTAAGCCATTCTGCCACTTGTCCAAAATCCAAGCCAAATTCAAATTCAAATTGTTCGTCAAATATTTACTTCCTCTGTCATGCAATCAAAATAGTTCATCCTATGGCAAATATTCCCTAAGTATTTGTCATGTTGAAACCAACCTCACCAAAATTCCCAAAATGCCCCTGGACTTTAAAATAGTAGTCCAGCAACATTTAATTTGTCCTTTTTAATTTCTAAAAATACCTAACCTTTTTCAAATGGCCCCAAACTTGTTGTGCCAGCCCAGAATATTTCCCTGTATTTTTGTGCCAAGTTTCATGTTGAGCAAAATTCATTTGCTAGCTCAGTTTATTGCAAACAGTGGCTATTCCCTTTTAACAGAAAAAGAAATAGGAAAAAGCCCCTGTGCTTTGGCCCACTCAGCAACAGCAGCGGAGCTAGCCCAGCCCAGCCGAGGCCTCCCTTACCTGCTCCCCTCCTTCGTGTCGTCGCCGCCATGGCCAAAGCGCGCGCACGCCGGCCGCTGGCCGACACCGCGACGCCACCGACGCGGGGAGGATAAGGTCGAACCGCCACCGCCACCGTAGATGGATGCGGCGTTGAATGCCCGATAGAACGAGCCTAAGCACGCCCCGAACGGACCACTGATGACCCACAAGTATAGGGGGTCAATCGCAGTTCTTTCGATAAGTAAGATTGTCAAACCCAACGAGGAGCAGAAGGAAATGACAAGTGGTTTTCAGCAAGGTAGTTTCTGCAAGCACTGAAACAAGCGGTAACAGATAGTTTGATAGCAAGGTAATTTGTAACGAGTAACAAGTGACAAATGTAAATAAGGTGCAGCAAGATAGCTCAATCCTTTTGAGTGCAAAGGACAGGCCGGAACAAGTACTTATAGTGGTGCAAACGTTCTTGAGGACACACGGGAATTTCATCTAGTCACTTTCACCATGTTCATTTGATTCGCGTTCGCTACTTTGATGATTTGATATGTGGGTGGACCGGTGCTTGGGTGCTGTTCTTACTTGAACAAGCCTCCCACTTAGGATTACCCCCTCTCGCAAGCATCCGCAACTACGAAAAGAGAATTAATACAAAGTCTAACCATAGCAATAATCGTTTGGATCCAAATCAACCCCTTACGAAATAGCGCATAAACTGGGGTTTAAGTTTCTGTCACTCTAGCAACCCATCATCTAATTACTACTCCACAATGAGTTCCCTTAGGCCCATGAATGGTGAAGTGTCATGTAGTCGACGTTCACATGACACCACTAAGAGAATCACAACATACATATCATCAAAATATCGAACGAATGCCAAATTCACATGATTACTTATGACAAGACTTCTCCCATGTCCTCAAGAACAAAAGTAACTACTCACACATCATCATCATGTTCATGATCAGAGAGGTAATGAATGACATAAAGGATCTGAACATTTAATATCTCACGAGGCAAACCAACTAGCATCAACTACGATAAGTAATCAACACTACAAGCAAATCACAAGTAGCAATCTATAGTTTTAACACAAAGATTGGATACAAGAGATGAACTAGGGTTTGAGATGAGATGGTGCTATTGGTGATGATGATGAAGATTGGTCCTCCCACGATGAGAGGGTTGTTGGTGATGACGAAGGCTTCGATTTCCCCCTCCCGGAGGGAAGTGTCCCCGGCAGAATCTGCCCGCCGGAGAGCAAAAGTGCTCCTGCTCTAGTTCCGCCTCGTGGCGGTGGCGCCTCATCCCGAAAGTCTCCCCATAAAAGTTTTAGGGCAGAATGACTTATATACCAGAAGGAGAGCGCCAGAGGTGGGCCAGGGGCTCCACACAACATCAGGGCGCGCCCTGGTGCTGTGTGGGCACCTGGCAGCCCCACTCTGGTTGTTCTCTGGCCCAGTATTTTTTATATATTCCAAAATAATTCTTCGTGGACTTTCAGCCCATTTGGAGATGTGCGGAATAGGTATCTCTGTTGTAGCTTTTTCAGGTCCTGGAATCCAACTGCCGGCATTCTCCCTTCTTGTGTAAACCTTGCATATTAAGAGAGAAAAGGCATTAGAAATACTCCATGAAGTGCTATATTAATCAAAAACTTTATTAATAACAGCAATAAAACATGATGCAAAATGGACGTATCAACTCCCGCAAGCTTAGACCTCGCTTGTCCTCAAGCGAAAAACCAAAATCGAAAAACATGCCCACATGCTTAGAGAGAGAGGTGTCGATAAAAACAAAATACGGACATGGAAGCATCATGAACAATATTATAGCAGCAACAAACATTATCATAAACTTCATATGAACGAGTAATAATTCACCACAATGCTGAAGTATGAAGCATAAACTTTCTTGAAAACTAACAAACTATGTTCTTAGTCAACAACGCAATTCCAATTTATTGTACTTTCAGGAAGGGTCACATGTAGGAGCCTTTTGGCAAGTCCACATACTCAACTATCATTTAGTCTTTCACAATTGCTAACACTCACACCATACATATGGAGCATCAAGTTTCAGCCGGACACAGAGAAAGATAGAGATTCCAACTTATTCGCCTCAAGGGTGATGTCAACAATAATAACTCATGCCCACCCACATTCAACTGGACATATGTGCCTAGATCTTTCCCTACCACAAGATGCTTGCCAAAGGATAAAACAAAAAGGAATAGAGATAATAACTTTGACACTTGCATAAAAGTAAAAGATAGGCCATTCGTAGAGGGAAGCAAAGGTTGCCATGCGCTTTCAATGTTGGATGCACTTAACTCTTATTGCAAAGGAACGTCACGTGATATTGCCCCTTGTGATAGCAACATTTATTATGCAGTTTGTTGCTTTTATTCTTCACCATCACAAGTTTGTACCACGCTTGTTTTCCCTTACAATAAAAGATCATACATATTTAGTAGCAATTTTTATTGCTTTATTGCACCGATGACAACTTACTTGAAGGATCTTACTCAATCCATAGGTAGGTATGGTGGACTCTCATGGCATGAATTTGGTTAAAGGGTTTTGGATGCACAATTAGTATTTCTACTTAGTGCGAAGTTTTGGCTAGCATAGATATTGGGCAAGCACCCCATGTTGGAGGATCCATGACAATATACCTTCTATGTGAATATGAACAAACATAACTCATTACGTTGTCTTCCTTCTCCAACCTCAACCGTTTGACATACAATACTTAGCGGGTGGTCACAATCACAAAAGATGTCCAAGATAGTGTATTTGCATGTGAATCTTCTCTTCCTTATTAACTTTTTTCATGAATTGCATCATTGACCAATGCTATGTTTGTCAACCTTCAATAAATTTTACCACTTATACTTTTCTTTATGTGATGTCATTACTCCCCATAAGATTAGCGTATGATCTTTTTCTTTTCATTATTTCATTGTTTTTGGTTAAAACATAAAAGTAAAGAGGCAAGACTCAAACTACTCTTTATTATATAACCCACACACGATTACATAGATAGATAGATAGAAACTAACACTCAAAGATAGATCATACTAAACTTTTATTCTACTAGATCACGAAATAACTAAGGATCGAATTGAAAATAGCAAAAGATGATAAAAGTGGTGGTGATACGATACCGGGGCACCTCCCCCAAGCTTGGCACAAGCCAAGGGGAGTGCCCATACCCATGAGATCAAGCTTCCTCCTTAGGTGATGAAGGTGATGAAGAAGAAGGATCATCCTCTGGCTTTCATGGGGTGGTCTCTCCACCATAATACGCGGAGCGAGGCTCCGGAGCCCTGAAACTTGCAGCTAAACTCATACCTCTGAATTTTTCTTCATACTCATAATTTTGGCGACGGAGGTCATAGATTTGATCTTGGAGATAGTTGATGCGGTCGTTAAACTTGAGGACGATGTTCTCCAAAGATTGGCCATCCACCCTATTCTCACGCGTGAATGTCGTGATCATAGTGTGGTTGGCGCTGAGTCCACGCTCCACCATCCCCTTGCACTTGAAGATTTCTTGCTCCACCACTTCAAGCCTTTCCTCCATGCTCCCGATCTTCTTGGGGCCTTGGACATCCCGGATGTGGAGCACCCCCTCACGAGTCACAACTTCCTGAGGGTGCTTCATCACCTCCGGGAGGTAAGGGTTGATGACGTTCTCGTAGAACTTTTCCTTGGAGGTGCTTGAGGAGGCCATGGAGATTTTAGATCTGACAGAAAATAGCAAGAAACAAGAACAGAAGATATGTCACGATACTGTGGTCAAATCAATCCTGGGAGTATATATAGATTTTTTTAGCTTGCATAACAAGTAAGCAGAAGGAAAACGGAGTCGGGAAGGTGCACTAGGGCCCCACACAGCATCAGGGCGTGCCCCAAGGGGGGCGCGCCCAGGTGCTGTGTGGGCACCTGGTGGCCCCTCTCGGCTTCCTTTTATTTTTATATTTTCCTAAATATTCCAAAACTAACAGAATGTATTTTTGCAGATTTTTCGAAGTCCGTTTACTTACCGTATCACATACCTACCCCTTTTTCAGTATTCTGGAGTGTTCCGGAAGGACTCCTTGATATGTTCCTCTGGTGTAATAGTGTCAATAATATTAGTCTCAACATTAATGGGTGTACCTGAAATGTAGTGCTTGATTCTTTGTCCATTTACCACCTTCGGGTTAGTACCCGCGGCATTATTGATCTTTATGGCTCCGGAACGATAAACTTCTTCGATAATATATGGTCCTTCCCATTTGGAGAGAAGTTTACCTGCAAAGAACCTAAGACGAGAATTATATAATAAAACATATTCACCCACTTTGAATTCTCTCTTTTGGATCCTCTTATCATGCCATCGTTTGACTTTTTCTTTGAACAACCTGGCATTATCATAAGCCTGGGTCCTCCATTCATCAAGTGAGCTAATATCAAATAACTTCTTCTCACCTGCAAGCTTGAAATCATAGTTAAGTTCTTTAATAGCCCAAAAGGCTTTATGTTCCAATTCAAGAGGTAAGTGACATGCTTTTCCATAAACCATTTTATAAGGAGACATACCCATAGGATTCTTATAAGCGGTTCTATAAGCCCACAAAGCATCATCTAATTTCTTAGACCAGTTCTTTCGAGATCTATTAACAGTCTTTTGCAAAATCAACTTTATCTCCTTATTGCTTAACTCAACTTGATCACTAGACTGAGGATGATAGGGAGATGCAATTCTATGATTAACATCATACTTAGCAAGCATCTTACAGAAAGCACCATGAATAAAATGTGAACCACCATCAGTCATAATATATCTAGGGACTCCAAACCTTGGGAAAATAACTTCCTTAAGCATTTTAATAGAGGTGTTGTGATCAGCACTACTAGTAGGGATAGCTTCTACCCACTTAGTGACATAATCCACAGCAACAAGAATATGAGTATACCCATTGGACTTTGGAAAAGGTCCCATGTAATCAAAACCCCAAACATCAAATGGTTCAATAACAAGAGAATAATTCATAGGCATTTCCTGAAGTCTACTGATATTACCAATCCTTTGACACTCATCACAAGATAAGACAAACTTACGAGCATCCTTGAAGAGAGTAGGCCAATAAAAACCAGATTGCAATACCTTATGTGCAGTTCTATCTCCTGCATGGTGTCCTCCATAAGCTTCGGAGTGACACTTCCGAAGAATTTGTTCCTGCTCATGCTTAGGCACACAACGTCTAACAATACCATCCACACCTTCTTTATACAGATATGTGTCATCCCAGAAATAGTGTCTCAAATCATAAGAGAACTTTTTCTTTTGTTGGTAAGTAAAATTAGGAGGTATAAACTTAGCAACAATATAATTAGCATAGTCTATATACCAAGGAGTACTATAAGAAACATGAATAGTAGCTAGTTGCTCATCAGGAAAACTATCATTAATAGGTTGTGGGTCATCAAGCACATTTTCCAATCTAGATAAGTTATCAGCCACGGGATTCTCAGCCCCTTTCCTGTCAACAATATGAAGATCAAGCTCTTGTAAAAAAAGAACCCACCTAATAAGCCTAGGCTTAGCATCTTTCTTTTCCATGAGATATTTAATAGCAGCATGGTCAGTATGAATAGTAACTTTGGAATCAACAATGTAAGATCTAAACTTATCACAAGCAAACACAACTGCTAGAAACTCTTTTTTAGTAGTAGTATAATTTCTTTGGGCAGTGTCCAAAGTCTTACTAGCATAATGAATAACATTCAGTTTCTTATCAACTCTCTGCCCTAGAACAACACCAACAGCATAATCACTAGCATCACACATGATTTCAAAAGGTAAATCCCAATCAGGTGGTTGAACAATTGGTGCAGAAATTAAGGCTGGCTTAAGAGTTTCAAAGGCTTCTACACAATCATCATAAAAAACAAAAGGAACATCTTTTTGCAAAAGATTGGTAAGAGGCCTAGAAATTTTAGAGAAGTCTTTAATAAATCTCCTATAGAAAGCAGCATGACCAAGGAAACTTCTTATACCTTTGATATCCTTAGGACATGGCATCTTCTCAATAGCATCAACCTTAGCTTTGTCGACCTCAATACCTCTTTCAGAAATTTTATGGCCCAAGACAATACCTTCATTAACCATAAAGTGGCACTTTTCCCTGTTCAAGACGAGATTTGTTTCTTCACATCTCTGCAAAACTCGATCAAGGTTGCTTAAGCAATCATCAAACAAAGTTCTGTAGACGGAGATATCATCCATGAAAACCTCAACAATCTTTTCACAAAAGTCAGAGAAGATAGCAGACATACATATTTGAAAAGTAGTAGGTGCATTACATAAACCAAAAGGCATACGTCTATAAGCAAAGGTTCCAAAAGGACAGGTAAAAGTGGTTTTCTCTTGATCGGATTGTGCAACAGGTATTTGAGAAAAACCAGAATAACCATCTAGGAAACAAAAGTGTGTGTGCTTAGACAACCTTTCTAGCATTTGATCAATAAAAGGTAAAGGATAATGATCTTTCCTAGTAGCTTTATTCAACTTTCTAAAATCTATCACCATCCTGTAACCAGTTACTATCCTCTGGGGAATAAGCTCATCTTTATCATTAGGAACAACAGTAATACCACCCTTTTTAGGAACACAATGGACTGGACTCACCCATCTATTATCAGCTATAGGATAGATAATACCTGCTTTCAGAAGCTTTAATATTTCAGTTCTTACCACCTCTTTCATTTTTGGATTCAATCGATGTTGGTGATCAATAACAGGTTTAGCATCTGGCTCCATATTAATCTTGTGCTGACATAGAGTGGGACTAATGCCCTTAAGATCATCCAGAGTATATCCAATAGCAGCACGATGCTTCTTTAGAACTTTTAATAATCTCTTTTCTTCGTGCGCTGAAAGGTTAGCACTGATAATAATAGGATATATTTTCTTTTCATCAAGATAAGCATATTTCAGAGTATCATGCAATTGCTTCAATTAAAAAATAGGATCACTCTTAGGTGGAGGAGGACCTCCAAGAGTTTCAATAGGCAAATTATGCTTAAGGATAGGTGGCTGCTTAAAGAACGCTTCATCTATTTCATTCCTTTCATTCATATGCAAATCATTCTCATGCTCAAGAAAATATTGTTCTAAAGGATCAGTAGGAGGCACAGCAATAGCAGCAAGACTAACAATTTCATCCTTGCTAGGCAACTCTATATCATGTGGTTGTCTACGAAACTTAGAGAAATTAAATTCATGAGATACACCACATAAGTTGACACTAACAATCTCTTTGGCACAATCAATTTGAGCATTAATAGTATTCAAGAAAGGTCTACCAAATATGATTGGACCAAAACTATCTTGTGGAGAACCAAGAACGAGAAAATCAGTAGGGTATTTGATCTTACCACACGAGACTTCAACATCTCTGATAATACCAAGTGGTGAAATAGTGTTTCTGTCAGCGAGCTTAATCGTGACATCAATATCTTCAATCTCAGCAGGTGCAATATCATTCATGACTTCTTGATATAAAATAAAAGGAATAGCACTTATGCTAGCACCCACATCACATAAACCATGATAGCAATGATCTCCAATTTTAAAAGAAATAACAGGCATGCCAACTACGGGTCTATTTTTATTCTTAGGATCAGGACTAGCAATTCTAGATGCATTATCACAGAAAGAAATAACATGCCCATCCAATTCATCAACTAAAAGATCTTTAACTAAAGCAATGCTAGGTTCAACCTTAATTTGCTCAGGAAGCGCTGAAGTTCTAACATGACTCTTTCTAACAACAGAAGAAACTTTAGAATGCTCTTTAATTCTAACAGGAAAAGGAGTTTTCTCAAAATAAGTAGTAGAAACAACTGGATTAACATTGTAAACAATAGTTTTCTCCTCCTTAAGCTCTGGGGTTTTTTCCTTAATATCTACAGGAGGATGGTATTTAAACCATTTCTCCTTAGGAAGATCAACATATGCAACAAATGATTCACAAAAAGAAGCTACTATCTCAGAGTCAAGTCCATACTTAGTGCTAAACTTGTGAAAAGCATCGATTTCCATAAAAGATTTAACACAATCAAACTTAAGATTTATACCTGACTCATTCCCTTTGTCGATCTCCCAATCCTCATAGTTGCACTTAATCTTATCAAGAAGATCCCATTTGAATTCAATAGTCTTCTTCATAAAAGAGTCAGCCGAAGAAGAATCAAGCATAGTTCGATCATTATGAGAAAGCCGAGCATAAAAGTTTTGAAGAATTATTTCTCTTGAGAGCTCATGATTGGGGCATGTATGAAGCATATACTTAAGCTTCCCCCAACTTGAGCGATACTTTATCATTCACGAGGCCAAAAATTATAAATATAGTTCCGATCACGATGAACCAAGTGCATAGGATAAATTTTCTGATGGAATTCCAATTTCAACCGGTTCCAATCCCATGTATCAGTATCATCACATAACCTATACCTTGTCGAGGCCTTTCCCTCCAAAGATAAAGGGAATACTTTCTTCTTAGGTCTATCTCCAGATAAACCTGCAAGCTTAAACAATCCACAAATTTCATCCACATAGATCAAGTGCATATCAGGATGTTTAGTACCATCTCCTGCATAAGGATTAGCTAGCAGTTTCTCAACAAGACCAAGAGGAATTTCATAAGCAATATCTTCAGTATCTTCAGTAGGTGATGGAGAGGCAACTCTAGTGGTTTCCGGTCGAGGTGAAGATACCCCAAACAAGCCTCTCAAAGAATTACTTTCCATAGTGACAAGTGACAATAAATTTCAGCACGTAACAAAAATGTTTCCTTACTAATTTCCACTTACCAAAGGCGCTTCACTCCCCCGCAACGGTGCCAGAAAAGAGTCTTGATGACCCACAAGTATAGCGGGTCAATTGTAGTCCTTTCGATAAGTAAGAGTGTTGAACCCAACGAGGAGCAGAAGGAAATGGCAAGTAGTTTTCAGCAAAGTAGTTTCTGCAAGCACTGAAACAAGCGGTAATAGATAGTTTGATAGCAAGGTAATTTGTAATGAGTAACAAGTGACAAATGTAAATAAGGTGCAGCAAGATAGCTCAATCCTTTTGAGTGCAAAGGACAGGCCGGAACAAGTACTTATAGTGGTGCAAACGTTCTTGAGGACACACGGGAATTTCATCTACTCACTTTCACCATGTTCATTTGATTCGCGTTCGCTACTTTGATGATTTGATATGTGGGTGGACCGGTGCTTGGGTGCTGTTCTTACTTGAACAAGCCTCCCACTTATGATTACCCCCTCTCGCAAGCATCCGCAACTACGAAAAGAGAATTAAGACAAAGTCTAACCATAGCAATAATTGTTTGGATCCAAATCAACCCCGTACGAAATAGCGCATAAACTGGGGTTTAAGTTTCTGTCACTCTAGCAACCCATCATCTAATTACTACTCCACAATGAGTTCCCTTAGGCCCATGAATGGTGAAGTGTCATGTAGTCGACGTTCACATGACACCACTAAGAGAATCACAACGTACATATCATCAAAATATCGAACGAATGCCAAATTCACATGATTACTTATGACAAGACTTCTCCCATGTCCTCAAGAACAAAAGTAACTACTCACACATCATCATCATGTTCATGATCAGAGAGGTAATGAATGACATAAAGGATCTGAACATTTAATATCTCACAAGGCAAACCAACTAGCATCAACTACGATAAGTAATCAACACTACAAGCAAATCACAAGTAGCAATCTATAGTTTTAACACAAAGATTGGATACAAGAGATGAACTAGGGTTTGAGATGAGATGGTGCTATTGGTGATGATGATGAAGATTGGTCCTCCCACGATGAGAGGGTTGTTGGTGATGACGAAGGCTTCGATTTCCCCCTCCCGGAGGGAAGTGTCCCCGGCAGAATCTGCCCGCCGGAGAGCAAAAGTGCTCCTGCTCTAGTTCCGCCTCATGGCGGCAGCGCCTCATCCCGAAAGTCGCCCCATAAAAGTTTTAGGGTAAAATGACTTATATACCAGAAGGAGAGGGCCAGAGGTGGGCCAGGGGCTCCACACAACATCAGGGCGCACCCCAGGGGGGGTGTGCCCTGGTGCTGTGTGGGCACCTGGCAGCCCCCCTCTGGTTGTTCTCTGGCCCAGTATTTTTTATATATTCCAAACTAATTCTCCTTGGAATTTCAGCCCATTTGGAGATGTGCAAAATAGGTATCTCTGCTGTAGCTTTTTCAGGCCCTGAAATCCAGCTGCCGGCATTCTCCCTTCTTGTGTAAACCTTGCATATTAAGAGAGAAAAGGCATTAGAAATACTCCATGAAGTGCTATATTGATAAAAAACTTTATAAATAATAGCAATAAAACATGATGCAAAATGGACGTATCAACCACCATGGCGCGATTCCGGCCAAGTCTGGCGAGCTCCGCCACTGTTAAGGGTCGCTGGCGCTGCTCCGGTCGCTGGAGCTAACCTGGCCACCACCTGGCCCGTCCCGGTGACGCTGCCAGCGGGTCCCACGACCCTGTTGACCGGTGTCAACCCGCTGACGTGGCAGTTACTGCCACTGACCAGCGGGCCCTGCCATTTAAAATGATTTTATTAAATAACTAAAATTGCTAATTAAAACTGTTAATTAGTTAGTCACTGACAAGTGGGGCCTAGCTGCTAATTATCTCTGTTTAAATTAAATTAGACCCTGTTTAGTCCTGTGCCTATGACTGGTGGGACCCACTATCAGGTTTGACTTGAACAACTGCGGTTGACCTACTGACCTCATGCTGACATCATGCTGACATAGTAATTCCATTTCTGTTAATATAAATAATTTCAGAATTAGTTTAAAACTTTGAAAAATCGTAGAAAATTAATCGTAGCTCGGATCAAAAAGTTTTCAACATGAAAATTGATCAGAAAAATGAGACGAATTCGGATACGCTAACCACATGCCTGTCAGGTGCCCCTAACTACCTGAACATGGAACCGTCCCCTCCGGTTCATCTGTCTGATAGATGTCCGGAACCGGGAAAACTTTCCTGTTAAATTTCCACTCCGTCCGCAACGTATAGTATTGCATTAGGAAACCACCAGCACTGCATATCGCCACATCATGCATCTGTGTTGCATCTGTTTGCTTTTATTTATTGTTTCTCCCCCCTCTTCTTATTCGTTAGACCCCGAGACCGACGCCACTCCGAAGTCCGACTACACTGTTGACGACCCTGCTTTTGCCGCTGAGCAACCAGGCAAGCAAAACCCCCTTGATCATTCCTATATCGCCCATTCTCTTCTCTCTTGTGCTTGCATTAGAACTGCTACTGCTTTTGTATGATCCTATTCTGATGCATAGCCTAATTTTGTAACCTGCTATTGTTGGGGAACATAGTAATTTCAAAAATTTCCTACGCACACACAGGATCATGGTGATGCATAGCAACGAGAAGGGAGAGTGTGTCCACGTACCCTCGTAGACCGAAAGCGGAAGCGTTAGCACAACGCGGTTGATGTAGTCGTTCGTCTTCATGATCCGACCGATCCAAGTACCGAACGCACGGCACCTCCGAGTTCAGCACACATTCAACTCGATGACGTCCCGCGAGCTCCGATCCAGCAAAGCTTCACAGGAGAGTTTTGTCAACACGACGGCGTGGTGATGATGATGATGATGCTACCGACGCAGGGCTTCGCCTAAGCACCGCTACGATATGATCGAGGTGGATTATGGTGGAGGGGGGCACCACACACGGCTAAGAGATCAATGATCAATTGTTGTGTCTATGGGGTGCCCCCTGGCAACGTATATAAAGGATGAAGGGGAGGAGGCCGGCCCCCTATGGGTGGCGCACCAAGTAGGGGACTCCTACTAGGAATCCTACTCCTAGTAGGAGTCCACCAAGAGGGGAAGGAAGAGGGGAAGAGGGAGAAGGAAAGAGGGGTGTTGCGCCCCCCCCAATCCCTTGTCCAATTCGGACCAGCAAGGGGAGGGGCGCAGCAGCCCCTGCGGCCTGCTCCTCTCTTTCCCGTATGGCCCAATAAGGCTCATAACTTCCCCCGGTGAATTCCCGTAATTCCCCGGTACTCCAAAAAATACCCGAATCACTCGGAACCTTTCCGACGTCCGAATATAGCCTTCCAATATATCGATCTTTACCTCTCGGACATTCCGAGACGCCTCATCATGTCCATGATCTCATCCGGGACTCCGAACAACTTCGGAACATCAAAACACAAAAACTCATAATACCGATCGTCACCGAACTTTAAGCGTGCGGACCCTACGGGTTCGAGAACTATGTAGACATGACCGAGACACGTCTCCGGTCAATAACCAATAGCGGAACCTGGATGCTCATATTGGCTCCCACATATTCTACGAAGATCTTTATCGGTGAAACCGCATAACAACATACGTTGTTCCCTTTGTCATCGGTATGTTACTTGCCCAAGATTCGATCGTCGGTATCTCAATACCTAGTTCAATCTCGTTACCGGCAAGTCACTTTACTCGTTCCGTAATACATCATAGCGCAACTAACTCATTAGTTACAATTCTTGCAAGGCTTATAGTGATGTGCATTACCGAGTGGGCCCAGAGATACCTCTCCGACAATCGGAGTGACAAATCCTAATCTCGAAATACGCCAACTCAACAAGTACCTTCGGAGACACCTATAGAGCACCTTTATAATCACCCAGTTACGTTGTGACGTTTGGTAGCACACAAAGTGTTCCTCCGGTAAACGGGAGTTGCATAATCTCATAGTCATAGGAACATGTATAAGTCATGAAGAAAGCAATAGCAACATACTAAACGATCAAGTGCTAAGCTAACGGAATGGGTCAAGTCAATCACATCATTCTCCTAATGATGTGATCCCATTAATCAAATGACAACTCATGTCTATGGTTAGGAAACATAACCATCTTTGATCAACGAGCTAGTCAAGTAGAGGCATACTAGTGACACTCTGTTTGTCTATGTATTCACACATGTATTATGTTTCCGGTTAATACAATTCTAGCATGAATAATAAACATTTATCATGAAATAAGGAAATAAATAATAACTTTATTATTGCCTCTAGGGCATATTTCCTTCAGTCTCCCACTTGCACTAGAGTCAATAATCCAGTTCACATCGCCATGTGATTTAACACCAACAGTTCACATTACCATGTGATTAATATCCATAGTTCACATTGTCATGTGACCAACACCCAAAGGGTTTACTAGAGTCAATAATCTAGTTCACATCGCCATGTGATTAACACCCAAAGAGTACTAAGGTGTGATCATGTTTTGCTTGTGAGAGAAGTTTAGTCAATGGGTCTGCCAAATTCAGATCCGTATGTATTTTGCAAATTTCTATGTCAACAATGCTCCACACGGAGCTACTCTAGCTAATTGCTCCTACTTTCAATATGTATCCAGATTGAGACTCTGAGTCATCTGGATCAGTGTCAAAACTTGTATCGACGTGACCCTTTACGATGAACCTTTTGGCACCTCCATAATCGAGAAATATATCCTTATTCCACTAAGGATAATTTTGACCGCTGTCCAGTGATCTACTCCTAGATCACTATTGTACTCCCTTGCCAAACTCAATGTAGGGTATACAATAGATCTGTTACACAGCATAGCATACTTTATAGAACCTATGACTGGGGCATAGGGAATGACTTTTCATTCTCTTTCTATTTTCTGCCGTGGTCGGGTTTTGAGTCTTCACTCAACTTCACACCTTAAAACACAGGCAAGAACTCCTTCTTTGACTGTTCCATTTTGAACTACTTCAAAAAATTTGTCAAGGTATGTACTCATTGAAAAATCTTATCAAGCGTCTTGATCTATCTCTATAGATCTTGATGCTCAATATGTAAGCAGCTTCACCGAGGTCTTTCTTTGAAAAAGTCCTTTCAAATACTCCTTTATGCTTTCCAGAAAATTCTACATTATTTCCGATCAACAATATGTCATTCACATATACTTATCAGAAATGCTGTAGTGCTCCCACTCACTTTCTTGTAAATACAGGCTTCACCGCAAGTCTGTATAAAACTATATGCTTTGATCAACTCATCAAAGCGTATATTCCAACTCCGAGATGCTTGCACCAGTCCATAGATGGATCGCTGGAGCTTGCACACTTTGTTAGCATCCTTTGGATCGATAAAACCTTCAGGTTGCATCATATACAACTCTTCTTCCAGAAATCCATTCAGGAATGCAGTCTTTACATCCATTTGCCAAATTTCATAATCATAAAATGCGGCAATTGCTAACATGATTCGGACGGACTTAAGCATCGCTACGGGTGAGAAAGTCTCATCGTAGTCAACTCCTTGAACTTTGTCAACAACCTTTTTTGACAAGTCTAGCTTTGTAGATAGTAACACTACTATCAGTGTCCGTCTTCCTCTTGAAGATCCATTTATTTTCTATGGCTTGCCGATCATCGGGCAAGTCAACCAAAGTCCATACTTTGTTCTCATACATGGATCCCATCTCAGATTTCATGGCCTCAAGCCATTTCGCGGAATCTGGGCTCATCATCGCTTCCTCATAGTTCGTAGGTTCGTCATGGTCTAGTAACATGACCTCCAGAACAGGATTACCATACCACTCTGGTGCGGATCTTACTCTGGTTGACCTACGAGGTTCGGTAGTAACTTGATCTGAAGTTTCATGATCATCATCATTAGCTTCCTCACTAATTGGTGTAGAAGTCACAGGAACCGGTTTCTGTGATGAACTACTTTCCAATAAGGGAGCAGGTACAGTTACCTCATCAAGTTCTACTTTCCTCCCACTCACTTCTTTCGAGAGAAACTCCTTCTCTAGAAAGGATCCATTCTTAGCAACGAATATCTTGCCTTTGTATCTGTGATAGAAGGTGTACCCAACAGTCTCCTTTGGGTATCCTATGAAGACACTTTTCTCCGATTTGGGTTCGAGCTTATCAGTTTGAAACTTTTTCACATAAGCATCGCAGCCCCAAACTTTAAGAAACGACATCTTAGGTTTCCTGCTAAACCACAGTTCATACAGTGTCATCTCAATGGATTTAGACGGTGCCCTATTTAATGTGAATGCAGCTGTCTCTAATGCATAACCCCAAAACAATAGTGGTAAATCGGTAAGAGACATCATAGATTGCACTATATCCAATAAAGTACGGTTATGATGTTTGGACACACCATTATGCTGTGGTGTTCCAGGTGGCAGGAGTTTGTGAAACTATTCCACATTGTTTTAATTGAAGGCCAAACTCGTAACTCAATTATTCACCTCCACGATCAGATCGTAGAAATTTTATTTTCTTGTTACGATGATTTTCCACTTCACTCTGAATTTCTTTTGAAATTTTCAGATGTTTCAGACTTATGTTTCATCAAGTAGATATACCCATATCTGCTCAAATCATCTGTGAAGGTCAGAAAATAACGATACCCGCCGTGAGCCTCAAGACTCATCGGACCGCATACATCGATATGTATTATTTCCAATAAGTCATTAGCTCGCTCCATTGTTCCGGAGAACGGAGTCTTAGTCATCTTTCCCATGAGGCATGGTTCGCAAGTATCAAGTGATTCATAATCAAGTGATTCCAAAAGCCCATCAGCATGGAGTTTCTTCATGCGCTTTACACCAATATGACCTAAACGGCGGTGCAAAAATAAGTTGCACTATCATTATTAACTTTGCATCTTTTGGATTCAATATTTTGAACATGTGTATCTCTACGATCGAGATTTAATAAACCATTTACATTGGGTGTATGACCATAGAAGGTTTTTATTCATGTAAACAGAACAACAATTATTCTCTGACTTAAATGAATAACTATATTGCAATAAACATGATCCAATCATTTTCATGCTCAACGCAAACACCAAATAACTTTTATTTTGCAATAAACATGATCCAATCATATTCATGCTCAACGCAAACACCAAATAACATTTATTTAGGTTCAACACTAATCCCGAAAATAGAGGGAGTGTGCGATGGTGATCTTATCAACCTTGGAATCACTTCCAACACCCATCATCACCTCATCATTAACTAGTTTCTGTTCATTTTGCAACTCCTGTTTCGAGTTACTAATGTTAGCAACTAAACCAGTATCAAATACCCAGGGGCTACTATGAACACTAGTAAAATACACATCAATAACATGTATATCAAATATACTTTTGTTCACTTTGCCATCCTTCTTATCCGCCAAATACTTGGGGCAGTTCCGCTTCCAGTGACCAGTCCCTTTGCAGTAGAAGCACTCAGTTTCAGGCTTAGGTCCAGACTTGGACTTCTTCCCGGGAGTAGCAACTTGCTTGCTATTCTTCTTGAAGTTCCCCTTCTTTCCTTTGCCCTTTTCTTGAAACTAGTGGTCTTGTTAACCATCAACACTTGATGCTCTTTCTTGATTTCTACCTTCGTTGATTTCAGCATCACGAAGAGCTCGGGAATCGTTTTTGTCATCCCTTGCATATTATAGTTCATCACGAAGTTCCAGTAACTTGGTGATAGTGACTAGAGAATTCTGTCAATTACTATCTTATCCGGAAGATCAACTCCCACTTGATTCAAGCAACTATAGTACTTAGACATTCTGAGCACATGCTCACTGATTGAGCTATTCTCCTCCATCTTGTAGGCAAAGTACTTGTCAGAGGTCTCATACCTCTCGACACGGGCATGAGTCTGAAATACCAATTTCATCTCTTGGAACATCTCATATGCTCTGTGGTGTTCAAAACATTTTTGAAGTCCCGATTATAAGCCGTAAAGCATGGTGCACTAAACTATCAAGTATTCATCATATCGAGCTTGCCAAACGTTCATAATGTCTGCATCTGCTCCTGCAATAGGTCTGTCATTTAGCGGTGCATCAAGGACATAATTCTTCTGTGCAGCAATGAGGATAAATCTCAGATCACGGAACCAGTCCGCATCATTGCTACTATCATCTTTCAACTTAGTTTTCTCTAAGAACATATAAAAAATAAAACAGGGGAGCTATACGCGAGCTATTGATCTACAACATAATTTGCAAATACTACCAGGACTAAGTTCATGATAAATTAAAGTTCAATTAATCATATTACTCAAGAACTCCCACTTAGATAGACATCTCTCTTAATCATCTAAGTGATCACGTGATCCAAATCAACTAAACCATAACCGATCATCACGTGAAATGGAGTAGTTTTCAATGGTGAACATCACTATGTTGATCATATCTACTATATGATTCACGCTTGACCTTTCGGTCTTAGTGTTCTGAGGCCATATCTGCATATGCTAGGCTCGTCAAGTTTAACCCGAGTATTCTGCGTGTGCAAAACTGGCTTGCACCCATTGTAGATGAACGTTGAGCTTATCACACCCGATCATCACGTGGTGTCTCGGCACAACGAACTTTGGCAATGGTGCATACTCAGGGAGAACACTTTTACCTTGAAATTTAGTGAGAGATCATCTTATAATGCTACCGTCAAACAAAGCAAAATAAGATGCATAAAGGATAAACATCACATGCAATCAATATAAGTGATATGATATGGCTCATCTTGTGCTTGTGATCTCCATCTCCGAAGCACCGTGATGATCACCATCTTTACTGGCGTGACACCTTGATCTCCATCGTAGCATCGTTGTCGTCTCGCCAACTATTGCTTCTACGACTATCGCTACCGCTTAGTGATAAAGTAAAGCAATTACAGGGCGATTGCATTGCATACAATAAAGCGACAACCATATGGCTCCTGCCAGTTGCCGATAACTCAGTTACAAAACATGATCATCTCATATAATAAAATATAGCATCATGTCTTGACCATATCACATCACAACATGCCCTGCAAAAACAAGTTAGACGTCCTCTACTTTGTTGTTGCAAGTTTTACGTGGCTGCTACGGGCTGAGCAAGAACCGTTCTTACCTACGCATCAAAACCACAACGATAGTTCGTCAAGTTAGTGCTGTTTTAACCTTCACAAGGACCGGGCGTAGCCACACTCGGTTCAACTAAAGTTGGAGAAACTGACACCCGCTAGTCACCTGTGTGCAAAGCATGGCGGTAAAACCAGTCTCGCGTAAGCGTACGCGTAATGTCGGTCCGGGCCGCTTCATCCAACAATACCGCCGAACCAAAGTGTGACATGCTGGTAAGCAGTATGACTTGTATCGCCCACAACTCACTTGTGTTCTACTCGTGCATATAACATCTACGCATAAAACCAGGCTCGGATGCCACTGTTGGGGAACGTAGTAATTTCAAAAATTTCCTACGCACGCACAGGATCATGGTGATGCATAGCAACGAGAAGGGAGAGTGTGTCCACGTACCCTCGTAGACCGAAAGCGGAAGCGTTAGCACAACGCGGTTGATGTATTCGTTCGTCTTCACGATCCGACCGATCCAAGTACCGAACGCACGGCACCTCCGAGTTCAGCACACGTTCAACTCGATGACGTCCCGCGAGCTCCGATCTAGCAAAGCTTCACAGGAGAGTTTCGTCAACACGACGGCGTGTTGACGGTGATGATGATGCTACCGATGCAGGGCTTCGCCTAAGCACCTCTACGATATGATCGAGGTGGATTATGGTGGAGGGGGGCACCACACACGGCTAAGAGATCAATGATCAATTGTTGTGTCTATGGGGTGCCCCCTGGCCACGTATATAAAGGATGGAGGGGAGGAGGCCGGCCCCCTATGGGTGGCGCACCAAGTAGGGGACTCCTACTAGGAATCCTACTCCTAGTAGGAGTCCACCAAGAGGGGAAGGAAGAGGGGAAGAGGGAGAAGGAAAGAGGGGTGTTGCGCCCCCCCAATCCCTTGTCCAATTCGGGCCAGCAAGGGGAGGGGCGCAGCAGCCCCTGCGGCCTGCTCCTCTCTTTCTCGTATGGCCCAATAAGGCCCATAACTTCCCCCGGTGAATTCCCGTAATTCCCCGGTACTCCGAAAAATACCTGAATCACTCGGAACCTTTCCGACGTCCGAATATAGCCTTCCAATATATCGATCTTTACCTCTCGGACATTCCGAGACTCCTCATCATGTCCATGATCTCATCCGGGACTCTGAACAACTTCGGTACATCAAAACACAAAAACTCATACTACCGATCGTCACCGAACTTTAAGCGTGCGGACCCTACGGGTTCGAGAACTATCTAGACATGACCGAGACACATCTCCGGTCAATAACCAATAGCGGAACCTGGATGCTCATATTGGCTTCCACATATTCTACGAAGATCTTTATCGGTCAAACCGCATAACAACATACGTTGTTCCCTTTGTCATCGGTATGTTACTTGCCCGAGATTCGATCATCGGTATCTCAATACCTAGTTCAATCTCGTTACCGGCAAGTCTCTTTACTCGTTTCGTAATACATCATCCCGCAACTAACTCATTAGTTACAATGCTTGCAAGGCTTATAGTGATGTGCATTACCGAGTGGGCCCAGAGATACCTCTCCGACAATCGGAGTGACAAATCCTAATCTCGAAATACGCCAACTCAACAAGTACCTTCGGAGACACCTATAGAGCACCTTTATAATCACCCAGTTACGTTGTGACGTTTGGTAGCACACAAAGTGTTCCTCCGGTAAACGGGAGTTGCATAATCTCATAGTCATAGGAACATGTATAAGTCATGAAGAAAGCAATAGCAACATACTAAACGATCAAGTGCTAAGCTAACGGAATGGGTCAAGTCAATCACATCATTCTCCTAATGATGTGATCCCATTAATCAAATGACAACTCATGTCTATGGTTAGGAAACATAACCATCTTTGATCAACGAGCTAGTCAAGTAGAGGCATACTAGTCACACTCTGTTTGTCTATGTATTCACACATGTATTATGTTTCCGGTTAATACAATTCTAGCATGAATAATAAACATTTATCATGAAATAAGGAAATAAATAATAACTTTATTATTGCCTCTAGGGCATATTTCCTTCAGCTATTGCTACCTTACCTGCTTATCCTAAACTGGTTAGTGTAGTTTGGTTGGTGATCCAACCATGACCCCTCACTTTGTCCCAGTTGCCCCCGCTGGATTATTAGAGGAGTTGATCAACGTGATCGATGTTCAGAGCCCAACACATCACATCACACCCCCTTATCTATACGACACTGCAGGGTTACTATTGAGTGCCGAGGGTGATACCTCGTATAGCACTTCTGATGTTAACTCTGTAGAGTAGCTAATCGGTCGTGGTCATCGAGGGTGATTCCTCCTTCACCACTCCCGATAATGACTCTGTTGTGCAACCCTTCAAGAGTGAACAATCGAGGGTGATTCCTCCTTAGTTCACCTTGACGGTTACATCGAGTGGGAATCCATCGAGGATGATTGCTCGGGTTTCCCCCTTGGTGTTATGGACACACGGTTACTATGACTTTACCCTGAACCATGTTAAAGATGGGTCGGCCCCGAGGGGTACTCGCGAGAGTTACTGTTACTGCAGGACTAGAGGGACAGACGGTACCACCCGGTAGAGGTGGACCTGAGTTCCCGACAGTCTTTTGCGAGTCGGGTTAACCATGAGGGTACCCGCGAGTTGATGTGTAGTCGGGCTGACCTGAAGGGTACCCGCGAGATCTCTACGTGGCGTGGCCGGGCATTCTTAGCCCTTGCCGCAAATCCACGAGACGGGGCGACGGGGTCACATGATCATGAGTCTCTGCTCGTTACCGCGCACTCCCAATACACTAACGGTTTGGATATTTGATCCGAGTAGGCCTCTGGCCTTTTCGCACTAACCACCACGCGGGAATAAATATGGGTACTCTGCGTCGTATGCATCAACCGAAGCTCTCTAGACGTCAGCGACTGAGCGGCGCGCGCCGGGTTGGACTGGGAAAGCCTGCACTTGTATTAAGGGGGCTAGGTCTGCTCACCGTCCGCGTTCGCAACATGTAGGAGTGCAAAGGGCGATGGGCCCAAGACCCCTGCGCGCATAGGGTTAGTCCAGTGTGCTGACCTCTCTGTTGAGCCTAGGTAGGGCTGCGGCATGTCATTTTTACCGAGGCCGGGCAGGACCCAGAAAAGTGCATCCAGCCGGAGTTAATCGAGCGTGGTGGGTAAGTTGGTGCACCCCTGCAGGGAAGTATATCTATTCGAATAGCCGGATCCTCAGTAACGGACACTCGGAGTTGTATCCCGATCGATACAGCTAGAACTGGATACTGGAGATGATAAATGGATATGATGGCTTCGGGATTGCTTTCTCGCAGGGAGTCGAGAAAGGATCTCTGGGCGCTAATGTTACAACATACTTGTTAATTATAATATGCTATTCTGTACTCTTCTAAATGCTGCAAGATGCTGAAGATGCTAGTCTTCGATAGGACTAGGCCTTCCCTCTATTCTGGCATTTCTGCACTCTAGCCCACAGATACAACCTTCCTTTGATAATGTCGCATACATAGAATAGATCTGATGTAAGTCTTGCTGAGTACTTTGGATGAGTACTCACGGTTGCTTGCTTCCTCTTTTCCCTATAGCCATTTGATGCGACCAGATGACGGAGCCCAGGAGTCAGCTGCCCCCGCCGACGACTACTACTACCACCCCGAGGGTGGTTACTACTACAAGTTGGCTGACGACCAGGAGTAGGTTCGGAGGGTCCCAGGCAGGAGTCCTGCGTCTTTTCGATCTTAGTCGTTGTTTTGCCCCGCCTTCTTAAGGCCTATCTGTTTTATCTTTTATGTCTGTACTCAGATATCTAATGCTTCCACTAACACTTGTAAGCGAGCTTATGTATTCGAGCCCTCGAGGCCCCTGGCTTGTAATATAAAGCTTGTATGACTTCTATTAGTGTTTAGAGTTGTGTTGTGATATCTTCCCGTGAGTCCCTGATCTTGATCGTGTGCATTTGCGTGTATGATTAGTGTACGGTCGAATCGGGGGCGTCACAAGTTGGTATCAGAGCCGACAGCCTGTAGGAATCCCCCTTTCCAACTCCTTGGCCGAAGTTGAGTCTAGTCTATGAAAACTGTTTTACTAACATGGTTGTGTGGCTTACGGGCCGACGTCGCCATTGGGTGGTATTAGGATCTTTTTATTCCTCGTCTTTACTCTGGGATTCTGATATCACTTCTATTCGGGTTAAAGATTTTGCTAACTCCAACACTAGGTTCTCGTAACTGATTCTCCCCGGAGAGCCCCCCCCCATTCCAGATGATCGTCTGCTTCATCAGAAGATTCTGAAGATACTCGTCGATGTTTCCCGAGACCCTTGTGCCCTTAGCCGTTGCAATTCCCTACCACCGATAAATCCCTATGGATAGCTACATACACTTGCCGTCCGTACCTTCATTTTCCAATTGCTCTTGTCATTACAAGATACTCTGAAATACCATTCGATCTTCCGAGAATCCTCTGCAACCTATTGCTCTGGAAAGTCTAGCCTGCCTTCATTATGGGTACTTCCATATGTGTAGCAATATTCATTAGTATCCTTTGTCATCGTCATTTTGAGCATTTGATCCGATATGTCTGTGAATGCTCGCGATTATCAGTCGCAATTAGAATTCTTCCCTTCGGCTTAGACGTCATTCTGGATATGAGCTGGTTCTTGACCAATCAAGTTTAGATCGGCACTGCCTCTAAGTCTATTCAAATTACTCATGTTTGATCAGAGCATCTGATTCTGATACACCGATCTAGAAATCAAAATTTCTTTGTATTTAAGCATCAAACTATTCAGATGTTTCTATAAGCCGATGCCTTGGCATCCCTTCTTCATCTAATTGATTACTGATACTCACATCAACTCCGTCGTGAATCGCCAAATCCTTTGTTGGATTATTATCTGACAGTGTCCTTAACATCCAAAATCTTGTGAGTTCTACCCTGATACATAATGCCTTTGGTAAATTGTATACTCTATTTTTGTTAGCCATGCTCTACTATCAAGCTTGAGTTATCTACTCCTGAAGTTTGTGGTATATGGTCCTAAGATGCCCCGATGGGTTGAACCTATGCCTTCTCTAATCTGTGTGAACCCGATAATTTTCACGGGTCATATTCCTCTGGTATTTCACCAGGTAGTTCTACACGTTCATATAATTTTTAACAGAGCAGCGAATGAAAGATTATGCATTGGAGAAGTGGGAGTCGACCTTGAACTTTGTGCTCATGCCCATAGACACGATGTAGATCTTATCATGGAAGCTTCTCTTAAAAATCAATTGTTCCCTTGGTATAAGTTCATCTTGTATTTGTGAATTGATCCTTTGCAATCATGGTTTCGACCATGTTGATATTCTTTGATTCCTTTCTCGGACAAGTTAAAGTACTTGTCTTCTATAGATCAATGCACCTGTCCAACCGTTATTTTGTTCTACTTTCGAGTATTACCCTCTAGAATTTTGATATTATCGCAGAATCATGTTGCTTAATTATGAGCCTTCATCAAGTACTAATTTCCATTGATTCCAATTTTTCCTAGGTTCTGAGTGATTAGTCACTCAAGAACACCGATAACTAAATCGGGTCTGCACCACGATTAAACAACTCTTGGTAATCCTCTTTACTTACGAGTTTGTACTCGATCACGTCATTCCTAGCCAGCTCGGCTATATCATTATCGTACTGATTTTTAAATGTGCTACCTGGTCCATATGCCCGGAGCAACTTCCGACGATGTGCGAAGCTTACGTCGATCTTCCTCATCTTATCATTTCACCTCGAACAACAAGCTTGATTTCGAGTTTGTGTCATATTCGTGGTTCCAATAACCTTTCGCTTCACCATTCCTTTTGCTTGATGTCATCGCTGAACGACTACCTCTTCATGAAACTATAGGAGATATGCCCTAGAAGCAGTAACATCAGTTATTTTGTATCTTCGAGTTTGTAATGAATGTTTAGGTTCCATGCTATAACTGCAATGATTCTCGAGTCTACAATAACCACGAGGCTTGGAGGGAAACTCATGTGCACGTGTGGTATAATAAACGGTAAAATGTATTCCCGGTCATGCCTCTATGACTGGCTCAAGTATTGCAAGATGATCCTATTTTCCGGATCATGGGCATGTCTATGCCGGCAATTTTGAGGGCACAATGTTGGTAGAACACTTTTGTTGAATCGACCCGATTTGATGTTATGCTATTAGATACATTCGTCACAAGTTAATGGTTAATAACACATGGAAGTTAATGTTTGCATAATTCCTTAGACCATGAGAGTATCGAGTTCCTTCGTACTTGCTTCGTGAACTTTGGGGTTTGTTAAATATCCTTCGTAACTGGGTGGCTATTACGGCGGCTTACGGGTTCACGGAAAAGTATGGCAAGTCACGAGATAGCTCAAGATTGGGATTTGCTCCTTTGACGATGGAGAGATATTCTCGGGCCCTCTCGGTGTTACGGTATCCATCATCGTCTGGCCAGACACATTGTGATTTGATCACTGGGATGACGGAATATGGAAACGAGAAAAGAGAACAAAACCGGTAACGAGGTAACTTGCATAGTGGACAAATTGTTGATCCATGGGGATGCAATAAATCTCACCTCGGGTGTTTGTGACATATCGCGAAGCAACAGGAATAGCTCACGGCAACTGAAGGTTCACTCGAATATTCATTCGTGTGGGTATAGGGGTCAATATGGGTGTCCACGGCTCCGATGTTGATCATTGATCGGAAGGGGTTCCGGGTCATGTCTATACTTCACCGAACCTATAGGGTCACACGCTTAAGGGTCATCTCTCTGCTGAATACTAGACAGGGAGTCTGAGAGAAAGTCGCCGAAAATTTTTCTGAGACAACGGAAGAGTTCCGGAGAGAGATCACCGAAAGAGTTTCGGTAAAACCGAAAAGTTGTTTCGGAATATATTATTAGGTCAAAATGGTTTCAGCACTTGCCTGGAAATTCTTAGAGGGTCCCAGAATTGGTCTGGGAATTTTCGGAGAGAAAATCCGGAAATGTTCCAGAGCTGCCGTAACCGCTGTTGCTGCTTTTCGCTGATAAAAACCACCATACCGGAAATATTTCGGAACATGCCCAGAATAATTTTAGAGTGTGCCGGAAGTGTTCTGGGACCTTCTAGAATTTTTTCAGAAGAAACGGTCGCGGAAAACATCTTGTCCCAGCGCGAGGGGACAAGATCCCATGAATCGGCGGTTGCTTGTTTGGTGGCTTTTTGTCTAGGGAGCACCCATGTTTCTAGGAGACATGTTGGTGGCTTGTTGGGGCCCCCCCATGGGGGGGGGGGACAAGGTTGTGGCCGGCCATGGGGGGTTCCTCCATGGGGCCCCACTTGCATTACCATTTTACCCTTCATGTGGGGCATGTAGCATGGGTATTTTGGTATTTCCTTGCACCACCCCACCCCTTGCCTTGGCCTACAAAAGGAGGAGAAGGGGCTGCCATTTGGATCATCTCTTGCTCTCATACACATGCCAAGCTTTGTCTGGCTCTCTCTCCCTCCCACGAAAAGAATTTTTCGTAGAGCCGAAAGGCTGTCTGGGTTCCGGCAGGAACTAGTTCTGGACAGCGAAGCCCTGCCGGATAGCTGACACCGTATGTGTGCAACCCCATAGAGAGGTCGCAGTTTCGGTCTTTTGCCCGAGGGGTTGTTCGAGTGTCCTCCCGGAGGGCTGTCCCAGTCTCCGTTCGAGTTTCGAGGGTCCTCCCGAAGGGCTGTCCATGACATCGTCCGGGGGACTGTCTGACTGCCTCCCGGAGGGCTGTCCGACAGGGGAGTACATCCTCGCGGTTGGGAGGTTGTAAATCCTAGCTGCGGGGATCTGCACCAACGATCTCCACCGACTCTTCTTCCGCTGCGCTTCGAGTCGGTACAGATCATATCAAACCTTGTATGCAGTCTCCATAGTGGTCCTGGGCGTGCTCGCTATACCAATTTTTTTTTATTTTTTGTCGCGTTCCCCTACAGTGGCATCAAGAGCCATGCTATGCATAGATGCAGGTTATGATCTAGAATACATGGAGATGTATGCGTATTGCATAATATAATTTTGGATTAGATGAGATCTATTGCTGAAAATTATTTATGCGGGTGGCAGATGAAATCTGTTACCCGATGTTCTTTTTGCTTCCCTGGAATTTGCGTATTTCTGATCCTGAAATGGCATGGTGGAATTTCACAAAGTTCTGGCAATCCGCGATCCTGATTGATCAACGAAGTGCTATCAGTTCTTTGGGTTCCACCGTAGTTAAAGGAAAGAGGAGATTTCACAGATGAAAGGGCAATGCAGATATGATCTGCACGGGGGGTCATGTGTACGACAAAGTTTAGTACGGGGCTCGAGATTTTATTATCTCGTGTTTCATACACCCTGGAAAGTTAATCTAGCGACTTGAATAATCATACTTGATGATAAATGTTGGTAGCTGCGGTTTGAGTCAAAACCTTAAAAGCCACGTGAAATAAATTTTTGCATAAACCGATTAGAGGCATCTAACTTGGTTTTGCAGGATGGTTTGCTTGTGATGTGGTATAGCAAGTCTCATATTAATTCGATTATGTATGAGATGACCATATGATGTAAATTTATTAACATGACCTGCGTGTCATGATTCGGCATGATGGCTGGAGCCATATGATTGCACTTTAATGACCTGCGTGTCAACCTTATGTAATGCATTTATTTTATACCCTATGGAGATAGCAATATTGTCTGGTGCATCGACAAGGTGGTGGCAATCTTCGCGAAGGTGAACACCGACGCAAATGCCGAAGACGAAGAAATGAAAGACTTCTCCGTCAGAAAGGGCTATACCATATCATGCTAATTATGAATTGCTTGAGATGTTTATCCCTTATGATGCACCCTTCTTGATTGTGCGGTAGTCGCTTTTATTTGGGTGATCTCTCACTTCAAAAATACCAAAGTAGTTAGTGTTCTCCCAAGAGTAGCACCGTCGGAAATTCGTATATTTTCGGGGTGCGCCATGCTGACATGGGTACGAACGAATTGAGAGGAATGAGGCGGGTGAGGTCAGACCTCGCAGCAAGATCGCTTGGTTGTCTTTGACGTTCAGGCATGAAAGTCATGAGCTCGAAACACACCTATCGAAAGATGAACAAGAGTCACATAGAGATGTGATCGGCAAGTTTGCCTAACGATTGAAGTTCTCGTCATCAGTGATGCTCACCATCAATGGCGTTGAATTGAAATTCGTGTCTTGAATCACTCATAATCAATTTTGAGAGATATTGATTTGAGTGGGAGCGCACTTTAGAATAAAACAGTTTATTCACTAGTGCAAATTTCATTATAAACAAAGTCTAAGTGAAACTTGTGTTTTCCGTTGTAGATCAAATGGCTCGCAACACCACGTTCAACTTAGGCCCGATGTTAGAGAAAGAGAAGTTAGCTGCGACTGGGAAAAACTATGCGGACTGGGTCCGCAACCTGAGGATTGTCCTCAGGAGCGCTAAGAAATTGTATGTGCTTGAAAATGATCTTCCAGCTAAACCGGCGGCTGCGGCCCCGGAAGATGAACAAAATGTCTGGGCCACTAAGGATGATGATCACAACTTAGTGCAGTGCCCCATGTTAGCTTGCATGAATCTAGAGCTTCAAAAACGTTTTGAATTCCACAAACCCCGTGATATGATTCGGGAGTTGGATGCTCTGTACAAGGAATCTGCAAAGTCTGAACGATTTGATATCATGAAGGCTTTGATGGAATGCAAGATGGCTGAGGGTAGTTCAGTTGGCGAGCACGTGGTCTAAATGATCAGCTATGCTGAAAGGCTTAAAACCCTGGCATTTCCACTTCCACCTGGCCATATGATGGACATGTTGCTTTCTTCACTCCCCCCGTCTTACGACGGTTTTGTCATGAACTACAACATGACAGGGATGGAGAAAACACCGGAAGAGGTGCTCACCATGCTGAAAAACACAGAAGGAGGACTGCGGAAAAATCGCAAGCAAGTGTTGCTTGTGAATAAAATCGCCAGTTTCAAAAAGAAAGGCAAGCCAAAGAAGGGCAAGGGCGCCGGTAAGACTGACTCCCAAAGCAAATCTAAGGGCGGAGCCAAGGATGGAACTGAGTGCTTCTACTGCAAGGGCACTGGAAGAGAAACTACAACAAGTATCTGGAAGATAAGAAGTCTGGGAAAATCAGAAAAGGTATAATTGTTATACAAGTTAATGTCATTGACGTTTTGCTTGCTAGCAAAAGTTCTAAGTCTTGGGTATTTGATACCGGATCGGTTGCTCACATTTGCAACTCGATACAGGGGCTTCAGAAGGTAAGCAAGCTGGCAAAGAATGAAGTCGTGATGCGTGTCGGGAATGGCGCTGGGATCGCCGCTCAAGCCGTCGGCATTATGCCTCTACGTCTCCCTTTAGGATTTATTTTGGAACTAAGTAACTGTTATTTTGTTCCACTATTGTGTAGAAACATTATCTCCGGATCATGTTTAGTACACGATGGGTATTTGTACAAGTCTGAGAACAATGGTTGTTCACTTTATTGTAAGGATATGTTTTATGGATTTGCACCCATTGTTGGGGGGGCTCTTTCATTCTGAACATTGAATGTGGAAATGATGTCTTTAACGTGAATGCTAAACGCCTTAAGAAGGCTGATACCACCACCACTTTTATGTGGCATTGTCGGCTTGGCCACATCGAAAAGAAACGCATGCAAAGACTCCATAAAGATGGAGTTTTACCGCCCTTTGATTTTGAATCATTTGACACATGTGAAGCTTGCTTGATGGGGAAAATGACCAAGACGCCGTTCACGGGTCATCCTAAACGGGCGAGTGAATTGTTGGAAATATTACATAGTGATGTATGTGGTCCAATGAGCACAGTCGCACGGGGTGGGTATTTCTACTTCGTGACTTTTACTGATGATTTGAGTAGGTATGGCTATATCTACTTAATGAAACACAAATCGGAAACCTTTGAAAAGTTTAAAGAATTTCAGAATGAGGTAGAAAATCATCATGACAGAAAGATTAAGTTTCTGCGGTCTGATCGTGGAGGCGAATATCTTAGTCATGAGTTTGGCCAACATCTGAGTGACCGTGGAATCGTTTCACAGCTTACGCCTCCCGGAACTCCACAGAGAAACGGAGTATCAGAAAGACGTAACCGAACCCTGTTGGACATGGTAAGGTCGATGATGTCCCTTACAGATCTACCAATATCTTTTTGGGGTCACGCACTACTTACTGCCGCTCACACACTTAACAGAGCACCGTCAAAGTCTGTTGAGACGACGCCATATGAGTTATGGTATGGGTAGAAACCCAGTGTGTCGCATCTCAAGATTTGGGTTTGTGAAGCATATGTAAAACGTTTACAGCCTCAAAAACTCGATCTCGGATCAGACAAATGTTACTTTGTAGGTTATCCGAAGGAAACCTTTGTGTATTACTTCTACCACCCATCCGAGGGCAAAGTGTTTGTCGCAAAAACCGGAATCTTTCTCAAGAAAATTTTCTCGCTAAAGAAGTGAGTGGGAGGACAGTACAACTTAATGAGATTAGTGAATCTTCGGCAACCGTTGATATGGCTAAGGAATCGGAAGAAATTCCGCTAATTATCCCTACAACTGAGCCGGAAGTTGTCGCATATGATGCGGAGACTTCAGACAATGTTATAACTGAACCACGCAGATCAGGTAGGGCTATCCAGCCACCTGAGTGGTTTCATAATGAAATCTTCATTTTTGAAGACGATGAACCTGCGCACTACAAGGATGCCATGGTGGGGCCTAGCTCAAAAGAATGGCACAAGGCCATGAAATCCGAGATGGAATCCACGTACGAAAACAAAGTTTGGAACTTGGAAGAACTTCCAGAAGGCGTTAAGCCCATTGGTTGTAAATGGATTTTCAAAAGAAAGACGGACGTGGATGGTAACATTACTATCCACAAAGCTAGACTTGTCGCGAAAGGGTTCATGCAAGTTCCAGGAGTGGACTACGACAAGACTTTCTCGCCCGTAGGTATGCTTAGGTCTGTTCGGATATTACTAGCAATTGCTACTTATTTCAATTATGAAATATGGCAGATGGATGTCAAAATGGCTTTCCTAAATGGAAACCTCAAAGAGGATGTATACATGATACAGCCAGAAGGTTTTGTCGATCCTAAGAATGCTGGAAAGGTATGCAAACTTCAGAAAGCCATTTATGGTCTGAAGCAAGCGTCAAGGAGCTGGAACATTCGTTTTGATGAAGTGGTCAAAGAGTTTGGCTGCATCAGGAATGACGAAGAATCTTGTGTTTACAAGAAGTTTAGTGGGAGCGCAAAAGCATTTCTAATCTTGTATGTGGATGACATATTGTTGATTGGATATGACGTGAATTTTCTTAGCGAAATAAAAGACTCATTGAAGAAGAGTTTTTCAATTAAAGACTTAGGCGAAGCGGCATATGTATTGGGCTTCAGAATCTATAGAGATAGATCAAAACACCTGATAGCGCTTAGCCAAAGCACGTACATTGACAGGTGTTGAAAAGGTTCAACATGGAGAACTCCAAGAAAGGCCTACTCCCCATGTCACCTGGCACAGTACTTTGCAAGAATCAGTGTCCTCGGACTCTCGATGAGCGAGTACAAATGAATGTTGTTCCATATGCCTCGGCAGTTGGTTCTATTATGTATGCCATGCTATGTACAAGACCGGATATTTCCTATGCGCTCAGTGTTGGCAGCCGGTACCAAAGTGATCCAGGATTGGAACACTGGGTCGCAGTCAAGGGTATTCTTACGTACCTCAGAAGGACCAAGGATTTACTCCTTGTGTATGGAGGTGATGAAGAGCTCATTGTAAGTGGTTACACTGATGCAGGCTTCATGACTGACCCAGATGACTTCAAATCTCAATCAGGCTATGTTTTCATATTGAACGGTGGCGCAGTTGATTGGAAAAGTTCCAAACAAAAGACTGTGGAGGATTCTATGACGGAGGCGAAGTATGTTGCAGCTTCAGAAGCCTCCAAGGTGGCGGTATGGATCAAGCAATTTCTTGAAGCCCTTGGTGTGGTTCCAAGTGCTCTGGACCCGGTGGAGATCTATTGTGATAATAGTGGCGCCGTGGCTCAGGCAAGGGAGCCAAGTTCACACCATAAGACAAGACATATTCAACGCAAATATAAACTCATTCGACATCATGTCGAAGAGGGTTTAGTGAAAGTACACAAAGTTCACACGGATCTGAATGTGTCAGATCCGATGACAAAGCCTCTACCACAAGCAAAGCATGAGCAGCACCAGATAGCCATTGGTGTTAGGGAAGCCATGTAACTGGATTATGACTCTAGTGCAAGTGGGAGTCTATAGGAGATATGCCCTAGAGGCAGTAACATCAGTTATTTTGTATCTCCGAGTTTGTAATGAATGTTTATGTTCCATGCTATAACTGCAATGATTCTCGAGTCTACAATAACCACGAGGCTTGGAGGGAAACTCATGTGCACGTGTGGTATGACTGGCTCAAGTATTGCATGATGATCCTGTTTTCCTGATCATGGGCATGTCTATGCCAGCAATTTTGAGGGCACAATGTTGGTAGAACACTTGTGTTGAATCGACCCTATTTGATGTTATGCTATGAGATACATTCATCACAAGTTAATGGTTAATAACACAGGGAAGTTAATGTTTGCATAATTCCTTAGACCATGAGAGTATCGAGTTCCTTTGTACTTGCTTCGTGAACTTTGGGGTTTGTTAAACATCATCCATAACTGGGTGGCTATTACGGCGGCTTACGGGTTCACGGAAAAGTATGGCAAGTAACGAGATAGCTCAACATTGGGATTTGCTCCTTTGACGATGGAGAGATATTCTTGGGCCCTCTCGGTGTTACGGTATCCATCATCGTCTGGCCAGACACATTGTGATTTGATCACTGGGATGCCGGAACATGGAAACGAGAAAAGAGAACAAAACCGGTAACGAGGTAACTTGCATAGTGGAAAAATTGTTGATCCACGGGGATGCAATAAATCTCACCTCAGGTGTTTGTGACATATCGCGAAGCAACAGGAATAGCTCACGGCAACTGAAGGTTCACTCGAATATTCATTCGTGTGGGTATAGGTGTTAATATGGGTGTCCACGGCTCCGATGTTTATCATTGGTCGGAAGGGTTTCCGGGTCATGTCTATACTTCACCGAACCTATAGGGTCACACACTTAAGGGTCATCTATCTGCTGAATACTAGACAGGGAGTCTGAGAGAAAGTCACCGAAAAAGTTTCGGAGACAACGGAAGAGTTCCGGAGAGAAATCACCGAAAGAGTTTCGGTAAAAATGAAAAGTTGTTTCGGAATATATTATTAGGTCAAAATGGTTTCGGAACTCGCCTGGAAATTCTTGGAGGCTCCCAGAATTGGTCTGGGAACTTCTGGGAATTTTCGAAGAGAAAAACCGGAAATGTTCCGGAGCTACCGTAACCGCTGTTGCTGCTTTTCGCTGATAAAAACCACCATGCCGGAAATGTTTCGGAACATGCCCAGAATAATTTTAGAGGGTGCCGAAAATGTTCTGGGACCTTCCAATTTTTTTTCAGAAGAAACGGTCGCGGAAAACATCTTATCCCAGCGCGAGGGGACAAGATCCCATGAATCGGGGGTTGCCTGTTTGGTGGCTTTTTGTCTAGGGAGCACCTATGTTTCTAGGAGACATGTTGGTTGCTTGTTGGGCCCCCCACCCATGGGCGGGGACAAGGTTGTGGCCGGCCATGGGGGCTCCTCCATGGGGCCCCACTTGCATTACCATTTTACCCTTCATGTGGGACATGTAGCATGGGTATTTTGGTATTTTCTCGCACCACCCCACCCCTTGCCTTGGCCTATAAAAGTAGGAGAAGGGGCTACCATTTGGATCATCTCTTGCTCTCATACACATGCCAAGCTTTGTCTGGCTCTCTCTCTCCCTCCCACAAAAAGAATTTTTCATAGAGCCGAAAGGCTGTCTGGGTTCCGGCAGGAACTAGTTCTAGATGGCAAAGCCCTGCCGGATAGCTGACACCGTATGTGTGCAACCCCGTAGAGAGATCGTAGTTTCAGTCTTTTGCCCGAGGGGCTGTTCGAGTGTCCTCCCGGAGGGCTGTCCGAGTCTTCGTTCAAGTTTCGAGGGTCCTCCCGAAGGGCTGTCCATGACATCGTCCGGGGGACTGTCCGACCGCCTCCCGGAGGGATGTCCAACGGGGGAGTACATCCTCGCGGTTGGGAGGTTGTAAATCCTAGCTACGGGGATCTGCACCAACGATCTCCACCGACTCTTCTTCCACTGCGCTTCGAGTCGGTACGGATCAGATCAAACCTTGTATGCAGTCTCCATAGTGGTCCTGGGCGTGCTCGCTATACCGAATTTTTTTATTTTCTATCGCGTTCCCCTACAGAAACCTCTCGATAATTGTGACGTTATCATCATCACCATTCTGAGCTCTTCCAGGACATCGATCGAATTCATGATGAGAAATACCATCCTTGCCCTCTTGATGCATTGTTGCTGAACCTGTGGGCCACATCCTCGTCTTTTCCTTGCTGAAAATATACGACTTAATTTATAAGTCGTTTTCGATGGATCCCTTGTGTATCCAAAGGCTGACCTTTACCTAATGACCATGTCAATGCTATCCCGAAGCATGACCGTGGTACTCAAACATCAATGATAACTGTGGAAGCATAATGCTAAATGTTTCTTGTTCAATTACCCTGACACCGTTGTAGGGGTAAGCCTCATAAATTCCTTCCCCCTTTGTCTAAATGGTTACGTACTTGGAGTCCTGTCATGATTATCCCGCTCTGCTTGCTCTTGGGAAGGTTATACACCTAATACTCATGTATACACATTTTCCTTTCCATTGGGTTGTTTAACCCTCCTTGTGATCTATATGATATAAGCAGAAATAATTCCCTGCTTATGAGAACACCTCGATGTACAACCTTGTCAGTGAGACCCCGTTACTACTATTGACGACATTCCGGTAAACACCGATGGATGAGAACTTTACCTATTGGTCCGCCTCGTTCCAATGAGCAGGAAAATGGTTCTCTTCATCCCTCGCCCTTGGTACCAACGTTGTTGCTGATAAAGTGACAAGATATCCTCCGACATGCTTCGTTGTCATGACCATGCCATATGTCACCGTCCTCCCTACTTTCGATCGACACTCCACACAGTTCCACAGGATCGGAACCTGACTCTCCTGTGCATCCCTGTTTCCAAAGTTGTTCCTCACACTTGGCTTCGTATGTATTTCCGTGAGCCACCTTCCGAGAGATGATATATTCTGATATCAGACGCAACACTTTTTTTTGTTGCTCTGAACCCCTTTTACACACTATTTCAGGCATTGAACGATTATCTGTCCGCTTGAAACTCCTTATGGTACCTTCTTACTCTACTCTCGATGTTTTCTTAAGTTTCAACTCGAGAGATACTTTCTGTCACATTCCCTGAGCTATCCACCAGATAATCGACCTTGCAAGGGTCCGATCTCCCGAAGTCATCCGTTACTCCACCTTTTAGATCTCGGGACGAGATTTCTTGTAGTGGAGGAGAATTGTAACACCCCCAATATCATACTACAGTGATCTCTCCCTAATGGTGGTCATGTCATCATGATCACTAAGCCATTCTGCCACTTGTCCAAAATCCAAGCCAAATTCAAATTCAAATTGCTCATCAAATATTTACTTCATTTGTCATGCAATCAAAATAGTTCATCCTATGGCAAATATTCCCTAAGTATTTGTCATGTTGAAACCAACCTCACCAAAATTCCCAAAATGCCCCTGGACTTTAAAATAGTAGTCCAGCAGCATTTAATTTGTCCTTTTCAATTTCTAAAAATACCTAACCTTTTTCAAATGGCCCCAAACTTTTTGTGCCAGCTCAGAATATTTCCCTGTATTTTTGTGCCAAGTTTCATGTTGAGCAAAATTCATTTGCTAGCTCAGTTTATTGCAAACGGTGGCTATTCCCTTTTGACTAAAAAAGAAATAGGAAAAAGCCCTTGTGCTTTGGCCCACTAAGCAACAGCAGCAGAGCCAGCCCAGCCCAGCCGAGGCCTCCCTTACCTGCTCCCCTCCCTCGTGTCGTCACCGGCATGGCCAGAACGAGCGCACGCCAGCCGCTGGCCGACACCGCGACGCCACCGACGCCGGGAGGATAAGGTCGAGCCTTTCCCCTTCCCCCTGGACGCCCTCCTCCTTTTCCCCCTCTCTCTCTCGCTTTTCCGCCCCCTCTCCTCCTCTCCAGTGCGCTGCCGCCGCCTCTCGTCGTCATAGCCGCGCCCACCGGTGGCCCCATGCCCGCTGACTGTGTCCGGGAGCCCCACCGGCTTCTTCCTCTTCTACTGGTGCAGCCAGGCGGAGACGGAGGGCCCTGCATCGAGTGGATCGAGCTGGTCCCCTTCCTCTCGGCCTCCGGCGAACTCCGTCCGCTCCGGCCACCGCCGCACCTACTAACCCTCTGACGGGCCTCCTTGAGCCTCTCCCGTGAGCAGTCGCCGTCTTTCCCCTCTCTCCCCCGCGCGTTTTCGTCGCCGTAGTGGCCGCATTTGAGACGCCTGAACCCGTCGCCACCGATGAGCTCCTCGCCGTGGCCGCGCTGCCCGTCGAACTCCATCGAGCTCATGGCCGTGATCAGCGCCCCCGTGTGAGTCCAACGCGCTAGATCCCGTCACCCGCCGTGCCCCCTAGTTGCAGTTCGTGTGATGGCCAAACTTCGGCGTCCGCTCCGCCGCTCGCCGCCGTAGTTTCCGGCCGTTTACAGCCGCACCGCCACCGTAGATGGATTCGGCGTTGAATGCCCGATCGAGCGAGCCTAAGGACGCCTCGAATGGACCACCGTGGCATGATTCTGGCCAAGTCCGGCGAGCTCCACCACTGTTATGGGTCGCCGGAGCTGACCTGGCCGCCACCTGGCCTGTACCGATGATGCTGCCAGTGGGTCCCACGACCCTGTTAACCGGAGTCAACCTGCTTACGTGGCAGTTACTGCCACTGACCAGCGGGCCCTGCCATTTAAAACAATTTTATTAAATAACTAAAATTGCAAATTAAAACTATTATTAATTAGTTAATTAGTTAGTCACTAACAAGTGGGGCCTAGCTGAAGGAAATATGCCCTAGAGGCAATAATAAAGTTGTTATTTATATTTCCTTATATCATGATAAATGTTTATTATTCATGCTAGAATTGTATTAACCAGAAAATTGATACATGTGTGAATACATAGACAAAACAAAGTGTCCCTAGTATGCCTCTACTTGACAAGCTCGTTAATCAAAGATGGTTAAGTTTCCTGACCATAGACATGTGTTGTCACTTGATGAACGGGATCACATCATTAGGAGAATGATGTGATGGACAAGACCCATCAGTTAGCTTAGCATTATGATAGTTACAGTTTCATTGCTACTGCTTTCTTCATGACTTATACATGTTCCTCAGACTATGAGATTATGCAACTCCCGAATAACGGAGGAGCACCTTGTGTGCTATCAAACGTCACAACGTAACTGGGTGATTATAAAGATGCTCTACAGGTGTCTCCGAAGGTGTTTGTTGGGTTGGCATAGATCGAGAATAGGATTTGTCACTCCGTGTATCGGAGAGGTATCTCTGGGCCCTCCCGGTAATGCTCATCACTATAAGCCTTGCAAGCAATGTGACTAATGAGTTAGTTACGGGATGAAGCATTACGGAACGAGTAAAGAGACTTGCCGGTAACGAGATTGAACTAGGTATGATGATACCGACGATCGAATCTCGGGCAAGTAACATACCGATGACAAAGGGAACAACGTATGATGTTATGCGGTTTGACCGATAAAGATCTTCGTAGAATATGTAGGAGCCAATATGAGCATCCAGGTTCCACTATTGGTTATTGATCGAAGATGTGTCTCGATCATGTCTACATAGTTCTCGAACCTGTAGGGTCCGCACGCTTAATGTTCGATGATGATTTGTATTATGAGTTATGTGTTTTGATGACCAAAGTTTGTTCGGAGTCCCGGATGAGATCACGGACATGACGAGGAGTCTTGAAATGGTTGAGACATAAAGATTGATATATTGGAAGGCTATATTCGGATATCGGAATGGTTCCGGAGAAGTTCGGGTATTTTCCAGAGTACCGGGAGGTTACCGGAACCCCCCGGGGAGTTTTTGGGCCTTAGTGGCCTTAGTGGGAAGAGGAGGCAGCGGCCAGGAGGTGGCGCGCGCCACCCCCAAGCCCAGTCCGAATTGGACAAGGGGTTGGGTGCGCAGCCCCCCACTCCCTTCCTTTCCCCCTCTCCTTTAGGTGGAATCCTACTAGGACTTGGAGTCCTAGTAGGACTCCCCTCTCCCGGCGCGCCTAGCAAGGGCCGGCCGGCCTCCCCCTCCCTCCTTTATATACGGGGGCAGGGGGGCACCCCAAAGCACATCAAGATTTCTCTTAGCCGTGTGCGGTGCCCCCCTCCATAGTTACACACCTCGGTCATATAGTCGTAGTGCTTAGGCGAAGCCCTGCATCGGTAACATCATCAACACCGTCGCCACGCCGTCGTGCTGATGGAACTCACCCTCGTCCTCAACTGGATCAAGAGCACGAGGGACGTCATCGAGCTGAACGTGTGCTGAACGCGGAGGTGCCGTATGTTCGGTACTTGGCTCGGTTGGATCGCGAAGACGTTCGACTACATCAACCGCATAATTAAAAGCTTCCGCTTTCAGTCTACGAGGGTACGTGGACACACTCTCCCGTCTCGTTGCTATGCATCTCCTAGATAGATCTTGCGTGATCGTAGGAATTTTTTTGAAATACTACGTTCGCCAACAGTGGCATCCGAGCTAGGTCTATGCGTAGATGTTATATGCACGAGTAGAACACAAAGAGTTGTGGGCGATAATAGTCATACTGCTTACCACCAACGTCTTACTTTGATTCGACGGTATTGTTGGATGAAGCGGCCCGGACCGACATTACATGACCGCGTTCATGAGACTGGTTCTACCGACGTGCTTTTGCACACTGGTGGCTGGCGGGTGTCTGTTTCTCCAACTTTAGTTGAATTGAGTTTGACTACGACCGGTCCTTGTTGAAGGTTAAAACATCACACTTGACAAAAAATCATTGTGGTTTTGACGCGTAGGTAAGAACGGTTCTTACTAGAAGCCCGTAGCAGCCACGTAAAACTTGCAACAACAAAGTAGAGGACGTCTAACTTGTTTTTGCAGGGCATGTTGTGATGTGATATGGTCAAGACGTGATGAGATATAAGTTGTTGTATGAGATGATCATGTTTTGTAAAAGTTATCGGCAAATGGCAGGAGCCTTATGGTTGTCGCTTTATTGTATGAAATGCAATCGCCATGTAATTGCTTTACTTTATCACTATGCGTTAGCGATAGTTGTAGAAGCAATAGTTGGCAAGACGACAACGACGCTACGATGGAGATCAAGGTGTCAAACCGGTGACGATGGAGATCATGACGTTGCTTCGATGATGGAGATCGTGAGCACAAGATGATGATGGCCATATCATGTCACATATTTTTGATTGCATGTGATGTTTATCCTTTATGCATCTTATTTTGCTTAGTACGGCGGTAGCATTATAAGATGATCCCTCACTAAAATTTCAAGGTATAAGTGTTCTCCCCGAGTATGCACCGTTGCGAAAGTTCTTCGTGCTGAGACACCACATGATGATCGGGTGTGATAAGCTCTACGTTCAAACACAATGGGTGGAAGCCAGTTTTGCACATGCGGAATACTCGGGTTAAACTTGACGAGCCTAGCATATGCAGATATGACCTCGGAACACTGAGACCGAAAGGTCGAACATGAATGATATAGTAGATATGATCAACATAGAGATGTTCACCATTGAAAACTACTCCATCTCACGTGATGATCGGACATGGTTTAGTAGATATGGATCACGTGATCATTTAGATAACTAGAGGGATGTCTATCTAAGTGGGAGTTCTTAAGTAATATGATTAATTGAACTTAAATTTATCATGAACTTAGTCCTGATAGTTTTGCATATCTATGCTGTTGTAGATCAATGGCCCGTGCTACCGTTCCTTTGAATTTTAATGCGTTCCTAGAGAAAGCTAAGTTGAAAGATGATGGTAGCAACTACACGGACTGGGTCCGTAACTTGAGGATTATCCTCATTGCTGCATAGAAGAATTATGTCCTTGATGCCCCGCCAGGTGACAAGCCCGCTCCCGCTAATGTAGACGCTTTGAATGTCTGGCAAACGCGGTCTGATGACTATTCTATAGTTCAGTGTGCCATCCTCTACGGCTTAGAATCGGGACTTCAAAGACGTTTTGAACGTCATGGAGCATATGAGATGTTCCAGGAGTTGAAGTTAATATTTCAAGCAAATGCCCGAGTTGAGATATATGAATTCTCCAACAAGTTCTATAGCTGCAAGATGGAGGAGAACAGTTCTGTCAGTGAACACATACTCAGAATGTCTGGGTACCATAACCACTTGACTCAGCTGGGAGTTAATCTTCCGGATGATAGTGTTATTGACAGAGTTCTTCAATCACTGCCACCAAGCTACAAAGGCTTCATGATGAACTATAATATGCAAGGGATGAATAAGACAATTCCCGAGCTCTTCGCTATGCTCAAAGTTGCGGAGGTAGAAATCAAGAAAGAGCATCAAGTGTTGATGGTTAACAAGATCACTAGTTTCAAGAAAAAGGGCAAGGGAAAAAAGGGGAACTTCAAGAAAAACGGCAAGCAAGTTGTCACTCCCGGGAAGAATCCCAAGTCTAGACCCAAGCCTGAAACTGAGTGCTTCTACTACAAAGGGACTGGTCACTGGAAACGAAACTGCCCCAAGTATTTGGCGGATAAGAAGGATGGCAAAGTGAACAAAGGTATATTTGATTTACATGTTATTGATGTGTACCTTACTAATGCTCGTAGTAGTACCTGGGTATTTCATACCGGTTCGGTTGCTCATATTTGTCACTCGAAACAGGGGCTACGGATTAAACGAAGATTTTCTAAGGACGAGGTGACGATGCACGTGGGAAATGGTTCCAAAGTCGATGTGATCACCGTCGGCACGCTACCTCTACATCTACCATCGAAATTAGTTTTAGACCTGAATAATTGTTATTTGGTGCCAGCGTTGAGCATGAACATTATATCTGGATCTTGTTTGATGCGAGACGGTTATTCATTTAAATCATAGAATAAAGGTTGTTCTATTTATATGAGTAATATCTTTTATGGTCATGCACCCTTGATGAGTGGTCTATTTTTGTTGAATCTCGATTGTAGTGATACACATATTCATAATATTGAAGCCAAAAGATGCAAAGTTAATAATGATAGTGCAACTTATTTGTGGCAATGCCGTTTAGGTCATATTGGTGTGAAGCGCATGAAGAAACTCCATGCTGATTGGCTTTTGGAATCACTTGATTATGAATCACTTGATGCTTGCGAACCATGCCTCATGGGCAAGATGACTAAGACTCCGTTCTCCGGAACAATGGAGCGAGCTACAGACTTATTGGAAATAATACATACCGATGTATGCGGTCCGATGAGTGTTGAGGCTCGCGTCAGGTATCGTTATTTTTTGACCTTCATAGATGATTTGAGCAGATATGGGTATATCTACTTAATGAAACACAAGTCTGAAACATTTGAAAAGTTCAAAGAATTTCAGAGTGAAGTGGAAAATCTTCGTAACAAAAAAATAAAGTTTCTATGATCTGATCGCGGAGGCGAATATTTGAGTTACGAGTTTGGTCTTCATTTAAAACAATGTGGAATAGTTTCGCAACTCACGCCACCTGGAACACCACAGTGTAATGGTGTGTCCGAACGTCGTAACCGTACTTTATTAGATATGGTGCGATCTATGATGTCTCTTACCGATTTACCACTATCGTTTTGGGGTTATGCATTAGAGACAGCTGCATTCACGTTAAATAAGGCACCATCTAAATCCGTTGAGACGACACCGTATGAACTGTGGTTTGGCAAGAAACCTAAGCTGTCGTTTCTTAAAGTTTGGGGTTGCGATGCTTATGTGAAAAAGCTTCAGCCTGAAAAGCTCGAACCCAAATCGAAGAAGTGCGTCTTCATAGGATATCCAAAAGAAACTATTGGGTACACCTTCTATCACAGAACTGAAGGCAAGATATTTGTTGCTAAGAATGGATCCTTTCTAGAGAAGGAGTTTCTCTCGAAAGAAGTGAGTGGGAGAAAAGTAGAACTTGATGAGGTAGTTGTACCTTCTCTTGAATTGGAAAGTAGTTCATCACAGAAATCAGTTCCAGTGATGCCTACACCAATTAGTGAGGAAGTTAATGATGATGATCATGAAACTTCAGATCAAGTTACCACCGAACCTTGTAGGTCAACCAGAGTACGTTCCGCACCAGAGTGGTATGGTAATCCTGTTCAGGAAGTCATGTTACTTGACCATGACGAACCTACGAACTATGAGGAAGCGATGATGAGCCCAGATTCCGTGAAATGGCTTGAGGCCATGAAATCTGAGATGGGATCCATGTATGAGAACAAAGTATGGACTTTGGTTGACTTGCCCGATGATCGGCAAGCCATAGAGAATAAATAGATTTTCAAGAGGAAGACTGACGCTGATGGTAATGTTACTATCTACAAAGCTCGTCTTGTTGCAAAAGGTTTTCGACAAGTTCAAGGAGTTGACTATGATGAGACCTTCTCGCCCGTAGCGATGCTTAAGTCTGTCCGAATCATGTTAGCAATTGCCGCATTTTATGATTATGAAATATGGCAAATGGATGTCAAAACTGCATTCCTTAATGGATTTCTCAAAGAAGAGTTGTATATGATGCAACCAGAAGGTTTTGTCGATCCTAAAGGTGCTAACAAAGTGTGCAAGCTCCAACGATCCATTTATGGACTGGTGCAAGCATCTCGGAGTTGGAATATGCGCTTTGATGAAGTGATCAAAGCATATGGTTTTATACAGACTTTTGGAGAAGCCTGTATTTACAAGAAAGTGAGCGGGAGCTCTGTAGCGTTTCTAATATTATATGTGGATGACATATTATTGATTGGAAACGATATAGAATTTCTGGATAGCATAAAAGCATACTTGAATAAAAGTTTTTCAATGAAAGACCTCGGTGAAGCTGCTTATATATTGGGCATCAAGATCTATAGAGATAGATCAAGGCGCTTAATTGGACTTTCACAAAGCACATACCTTGATAAAGTTTTGGAGAAGTTCAAAATGGATCACTCAAAGAAAGGGTTCTTGCCTGTGTTACAAGGTGTGAAGTTGAGTAAGACTCAATGCCCGACCACTCCAAAAGATAGAGAGAAAATGAAAGTCATTCCCTATGCCTCAGCCATAGGTTCTATCATGTATGCAATGCTATGTACCAGACCTGATGTGTGCCTTGCTATAAGTTTAGCAGGGAGGTACCAAAGTAATCCAGGAGTGGATCACTGGACAGCGGTCAAGAACATCCTGAAATACCTGAAAAGGAATAAGGATATGTTTCTCATTTATGGAGGTGACAAAGAGCTCATCGTAAACGGTTACGTCGATGCTAGTTTTGACACTGATCCGGACGACTCTAAGTCGCAAACCAGATACATATTTATGTTGAACGGTGGAGCTGTCAGTTGGTGCAGTTCCAAGCAGAGCGTCATGGCGGGATCTACATGTGAAGTGGAGTACATAGCTGCTTCGGAAGCAGCAAATTAAGGAGTCTGGATGAAGGAGTTCATATCCGATCTAGGTGTAATACCTAGTGCATCGGGTCCAATGAAAATCTTTTGTGACAATACTGGAGGTATTTCCTTAGCAAAGGAATCCAGATTTCACAAAAGAACCAAACACATCAAGAGACGCTTCAACTCCATCCGCGATCAAGTCAAGGAGGGAGACATAGAGATTTGCAAAATACATACGGATCTGAATACATAGATAAAACAAAGTGTCCCTAGTATGCCTCTGAAGGAAATATGCCCTAGAGGCAATAATAAAGTTGTTATTTATATTTCCTTATATCATGATAAATGTTTATTATTTATGCTAGAATTGTATTAACCGGAAACTTGTTACATGTGTGAATACATAGACAAAACAAAGTGTCCCTAGTATGCCTCTACTTGACTAGCTCGTTAATCAAAGATGGTTAAGTTTCCTGACCATAGACATGTGTTGTCATTTGATGAACGGGATCACATCATTAGGAGAATGATGTGATGGACAAGACCCATCCGTTAGCTTAGCATTATGACCGTTACAGTTTCATTGCTACTGCTTTCTTCATGACTTATACATGTTCCTCAGACTATGAGATTATGCAACTCCCGAATACCGGAGGAACACCTTGTGTGCTATCAAATGTCACAACATAACTGGGTGATTATAAAGATGCTCTACAGGTGTCTCCGAAGGTGTTTGTTGGGTTGGCATAGATCAAGAATAGGATTTGTGACTCCGTGTATCGGAGAGGTATCTCTGGGCCCTCTCGGTAATGCTCATCACTATAAGCCTTGCAAGCAATGTGACTAACGAGTTAGTTGCGGGATGAAGCATTACGTAATGAGTAAAGAGACTTGCCGGTAACGAGATTGAACTAGGTATGATGATACCGACAATCGAATCTCGGGCAAGTAACATACCGATGACAAAGGGAACAACGTATGTTGTTATGCGGTTTGACCGATAAAGATCTTTGTAGAATATGTAGGAGCCAATATGAGCATCCAAGTTCCGCTATTGGTAATTGATCGGAGATGTGTCTCGATCATGTCTACATAGTTCTCGAACCCGTAGGGTCCGCACGCTTAACGTTCGATGACGATCTGTATTATGAGTTATGTGTTTTTGATGACCAAAGTTTGTTCGGAGTCACGGATGAGATCACGGATGTGACGAGGAGTCTTGAAATGGTCGAGACATAAAGAATGATATATTGGACAATGTTATTCGGACACCGGATGAGTTCCAAGAGGTACCGGGGAATTATCGGAGTGCCGGAATGGTTAGTGGAACCCCCCGGGGAAGTAATGGGCCAACATGGGCCTGAGGGGAGAGAGAGGGCAGGCCACGAGGAGGTGGCGCGCGCCCCCCCTTTTGGGAGTCCAAATAGGACTAGCGGAGGGGGCGTGGCCCCCCTTTGCCTCTTCCTCTCCCTCTCCCGTCCTTCTTCCCCCTTCCACCAAGTGGAATCCTACTAGGACTTGGAGTCCTAGTAGGACTCCTCTCTCTTGGCGCGCCCTACAGGGGCCAGCTGGCCTCCCCCTCCTTCCTTTATATACGAGGGCAGGGGGGCACCCAAAGACACACAAAGCTCTCTCTTAACCGTGTGCGGTGCCCCCCTCCACATTTACACACCTCGGTCATATCGTCGTAGTGCTTAGGCGAAGCCCTGCGCCGGTAACATCATCAACACCGTCACCACGCCGTCATGCTGACGGAACTCTCCCTCGTCCTCAACTGGAATAAGAGCTCGAGGGACGTCATCGAGCTGAACGTGTGCTGAACGCAGAGGTGCCGTACGTTCGGTACTTGGATCGGTTGGATCACGAAGACGTTCGACTACATCAACCGCATTACTAAACGCTTCCGCTTTCGGTCTATGAGGGTACGTGGACACACTCTCCCGTCTCATTGCTATGCATCTCCTAGATAGATCTTGCGTGATCGTAGACTTTTATTTGAAATACTACGTTCCCCAACAGTGGTATCCGAGCCAGGTCTATGCGTTGCTGTTATATGCACGAGTAGAACACAAAGAGTTATGGGCGATAATAGTCATACTGCTTACCACCAACGTCTTACTTTGATTCGGCGGTATTGTTGGATGAAGCGGCCCGGACCGACATTACATGACCGCGTTCATGAGACTGGTTCTACCGACGTGCTTTGCACACAGGTGGCTGGCGGGTGTCTGTTTCCAAACTTTAGTTGAATCAAGTTTGACTACGGCCGGTCCTTGTTGAAGGTTAAAATAGCACACTTGATGAAAAATCATTGTGGTTTTGATGCGTAGGTAAGAACGGTTCTTACTAGAAGCCTGTAGCAGCCATGTAAAACTTGCAACAACAAAGTAGAGGACGTCTAACTTGTTTTTGCAGGGCATGTTGTGATGTGATATGGTCAAGACGTGATGAGATATAAGTTGTTGTATGAGATGATCATGTTTTGTAAAAGTTATCGGCAACTGGCAGGAGCCTTATGGTTGTCGCTTTATTGTATGAAATGCAATCGCCATGTAATTGCTTTACTTTATCACTATGCGTTAGCGATAGTTGTAGAAGCAATAGTTGGTGAGACGACAACGACGCTACGATGGAGATCAAGGTGTCAAGCTGGTGACGATGGAGATCATGACGTTGCTTCGATGATGGAGATCATGAGCACAAGATGATGATGGCCATATCATGTCACATATTTCTGATTGCATGTGATGTTTATCCTTTATGCATCTTATTGTGCTTAGTACGGCGGTAGCATTATAAGATGATCCCTCACTAAAATTTCAAGGTATAAGTGTTCTCCCCGAGTATGCACCATTGCGAAAGTTCTTCGTGCTGAGACACCACGTGATGATCGGGTGTGATAAGCTCTATGTTCAAATGCAATGGGCGCAAGCCAGTTTTGCACATGCAGAATACTCGGGTTAAACTTGACGAGCCTAGCATATGCACATATGGCCTCGGAACACTGAGAACGAAAGGTCGAACGTGAATCATATAGTAGATATGATCAACATAGAGATGTTCACCATTGAAAACTACTCCATCTCACGTGATGATCGAACATGGTTTAGTTGATATGGATCACGTGATCATTTAGATAACTAGAGGGATGTCTATCTAAGTGGGAGTTCTTAAGTAATATGATTAATTGAACTTAAATTTATCATGAACTTAGTCCTGATAGTTTTTGCATATCTATGTTGTTGTAGATCAATGGCCCGTGCTACCGTTCCTTTGAATTTTAATGCGTTCCTAGAGAAAGCTAAGTTGAAAGATGATGGTAGCAACTACATGGACTGGGTCCGTAACTTGAGCATTATCCTCATTGCTGCACAGAAGAATTATGTCCTTGATGCACCGCTAGGTGACAAGACCGCTCCCGCTAATGTAGATGCTTTGAACGTCTAGCAAACGCGGTCTGATGACTACTCTATAGTTCAGTGTGCCATGCTCTACGGCTTAAAATCAGGACTTCAAAGACATTTTGAATGTCATGGAGCATATGAGATGTTCCAGGAGTTGAAGTTAATATTTCAAGCAAATGCCCGAGTTGAGAGATATGAAGTCTCCAACAAGTTCTATAGCTGCAAGATGGAGGAGAACAGTTCTGTCAGTGAACACATACTCAGAATGTCTGGGTACCATAACCACTTGACTCAGCTAGGAGTTAATATTCTGGATGATAGTGTTATTGACAGAGTTCTTCAATCACTGCCACCAAGCTACAAAGGCTTCGTGATGAACTATAATATGCAAGGGATGAATAAGACAATTCCCGAGCTCTTCGCTATGCTCAAAGCTGCGGAGGTAGAAATCAAGAAAGAGCATCAAGTGTTGATGGTTAACAAGACCACTAGTTACAAGAAAAAGGGCAAGGGAAAGAAGGGGAACTTCAAGAAGAACGGCAAGCAAGTTGTCACTCCCGGGAAGAATCCCAAGTCTGGACCCAAGCCTGAAGCTGAGTGCTTCTACTGCAAAGGGACTGGTCACTGGAAACGTAACTGCCCCAAGTATTTGGCGGATAAGAAGGATGGCAAATTGAACAAAGGTATATTTGATATATATGTTATTGATGTGTACCTTACTAATGCTCGTAGTAGTACCTGGGTATTTGATACCGGTTCGGTGGCTCTTATTTGTAACTCGAAGCAGGGGCTACGGATTAAACGAAGATTGGCTAAGGACGAGGTGACGATGCGCGTGGGAAATGGTTCCAGAGTTGATGTGATCGCCGTCGGCATGCTACCTCTACATCTACCATCGGGATTAGTTTTAGACCTGAATAATTGTTATTTGGTGCCAGCGTTGAGCATGAACATTATATCTGGATCTTGTTTGATGCGAGACGGTTATTCATTTAAATCATAGAATAAAGGTTGTTCTATTTATATTAGTAATATCTTTTATGGTCATGCACCCTTGATGAGTGGTCTATTTTTGTTGAATCTCGATTATAGTGATACACATATTCATTATATTGAATCCAAAAGCTGCAAAGTTAATAATGATAGTGCAACTTATTTATGGCACTGCCGTTTGGGTCATATTGGTGTAAAGCGCATGAAGAAACTCCATGCTGATGGGCTTTTAGAATCACTTGATTATGAATCACTTGATGCTTGCGAACCATGCCTCATGGGCAAGATGACTAAGACTCCGTTCTTCGGAACAATGGAGCGAGCTACAGAATTATTGGAAATAATACATACCGATGTATGCGGTCCGATGAGTGTTGAGGCTCGCGGCGGGTATCGTTATTTTTAGACCTTCACAGATGATTTGAGCAGATATGGGTATATCTACTTAATGAAACACAAGTCTGAAACATTTGAAAAGTTCAAATAATTTCAGAGTGAAGTGGAAAATCATCGTAACAAGAAAATAAAGTTTCTACGATCTGATCGCGGAGGCGAATATTTGAGTTACGAGTTTGGTCTTCATTTAAAACAATGTGGAATAGTTTCGCAACTCACGCCACCTGGGACACCACAGCGTAATGGTGTGTCCGAACGTCGTAACCGTACTTTATTAGATATGGTGCGATCTATGATGTCTCTTACCGATTTACCACTATTGTTTTGGGGTTATGCATTAGAGACAACTGCATTCACGTTAAATAGGGCACCATCTAAATCCGTTGAGACGACACCGTATGAACTGTGGTTTGGCAAGAAACCTAAGCTGTCGTTTCTTAAAGTTTGGGGTTGCGATGCTTATGTGAAAAAGCTTCAGCCTGATAAGCTCGAACCCAAATCGGAGAAGTGCGTCTTCATAGGATATCCAAAAGAAACTGTTGGGTACACCTTCTATCACAGATCCGAAGGCAAGATATTTGTTGCTAAGAATGGATCCTTTCTAGAGGAGTTTCTCTCAAAAGAAGTGAGTGGGAGGAAAGTAGAACTTGATGAGGTAGTTGTACCTTCTCTTGAATTGGAAAGTAGTTCATCACAGAAATCAGTTCCAGTGATGTCTACACCAATAAGTGAGGAAGTTAATGATGATGATCATGAAACTTCAGATCAAGTTACTACCAAACCTCGTAGGTCAACCAGAGTACGTTTCGCACCAGAGTGGTACGGTAATCCTGTTGTGCAAGTCATGTTACTAGACCATGACAAACCTACGAACTATGAGGAAGCGATGATGAGCCCAGATTCCGCGAAATGGCTGGAGGCCATGAAATCTGAGATGGGATCCATGTATGAGAACAAAGTATGGACTTTGGTTGACTTGCCCGATGATCGGCAAGCCATAGCGAATAAATGGATTTTCAAGAGGAAGACTGACGCTGATGGTAATGTTACTATCTATAAAAGCTTGACTTGTTGAAAAAGGTTTTTGACAAGTTCAAGGAGTTGACTATGATGAGACCTTCTCGCCCGTAGCGATGCTTAAGTCTGTCCGAATCATGTTAGTAATTGCCGCATTTTATGATTATGAAATATGGCAAATGGATGTCAAAACTGCATTCCTTAATGGATTTCTCAAAGAAGAGTTGTATATGATGCAACCAGAAGGTTTTGTCAATCCTAAAGGTGCTAACAAAGTGTGGAAGCTCCAGCGATCCATTTATGGACTGGTGCAAGCATCTCGGAGTTGGAATATACGCTTTGATGAAGTGATCAAAGCATATGTTTTTTTACAGACTTTTGGAGAAGCCTGTATTTACAAGAAAGTGAGTGGGAGCTCTGTAGCATTTCTAATATTATATGTGGATGACATATTATTGATTGGAAACGATATAGAATTTCTGGATAGCATAAAAGCATACTTGAATAAAAGTTTTTCAATGAAAGACCTCGGTGAAGCTGCTTATATATTGGGCATCAAGATCTATAGAGATAGATCAAGGCGCTTAATTGGACTTTCACAAAGCACATACCTTGATAAAGTTTTGAAGAAGTTCTAAATGGATCAGTCAAAGAAAGGGTTCTCGCCTGTGTTACAAGGTGTGAAGTTGAGTAAGACTCAATGCCCAACCACTGCAAAAGATAGAGAGAAAATGAAAGTCATTCCCTATGCCTCAGCCATAGGTTCTATCATGTATGCAATGCTGTGTACCAGACCTGATGTGTGCCTTGCTAAAAGTTTAGGAGGGAGGTACCAAAGTAATCGAGGAGTGGATCACTGGACAGCAGTCAAGAACATCCTAAAATACCTGAAAAGGACTAAGGATATGTTTCTCGTTTATGGAGGTGACAAAGAGCTCATCGTAAACGGTTACGTCGATGCTAGCTTTGACACTGATCCGGACGACTCTAAGTCGCAAACTGGATACATATTTATATTGAATGGTGGAGCTGTTAGTTGGTGTAGTTCGAAGCAGAGCGTCGTGGCGGGATCTACATGTGAAGCGGAGTACATAGCTGCTTCGGAAGCAGCAAATGAAGGAGTCTGGATGAAGGAGTTCATATCCGATCTAGGTGTAATACCTAGTGCATCGGGTCCAATGAAAATCTTTTGTGACCATACTGGAGCTATTGCCTTCGCGAAGGAATCCAGATTTCACAAACGAACCAAACACATCAAGAGATGCTTCAACTCCATCTGCGATCAAGTCAAGGAGGGAGACATAGAGATTTGCAAAATACATACGGATCTAAATATTGCAGACCCATTGACTAAGCCTCTTCCATGAGCAAAACATGATCAGCACCAAGACTCCATGGGTGTTAGAATCATTACAATGCAATCTAGATTATTGACTCTAGTGCAAGTGGGAGACTGAAGGAAATACACCCTAGAGGCAATAATAAAGTTGTTATTTATATTTCCTTATATCATGATAAATGTTTATTATTCATGCTACAATTGTATTAACCGGAAACTTGATACATGTGTGAATACATAGACAAAACAAAGTGTCCCTAGTATGCCTCTACTTGACTAGCTCGTTAATCAAAGATGGTTAAGTTTCCTGACCATAGACATGTGTTGTCATTTGATGAACGGGATCACATCATTAGGAGAATGATGCGATGGACAAGACCCATCTGTTAGCTTAGCATTATGATCGTTACAGTTTCATTGCTACTGCTTTCTTCATGACTTATACATGTTCCTCAGACTATGAGATTATGCAACTCCCGAATACCGGAGGAACACCTTGTGTGCTATCAAACGTCACAACGTAACTGGGTGATTATAAAGATGCTCTACAGGTGTCTTCGAAGGTGTTTTTTGGGTTGGCATAGATCGAGAATAGGATTTGTCACTCCGTGTATCAGAGAGGTATCTCTGAGCCCTGTCGGTAATGCTCATCACTATAAGCCTTGCAAGCAATGTGACTAATGAGTTAGTTGCGGGATGAAGCATTACAGAATGAGTAAAGAGACTTTTTGGTAACGAGATTGAACTAGGTATGATGATACCGACGATCGAATCTCGGGCAAGTAACATACCGATGACAAAGGGAACAATGTATGTTGTTATGCGGTTTGACCGATAAAGATCTTCGTAGAATATGTAGGAGCCAATATGAGCATCCAAGTTCCGCTATTGGTTATTGATCAGAGATGTGTCTCGATCATGTCTACATAGTTCTCGAACCCGTAGGGTCTGCACGCTTAACGTTTGATGACGATATGTATTATGAGTTATGTGTTTTTTATGACCGAAGTTTGTTCGGAGTCCCGGATGAGATCACGGACATGACGAGGAGTCTCGAAATGGTCGAGACATAAAGAATGATATATTGGATGATGTTATTCGGACACCGGATGAGTTCCGAGAGGTACCGGGTAATTATCGGAGTGCCGGAAGGGTTACCGGAACCCCCCGGGGAAGTAATGGGCCAACATGGGCCTTAGGGGAGAGAGAGGGCAGGCCATGAGGAGGTGGCATGCGCCCCCCCCCCCTTGGGGAGTCCGAATAGGACTAGGGGAGGGGGCGCGGCCCCCCTTTCCCTCTCCCTCTCCCTTCCTTCTTCCCCCTTCCACCAAGTGGAATCCTACTAGGACTTGGAGTCCGAGTAGGACTCCTCTCTCTTGGCGCGCCCTACAGGGGCCGGCCGGCCTCCCCCTCCCTCCTTTATATACGGGGGCAGGGGGGCACCCAAAGACACACCAAGTTCTCTCTTAACCGTGTGCAGTGCCCCCCTCCACAGTTACACACCTCGGTCATATCATCGTAGTGCTTAGGCGAAGCCCTGCGCCGGTAACATCATCAACACTGTCACCACGCCGTCGTGCTGACGGAACTCTCCCTCGTCCTCAACTGGATCAAGAGCTCGAGGGACGTCATCGAGCTGAACGTGTGCTGAACACGGAGGTGCCGTACGTTCGGTACTTGGATCGGTTGGATCGCGAAGACGTTCGACTACATCAACCGCATTACTAAACGCTTCCACTTTCGATCTACGAGGGTACGTGGACACACTCTCCCGCCTCATTGCTATGCATCTCCTAGATAGATCTTGCGTGATCGTAGGAATTTTTTTGAAATACTACGTTCCCCAACAGCCTCTACTTGACTAGCTCGTTAATCAAAGATTGTTAAGTTTCCTGACCATAGACATGTGTTGACATTTGATGAACGGGATCACATCATTAGGAGAATGATGTGATGGACAAGACCCATCCGTTAGCTTAGCATTATGATCGTTACAGTTTCATTGCTACTGCTTTCTTCATGACTTATACATGTTCCTCAGACTATGAGATTATGCAACTCCCGAATACCGGAGGAACACCTTGTGTGCTATCAAACATCACAACGTAACTGGGTGATTATAAAGATGCTCTACAGGTGTCTCCGAAGGTGTTTGTTGGGTTGGCATAGATCGAGAATAGGATTTGTCACTCCGTGTATCAGAGAGGTATCTCTGGGCCCTCTCGGTAATGCTCATCACTATAAGCCTTGCAAGCAATGTGACTAATGAGTTAGTTGCGGGATGAAGCATTACGGAACGAGTAAAGAGACTTGCCGGTAACGAGATTGAACTAGGTATGATGATACCGACGATCGAATCTCGGGCAAGTAACATACCGATGACAAAGGGAACAACGTATGATGTTATGCGGTTTGACCGATAAAGATCTTCGTAGAATATGTAGGAGCCAATATGAGCATCCATGTTCCGCTATTGGTTATTGATCGGAGATGTGTCTCAATCATGTCTACATAGTTGTCGAACCCGTAGGGTCCGCACGCTTAACGTTCGATGACGATTTGTATTATGAGTTATGTGTTTTGATGACCGAAGTTTGTTCGGAGTCTCGGATGAGATCACGGACATGACAAGGAGTCTCGAAATGGTCAAGACATAAAGATTGATATATTGGAAGGCTATATTCGGATATCGGAATGGTTCCGGAGAAGTTCGGATATTTTCCGGAGTACCGGGAGGTTACTGGAACCCCCCGGGGCGTTGTTGGGCCTTAGTGGGAAGAGGAGGCAGCAGCTAGGAGGTGGCGCCCCCCCCCCCCCAAGCCCAGTCTGAATTGGACAAGGGGTTGGGGGCGCGGCCCACCTCTCCCTTCCTTTCCCCCTCTCCTTTAGGTGGAATCCTACTAGGACTTGGAGTCCTACTAGGACTCCCCTCTCCCGGCGCGCCTAGCAAGGGCCAGCCGGCCTCCCCCTCCCTCCTTTATATACGGGGGCAGGGGGGCACCCCAAAGCACATCAAGATTTCTCTTAGCCGTGTGCGGTGCCCCCCTCCACAGTTACACACCTCGGTCATATCGTCGTAGTGCTTAGGCGAAGCCCTGCGCCGGTAACATCATCAACACCGTCGCCACGCCATCATGCTGACGGAACTCACCCTCGTCCTCAACTGGATCAAGAGCATGAGGGATGTCATCGAGCTGAACGTGTGCTGAACGCGGAGGTGCCGTACGTTCGGTACTTGGATCGGTTGGATCGCGAAGACGTTCGACTACATCAATCGCGTAATTAAACGCTTCCGCTTTCGGTCTACGAGGGTATGTGGACACACTCTCCCGTATCGTTGCTATGCATCTCCTAGATAGATTTTACGTGATCGTAGGAATTTTTTTGAAATACTACCTTCCCCAACACTAGCTGCTAATTATCTTTGTTTAAATTAAATTAGACCCTGTTTAGTCCTGTGCCTATGACAGGTGGGACCCATTGTCAGGTTTGACCTGAACAACTACGGTTGACCTGCTGACCTCATGCTGACATCATGCTGACATAGTAATTACATTTTTGTTAATATAAATAATTTCAGAATTAGTTTAAAACTTCGAAAAATCGTAGAAAATTAACCGTAGCTCGGATCAAAAAGTTTTCAACATGACAGTTGATCAGAAAAATGAGACGAATGCGGATACGCTAACCACATGCCTGTTAGATGCCCCTAATTACCTGAACATGGAACCGTCCCCTCCGGTTCATTTGTCTGACAGACGTCCGGAACCGGGAAAACTTTCCCATTAAATTTCCGCTCCGTCCGCAACGTATAGTATTGCATTAGGTAACCACCAGCACTGCATATCGCCACATCATGCATCTGTGTTGCATCTGTTTGCTTTTATTTATTATTTCTCCCCCCTCTTCTTATTCGTTAGACCCCGAGACCAATGCCGCTCCAGAGTCTGACTACACTGTTGACGACCCTACTTTTGCCGCTGAGCAACCAGGCAAGCAAAACCCCCTTGATCATTCCTATATCGCCCATTCTCTTTTCTCTTGTGCTCTCATTGGAACTACTACTGCTTTTGTATGATCCTATTCTGATGCGTAGCCTGATTTTGTAACCTGCTATTGCTACCTTACCTGCTTATCCTAAACTGCTTAGTATAGGTTGGTTGGTGATCCAACCATGACCCCTCACTTTGTCCCAGTTGCCCCTGCTGGATTATCAGAGGACTCGATCAACGTGATCAATGTTCAGAGCCTGACACATCACATCACACCCCCTTATCTGTACAACACTGCAGGGTTACTATCGAGTGCCGAGGGTGATACCTCGTATAGCACTTCTGATGTTAACTCTGTAGAGTAGCTAATCGGTCATGGTCATCGAGGGTGATTCCTCTTCCACCACTCCCGATAATGACTATGCTGTGCAACCCTTTAAGAGTGAACCATCGAGGGTGATTCCTCCTTAGTTCACCTTGACGGTTACATCGAGTGGGAATCCATCGAGGGTGATTCCTCGGGTTTCCCCCTTGGTGTTATGAACACACAGTTACTATGAATTTACCCTAAACCATGTTAAAGACGGGTCGGCCCCGAGGGGTACCCGCGAGAGTTACTATTACTTAGGACTGGAGGGACAGGCGGTACCGCCCGATAGAGGTGGACCTGAGTTCTCGACAGTCTTTTGCGAGTCGGGTTAACCATGAGGGTACCCTCGAGTTGATGTGTAGTCGGGTTGACCTGGAGGGTACCCGCGAGATCTCTACGTGGCGTGGCTGGGCATTCTTAGCCCTTGCCGCAAGTCCACAGGACGGGGCGACAGGGTCACATGATCGTGAGTCTCTGCTCGTTACCGCGCGCTCCCAATACACTAACGGTTTGGATATTTGATCCGAGTAGGCCTCTAGACTTTTCACACTAACCACCACGTGGGAATAGATATGCGTACTCTGTGTCGTATGCATCAGCCGAAGTTCTCTAGACATCAGTGAATGAGCGGCGCACGCCGGGTTGGACTGGGAAAGGCTGCACTTGTATTAAGGGGGCTAGGTCTGCTCACCGGCCGCGTTCGCAATGTGCAGGTGTGAAAAGGGCGATGGGCCCAAGACCCCTGCGTGCATAGGGTTAGTCCGGTGTGCTGACCTCTCTGTTGAGCCTAGGTAGGGCTACGGCGTGTCGTTCTTACCGAGGCCGGGCAGGACCCAGAAAAGTGTGTCCAGCTGGAGTTAATCGAGCGTCGTGGGTAAGTTGGTGCACCCCTACAGGGAATTATATCTATTCGAATAGCCGGATCCTCGGTAACGGACACTCGGAGTTGTATCCCGATTGATACAACTAGAACTCGATACTGGAGATGATAAATGGATATGATGGCTCCCGGATTGCTTTCTCGCAGGGAGTCAAGAAAGGATCTCTAGGCACTAATGTTACAACATACTTGTTAATTATAATATGCTATTCTGTACTCTTCTAAATGCTGCAAGATGGTGAAGATGCTAGTCTTCGATAGGACTAGGCCTTCCCTCTATTCTGGCATTTCTGCAGTCTAGCCCACAGATACAGCCTTCCTTTGATAATGTCGCATACATAGAATAGATCTGATGTAAGTCTTGCTGAGTACTTTGGATGAGTACTCACGGTTGCTTGCTTCCTATTTTCCCTATACCCATTTGATGCGACCAGATGACGGAGCCCAGGAGTCAGCTATCCCGCCGACGACTACTACTACCACCCCGAGGGTGGTTACTACTATGAGTTGGCTGACGACCAGGAGTAGGTTCGGAGTGTCCCAGGCAGGAGGCCTGCACCTTTTCGATCTTAGTCGTTGTTTTGCCCCGCCTTCTTAAGGCCTATCTGTTTTATCTTTTATGTCTGTACTCAGATATCTAATGCTTCCGCTGACGCTTCTAAACGAGCTTATGTATTCGAGCCCTCGAGGCCCCTTGCTTGTAATATAAAGCTTGTATGAATTTTATTAGTGTTTAGAGTTGTGTTGTGATATCTTCAAGTGAGTCCTTAGGCTTGATCGTGTGCATTTGCGTGTATGATTAGTGCATGATGAAGCCGGGGGCGTCACACAAATGCACATAATGGTGCTAACGAGCAGAGGCATGAGTCCAGAGCTCAGCGCAGGACTCGAGAGCGAGCTTGCAAGGGAAATATGGCACCGAAGAAGCGTCAAGAGAAAACCGGGAAGTGAAAAGCAGGTATGCAAAGCATACCACATGGACAGAGGAACGCTCTGCTAGATCATCGTAATGCAAGCTTTGCAGCTAGGGTGAAGGCCCCACCCAAGGGGTCCATTGCCAAGCCGGGAACGAGCTCAACAGGACCACTTACCGGAATTGATTCACAAGGTGCCTCAACCTCATCTAGCACGCCGGAGTACACAGTCAGATCTGAAGGTAACACTCCATCTTTACTCTCCTTCTTGTGTCCATTGAGACTGAACCCTCAATTATTGGTTTGGCACCGGCGCAGCCGACATGGAGGAGTACCTTACCGGTCTCATGGATGATAATACCAACCCTTACAACCTCTTTAATGATGAGTATTATCTGTTTGCTGGTGAAGGTATGTCGACCCCGCTTGCACAATATCCACTCTTACCAGTTGAGATGCGCATCCATGGGTATCACAAAATTTTGAAACATCGCCTACAGGCTCGGACGCTGATGACACGAAGCACGATGATCAAACAGACTCGAGTGACAATACCTCTATCGACACTGATCCGCTCAACTATGTCTAAGCAAACCTCCCAGATAGCACACACATCCTAAAGCACGCCGCGAACTACGACCACTGCAAGGCAAAGAAGTTTGAGTCAGAGACCGACGGCTTCTGCTGTCGCAATGGGCAGTTTGAGCTCAAGGAACCGGATCCCATCCCGAAGCTAATGAGACTTTGGTCCAGCACAGATGCGGATTCTAGACACTTTTGGGAGAACATACGGTTCTTTAACGACCACTTATCCTTCACAACCCTGGGCGTCAGCCTCGATGAAAACTACACAAACATGAAGTCTGGGGTGTACACGTTCCGGGCGCATGGCACCATCTATCACAACGTGCATTCCTTTGGGCCAAACTCCCGTCCAGAACATCTCCAGTTGTACTTCTACGATGATGACCCTAACCTGACCCATCGCAAGGCTGCCACCAAGCAATTGGACAGGAATGTCATCAAGAAGTTAGTGGACATACTCCGGGGAAACCCGTACTCACAGCAGTTTAGGAGTTTGGGTGCACACAAGGACAACCTCGACGATTACAGGATAGACCTCAATACCGACCAGAGGCTTGACCAACAGAGATATAATAGACCGGTGTCATCTGAGGTCGCTGCAATCTGGGTCGAGGGCACTGACCTAGCGAAAAGGTTTGATCGTAGGATTACACTTTGCAGTAATGACAACCAGAGGCACAGTATACATGTGATTGATGGCTCATATGACCCGCTGTATTATCCCCTCTTCTACCCAAGGGGGGAGCTCGGTTGGCATCCGAAACTACCTAAATGCAATGTCCCTTGGGAGGTCGTACAACAACAAAGAGGGGGCCAAGATGATGAGGAGGACGTAGGTAGGCCTTATGCGTATTCTGTCGTTCTGATAAATAGTATAATTCTCATATTAATCCTAATTTTTGCGTTACTCATCCATTTGCAGAGGGGAATAGCAGGTTATGCGTCTCCGTGAGAGACTACTACTATTACAGGCTACAGACACGGCCTGCGATATTCAATCCCATACTCTGTGGAGCATGATTGCTCCAGCAATGGGGAGTCAACATGTACATAAAGATTGAGAGTTGTAGGTTGAAATGGTACAGGAAGAACCAGACGAAGATCCGTGCCGACCTATATAAAGGAGTTGTTGATGCGATCACATCCGGGGAGTCACGAGCAAGCGCTGTTGGAGTAAGGATGGTGCTCCCTGGAACGTACCTGATACGTCTCCAACGTATCTATTATTTTTGCTTGTTCCATGCTATGATATTATTATTCTTGGATGTTTTTTTAATCATTTTATACATTTTTATATCATTTTTGGGACTAACCTATTAACTTAGTGCCACGTGCCAGTTCCTGTTTTCTGACCTATTTTTGTTTTACATAAAATCAATATCAGATAAGATCAAATTGTCCCGAAACATTTTGAGAATTTTTTATTGAAGATAAGGATCACCTGGAACTTGGAGGCCAAGGAAGATCAAGCTGGAGGGCCCCACACAACACTAGGGCGCGCCCCAAGGGGGCGCGCCCCAGTGTTGTGTGGGCCCCTCCCTGCGCCTCTTGCCCTACCTCCAGCTCTATAAATTCAGAAATATTCCAAAACCCTTGAGGGAGTCCACGAAATACTTTTTCTGCCGCCGCAAGCCTCTGTTCTCGCTAGTTCCCATCTGGAGGCCTTTTTCGGTACTCCGCCGGAGGGGGAACTCATCACGGAGGGGCTCTACATCATCCTTGCCGCCTCTCCGATGATGCGTGAGTAGTTCACCACAGACCTACAGGTCCGTAGGTAGTAGCTAGATGGCTCTCTCTCTCTCTCTCTCTCTCTCTTTGTATCTCAATACAATGGTCTCCATGATCTTCATGGAGATCCATCCGATGTAATGACTTTGTGAGGTGTGTTTGTCGAGATCCGATGAATTGTGAGTTTATGAACAGAACTATCCTTGTTTTACTTGAGTTCTCTGCTGATCTCTTTTATGCATGATTTAGTATAGCCTTGTATTTCTTCTCCGAAGTTTTGGTTTGGTTTAGCCAACTAGATTAGATCTTCTTGCAATGGGAAGAGGTGCTCGGTAATGGGTTCGATCTTGCGGTGTTCAGTCCTAGTGACAGAAGGGGAGTTGATACGCATGTATTGCTGCCATTAAGGATAACAAGTTGGGATGAATTCTTATATGCTTTTGTCTTGACTACATCATGTCATCGTTCTTAATGCATTACTTCGTTCTTATGAACTTAATACACTAGATGCATGTTGGATAGCGGTCGATGTGTGAAGTAATAGTAGTAGATGCAGAATCGTTTCGGTCTACTTGTTTTGGATGTGATGCCTATATCATGATCATTGCCTTGGATAGCGTCATAATTATTTGATTTTCTATCAATTGCTCAACAGTAATTTGTTTACCCACCGTATGCTATTTTCTTGAGAGAGATGCCACTAGTGAATCCTATGGCCCCCGGGTCTACTTTTATTATAAGATCTATCTCGTTTACTTATACAAAAATACCAAAAATACTTGCTGCATTATTTTATCTTTTATTTATTTATCAATCTATCATATACCGTTTAATCTCGTTTCTTGACCACCAAGAGATTGACAACCTCTCATTTGCGTTGGGTGCGAGGGTTTGCATTGTGTGTGCAGGTGCTGTTTACGTGGTGTTGCTTGGTTCTCCTACTGGATTGATAACCTTGGTTTCTTAACTGAGGGAAATACTTACTCTACTGTGCTGAATCATCCTCTCCTCTTCGGGGATAAAAATCCAACGCAGTCTACAAGTAGCAGGAAGAATTTCTGACATCGTTGCCGGGGAGACATCATTAACATTACCAAGTACCTACACTCTCAACTCTTATCTTTGCATTTACTTTATTTGCCATTTGCCTCACGTTTTCCTCTCCCCCACTTCTAAGAAAATTACAAAAATATTTGCCTTCTCTTTTGTCGCTTTCATTTGCTGTTTTCTCGTTCGCCTTTTTGCTATCTTTATTTGTGTTGCCATGTGCCTTCTATTTGCTTGCATCTTCGCTTGCTGAAAATCTATTATTATGGATCCTCATCCACTTGCTAATCTTTTCAAAAGATCCAATTATGACGAACCAATTGCTAGTGAATTGGGTGCACTTGATTATCCCAATGAAGTTTTGCTTGAAAATCATGAATCTGAAAATTTTGATGAAGTGTTGAAAAAAAAATTATAAGGTGATTCATGATAGCTCATTGATTGAAAAGCATGATTGCAATGATGCTACTATAAATTCTATTAATGTCAATTACGCTAATGATGTGCAAAACTCCAAGCTTGGGGATGATAATCCCATTATTTTGGAAGAGTGTAAATCTTTTATGTATGTGGTTCATGAAGATAATATTTTATATGATAGCTATATTGTTGAGGTTGATTATGATCCTACATGTAATTATTATGAGAGAGAAAATTATGGTTTTAGAAATTTTCATGTTACTAAATTACCTCTTTTTGTGTTGAAATTTTTAATGCTTCATTCTTCCTATTTCCATATGCTAGATGTTGCTTGTCTTGATAATTTGTTTGATTATAAAATTCCTATGCATAGGAAGTATGGTAGACTTAAATTTATTTGTCATATGTTATATGATGCTCTCTTTATATTTCATTACTATCTTTCATGTGAGCATCATTGAAATCTCAAGCCTATCTTAATGGCTATAAAGAAAGAGCTTGTTGGGAGGCAACCCAACGAATAAAATAATTTTTTTGTTTTTCACTTTTTGTTTCTATTCTCTTGATTTCCCTTTATTTGCTTCTGTTTTGAGGTGGTTTTATATATTTTAATCAGTGCTTGTGCCAAGTAAGACCTTTGTGAAAAACAGAAACTTTAACGCCCAGTCCAGGAATTTTTAAAATTCATCAGAGCATCAAATGTGTCTGAATTTTTTACTGATGATTGATATACAAATTGTCCACGAAGTCCTGATTTTTCAGAATTTTTGAAGTTACAGAATTATGGCTTTTCGTCAGATTGCTACAGACTGTTCTGTTTTTGACAGATTCTGTTTTCGATGCATTGTTTGCTTGTTTTGATGAAACTATGGATTGTATCGGGGGTGCAAGCCATGGGAAAGTGAGATATAATGCTAAATAAAATTTGAATGGGTTTTGAACAGTACTTATAGTAGTGATTTGTTTGGTTATACTAACGGATCTCACGAAGGTTTTGTTGAGTTTTGTGTGATTGAAGTTTTCAAGTTTTGCGTGTGACAACGATGGATGAAGGAATGAAGAGATGGAAAAGCCAAAGCTTGGGGATGCCCAAGGCACCCCAAGGTAATACCTAAGGAGACTCAAGCGTCTAAGCATGGGGATGCCCCGGAAGGCATCCCCTCTTTCTTCTAACGACTATCGGTAACACACTTGAGGCTATATTTTTATTCGTCACATGATATGTGTTTTGCTTGGAGCATCTTGTATGATATGAGTCTTTGCTTTTTTAGTTTTTCACAATCATCACCTCTGAACACATTTGCTTGAGATGGCCTCACGTCATCATAATTTGTTGGAATTGCTTCTTATGCTTCACTTAAATTTGTTAAGCTAGGCGGTTGCTCTAGTGCTTCACTTTTATCTTTTTTAGCACGGTGATGCGAATGTTTTGAAGAAACTTGTTCTCATGCTTCACTTATATCTTTTTGAGAATGCTATATGTTTTGAAGAAACTTGTTCTCTTGCTTCACTTGTATCTTTTTGAGAATGTTAGAAAATTTTGAAGAAATTCACTCTCTTGCTTCACTTATATCTTTTTGAGAGTGTGAAAATAGTCTTGGTAATTGGTACAAGATATGATGTTTGGTCCCTTTGTGATAAATATTCAAGTAGAATAATGAAAACTATCATACAAAATTTTATGGGACATGAAAAAACTTGATTCTTTGTAATAGTTTTGAGATATGTAGATGATGATATGTGAGCTATGTTAGTGAGTCAATTATGCTCTAGTATGAATATTGATGTTAAGGTTTATGATTCCCTATGCAAGCACGTAAGTCAATAGTTATGCAATGAATTTATATCCTACTTGTAGTGTATTGTTCAATGTTGGTTACGTTTTATGTATGCATGTGCATCATCATGATTTTCTAGTTGGGCGCTTCTCAATCTTTTTGCTAGCCTTCATTTGTACTAAGCGGGAATACTCCTTGTGCATCCATTATCCTTAAACCTTGTTTTACCATTTGTGTCCACCATACCTACCTATATACGGTATTTAAATGCCGTCCTACGTAAATTTGCATGTGCCATCTCTAAAAAAATTCAAAAATAATTTCTCTTTTGTGTGCCCGTATCGCTCATAAAGCGGTGAGGGGTGGCCAATGATTTTCATGTTGGATATATCATTCTCACGATGAGTGTTTATTCACTTGTCATTGCATGAAAGTGTGGCGGTAATAAGGGATTCCTTGTCCCAAAAATAAATGGAATATGATGGTATGGAGGGCACCCGTGAATTCGGCTAGCCATGGATCATGAAACGTAATGGTGGAAACAAAAGTTTCATTCTCTTGGATGTGATAGTAGAAAGACCAAAGTCTTGATGAAACTGAAACGATGATGGGGGAATAGAGATACAAAAATATTTATTTTCTGTTTGGGAACCGTCTATAATGTATCCAATGTGAAAAGCGTTGGGAACCTTAAGTCGTTCTCGTTGACGAGAAAAGCATACCTCCCAAATTAAATTTTTCATCTCTTTTAAAACTTGAGCTCTGGCACCTCTGTAAATCAATGCTTCCATCTGTGAAGGGCCTTTCTATTTAATTTTTATGTTGAGTCTCATCCTTCTCTTTAAAAGCACCAACTAGGGGGTCATGTGGTCATGTGTGTGCATGGAGTATGATTGATATTCGAGTGTGCATCATGAATGGATCAACGATTGAGCATAATGGGCTAGGGATAATTTGCTTTAGCATTGTTATTTTGAAAGGCAGGGTTGCTTGTTAGCATCACTTGAGTATCTATGTCTTCATGTCAAATATAGACTATTGCTTTGAATCATCTAAGTTCTCATGTCTATGCTATGAAAATAACTTGAAGTATGTTGGGTAGCATTCCACAATCAAAAATATGTTTTATCACTTTCCTACTCGAGGACGAGCAGGAGTTAAGCTTGGGGATGCTCCAACGTATCTATTATTTTTGCTTGTTACATGCTATTATATTATTATTCTTGGATGTTTTTATTATCATTCTATACATTTTTATATCATTTTTGGGGACTAACCTATTAACTTAGTGCCACGTGCCAGTTCCAGTTGTCTGCCCTGTTTTTGTTTTACAGAAAATCAATATCTGATAAGATCAAATCGTCCCGAAACTTTTTGAGAATTTTTTATTAAAGATAAGGATCACCTGGAACTTGGAGGCCAAGGAAGATCAAGCTGGAGGGCCCCACACAACACCAGGGCATGCCCCCGGGGGGGGGGGGGGGCAGTGTTGTGTGGGCCCCTCCCTGCGCCTCTTGCCCTACCTCCAGCTCTATAAATTCGGAAATATTCCAAAACCCTTGAGGGAGTCCACAAAATACTTTTTCCGCCGCCGCAAGCCTCTGTTCTCGCCAGATCACATCTGGAGGCCTTTTCCGGTACTCCGCCGAAGGGGGAACTCATCACGGAGGGGCTCTACATCATCCTTGCCGCCTCTCCAATGATGCGTGAGTAGTTCACCACAGACCTACGGGTACGTAGGTAGTAGCTAGATGGCTCTCTCTCTCTCTCTCTCTGTGTATCTCAATACAATGGTCTCCATGATCTTCATGGAGATCCATCCGATGTAATGACTTTGTGCAGTGTGTTTGTCGAGATCCGATGAATTGTGAGTTTGTGATTAGATCTATCCTTGTTTTACTTGAGTTCTCTGCTGATCTCTTTTATGCATGATTTAGTATAGCCTTGTATTTCTTCTCCGAAGTTTTGGTTTGGTTTGGCCAACTAGATTAGATCTTCTTGCAATGGGAAGAGGTGCTCGGTAATGGGTTCGATCTTGCGGTGTTCAGTCCTAGTGCAGAAGGGGAGTTGATACGCATGTATTGTTGCCATCAAGGATAACAAGTTGGGATGAATTCTTATATGCTTTTGTCTTGACTACATCATGTCATCGGTCTTGATGCATTACTTCGTTCTTATGAACTTAATACACTAGATGCATGCTAGATAGCGGTCGATGTGTGAAGTAATAGTAGTACATGCAGAATCGTTTCGTTCTACTTGTTTTGGATGTGATGCATATATCATGATCATTGCCTTGGATAGCATCATAATTATTTGCTTTTCTATCAATTGCTCAACAGTAATTTGTTTACCCACCATATGTTATTTTCTTGAGAGAGATGCCACTAGTGAATCCTACGGCCCCGGGTCTACTTTTATTATAAGATCTATCTCGTTTACTTATACAAAATACCAAAAATACTTGCTGCATTATTTTATCTTTTATTTATTTATCAATCTATCATATACCGTTTAATCTTGTTTCTTGACCGCCGAGAGATTAACAACCTCTCGTTTGCGTTGGGTGCGAGGGTTTGCGTTGTATGTGCAGGTGCTGTTTACGTGGTGTTGCTTGGTTCTCCTACTGCATTGATAACCTTGGTTTCTTAACTGAGGGAAATACTTACTCTACTGTGCTGCATCATCCTCTCATCTTTGGGGATAAAAATCCAACGCAGTCTACAAGTAGCAGTACCCAGGTGGCGACTGCGACATGAAGCAGAGGCATATGGATGCCATGGCAATTGTCCATACATACGGGAAGCCTAACATCTTCTTGACCATGATCTGCAACCCTAACTGGGAAGAGATATCGAATGAGTTGATTCCTGGTCAAACAGCGCAAGACCGACCTGATCTTGTGGTTCGTGTGTTCCATGGCAAGCTAGAGGCTATGAAAGGGATGTTGTTCAAGAAGAATATCCTGGGTGTTGTTCTCGCATATGTATATGTAGTCGAGTTCGAAAAGAGGGGCCTCCCCCATGCACACTTTCTGTTGATCATGGATTCTGCCTATAAACTTGTCGTTCCGGAGCAGTATGACCGACTCGTTTCCGCCGAGCTCCCAGACAAGCAGAAGTGTCCTGAACTCCACGCCTTGGTGGTCAAATAAATGATGCACGGACCATGCGGTGCTCTCAACCCCAAAAATGTGTGCATGCAACAGAACAAGTGCAAGTGCAGATACCTGTGATCGTTCAACGAAAACACGGCACAGGGTAAGGACTCATACCCAGTTTATCGTCGTCGAGACGATGGTCGGCAGGCTAAGGTCTGGGGTAAAATGTTAGACAACAGATGGGCCGTGCCTTATAACTCTTACCTTCTGCGGATGTTCAATTGCCACATCAACGTTGAGGTCTTCTCCAGCATAAAGGCCGTCAAATACCTTTACAAGTACATATACAAGGGCCATGATAGGGCTTCTTTCAGCATCGACCAGCCCGACGCCGATGGTAACATTCATGAGATCAAAAGATACGTAGACGCGAGGTGGGTTCCTCCTCCGGAGGCGAGTGGGGGATATATGGCTTCCCCTTGTGTGCCAACTCCCCGCATGTCCTACTGTCAGAGTAAATGACCACGGGTAGCCCCATCAGCTCCCTTTGGTATTTCAAGACATCGGGGCAGGCTGCGCCCCTCAAACATCAAGGACAAGGGCCGCCATCTTGAGGCTGGCTGGTCCAAGCAGCCGGTTGCCGGGAGGCGGCGGAGTCCATAAGACGGCCCTAAAGTAGGCCGACTCCTGGCAGGCGGCCTCCTGGGATGCCGAGTCCTAGTAGGCGGCCCCTCGCGCCCTCAAAGTCAACACCAACATAAACACGATGAGACAGGCATGGCTACAGTACAGGCCTGCCACCCCCGAATCCAGGGCAGGGCGTGGCCACGGTACTGCGTACCGAGCAGGTATCCTGCACCCAACGGAGGACTGTTGCCATGCCGCTCATGACGCCACCCATGGCAGAGGAAGCCATGCTCCCGTGATGGGCGGTCAGTACAGCCCACAGGCGGCAGGCCCTACTTGTCCGTGACAAGCCCGAAGGCGGCGAGCCGAGACCAGTCGGCCCAGTGGGAGGCCGGCTCCCAGCAGGCGGCCCTCCTCCTCCCTCGAAGTACATGCGCCATTAACCAGATACGACGGGGTATGGCTACAGTGAGTTCCCGCCAGGCGGCGGGACTGTATCCACGCTCCCCCTGATGAGGCCTTCGTCATCAGAGGCAATGCTACAGCATAAAGACGTCAACGCGGCCCGTGGACGGCGGGACCCACCTGTCGGCTGAGATCGCGGCAGTCGGCAGACCCACCAGGCGGCGGGCCCCGACGGTCGGCGGAGAAGCCGGCGACCAGTGACGCTGACTGCTGGGCCCCGCATCTGGCCAGATTACCATTGTACCCCTAGGGGGTAGGCTTATATAAACCCCCCAGGTCACCCCATGCAGGGGGTTGGTGTTGGGGAACGTAGTAGTAAATCAAAAAAAAAATTCTTACGCATCACCAAGATCAATCTAGGGAGAGACTAGCAACGAGAGAGAGAGGAGTGCATCTTCATACCCTTGAAGATCGCGATGCGGAAGCGTTGCAAGAACGCGGTTGGAGGAGTCGTACACGTAGCGATTCAGATCGCGGTCGATTCCGATCTAAGCACCGAACAACGGTGCCTCCGCGTTCAACACACATGCAGCCCGGTGACGTCTCCCGCGCCTTGATCCAGCAAGGAGGAGGGAGAGGTTGAGGAAGACAGCTCCAGCAGCACGACAGCATGGTGGTGGAACTTGCAGTTCTCCGGCAGGGCTTCGCCAAGCTCAACGGAGGAGGAGGAGGTGTTGGAGAGGGGGGAGGGCTGCGCCAGGGATCAGGTGCTGCTGCCCTCCCACCCCCCCTCTATTTATAGGGAGAAGGGGAGAGGGGGTCGGCCCCCTTAGATCCCATCTAAGGGGAGGGGCGGCGGCCAGGGGGGGAAACTTACCCCCCAAGCCAGGTGGGAGGCGCCCCCACCCCCTAGGGTTTCCAACCCTAGGCGCCTTGGGCCCCTTGGGGGGCACGCACCAGCCCACCAGGGGCTGGTCCCTCCCTTGATCAGCCCACTTGGCCCACCAGGGCAGGTGGCCCCACCCGGTGGACCCCCGGACACCTTCCGGTGGTCCCGGTACAATACCGATAACCCCCGAAACCATTCCGGTGACTGAAACTGGACTTCCCATATATAATTCTACACCTCCGGACCATTCCGGAACTCCTCGTGACATCCGGGACTCCGAACAACATTCGGTAACCACATACTATTTCCCATAACAACTCTAGCGTCACCGAACCTTAAGTGTGTAGACCCTACGGGTTCGGGAACCATGCAGACATGACCGAGACATCTCTCTGGCCAATAACCAATAGCGGGATCTGGATACCCATGTTGGCTCCCACATGTTTCACGATGATCTCATCAGATGAACCACGATGTCGAGGATTCAATCAATCCCGTATACAATTCCCTTTGTCTACCGGTATGATACTTGCCCGAGATTCGATCGTCGGTATCCCTATACCTTGTTCAATCTCGTTACCGGCAAGTCTCTTTACTCGTTTCGTAACGCATGATCCCGTGGCTAACTCTTTTAGTCACATTGAGCTCATTATGATGATGCATTACCGAGTGGGCCCAGAGATACCTCTCCGTCATACGGAGTGACAAATCCCAGTCTCGATTCGTGCCAACCCAACAGACACTTTCGGAGATACCTGTAGTGCACCTTTATGGTCACCCAGTTACGTTGTGACGTTTGATACGCCCAAAGCATTCCTACGGTATCCGGGAGTTGCACAATCTCATGGTCTAAGGAAATGATACTTGACATTAGAAAAGCTTTAGCAGACGAACTACACGATCTAGTGCTACGCTTAGGATCAGGTCTTGTCCATCACATCATTCTCCTAATGATGTGATCCCGTTATCTACGACATCCAATGTCCATGGTCAGGAAACCGTAACCATCTATTGATCAACGAGCTAGTCAACTAGAGGCTCACTAGGGACATGTTGTGGTCTATGTATTCACACATGTATTACGATTTTCGGATAACACAATTATAGCATGAACAATAGACAATTATCATGAACAAGGAAATATAATAATAACCACTTTATTATTGCCTCTAGGGCATATTTCCAACAGTCTCCCACTTGCACTAGAGTCAATAATCTAGTTACATTGTGATGAATTGAACACCCATAGAGTTCTGGTGTTGATCATGTTTTGCTCGTGGAAGAGGTTTAGTCAACGGATCTGCGACATTCAGATCCGTATGCACTTTACAAATATCTATGTCTCCATCTTGAACATGTTCACGAATGGAGTTGAAGCGACACTTGATATGCCTGGTCTTCTTGTGAAATCTGGGCTCCTTGGCAAGGGCAATAGCTCCAGTGTTGTCACAGAAGAGAGTCATTGGGCCCGACGCATTGGGAATAACTCCTAGGTCGGTGATGAACTCCTTCATCCAGACTGCTTCCTGTGCTGCCTCCGAGGCTGCTATGTACTCCGCTTCACATGTAGATCCCACCACGACGCTTTGCTTGCAACTGCACCAGCTGACTGCCCCACCATTCAAAATATACACGTATCCGGTTTGTGACTTAGAGTCATCTAGATCTGTGTCGAAGCTAGCATCGACGTAACCCTTTACGACGAGCTCTTCGTCACCTCCATAAACGAGAAACATATCCTTAGTCCTTTTCAGGTACTTCAGGATGTTCTTGACCGCTGTCCAGTGTTCCATGCCGGGATTACTTTGGTACCTTCCTACCAAACTTACGGCGAGGTTCACATCAGGTCTGGTACACAGCATGTCATACATAATAGACCCTATGGCTGAGGCATAGGGGATGACACTCATCTTTTCTCTATCTTCTGCCGAGGTCGGGCATTGAGCCGTGCTCAATCTCACACCTTGTAATACAGGCAAGAACCCCTTCTTGGACTGATCCATATTGAACTTCTTCAATATCTTGTCAAGGTATGTGCTTTGCGAAAGACCAATGAGGCGTCTCGATCTATCTCTATAGATCTTGATGCCTAATATGTAAGCAGCTTCTCCAAGGTCCTTCATTGAAAAACACTTATTCAAGTAAGGCTTTATGCTTTCCAAGAATTCTATATCATTTCCCATTAATAATATGTCATCCACATATAATATGAGAAATGCTACAGAGCTCCCACTCACTTTCTTGTAAACACAGGCTTCTCCATAAGTCTGTGTAAACCCAAACGCTTTGATCATCTCATCAAAGCGAATGTTCCAACTCCGAGATGCTTGCACCAGCCCATAAATTGTGCGCTGGAGCTTGCATACCTTGTCAGCATTATTAGGATCGACAAAACCTTCCGGCTGCATCATATACAACTCTTCCTTAAGGAAACCATTAGGGAATGCCGTTTTGACGTCCATTTGCCATATCTCATAATCATAGAATGTGGCAATTGCTAACATGATTCGGACGGACTTCAGCTTCGCTACGGGTGAGAAGGTCTCATCGTAGTCAACCCCTTGAACTTGTCGATAACCCTTAGAGACAAGTCGAGCCTTATAGATGGTCACATTACCATCCTCGTCTGTCTTCTTCTTAAAGATCCATTTGTTCTCTATGGCTTGCCGATCATCGGGCAAGTCTGTCAAAGTCCATACTTCGTTTTCATACATGGATCCTATCTCGGATTTCATGGCTTCAAGCCATTTGTTGGAATCCAGGCCCGCCATCGCTTCTTCATAGTTCGAAGGTTCACCGTTGTCTAACAACATGATTTCCAGGAAAGGGTTGCCGTACCACTCTGGTGCGGAACGTGTCCTCGTGGACCTATGAATTTCAGTAGCAACTTGATCCGAAGTTTCATGATCATCATCATTAACTTCCTCTCTAGTCGTTGCAGGCACCACAGAAACATCTTCCTGAGCTGTGCTACTCTCCGTTTCAAGAGGGGTTACCTCATCAAGTTCTACTTTCCTCCCACTTACTTCTTTCGAGAGAAACTCTTTCTACAGAAAGGATCCATTCTTGGCAACAAAGATCTTGCCTTCGGATCTAAGGTAGAAGGTATACCCAATAGTTTCTTTAGGGTATCCTATGAAGACGCATTTTTTCGATTTGGGTTCGAGCTTTTCATGTCGAAGTTTCTTGACATAAGCATCGCATCCCCAAACTTTCAGAAACGACAGCTTAGGTTTCTTCCCAAACCATAATTCATAAGGTGTCGTCTCAACGGATTTCGACGGAGCCCTATTTAAAGTGAATGCAGCAGTCTCTAAAGCATAACCCCAAAATGATAGCGGTAGATCGGTAAGAGACATCATAGATCGCACCATATCTAATAGAGTGCGATTACGATGTTCGGACACACCATTACGCTGAGGTGTTCCAGGCGGCGTGAGTTGTGAGACAATTCCACATTTCCTTAAGTGCGTGCCAAATTCGTGACTCAAATATTCCCCTCCATGATCTGATCGTAAGAACTTTATTTTCCTGTCACGTTGATTCTCAACCTCACTCTGAAATTCCTTGAACTTTTCAAAGGTCTCAGACTTGTGTTTCATTAAGTAGACATACCCATATCTACTTAAGTCATCAGTGAGGGTGAGAACATAATGATAACCACCGCGAGCCTCAACGCTCATTGGACCGCACACATCAGTATGTATGATTTCCAATAAGTTGGTTGCTCGCTCCATTGTTCCGGAGAACGGAGTCTTGGTCATTTTGCCCATGAGGCATGGTTCGCACGTGTCAAATGATTCATAATCAAGAGACTCCAAAAGTCCATCTGCATGGAGTTTCTTCATGCGTTTGACACCAATGTGACCAAGGCGGCAGTGCCACAAGTATGTGGGACTATCATTATCAACCTTACATCTTTTGGCATTCACACTATGAATATGTGTAACATCACGTTCGAGATTCAATAAGAATAAACCATTGACCAGCGGGGCATGACCATAAAACATATCTCTCATATAAATAGAACAACCATTATTCTCGGATTTAAATGAGTAGCCATCTCGCATCAAACGAGATCCTGATACAATGTTCATGCTCAAAGCTGGTACTAAATAACAATTATTGAGGTTTAAAACAAATCCCGAAGGTAGATGGAGAGGTAGCGTGCCGACGGCGATCACATCGACCTTGGAACCATTCCCGACGCGCATCGTCACCTCGTCCTTCGCCAGTCTCCGCTTATTCCGCAGCTCCTGTTTTGAGTTACAAATATGAGCAACCGCACCGGTATCAAATACCCAGGAGCTACTACGAGCGCTGGTAAGGTACACATCAATAACATGTATATCACATATACCTTTGGTATTGCCGGCCTTCTTATCCGCTAAGTACTTGGGGCAGTTCCGCTTCCAGTGACCGTTTCCCTTGCAATAAAAGCATTCAGTCTCTGGCTTTGGGTCCATTCTTTGGCTTCTTCCCGGTAGCTTGCTTACCGGGCGCGGCAACTCCCTTGCCGTCCTTCTTGAAGTTCTTTTTACCCTTGCCTTTCTTGAACTTAGTGGTTTTATTCACCATCAACACTTGATGTTCCTTTTTGATCTCCACCTCCACTGATTTCAGCATTGAATATATCTCAGGAATGGTTTTCTCCACCCCTGCATATTGAAGTTCATCACAAAGCTCTTGTAGCTAGGTGGAAGCGACTGAAGGATTCTGTCAACGACCGCGTCATCCGGGAGATTAACTCCCAGCTGAGACAAGCGGTTGTGCAACCCAGACATTTTGAGTATATGCTCGCTGACAGAACTATTCTCCTCCATCTTACAACTGTAGAACTTGTCGGGGACTTCATATCTCTCGACCCGGGCATGAGCTTGGAAAACCATTTTCAGCTCTTGGAACATCTCATATGCTCCGTGTTGCTCAAAACGCTTTTGGAGCCTTGGTTCTAAGCTGTAAAGCATGCCGCACTGAACCAGGGAGTAATCATCACTATGCGACTGCCAGGCGTTCATAACGTCTTGAGTTGCCGGGAAAACAGGTGCGTCACCTAGCGGTGCTTCAAGGACATAAGCTTTCTTGGCAGCTATGAGGATGATCCTCAGGTTACAGACCCAGTCCGTGTAGTTGCTACCATCGTCTTTCAGCTTGGTTTTCTCTAGGAACGCGTTGAAGTTGAGGGCAACATTAGCGTGGGCCATTTGATCTACAAGACATATTGTAAAGATTTTAGACTAAGTTCATGACAATTAAGTTCATCTAATCAAATTATTCTATGAACTCCCACTCAGATAGACATCCCTCTAGTCATCTAAGTGATACATGATCCGAATCGACTAGGCCGTGTCCGATCATCACGTGAGACGGACTAGTCATCAACGATGAACATCTCCATGTTGATCGTATCTTCTATATGACTCATGTTCGACCTTTCGGTCTTCCGTGTTCCGAGGCCATGTCTGTACATGCTAGGCTCGTCAAGTCAACCTAAGTGTTTTGCATGATCTGGCTTACACCCGTTGTATTCGAACGTTAGAATCTATCACACCCGATCATCACGTGGTGCTTCGAAACAACGAACCTTCGCAACGGTGCACAGTTAGGGGGAACACTTTCTTGAAATTTTAGCGAGGGATCATCTTATTTATGCTACCGTCGTTCTAAGAAAATAAGATGTAAACATGATAAACATCACATGCAAATCATAAAGTGACATGATATGGCCAATATCATTTTGCTCCTTTTGATCTCCATCTTCGGGGCACCATGATCATCATCGTCACCGGCATGACACCATGATCTCCATCATCATGATCTCCATCATCGTTTCTTCATGAAGTTGCCTCGCCAACTATTACTTTTACTACTATGGCTAACGGTTAGCAATAAAGTAAAGTAATTACATGGCATTTTTCATTGACACGCAGGTCATACAATAAGTTAAGACAACTCCTATGGCTCCTGCCGGTTGTCATACTCATCGACATGCAAGTCGTGATTCCTATTACAAGAACATGATCAATCTCATACATCACATATATCATTCATCACATCCTTTTGGCCATATCACATCACACGGCATATGCTGCAAGAACAAGTTAGACGTCCTCTAATTGTTGTTGCAAATTTTTTTTACGTGGCTGCTATAGGTTTCTAGCAAGAACGTTTCTTACCTACGCCACAACCACAACGTGATATGCCAATTTCTATTTACCCTTCATAAGGACCCTTTTCATCGAATCCGATCTGACTAAAGTGGGAGAGCCAGACACCCGCTAGCCACCTTATGCAAGTAGTGCATGTCGGTCGGTGGAACCTGTCTCACGTAAGCATACGTGTAAGGTCGGTCCGGGCCGCTTCATCCCACGATGCCGCCGAATCAAGATAAGACTAGTAATAGCAAGTAAATTGACAAAATCGACGCCCACAATAACTTGTGTTCTACTCGTGCAAGAAACTACGCATAGACCTAGCTCATGATGCCACTGTTGGGGAACGTAGTAGTAAATCAAATTTTTTTTCTTACGCATCACCAAGATCAATCTATGGAGAGACTAGCAATGAGAGAGAGAGGAGTGCATCTTCATACCCTTGAAGATCGTGATGCGGAAGTGTTGCAAGAACGCGGTTGGAGGAGTCATACACATAGCAATTCAGATCGCGGTCGATTCCAATCTAAGCACCGAACAACGGTGCCTCCGCGTTCAACACACGTGCAGCCCGGTGACGTCTCCCGCACCTTGATCCAGCAAGGAGGAGGGAGAGGTTGAGGAAGACACCTCCAGCAGCATGACGGCGTGGTGGTGGAACTTGCAGTTCTCCGGCAGGGCTTCGCCAAGCTCAACGGAGGAGGAGGAGGTGTTGGAGAGGGGGGAGGGCTGCGCCAGGGATCAGGTGCTGCTGCCCTCCCACCCCCCCTCTATTTATAGGGAGAAGGGGAGAGGAGGCCGGCCCCCTTAGATCCCATCTAAGGGGAGGGGCGGCGGCCAGGGGGGAAACTTACCCCCCAAGCCAGGTGGGAGGCGCCCCCACCCCCTAGGGTTTCCAACCCTAGGCGCCTTGGGCCCCTTGGGGGGGGGGCGCACCAGCCCACCAGGGGCTGGTTCCCTCCCTTGGTCAGCCCACTTGGCCCACCGGGGCAGGTGGCCCCACCCGGTGGACCCCTGGACACCTTCCGGTGGTCCCGGTACAATACCGATAACCCCCGAAACCATTCCGGTGACTGAAACTGGACTTCCCATATATAATTCTTCACCTCCGGACCATTCCGGAACTTCTCGTGACGTCCGGGATCTCATACGGGACTCCGAACAACATTCGGTAACCACATACTATTTCCCATAACAACTCTAGCGTCACCGAACCTTAAGTGTGTAGACCCTACGGGTTCGGGAACCATGCAGACATGGCCGAGACATCTCTCCGGCCAATAACGAACAGTGGGATCTGGATACCCATGTTGGCTCCCACATGCTTCACGATGATCTCATCGGATGAACCACGATGTCGAGGATTCAATCAATCCCGTATACAATTCCCTTTGTCTACCGGTATGATACTTGCCCGAGATTCGATCGTCGGTATCCCTATACCTTGTTCAATCTCGTTACCGGCAAGTCTCTTTACTCGTTTCGTAACGCATGATCTCGTGGCTAACTCTTTTAGTCACATTGAGCTCATTATGATGATGCATTACCGAGTGGGCCCAGAGATACCTCTCCGTCATACGGAGTGACAAATCCCAGTCTCGATTCGTGCCAACCCAACAGACACTTTCGGAGATACCTGTAGTGCACCTTTATGGTCACCCAGTTACGTTGTGACGTTTGATACACCCAAAGCATTCCTACGGTATCCGGGAGTTGCACAATCTCATGGTCTAAGGAAATGATACTTGACATTAGAAAAGCTTTAGCAGACGAACTACACGATCTAGTGCTATGCTTAGGATCGGGTCTTGTCCATCACATCATTCTCCTAATGATGTGATCCCGTTATTTACGACATCCAATGTCCATGGTCAGGAAACCGTAACCATCTATTGATCAATGAGCTAGTCAACTAGAGGCTCACTAGGGACATGTTGTGGTCTATGTATTCACACATGTATTACGATTTCCGGATAACACAATTATAGCATGAACAATAGACAATTATCATGAACAAGGAAATATAATAATAACCACTTTATTATTGCCTCTAGGGCATATTTCCAACAGTTGGCTCCTTGGCAGAGGCCTCGTCGAGCACTCACAGCACCACACACACACGCAGAGAGAGTGGAGTAGGGCTAGCCTTGCCCTTCTTCCTCCGCCAGCCAGGAAGCTCAAGGAGCAAGCTTGTAGCCACCTGTTGAAATAGTGATCATGCGGAGACCCCGTAGAGCAGGACTAGGGGTGTTATCTCCTAGGAGAGCCCCGAACCTGGGTAAGATTCGCAAGCGTACGCGGTCTCGCTCACTCCCGCTTCTAGAGCCCGGCGACGTACTTTTGTCCCCATCCACGATAAGCCATCCCCTGGCATATGTCGCACGATATCCCCGACATTTGGCGCCCACCGTGGGGCTAGGTGCACCGTCGTTCGGAAACACGTTCTGGACGGGAACCCTCTTCCTCCCTGGCGATTGCAGCCAGCCCGGCACGCCCGACGGTGTTTGCGCCGACACGCTGCGCGGCATGGAAGTTGTTTGTGCCGCAAACAACCTCGCTGATGTCATCGACGGGATCCGCCCCTTCGATGAGCCCGCACTCGACACGGGCGCAGCTAGCTCCGAGAACTGTCTCATCGATCTCCTCGGCAAGCTTCACATCGCCGATGAGCTGGTCTCCGACTCGGAGTCCATTGGCTCCACCGACCTGCTCGTCGACATTGTCGTCGATGCCGACGTCGCGCTTCCTGATGCCTTCCCCGATGACGTGGTGATCTTCGACGATCCACTTCCCGCTGCAAACAGCAGCGCCGGCACCAGCACCGTCACTGAGGTGCTGGTCATCAACCACGATGGAACCTCCGACCAGGCCGGCCGGGACCCGTTGCAGGCGGCAATGCGGGACCTGTCCACTCCCGTTGCGCTCGGTGCGAGCGGTGAAACGTTGGAGGCATGCCGTATCGCACTTCTCGAAAACGCCAACAAGTTGGCGGCCATGACACGCCTCACCGAGGCTTACCACCGCGAGATCGACCGCGCTGTTTGTGGCACACCGGCTGCTGACGAGCCCAGCCAAGTGGGCACGGTCCGGCAGCGCGGCGCGGCCATCGCCAGCATGTTGGGGGCCGACCGCCCGGTCTACGCCACGCCCATGGAGGACTTGCGCGCCGCCCAGGCAGCGGCAGACGAGCTGGACCGCGTGGAGGGCGACGAACATCGCTGCATGACGGAGCGCGTCCAGCAGCTCATCGACGCGGCCGCCGCGCAGCAAGAAGCCGGCCGCCGCATGGTGGAACCCGGCCTACAGGTTGGGAACCTTCCCCCTCGCCGGGAGCACGGCGCGACGTCCCGGACGCCGACAGCCGGCGCCCGCGACCGAGGAGACCCAGAGCCGGTTGCCAGCCGCAGCCGCACCCGCATCTCCATTGAGCGCGACCAAGACGGCCGCCCACGAGCAGTGGAGCGGCGGGACGATCGTCAGCCCCCTCCCCCACGCAGGGAGAGGCGTGCCTCTCCGCCGCCTGTTGAGCATCCGACTCTCGGGCGCCGGCTGGGCCCCCGCGAAGGAGTCGGAGAGAACGACGCCCGCAATCGGATCGACCGCTTGGCTCGGTCCCTGGCGTTGGAAGAAGAAGATGCAATCGGCCCGCCTTGTTTCGGCCCCCGCATTCGCGATGAGCCCTTCCCCAAAGGGTTCTCGCTCCCTCGGGACACTCCTAAGTACAACGGCTCTGTGAAGCCGGAAGATTGGCTGGTCGACTACTCCACTGCTGTCAACATAGCGAATGGCAACAAGCGTGTCGCCGTGAAGTATGTTCCGCTCATGCTCCAGGGCACGGCCCGGACATGGCTGAACAGCCTCAAGCCCTACAGCGTCAACAACTGGCTAGACTTCACCGAAGTTTTCAACCGCAACTTCACCAGCACCTACAAGCGGCCGCCCAAGCCTCGCCAGCTCTCCCTGTGCATCCAAGGCCCGATCGAGTCCACCCGCGAATACTTAACGCGGTGGGCCGAGCTGCGCAACTCCTGCGAAGGGGTTCATGAGGTGCAAGCCATTGAATACTTCACTGCCGGGTGCCGGGAGGGCACCCTACTCAAGCACCGACTCCTCTGCGACGAGCCAGCCACGCTCGATGAGCTGTTGATCATAGCGGACAAGTACGCCACTGCCGACTCCTCCATGAAGTCGGAACTCCGGGTGGATGCGTCAGGAAAGATGCTCCCTCCGACTCCTCAGACACCGGCTGGTGATTCCATTCGGCGCCAACAGTCAAACGACAATAAGCACAAGGCCCCGCAGCCGGCTACCACCAGCCGGCAGGTGGCGATAGTCGAAGACCAGCAGCCAGATGAGCAGCCCGGCCTCAAACACCAGAAGGGCGGCAAGCCTGCCTGGTTGCCCGCCTTCTCGTTTGAGCAAACCCTCGACGCTCCCTGCAAGTTCCACAGTGGCGCGAAGCCATCCAACCACACCACCCGGAAGTGCCACTGGCTCACCCGCATCGCCAAAGGCGAAGGACTGCCTCCGCCGCCTGCTGGCCCGCCGCCTCCGCCTCCCCAGCAGCCGGCGGTCCGACCAGTCAGCGCGATCCAAGACGAGTTTCCTGAAGAGCATGGAGCTTACGTTGTCTTCACCAGCGTGACTGACGACAGGCACAGCCGGCATCAACAGCGCCAAGAAGTGAATACTGTCACCTCTGAAGCCCCAGAGTTCATGCACTGGTCGGAGAAGCCGATCAGTTGGAGCCGAGCTGACCACCCGGAGGTGATGCCTTCTCCGGGTTCCTATGCCCTGGTGTTGGATGCCACCTTTGCAACAGAGAGGCGAGCTGCTCATTTCTCCCGAATTTTGATAGACGGCGGTAGCAGGATCAACATCCTCTATCGCGACACCATGGAGAAGTTGTGCATCACAGAGAAACAGCTCCAGCCCAGCCGGACTGTCTTCCATGGCATTGTGTCTGGCCTATCCTGCTCACCAATCGGCAAGATCAAGATAGATGTCCTCTTTGGAGACAAGAGTCACTTCCGCCGAGAGCCAATCTGGTTCGAGGTGGTTGACCTTGAGAGCCCCTACCACGCGTTGCTTGGCCGGCCTGCTCTGGCCAAGTTCATGGCGGTCCCCCACTACGCCTACCTTAAGATGAAGATGCCGGGCACCAAGGGCATTATCACCATAGCCGGCGACTACCAGAAGTCTGCCGAGTGTGCTGCAGCCAGCAGTTGGCTGGCCGAGTCCCTTGTGATTGCTGCCGAGAAGAGTCTCCTTGACCGGGTTGTGGCCATGGCCGGCAAGCAGCCGGACCTATTGCCAGATCCCAAGGAGTCAGAAGCTCAGGGCTCTTTCCAGCCGGCCAAAGAAACCAAGAAGATACCCTTGGACCCGGAGCACCCGGAGAAGTTTGCTGTCATAGGAGCTCACCTTGACAGCAAATAGGAAAGCGAGCTCGTCGATTTCCTCCGTGAGAATCGGGACATCTTTGCGTGGTCTCCAAAGGACATGCCGGGTGTTCCGACGGATTTCGCCGAGCACAAGCTACATGTCAGAGCAGATGCAAAACCAGTCAGAAAACCCCTCCGCCACCTGTCGGAGGAGAAGAGAGGAATTGTTGGTGAAGAGATAGCCCGGCTTCTAGCAGCCGGCTTCATTATGGAAGTATTCTTCTCAGACTGGCTAGCCAACCCAGTCATTGTACTAAAGAAGAACAACAAATGGCGCATGTGTATTGACTACACCAGCCTCAACAAAGCTTGCCCGAAGGATCCGTTCGCCTTGCCTCGGATTGACCAAGTGATAGACTCCACAGCCGGATGCGAGCTGTTGAGTTTCTTGGATGCCTATTCGGGGTACCACCAGATTAAGTTAAGCCCGGCCGACAGCCTGAAGACCGCCTTCATCACACCATTCGGAGCCTTCTGCTACCTAACCATGACATTCAGCTTGAGAAATGCCGGTGCCACGTTCCAGTGTTGCATGCAGAAGTGCCTCCTCAAGCAACTCGGCAGAAATGCCCACGTCTATGTAGACAATATTGTGGTGAAGACGGAGAAGCGCGGTACCCTCCTGGAAGATCTCAAGGAAACTTTTGATAATCTGCACTGTTTTCAAATCAAGCTCAACCCAGAGAAGTGTGTCTTTGGAATGCCAGCCGGCCAGCTCCTTGGTTTCCTTGTCTCAGAGCGCGGCATAGAGTGCAACCCTGTCAAGATCAAGGCCATCGAGAGGATGGAGAGGCCCACCCGACTGCGAGACGTTCAGAAGTTCACCGGCTGCTTGGCATCCATCAGCCGCTTCATCAGTCAGCTGGGCGAGAAGGCTCTTCCCCTGTACCAGCTGATGAAGAAGACCACTCATTTTGAGTGGAATGACAAGGCGGACGAGGCGTTCCTCCAGCTCAAGAAGATGTTGACCACGCCGCCCGTCCTGGCCGCCCCGGCTGCCAAGGAGCCTATGCTTCTCTACATCGCCGCCACCAGCCGGGTGGTCAGTACAGTTATGGTGGTAAAGCGCCAAGAGGACGGCAAGGCGCTGCCAGTCCAGAGGCCCGTCTACTACTTGAGTGAGGTGCTGTCAGCTTCCAAGCAGAACTACCCCCACTACCAAAAGTTGTGCTATGGCGTGCATTTTGCCGCCAAGAAGCTCAAGCCATACTTTCAAGAGCATCCCATCACGGTCGTCTGCACCGCCCCGCTTGCGGCGATCATAGGCAGCAGAGACGCATCGGGCCGAGTGGCCAAGTGGGCCATCGAGCTGGCCCCCTACACCATCTTCTACCAGCCTCGCGCCGCCATCAAGCCCCAAGCACTAGCCGACTTCCTCGTCGACTGGGCCGAGACCCAGTACCTGCCGCCAGCTCCAGACTCCACTCATTGGCGGATGCACTTTGATGGCTCGAAGATGCGCACCGGTTTGGGAGCCGGCGTCGTCCTCACCTCTCCCAAAGGCGACAAGCTCAGATACATGCTGCAAATCCACTTTCCGCCTCCAACAACGTGGCCGAGTACGAGGCGCTAGTACACGGACTCCGGTTGGCCAAGGAGATTGGCATCCGCCGGATTCTGTGCTACGACGATTCGGACTTGGTGGTCCAACAGTCGTCCGGCGACTGGGATGCCAAGGATGCAAATATGGCGAGCTACCGCTTCCTCGTCCAGCAGATCAGCGGATATTTTGATGGGTGCGAATTCCTTCACGTGCCACGGGCCGACAACGAGCAAGCAGACGCCCTGGCACGGATCGGCTCCACCAGGCAAGCCATACCAGCCGGCGTGTCCCTTCAGTGCCTCCGCAAGCCGTCCATCAAGCCTTCCCCGGAATCAGAATCCATCTTCGTGCCGGCTGCTTCTGAAGCAGTCGGACCCGGCCCGGGGGCTGCAGCAGCCGGCCCGGGGACTTCGGCAAGGGGCTCGGGGACTGCGACAGTCGCACCCGTCCCGGGGACTCTACAACCCGGCCCGGGGGCTGCAGCAGCCGGCCCGGGGACTTCGGTAAGCGGCACAAGGACTGCAGCAGTCGCACCCGGCCCGAGGACTTCGTAACCCGGCCCGGGGGCTGCGGCAGCCGGCCCGGGGACTTCGGGAAGCGGCTCGGGGACTGCAGCAGTCGCACCCGGCCCAGGGACTCTACAGGCCGGCCCGGGGGCTGAAGCGGCCATCCTGGGGACTTCAACAATGCAGCAAGATGCGGCCGACTCCGCCCCACCACATCCAGACCCAACCGCCCTAGTTTCAGTAACCGTAATGACAGTGGATGAAGTCAAAGCACCATTATGGGCGCAGCCCATCCTCAACTTTCTGGTAGGCGGAGAGCTGCCATTTGATGAGATCTCGGCCCAGCAGGTGCAACGCCGGGCAGGAGCTTACACGATAGTAAACAGAGAGCTTGTCAGGCGCAGCATGACCGACGTTTTCCAACACTGCGTCGAACCAGAGAAAGGCAAGGCAATCCTCAGAGACATACACCAAGGCGAGTGCGGCCACCACGCGGCCTCCATATCCCTTGTCGCCAAAGCTTTCCGCCATGGTTTCGTCTGGCCGACTGCTTTGGAGGACGCCAAGGATCTGGTCAAGAAATGCAAGGGGTGCCAAAAATTCAGCTCCAAGCAACATCTGCCAGCTTCTGCACTCAAGACCATCCCCCTTACCTGGCCCTTTGCCATCTGGGGGCTGGACATGGTGGGCCCATTCAAGACAGCACGCGGTGGCATGACCCATCTACTGGTCGTCGTGGACAAATTCACCAAGTGGATTGAAGCAAAACCAATCAAGAAACTAAATGGTCCGACTGCTGTGACCTTCATTGCGGATATCACCGTCCGGTACGGTGTACCACACAGCATCATCACCAACAATGGCATCTAAGCCCACCCTTGCCATAAGCCGCAGCTCGCAGAGCGACTGTCTGGCAGGCAAGAGTCAAAGGCAAGAAATGGTGCTCACGGGAAAAATGGCTAAGGACGAAAGCACCCACATAGGCCAAGTCGGCTCCTCGCCTAGCCGTCCGGTTGCTGAGCAGCCGGTCGGCCGGCTTCTCACTTAAATTGCTACGTTCTAAGCGGCCAAAGTACTTGTCTTCCCAAAATGGCCAAATACTTGACCCGGCCAGCAGACCGAGAATGGCTGTCTGGCCGGCAAGGCGGCAGCCAAGGGAAAGCGGCAAAGGAAAAAGCCAAAAGAACAGAAAGCAAGACAAGTCAGAGCTCGGCGAAGCACATCTTGTGCGAGAATTAAATCACATAGCAAGAGGCCCTCGGCCAGCATTCAACAAAGTTTGAATACACCCAGCGGGTGGAACTGCGCGAATTTAACAAAGTTTGTTCTAAAGATTACCAAAGCAGGAAAAGATAAGATAAGTTGGCAGCCTAGGCCAAATGAGCGACAGGCGGGTCCGGCAAGTTGGTGGAGTCGGCGGCGCCAGCTGGTGGAATGGCCGTCTGGCGAGTCTCGGCTTGTCGCCTTCAGCAGCAGTCAGCGCGCTCGCACGCGGCTCGTTGCTCGAGGCCATATCAAGCTGAGGCTGGGCGTCCACTCCGCCCTCCGGTGCGTCGCCTTCGCCATCCTCATCTTCCTCGTCCTCGCCTTCATCGCTTGAGGCGATTTCTTCTGCCGAATCCTCGCCGTCATCAGGGTTCAGCCCGAACCAGTCCATCGGCACCTCAGCACCTTCCTCATCCAGCTCGGGGAAGAAGACGCCAGTGTCGGTGTACTCGGCGATCACCACCTCACGATGGGTGAGCACGGGCCCCGCTGCCACCAACTCTTCCATGGCCTCCTGCCGGAACATGGCCAACTGGGCTAGGTCCAGCCCAGGATACCACGCCTTGACAAACTCCAAGGCTCTTCGGGCGCCTGCCCGAGCGGAGGAGCCCCTCCAAGCCTCGAAGCGGCCGATTGTCGCCTCCAACCAGTCGGCGGTCCGACTGGGGGTGCGTGGAGCTTGGCCGCCTGGCCAGAGGGTGGAAACCAGCTGAGACCTGGCACGCTGAAGGCGGCGGAGCAGACGGTGAATCGGCTGTAAACGCGTCCTGACGGCCAGGAGCTGCTCGTTCATGTTCCGAGGCGCGTCGGGCGGGATCTCCACTCCTTCCCTCCTACGCCGGTCGCGCCGCGCCTCGATGGCCTGGCTGACGGTGATGGCGTGGCCAGGAAAGAAGTCTACGCAAAAGAAAAACAGAGATCAGAAGCCGACTCCCGATGCAGTCAGCAGCTATTCCAAAGAAAGAAGCTTACCGTCGATCATGTCCTCAATCTCGCCGTAGCCAGCGGCGAGGATCGCCTCCTTCTCAGCCCACTTTGAGCATTCGACCTCAAACTCGGCCTGAAGGGCGCCTTCCGCCTCCTTGAGCTTCTGGAGCTCCGCCTTGTGCTGGTCCGCCTGGTCCGCCAACTTCTTGGCCAGACGGTCGAGCTCCAGGGCCGCCTTACGGCGCTCCTCCTCCTTGACGCGCAGCTCGGTCTGTACTTCGCCCAGATGCTACTGCAGTGTGGCGTTGGCTCCTGCAAAAATGAGAAAGAGAGGACAATCAACAAAAATGACCAAAAAAGAAAGTGGTTGCCAGAAGATCCGGCCCGACTGCTCAGCAGTCGGCCCGAATCTCGGGGGCTACACCCAGCGGGTGTGCTGATGCGCCCCCGCGAGGAAGTAGATAGAATGCTTACGCCGGCTTTCGGTGAGGTCGGCGGTCCGCTTAGCCAACTCCTGGACCTGGGAGTTGAAGGCGGCTGCGCGGATGTTGTGGTAGTCCTGCAACAAAGACAAAAGAAGAGAAAACAAGTTAGCACTCGGAACCTACCTTAAAGTTCCGAGCCGCCTGCTCAGCAGCCGGCCCAGAACTCGGGGGCTACACCCAGTGGGTGCGCTGGCGCGCCCCCACGGAAGACTGCAAGAATCAAAAAAACAAAGCAAAGAAGCATACCCGAACGGCCATCCGCGTCGCCAAGAACGCCTTCGTACACTGCTGGAGGGCGGCACCTTAGGCCTAGAGCTGGGCCTGAACGTCCTGCGCGGCCTTGTTCAGCACGCCCGTCCCGCCCCTAGGTGTCCATTCCAGTGGGGGGGCACTGGTGGCCTCTGCGTCTAGGGCCGACGAGCTCGCGGCCCCGACCTCCTGCGCCCGCGGCGCCGAGGCCGCCTTCGCCGCACGCCGGTGCACCGAATGGCGGACCACGGGAGTCGCCCCCACCACCAACTCGACACCGATCGGCGACGCCGGTGGCACGTCAGGCCGATTGCCTCGGGCCTCGGCAGTCGGCGCTTGCGGGGGCACCTCCGCCTCCGAGACGATGGCATCGCCTCCTCCCCTCTCCACGACCGGCTGGTCATCGCCGGCTCCTCCAGTCGGCACCGGGATCTCTGGCGCTGGCGGCGCCGCGCGCAACGGAATGACAAGTTGCGGGGCCTGGTCGCGCGCGGTTTCTTCCGCCTGCGCCCTAGCGGCCGCGTCCGCCCGAGCCTTGGCGGCGGCGTCCGCCCGCGCTGCCTTGGCCGCCTCCGCCTCCTGCCTCTCCGCCTCCTCCCGCTCCTCGCGCGCCTCCCGTGCGTTCCTCTCCGTCGCCGCCCGAAGGTCGGCGAGCGGGTCCACGCGACGGTTATTGGCGGAGCCTTCTGCCTCCCCAATCACGGAGGCAGCGGCAGACCGCTCAAGAGTGAGTGGGGCCCTGATTCAAGCAAGACAAGAGAAAAACTCAGAAAAAGTTTGCAAGGAAGAAGAAAGGAAAACACAGCTAAGCACTTATGTGGACACCATCGGGGGCTGCTTCGGGGCCCTCTGGAACTGGGCCGCTCTTGTGGCGGCCTCTTGCCGCCTGGTCGCGGCGGCCGCGTTCTTGGACTTTTTCAGCCAGCTGCCGAACAGCAACGAGCCGGCCCGGCGCTTTTTTGGGATGCCTGGTGCGGTCGGCACGGCTGAGGAGCTCGCGCCCGCCCTGTCGGTGCCGTGCGGGTGGCGCGGCTCATTCTCCTCCTTATCGTCGTCCGGCCAGTCCTCAAGGCCGCCTCCTCCCTCGGAGCCGCCTGCTCCACCGCTGCCACCTGTGGCGTCGTCCTCCTCCATGTCGGCCGCCCCCAAGTCGGGGTCTTCCACGTCGCTCCTCGTTCGATCCGGCATATACTCCTGACCTGGATCCAGAGCGCCGGCGGCCGACTGGGCCGGGAGGACCTGCACCATGGCCGACTGGTCAGGCGGCAAAACAAGAGCTCGGACCAGCAAAGAGAAAAGAATTACAAAACCCACCGCAGGCGGCGGATGTGCGCGGTCGTACGGCCGCATGCCGAACCGCCAGTCCACCTCCGACAGCTTGCAGTTGGAGATGTACTTGACCAGCCGGACCACCTCCATGTCTGGCAGGTCCCGTGTGCACATCCGGCATGGGTCCCGGTGCCCGCTCATGCAGCTGATGATGTGAGGCCGGGCTTGGAGGGGGAGCACTCGGCGCGTCACGAAGGCAGCCAGCAAGTCGGAACCCTTCAGGCCCTCCGACTCCGACATCGCCTGAAGTCGGGCAAGGGCGGCGGAGGAGGCGGCCGACAGGGAACTCGGCCTGTACTGCCAGTTGGCGCGGGGCTCGGCTGGCGGGCCGGCTGCGTAGGCCGGCAAGTTGACGTAGTCGCTTGTCGGGTGGATGTTATTGACGTAGAAGTAGGATTTCTGCCACAGCTTGGCCGACTGCAGCAAGGAGATAGGCGGGAAGCGGTTCCCGATGCCCGGGCGCCGCACCGCCACACAGGCTCCGCATTGAGCCGCATGGCCCTTGGCGGCAGTGCCTAGCTTGAGGTAGAAGCACTCCCCCCAGAGTTCGAGAGTGGGGAGAGTGCCGAGGTACCCTTCGCACATGGTGACGAAGGCGGCCAGCAGCACCATCGTGTTTGGCGTGAGGTGGTGCGGCTGGACTCGGTAGAAGTCGAGGAAGGAGCGGAGGAAGTCGCTGGCCAGAAGGCCGAAGCCGTGAAGGAAATGGGACCGGAAGACGACGCCTTCATCGTCCTCCAGCGCCGGCGAGATTTCTGCTTCGGGGGGAACGTGCACCCGCACGTTCGCCTCCCGGGGCAGCCGCCGTGTTTGGCGGAGGAAGGAGAGATGATCATCATGGACGTTGGAGCCGTCCCAGTCGTCGGCTCATGAGCACGCCATGGACGAAGGAGCTCATCGCAGGCGCGGCGCGGTGGCGAGCGGGCGAGGTTGCAGCGGAGCAAGGATGCCGCAGCGAGAGGGCGCTCGGCGACGGCGGGCTGCGGCAACACTTCAACGGCGGCGGAGAAGATGAAGAACGGCGAAGGGAGAGGAGGGCGCGTGTGCATCTGCCGCCCCCCTCCTCCCCCTACTTATAGCCCCAGGCGGCGAAGCCGAGGGGACGGGGGCGTGGGGGATCGTGGGATTAACTACGCCCACTCCCCCACGATCCCACTATTGAGGCGCCGGTAAAGGCGCGTATTAACTACCACAGAAGTCCAACAGTCCGCCTCGGCCGCAGCGGATCCACGCGCGGGCCGAGGCACTGTAGTGGTAGGCCCCGGCCTGCGGCGCCGTCCCTGTCACGCGCATGGGCTGGCAGGCCGGTTTGACCTGACGACGCCACGTGGCCGACCTGCGCGGGCAGCAGGTCTGATGCCTGGCTAGCATGCCACCTGGTTCCCACCATGACGTTTCGAAATCGCCAGGCGGCCTGCCTGGTCATGGCCGACACCTACCAGTCGACACCTCAGAAGACGGACGAAGCAGAATACCAAACAACCCGAAATATGAAGCTGCTGAGGCTTCTCGCCCCTTCAGCCGCAGCGCCTCATCAGCTTCGGGGACTACTGTCGGAGTAAATGACCACGGGTAGCCCCATCAGCTCCCTTTGGTATTTCAAGACATCGGGGCAGGCTGCGCCCCTCAAACATCAAGGACAAGGGCCGCCTTCTTGAGGCCGGCTGGTCCAAGCAGCCGGTTGCCGGGAGGCGGCGGAGTCCATAAGACGACCCTAAAGTAGGCCGACTCCTGGCAGGCGGCCTCCTGGGATGCCGAGTCCTAGCAGGCGGCCCCTCGCGCCCTCAAAGTCAACACCGACATAAACATGATGAGACAGGGCATGGCTACAGTACAGGCCTGCCACCCCCGAATCCAGGGCAGGGCGTGGCCACGGTACTGCGTACCGAGCAGGTATCCTGCCCCCAACGCAGGACTGTTGCCATGCCGCTCATGACGCCACCCATGGCAGAGGAAGCCATGCTCCCGTGATGGGCGGTCAGTACGGCACGCAGGCGGCGGGCCCTACTTGTCCGTGACAAGCCAGAAGGCAGCGAGCCCAAACCAGTCGGCCCAGTGGGAGGCCGGCTCCCAGCAGGCGGCCCTCCTCCTCCCTTGAAGTCCGTGCGCCATTAACCAGATACGACGGGATATGGCTATAGTGAGTTCCCGCCAAGCGGCGGGACTGTATCCACGCTCCCCCTGACGAGGCCTTCGTCATCAGAGGCAATGCTATAGCATAAAGCCGTCAACGCGGCCCGTGGATGGCGGGACCCACCTGTCGGCTGAGATCGCGGCGGTCGGCGGACCCACCAGGCGGCGGTCCTCGGCGGTCGGCGGAGAAGCCGGCGACTAGTGACGCTGACTGCCGGGCCCCGCATCTGGCCAGATTACCGTTGTACCCCTGGGGGTAGGCTTATATAAACCCCCCAGGTCACCCCATGCAGGGGGTTGGCTCCTTGGCAGAGGCCTCGTCGAGCACTCACAGCACCACACACACACGCAGAGAGAGAGTGGAGTAGGGCTAGCCTTGCCCTTCTTCCTCCTCCAGCCAGGAAGCTCAAGGAGCAAGCTTGTAGCCACCTGTTGAAATAGTGATCATGCGGAGACCCCTCAGAGCAGGACTAGGGGTGTTATCTCCTAGGAGAGCCCCGAACCTGGTAAGATTCGCAAGCGTACGCGGTCTCGCTCACTCCCGCTTCTAGAGCCCGGCAACGTACTTTTGTCCCCATCCACGATAAGCCATCCCCTGGCATATGTCGCACGATATCCCCGACACCTACAGTTGCCTCTTCATCTCCCGAATATGCACATGGTGGCATTCAATGAGCAAGGTCACTTGACCGACGTCGTCGCCTCTGAGAATGCTTCCAAATCCATGTTGACAGAGTATTTCAAGGCTAACCAGGACCACCCGTGGGCTATGCATATATTGTACAAGGATTTTCATGGAAGCTTCACATGGCAGAAGGGTAAGAAGTATTGGAAGCCGCGAGTGGAGCGTTATCAAATAGGTCAAATCGTGTCTGCCAATCTTGCCGAGGGGGAGCGATACTATCTGCGTGTGTTGCTAAACCATGTTCCGGGCAAGACATCCTTCGAGGACCTGCTCTCCGTGGATGGCAGGCTATGTGGGAGCTTTCGAGAGGCTGCTGAGAGGTTGGGACTCATCGAGGCAGACAACATGCTCGACGATTGTCTTACTGAGGCAGAGCAGTGGGCGATGCCATGTTCGCTTAGGAGGCTCTTCGCAACAATCTTGGTGCATTGCAAGCCAGGCAACGTGCACGATTTATGGGATAGGCACCTCGAGCTTATGTCTGATGACTATCGTCGATCACACACATGCCTGAATGAGGTGGAGCAGATGGTGTTGCTTGACATTAGGGGTATGTTGTAGTCCATGGGCAAAGACATAGTTGATTTCGCTCTTCCAAGCATCGACGATGCGTTCTACCCAACCGGGGGCGAGGCCAGAGAGGTGATCGAGGAATCCATCATCGAGTTTGACGTGAACGACATTAAATTGGCATCGTCGCTGAACTTCGAGCAGAGGGTTGCATACGACGAGATACTAGCGGCAGTTGACCGCGGTGATGGGGGTTGTATTCTTTGTTGATGGCCCGGGAGGTACAGGGAAGACCTTCCTGTACAGGGCGCTACTCACCAAGGTTCGAAGCGAGGGCAACATCGCCATTGCTACCGCGACGTCAGGCGTCGCCGCTTCTATCATGCCTGGACGCAGGACTGCCCACTCAAGGTTCAAGATCCCATTAAGCTGTGACGATGGTGCCTCATGCAGCTTCACCAAGCAGAGTGGGACCGCCAAGCTACTAAGGATGGCCTCATTGATACTATGGGACGAGGCCACCATGACTAAGCGTCAGGCGGTCGAGGCACTGGACAACAGCTTGCGCGACATCATGGGAAGACAGGACCGACCCTTTGGAGGAAAGACTGTTGTTTTTGGCGGAGACTTCAGGCAGGTGCTTCCGGTCGTCAGGAGGGGGTCCCGGGGTCAGATAATCGATGCAACCCTTTGAAGTTCTCATCTCTGGAAGGGTATGCGCCAGCTAAGGCTCATCACCAACATGAGGGCTCATAATGACACGTGGTTTGCGGATTACTTGCTAAGGGTTGGCAATGGCACCGAGGAAGCTGACGATCAAGGCAACATATGACTCCCTGAAGATATTTGTGTGCCGTCTACAGGCGAGGTTGACGACCTGGAGAAGCTGATTGACCATGTATTTCCGAGTCTAGATGACAACATGACTGATCCGTATTACATGACTTCTCGTGCAATCCTCTCCACGACAAATGACAATGTTGACAAGATAAACATAGGCATGATAGAGCGTTTTCAAGGAGAAGAAGTAATCTACCGTAGCTTTGACAGTGCGGAGGACGACCCATATAGCTACTACGCTCCCGGGTTCCTGAACGGATTGACTCCCAACAGTCTGCCCCCGAATGCACTCAAACTGAAGCTGAACTGCCCTGTCATACTTCTAATAAGGAACATTGATCTGGCTAATGGGCTGTGTAACGGGACGAGGCTTGTGGTCCAAGGTTTCGAGAGGAACGCCATTGATGCAGAAATCATGATTGGACAACACGCGGGTAGGAGGGTCTTCCTTCCTCGAATACCCCTATGCCCGTCTGACAACGACATGTTTCCATTCAAGTTCAAGAGGAAGCAATTTCCTATAAGGCTTAGCTTTGCTATGACGATTAACAAGGCTCAAGGGCAGACCATCCCGATTGTTGGTGTGTACCTACCTAATCCGGTGTTCTCTCATGGTCAACTCTATGTCGCGTTGTCTCGAGCCATCGTGAAGAGAAACATAAAGATCCTCATTGAGAAGGAGAAGGAGAAGGGCAAGAAGCAAAACAGTAATCCAAAGAAGCGAAAAAGACCGACCGTGTCCTTACAGACCTCGATGAAGAACATCGTCTATAAGGAAGTCCTTACAGGCTGAAGTCCGCACTTAATAAACTGGCGAGATTTGAATATGACAGAGCATTTACTCTTATGCTACAGATAATTTGCTACTCTTCGAGGTTTTTGTACAGATCTTTTTCTTTGGTTTATTTTTTTGACTGAAATCTTTATCTTTGGTTGTTAGCAACTGAGCTTTATTATGTTTATACAAAAAGTCAAATATTAATAATATTGCATCGGAGTATTACTTGTAGTTTATATTATTTTTTCCTTTTGGTAGATTGCTTATGTGTATTATTCTTTTGCTATTTTGTAATTAATAATCTACTACATCTAAGTAAAACGTTGTTGCGTGCATGTAACACTCTACATCATTCATTCTTTGCTTAACATTAGCAGACGATATAAAATAACCAAGCTCATAGCATTCTGAAGCGATCTATTAGCTACTTCAGTAGACAACAGACAGAGAGAAGGAAGCAATAATTGATTTGCTCATACCAGTGGAGCAGCGAATTCTGCCCAAGGTTTCTCGCAACACTTGTGGTCAGCGGTGAGGATGTGCACCCACACCCGCTCTTTGATACTGGCCTCCGCGTCCTCCTCCCTCGACGCGGGTCTATGCGGAGAGTTAATCTAGAAAATCCTATTGTTAGATATAACAAATAGGTGACAAGAAATAAACAAGAACTATGTAGTGCAATATATGTGTCACAAAGTATACATTGAAATGTGTAATATGAGATTCTAATATAATTTTTGGCCTGTAACACACCTTGAACACACCTGTAACACATCTCTTACATTCCCTGCAAACAAATGTAGGTAGAAGACTTGCCATCTTACTTTGTTTTCAACTTTTCATTTTCGTACTAATTTCTATCTTCAGACAACGGAACATGTGGGTAGATCAAAACTATAGGTGCAAAGCATGCATGATATATGCCAATGTCCGAATACATTTCATACAGTGAAGTACAAGAACAAATATAGGCTCTAAAGGATCAAAGTGTACATGCTCCTGAGAAGGAGAAGTATTTTATTATCTTGCATGTACTTTCACCAGAACGATTATTTTGGTTATACCTCACTGACCAATGATAAAATATATTAAACATTGAAATATTGTATTTTCCTTCTCCCTTTTATTGGGTTATAATATGTTCATGGACATAATTTTGAAGATTATGTGATGTTTTTTTTCTCCATAATTCCCCAATACTCTGCCCATCTTACTTTGTTATTCGTATTCCCCAATGTCCGAATACGAATGATGCAACTCATGACAGTCGCTTTTATCGTCTATGTATTGTCGACATAAGAATGCGGATTATCTGCATCGTCGCCCATAACAAAGCACGGGCGTTCTACAACAGGAGTAGACCTTGTAACAGGAGTAGTAGACAGTATTATGGATTATGATCACTTCAGTGAGCACTCTCAACAATGCTAGAAGCACTACTCCATGATTACAGCAGCTAACTACTCCACGATTACAGCAGTAAACATTGATAGGAGTACAAGCATTGGAGGAGTACTCACCATGTTCGAGGAAGTCATCGTCATCATGGTGGTGGTCGATGAAGTCGTAAGTGACGGTGGCGTCATCACGGAGCAGGCATCATCTTCTTCTTGATTTAAACCATAGTACTCCATGAACTTCCACTTGTAAACTTTCTGAAAAGCAGATCCACTCCAACAATTGTGCTTTGAAATGGAGTAACATGGAGTTTACTCTAAAAGTGAGTTCGATTTGAGCCCAGTAGATCAATCAAAGTACTCCAGCATGATAAAAAGTGAGTACTACAGCAGAATCAGTTTGGTATGAGCCAAGAAAGAGTACTAAATCCTGACAAAAAGAATACTACAACATGATAAACATGATTTCAGAGATGTTGATTTCAGTACATACAACCCCTTGATAAACATGATTTCCAGAAATGTTGATTTCAGTTAAACTACAACATGTACTCCAAGAAAATAATCTAAGCAACAGTACAGGTACTCCTACAGAACTGAAAGTACTCCTGGAGTACAAATACTCTGAGTGTACTCCTACAGTGCTGAAAGTGTACTCTTGTGAGTACTGAATTTACTGAATTCAGAGGCATCAAACTGCTCACACCCAAGTTCAGTCATCTACACATGGAGTAGTGCAACCGAGTGGTCTTTACCATGCCCGAGTCGAGGAGAGCCAGCGGCATCAGCAGGCGAGCAGCAGCAGCCACATCGTCCAGGAGCAGCAGTAGCCTTTCCAATCTCTCCTTGCGCCTTGCCTTTCCAATCTACTCCCGCAACAGAGAGCAGTTCTTGGCTATAGTATATCTGCATCCATATTCCATGCACAGCAACAATCACAGTGAGCTCCAGAATCTGTCCTTGCCTTTTCCCGAATCCTAGGCTCCAGAGATTGGAAAGCTGTGGGGAAAATTAAGGATGCAAACCTTGCAGGTCGAGCGTGGGGAGCTTGACTTCGGGGACGACCTGGGGGCAGGTGACGAGGAACTTGTAGCGGCGGCAGAGTACCAACAGTGTCGGGGATGGCAGCGTCCAACACGGCGCTCCTCCTTGCAGGTCGATGGTGACGAGGAGCGCTAGCGTCCGTCGCTGCCGTCGTCGAGCAGGACAAGGCCGCCGTGTCTGCACTCCGCCCGCTCCTACTCGACCTCACTAAAAGAGCCAACTTTTAGGAAACTTCCCTCTTTTGCAAAAAAAACTCCACTATTTATATGCTTAGTCTTGCATATTATATGAAAGCGCATTTTTTGTATAAATTGTGTGCAATTTTTTGTAAAAAAAATTTCATTTCATTTTTCTTAAAGGGTAATACCAATGCCACTCATTCATTATTTCTTATTAAACTTTATCATTTTGATTGTGTTTCCTTATTATTTCATTTTCTTTCTTCTTGAGGGTAATACAGAAGCCACTAATTCATTCCTTCTTAGAAAACTTCTTTATTTTGATTTTTGTATATTTTATTTCATTATATTTCTTGTTTAATGGTAATACCAATTCCACTAATTTATTCCTTCTTAGAAAATTTCATTATTTTGATTTTTGTATATTTTATTTCACTAGCAAAATTGCATGTGCATTGCAACGGGTGAAAAAGACGGAGACATGTTTTGTGGGTCATAGTCGTTAGATGAGATAGAGCACCATTATCTACTGTCTTGCTAATTTCCTTCTGCTTTATTGATTTTGCATTGTCAAGTAAAACCAACAAGAAAAAGCAATAAAATTCACTCTTCGGAACTCAGTCATGCATGATACTGACAATCACTACTTTGATTTAAGGCAGATACATGATACGAGGATGGAATATGTACGAAAAACAGGACGATATGGCATATTCACAACTATTTATGTAAACTAAGCAGAAGCCATTTCAACAAATTAGAAGCAATGCAAGTTAGGCACCACATGAAAGATGCAACCAATATGACTCTGCCAAGTTAAAAGCGCCCAATCATAAATGGCGTTTCAACAAATTTTCAACCTCACCGTGGTTCATCAAGTGAATTGCTCACTTCGTCTACTTCTTCCCCGCTCCTGCTTCCTGGTCAGCCATGTCACGATGTCCCGAGCCTTGCATCTTTTAAGAATAGAATAGGCAGCACAACCCTTTAGCGGGGTTGTGTGGTCACAGAAGAGCTGCAACATGTCCGTGTTTTCCAGGTGTAGGGCGACGATGGACTTGTCATCATTGGTGGCCTCTTCAACCACCGACCGGTTCGATGCTAAAAAAGAACTACAAATGTCCATGGTGTCCGGATGCAGGCTGTCGATGGTGTTATCATCATTGGTGGTCTCGTCGACCACCCACCAGTTTGGTGGTCCACCATGGAGTAGTCCTTCCCGGTCGGATGCCCTGAGTGATTCAGAATAAATGCAGGGCTCGCCGACTTGAAATTAATAGTAGGTCACACAACTATAAAAGTTTAGGGTGTCACACAATTTTACATTTATATTTCTTTTTTCTTATACAGGTATGAACTCTCCAATTACTCCATCGCATTCTTTCTTAACATTATCATTCCACTGCATTTGACTGTACACAAACTTTCAATTGCTACATCTTAAATCAAACTGTGTGCAGACATATACTTTGTTAGAACAAAAATTGAATGAAATAGGTCAAGATGTGAATACTAAAATATTGTACATTTCAAGAAACAATGTATCGAGAATGCATATATGCATCCACATCAATGTTATTCAGATCAACTATACATCCATCCAAAACACACGCACATATAGTTAAGTTAGGAAAAAAGCTAATGGTGCCCGGAAGACACCGCCCAAGGCAGCAGCGGAAGCGGAGGAGCCAGCAGTGCGAGGCAGGGGCGGCAGCGCAGCAGCACAAAACCGGAGGATGAGAGGAAAATCGGTGGTGCAAAAGCCAAATCAAGAAGGCATGGAGAGAAAGATGCAAAAAATCATAAGCCTAATCACCAGTAGCCATAATCCATTAGGCATGCTTAATCACCAGCAGCCACAAATACCTGAAAAATCACAGCCTAAGTCAACCATAGATCCTACACGCATGCATGAGGATGAGAGGGAAAACGATGCCTCGATGCATGGACTCTAGGGCGTGCTGGCCAGATTAGGTCTTCTCGACGTGGCCGCACCTCCTCATGACTTGTAGTCTTCCAATGGTTTTATGAGGAAACTAGCAAGATGCCCGTGCGTTGCATGTAACATCAAGATGCATTTGTATGAGTAGTTTATCTTGTGAGAGAAAAGGATGAACGAGGGAAGGCCTTATTTGCAAATGTGGAGAGGGGTGTGGGTATCTTTTTGCAAAATTGCCATAGTTTCCTTCCTATCCATCAGATATAAATCGGACGGCCTATATTGCAGGATGGCAGGCACACCATCATCACCAACTCTGTTTTTTTATAAGAGTAGATAGATACGATCATGTTGTCTGGCTTACTGGCTTTATTGGCTCCTAGTGCATGGGCAGTTACCGACCCGATGGGTATGGCATCGGTCGTGGAGTGGTGGTGACTGAGACCACGACATCAGGCGATGCGGCGACCCGCGGAGGCAGTCAAATCCTCCAAAGGATTGGGTCAATGGGGCGAGAAACCACCACCAACACCCAGCAAAAGAATCACAAAAAAAGCTCCCCTATGCTTAGGGGCGGGGCTTCTCAGGGGCCAACCTGGGCCATTGGCCCCCCAGCCCATGGATTTTTTTTAAATACCATTAGTATTTGGCCCATATGTCAAGGAAAATCAGCCCAAAATACATATTCTTTGCCCCCCCAAGCCCATTGCCCCCCTAGAATTCAGCCCAAGCTCCGCCACTGCCTGTGCTCTCGTCGTCATGCCCCCACGGCGCGGCCACACCTCTCCCCTGCTGGATACAACCGCGAGCTCAAACTCTGAGCTACCTTTGACCCAAGAAAAGGGCAGACTGAGCGTTGGCATGGGGAGGTCGCCATAGTGCGAGAAGGCGCACACGAACAAGGGGGCGTGGACCAAGGAGGAGGACCAGCGCCTGATCGGCTACATCAAGGCATATGGTGAGGGCTGCTGGTGCTCGCTGCCCAAGGCCATGGGGCTTCTCTGCTGCGGCAAGAGCTGCTGGATGAACTACCTCCGCCCGGACCTCAAGTGCGGCAACTTCGTCGAGTCCAGCCCGCGGCGGCTTGTACAATGTATGGCTACTTGTCCATCGGATTGGCGGCGACTGAAACTACGTCCAGCGAGTGGTGGCTCTTCTCAGTGCCCGACGCAACGGAGTACACAGCCAGTAGACAAGGAACCCTGCGTCGCGGCTCCGGGCGGCTGGTTTCCGGCCTTTCTCGAAACAGGCTCGCGCCACGCTTTATATATAAAGCAACAATCAAAGAACACGTCCGAACGATACAAAGTGGAGAGGTGACCCTCTTACAAAGCAGATCCTGGGATCACGGTACTACGCAGAGACTACGCTACCAGAGAAGAACAAGGAGAGGTCAAAGTACAACACCACACCACGTCCTAGTACACCTAGACTCCACGACAACGCCCTCGGGAGGGGGAACGGCGCAGAGTGTCGCCGCTGCTGAGTCCGGAATAGATAAGGGTCTTCACCCGGAGCCCGGACATAGAGAGGAGAACCACAACGATGTCTTCAGGAAGATAGCGGCGCCCGCAAGCGGCGCCGTCATCGACGCTAAAGCGTGGAGCTTTCGCTCGGCAACTCACCCATGTCACACGAAGATACCCACGGCGTACACGATGTGTTCCGACTCCCATATCCGGATTCAGGCATCACCAACAATGACGTGCCCGAGCCACCAGCCACTAGCCCTCTTGCCGCCCACACGACCAAGAAGAAAAGCCACCACCGCCACCATGAGGCCCGCCGGAGAGACAAACATGGGGACCACTGCCCGGGGCCGCCACCCCGGCATCCCTGCCCGAAGACCCCGCCACCCATCCACCACACGGCACACCAACCCCGGCAGGTAGGATAGAAGGCCATCCTTCAACATCTAGCCCGGCATCAGTCCTCGGATCTAGGTCATCACCTCCACTGTAGGAGGCGCCGACGCCTGCATCCCCAGCCAGTCCCGGTGGACCCGGGGACACGACCCTAGGACTGCCGACGGCCACCACCAAGCAGAGCTTGCACGACGCCAAATCCGAGATCATCGGTGCCACACGGCAAGACCAGAACGCAGAGCCAGGACCACTACCTATAGGAGATATGACCTAGAGGCAGTAACAACAGTTATTTTGTATCTCCAAGTTTGTAATGAATGTTTATGTTCCATGCTATAACTGCAATGATTCTCGAGTCTACAAATAAAACGAGGCTTGGAGGGAAACTCATGTGCACGTGTGGGATAATAAACGGTAAAATGTATTCCTAGTCAAGCCTCTATGACTGGCTCAAGTATTGCATGATGATCCTGTTTTCCTGATCATGGGCATGACTATGCCGGCAATTTTGAGGGCACAATTGTTGGTAGAACACTTGTGTTGAATCAACCCAAATTGATGTTATGCTATGCGATACATTCATCACAAGTTAATGGTTAATAACACAGGGAAGTTAATGTTTGCATACTTCCTTAGACCATGAGAGTATCGAGTTCCTTCGTACTTACTTCATGAACTTTGGGGTTTGTTAAACATCATCCGTAACTGGGTGGCTATTACGGCGGCTTACGGGTTCACAGAAAAGTATGGCAAGTAACGAGATAGCTCAAGATTGGGATTTGCTCCTCCGACGATGGAGAGATATTCTCGGGCCCTCTTGGTGTTACGGTATCCATCATCGTCTGGCTAGACACATTGAGATTTGATCACTGGGATGCCGGAACATGAAAACGAGAAAAGAGTACATAACCGGTAATGAGGAAACTTGCATGGTGGACAAATTGTTGATCCACGGGGATGCAATAAATCTCACCTCGGGTGTTTGTGACATATCGCGGACCAACAGGAATAGCTCATGGCAACTGGAGGTTCACTCGAATATTCATTTGTGTGGGTATAGGGGTCAATATGGGTGTCCACGGCTCCGATGTTGATCATTGATCGGAAGGGGTTCCGGGTCATGTCTATACTTTACCGAACCTATAGGGTCACACGCTTAAGGGTCATCTATCTGCTGAATACTAGACAGGGAGTCTGAGAGAAAGTTTTCGAAAAAAGTTTTCGGAGACAGCGGAAAAGTTCCGAAGAGAGAGGTCATCGGATGTGTCTCGGTGAAACTGAAAAGTTGTTTCAAGGAATGCCATTAAGTCAAATTGGTTTCGGCACATGCCTGATAATTCTTGGAGGGTGCCAGAATCATTCTGGAAACTTTCTGGAATTTTCTGGGATGAAAACCGGAAATGTTCCGGAGCTGCCGGAACCGCTTCAGATGCTTTTCGCAGATGAAAATCACTAATCTGGAATTGTTCCAGAACGTGTTGAAATTTATTTTAGTGGGTACTGGAAATGTTCTAAGCCCACATAAAGATTTTCAGTTCGAACGAACGCTGAAAATGTCGTCGTGAATAGTGAAAGTGCTTTTTGGATATATTTTGGTGAGTCACCTTTTGGATTTATTCAAAAGGCTTCTAGAAGGACATGGGGGGCCATGAGAGCCCCTCATGGGGGGCCCCCAAGGGGGTGGCCGGCCAAGGGTGGAGCTCCTCCATGGAGCTCCACATGGCACCCCTTTACCCCATATGCCCTTTATGAATGACTTAAAATGGGGGTACTTTGGTATTTTGAATACCATTTCTACCCCTTGGCTTTCCTATAAATAGAGGAGGTGAGGGCTGCCATCTCTTCATCCTTGCTCTCATACACATGCCATGCTTTGCTGGCTCCCACTCTCCCTCCCACGAAAAGAGTTTTTCGTAGAGCCGAAAGGCTGTCTGGGTTCCGGCAAGAACTAGTTCTGGACGGCGAAGCCCTGCCGGATAGCTGAGACCGTATGTGTGCAACCCCGTAGAGAGGTCGTAGTTTCGGTCTTTTGCCCGAGGGGCTGTTTGAGTGTCCTCCCCAAGGGCTGTCTGAGTCTTCGTTCGAGTTTCGAGGGTCCTCCCGAAGGGCTGTCCGGGTCTCCGTTCGAGTTTCGAGGGTCTTCCCGAAGGGCTGTCCATGACAGAGTCTGGGGGACTGTCCTACCGCCTCCCGAAGGGCTGTCCGACGAGGGAGTACATCCTCACGGTTGGGAGGTTGTAAATCCTAGCTGCGGGGATCTACACTGACAATCTCCACTGACTCTTCTTCCGCTGTGCTTCAGTCGGTACGGTTCAGATCAAACCTTGTATGCAGTCTCCATAGTCGTCCTGGGCGTGCTCGCTATACCAATTTTTTTATTTTCTGTCGCGTTCCCCAACAGTGGCATCAAGAGCCATGCTATGCATAGATGCCGGTTACGATCTAGAATACATGGAGATGTATGGGTATTGCATAATACAATTAGGTAGTAGATAAGATCTATTGCTGAAAATTATTTATGTGGGTGGCAGATGAAATCTGTTACCCGATGTTCTTGTTGCTTCCCTAGAATTTGCATATTTCTGATCCTGAAACGGCATGCTGGAATTTCACAAAGTTCTGGCAATCCGCGATCCTGATTGATCAACGAAGTGCTATCAGTTCTTTGGGTTCCACCATAGTTAAAGGAAAATGAAATTTCACAGATGAAAGGGCAATGCAGATATGATCTGCACGGGGGTCATGCGTATGATGAAGTTTAGTATGGGGCTCGAGGTTTTATTATCTCGTGTTTCATACACCCTGGAAAGTTAATCTAGCGACTTGAATAATCATACTTGATGAAAAACGTTGGTAGCTGCGGTTTGAATCAAAACCTTAGAAGCCACGTAAAATAAAATTTTGCATAAACCGATTAGAGGCGTCTAACTTGGTTTTGCAGGATGGTTTGCATGTGATGTGGTATAGCAATGCTCATATTCAATTTGATTACGTATGAGATGACTATATGATGTAATTAACATGACCTGCGTGTCATGATTCGGCATGATGGTTGGAGCAATATGATTACACTTTAATGACCTGCGTGTCAACCTTAAGTAATGCATTTATTTTATCTGCTATGGAGATAGCAATATTATCTGGTGCATCGACAAGGTGGTGGCAATCTTTGCAAAGGTGAATACCGACGCGAATGCCGAAGACGAAGAAATACTTGACTTCTCCGTCAGAAGAGGCTATACCATATCATGCTATTATGTATTTCCTGAGATGTTTATCCCTCTTGATGCACCCTTCTTGATTGCATGGTAGTCGCTTTTTATTAGGGTGATCTCTCACAAAAATATCAAGTAGTTAGTGTTCTCCCAAGTGTAGCACCGTCACGGCACCTAACTTTTCGGGGTATCACATGGATGCATGGGTACGAACGATTAGGGATGTGTGAGGCAGGTGAGTTGAGACCTCGCAGCAAGATCACTTGGTTGTCTTGACGTTCAGGCATGAGAGCCATGAGCTCATAACACACGCATCGAAAGATGAACAAGAGTCACATAGAGATGTGATTGGCAAGTTGGCCTACCAAATGAAATTATCGTCACTTGAGATGGATGCATCCTTGGCGTTGAATTGAAATTTGGATCTTGAATCACTCATAATCAATTTTGAGAGATATTTATTTGAGTGGGAGCGCACTTTAGAATAAAATTGTTTAATCACTAGTGCAATTTCATTATAAACAAAGTCTAAGTGAAACTTTTGTTTTCCGTTGTAGATCAAATGGCTCGCAACACAGCATTCAACTTAGGCCCGATGTTAGAGAAAGAGAAGTTACCTGCGACTGGGAAAAACTATGCGGACTGGGTCCGCAACCTGAGGATTGTCCTCAGGAGCGCTAAGAAATTGTATGTGCTTGCAAATGATCTTCCAGCTAAACCGGTGGCAGAGGCCCCAGTAGATGAACAAAATGTCTGGGCCACTAAGGATGATGATCACAACTTAGTGTAGTGCCTCATGGTAGCTTACATGTGTCCAGAGCTTCAAAAACATTTTGAATTCCACAAACCTCGTGATATGATCCGGGAGTTGGATGCTCTGTACAAGGAATTCGCAAAGTCTGAACGATTTGATATCATGAAGGCTTTGATGGACTACAAGATTGCTGAGGGTAGTTCAGTTGGTGAGCACGTGGTCAAAATGATCAGCTATGCTGAAAGGCTTAAAACCCTAGCATTTCCACTTCCACCTGGCCATATGATGGACATGTTGCTTACTTCACTCCCTCCGTCTTACGACGGTTTTGTCATGAACTACAACATGACAGGGATGGAGAAAACACTGAAAGAGGTGCTCACCATGCTGAAAAACACAGAAGTAGGACTGCGGAAAAATCGCAAGCAAGTGTTGCTTGTGAATAAAACCGCCAGTTTCAAAAAGAAAGGCAAGCCAAAGAAGGGCAAGGGCACCGGTAAGACCGGCTCCCAAAGCAAGTCGAAGGGCGGAGCCAAGGATGGAACTGAGTGCTTCTACTGCAAGGGCACAGGATACTGGAAGAGAAACTGCAACAAGTATCTGGAAGATAAGAAGTCCGGGAAAACCGAAAAAGGTATATTTGTTATACAAGTTAATGTCATTGACGTTTTGCTTGCTAGCGAAAATTCTAAGTCTTGGGTATTTGATACCAGATCGATTGCTCACATTTGCAACTCGATACAGGGGCCTCAGAAGGTGCGCAAGCTGGCAAAGAATGAAGTCGTGATGCGTGTTGGGAACGGCGCTGGGATCGCCGCTCAAGCCGTCGGCATTATGCCTCTACGTCTCCCTTCAGGATTTATCTTAGAACTAAGTAACTGTTATTTTGTTCCACTATTGTGTAGAAACATTATCTCTGGATCATGTTTAGTACACGATGGGTATTCGTACAAGTCTGAGAACAATGGTTATTCACTTTATTGTAAGGATATGTTTTACGGATTTGCACCCATTGTTGGGGGCCTTTTCATACTAAATCTTGAATGTGGAATGATGTCTTTAACGTGAATGCTAAACACCTTAAGAAGGCTGATACCACCACCACTTACTTGTGGCACTGTCGACTTGGCCACATCGGAAAGAAACACATGCAAAAATTCCAGTCCAATGGAGTTTTGCCGTCCTTTGATTTTGAATCATTTGACACATGTGAAGCTTGTCTGATGGGGAAAATGACCAATATGCCATTCACGGGACATCCTGAACGGGCGGGTGAATTATTGGAAATAATACATAGTGATGTATGTGGTCCAATGAACACAGCCGCACGGGGTGGGTATTTTCACTTCGTGACTTTTACTGATGATTTAAGTCGGTATGGCTATATCTACGTGATGAAGCATAAGTCGGAAACCTTTGAAAAGTTCAAAGAATTTCAGAATGAGGTAGAAAATCATCGTGACAAAAAGATTAAGTTTCTGCGGTCTGATCGCGGAGGCGAATATCTTAGTCATGAGTTTGGCCAACATCTGAGTGACCGTGGAATCGTTTCACAGCTTACGCCTCCCGGAACTCCACAAAGAAATGGAGTATCGGAACGACATAACCGAAACTTGTTGGACATGGTAAGGTCGATGATGTCTCTTACAGATCTACCGATATCTTTTTGGGGTCACGCACTACTTACTGCCGCTCACACACTAAACAAAGCACCGTCTAAGTCTGTTAAGACGACACCACATGAGATGTGGCATGGGAAGAAACCTTGTGTGTCGCATCTTAAAATTGGGGTTGTGAGGCATACGTAAAGCATTTACAGCCTAGCAAACTCGATCCCAGATCAGACAAATGTTACTTTGTAGGTTATCCAAAAAACACCATTGGGTATTCCTTCTACAACCAGTCCGAGGGCAAAATGTTTGTCGGAAAAGATGGGCACTTTCTTGAGAAAGAGTTTCTCTCCAAAGAATTAAGTGGGAGGACAGTACAACTTAATGAGATTAGTGAATCTTCGGTGACCGTTGATATGGCTAAGGAACCAGATGAAATTCCGCTAATTATCCCTACAACCGAGCCGGAAGTTATCGCATGTGATGCGGAGACTTCAGACAATGTTGTTACTGAACAGCGCAGATCAGGTAGGGCTGTCCAGCCACCTGAGTGGTTTCATAACGAAATCTTCATCCTTGAAGACGATGAACCTGCGCACTACAAGGAAGCGATGGCGGGGCCCAGCTCAAAAGAATGGCACAAGGCCATGAGATCCGAAATGGAATCCATGTACGAAAACCAAGTTTGGAACTTGGAAGAACTACCAGAAGGCGTAAAGCCGATTGGTTGTAAATGGGTTTTCAAAAGAAAGACGGACGCGGATGGTAACATTACTATCCACAAAGCTAGACTTGTCGTGAAAGGGTTCACGCAAGTTCCAGGAGTGGACTACGACGAGACTTTCTCGCCCGTAGCTATGCTTACGTCTGTTCGGATATTGCTAGCAATTGCTGCTTATTTCGATTAAGAAATATGGCAGATGGATGTCAAAACGGCTTTCCTAAATGGAAACCTCAAAGAGGCTGTATACATGATACAGCCAGAAGGTTTTGTCATTCATGAGGATGCTGGAAAGGTATGCAAACTTCAGAAAGCCATTTATGGTCTGAAGCAAGCGTCAAGGAGCTGGAACATTCATTTTGATGAAGTGGTCAAAGAGTTTGGCTTCATCAGGAATGACGAAGAATCTTGTGTTTACAAGAAGTTTAGTGGGAGCGCAAAAGCATTTCTAATCTTGTATGTGGATGACATATTGTTGATTGGAAATGACGTGAAATTTCTTAGTGAAATAAAAGACTCATTGAAGAAAAGGTTTTCAATGAAAGACTTAGGCAAAGCGGCATATGTATTGAGCATCAGGATCTATAGAGATAGATCAAAACGCCTGATAGCGCTTAGCCAAAGCACGTACATTGACAAGGTGTTGAAAAGGTTCAACATGGAGAACTCCAAGAAAGGCCTACTCCCCATGTCACCTGGCATAGTACTTTGCAAGAATCAGTGTCCTCGGACTCTTGATGAGCGAGTACAAATGAATGAAGTTCCATATGCCTCGGCAGTTGGTTCTATTATGTATGCCATGCTATGTACAAGACCGGATGTTTCCTATGCGCTAAGTGTTAGCAGCCGGTACCAAACTGATCCAGGTTTGGAACACTGGGCCGTAGTCAAGGGTATTCTTAAGTACCTCAGAAGGACCAAGGATTTACTCCTTGTGTACGGAGGTGATGAAGAGCTCATTGTAAGTGGTTACACTGATGCAGGCTTCATGACTGACCCAGATGACTTCAAATCTGAATCAGGCTATGTTTTCATATTGAACGGTGGCGCAGTTGATTGGAAAAGTTCCAAACAAAAGACTGTGGCGGATTCTACGACGGAGGCGGAGTATGTTGCAGCTTCAGAAGCCTCCAAGGAGGCGGTATGGATCAAGCAATTTCTTGAAGACCTTGGTGTGGTTCCAAGTGCACTAGACCCGGTGTAGATCTATTGTGATAATAGTGGCGCCGTGGCTCAGGCAAGGGAGCCAAGTTCGTACCATAAGACAAGACATATTCAACGCAAATATAAACTCATTCGACATCATGTCGAAGAGGGTTTAGTGAAAGTACGCAAAGTTCACACGGATCTGAATGTGTCAGACCCGATGACGAAGCCTCTACCACGAGCAAAGCATGAGCAACACCGGATAGCCATTGGTGTTAGGGAAGCCATGTAACTGGATTATGACTCTAGTGCAAGTGGTAGTCTGTAGGAGATATGCCCTAGAGGCAGTAACAACAGTTATTTTGTATCTCCAAGTTTGTAATGAATGTTTATGTTCCATGCTATAACTGCAATGATTCTCGAGTCTACAAATAAAACGAGGCTTGGAGGGAAACTCATGTGCACGTGTGGGATAATAAACGGTAAAATGTATTCCTAGTCAAGCCTCTATGACTGGCTCAAGTATTGCATGATGATCCTGTTTTCCTGATCATGGGCATGACTATGCCGGCAATTTTGAGGGCACAATTGTTGGTAGAACACTTGTGCTGAATCGACCCAAATTGATGTTATGCTATGAGATACAATAAATCTCACCTCAGGTGTTTGTGACATATTGCGAAGCAATAGGAATAGCTCACGGCAACTGGAGGTTCACTCGAATATTCATTCGTGTGGGTATAGGGGTCAATATGGGTGTCCACGGCTCCGATGTTGATCATTGATCGGAAGGGGTTCCGGGTCATGTCTATACTTCACCGAACCTATAGGGTCACACGCTTAAGGGTCATCTATCTGCTGAATACTAGATAGGGAGTCTGAGAGAAAGTTTCTGAAAAAAGTTTTCGGAGATAGCGAAAAAGTTCCGAAGAGAGAGGTCACCGGATGAGTTTTGGTGAAACTGAAAAGTTGTTTCAGGGAATGCCATTAAGTCAAATTGGTTTCGGCACATGCCCGATAATTCTTGGAGGGTGCCAGAATCATTCTGGAAACTTTCTGGAATTTTCTGGGATGAAAACCGGAAATGTTCCGGAGCTGTCGGAAACGCTTCAGATGCTTTTCGCAGATGAAAATCACTAATATGGAATTGTTCCAGAACATGTTGAAAATTATTTTAGTGGGTACTGGAAATGTTCTAAGCCCACATAAATATTTTCAGTTCGAACGGACGCTGAAAAATGTCATTGTGAATAGTGAAAGTGCTTTTTGGATATTTTTTGGTGAGTCACCTTTTGGATTTATTCAAAAGGCTTCTAGAAGGACATGGGGGGGGGCATGAGAGCCCCTCATGGGGGGGGCAAGGGGCTGGCCGGCCAAGGGTGGAGCTCCTCCATGGAGCTCCACATGGCACCCCTTTCCCCCATATGCCCTTTATGAATGACTTAAAGTGGGGTACTTTGGTATTTTGAATACCATTTCTACCCCTTGGCTTTCCTATAAATAGAGGAGGTGAGGGCTGCCATCTCTTCATCCTTGCTCTCATACACATGCCATGCTTTGCTGGCTCTCTCTCTCCCTCCCACGAAAAGAGTATTTCGTAGAGCCGAAAGGCTGTCTGGGTTCCGGCAGGAACTAGTTCTGGACGGCGAAGCCCTGCCGGATAGCTGAGACCGTATGTGTGCAATCCCGTAGAGAGGTCGTAGTTTCGGTCTTTTGCCCGAGGGGCTATTCAAGTGTCCTCCCGAAGGGTTGTCCGAGTCTCCATTCGAGTTTCGAGGGTCCTCCCGAAGGGCTGTCCATGACACCGTTCGGGGGACTGTCCGACTGCCGCCCGAAGGGCTGTCCGACGAGGGAGTACATCCTCGTGGTTGGGAGGTTGTAAATCCTAGCTGCGGGGATCTGCATCGATGATCTCCACCGACTCTTCTTCCGCTGCGCTTCGAGTCGGTACGGATCAGATCAAACCTTGTATGCAGTCTCCATAGTGGTTCTGGGCTTGCTCGCTATACCGAAATTTTTTATTTTCTGTCGCGTTCCCCAACACTACCACGGTTCACCGCACCCGCGAGGACACACTCACGGGTGCATCCCGGGCCGAGCCCAAACCTCACCTACCCGGAGAGCACCCCGATCCGCCTCGGGCCCAAACCCAGCCCGCCCGAGCAAAAACCCTAGGTCAGGGGAGCCACCGTTGTGCGCGTAGCCAACAACCCCGCACGCCACCGGCTCCAACCCAGGAGAAGGAAGGTCGCCACGCTGCCGCCCTGCACCACCAGCCAGACCACAACCTGCTGCATCACTGGATTTGGACCAGCCAGCACCGCCGTCCGCACTCACTGCGGCCAAAGGGATGACCACCAGCGAGAAGGACCCACCATCGCCTTCAGCCGCCTGCACCATCCGGCCAAACGACGGCCTCCAACCCGCGCCACCGCAGCCCTCGTCGCTTGGCGGCCAGATCCAGCCGTCGCAGCCCGGGCACGCCCCGCCACCGAAGGTGTCCGCCACGCAGCAGGAGCCAGCGAGGCGCCGCCGCCGACGCGCGCAGCCGCCATGCCCGCCCGACGTTGCGCCATCGCGCCCACCGCCGCACCACACTTCGGCTCAAGGGAGCACGCCCGCGGTGCCCCGCCGCATGGGAGGACGCAAGGGCCCCGCCGCCGCCGACACCGGTCGAGCTTTGCCTGGCCGTGCCCTGTGGTGGCGGCGGAGCAGGGGAGGGGAAAAGGGGGAACTCGCACGGCGGATCTGGTCGCCCTCTCGATCGCCTCGCGGGGGCGACACGAGAGGGGAGGGAGGGGTTTTCGTTTCCCCGCAATCTGGAATTCACAAGGAATTGTTTCCGGCCTTTCTCTCCATCAACTCTCCCCCGTGGCCTTTCTCTTCTCAATTTGAGCCACGGATCAACCTCGGTTTGACCCTCTCTCGATCTGATCTATCTCTATCTAAGCAATAGCATCGATTTTGATCTAGATTTGAGTTTTCTCGTGGTTCATCGGGAGCACTGTCGGATTCGATTCCGCATCGGGGAGGACATACAAGATCACCTCCACAGCGAGAGGTATTTATCACATTAAGCGATCGTACAGACTAGTCTTGCGTCGAGGTTTCCTAGGGTGATCGTTTAGAGCATCTCCAACAGGCGCGCAATGCGCGGCGCGCTAAAATAACATTTACAGCGTCGAAATAGCTACTTTTTGGGCGTAGCAGAGCGCTGCCTCCAACGGCCGCTGCAAACTATTGCGCGCGTGAGCCGCTCCAGCAGGCGCTGCAAAAAACAGCGCGCGTGCCCAGCACAAACAACATTTGACACTCAAACAAAACCAAGAAAATCAAACACATAAAAAATAAATCAACAATAAATAGTTTAATTTTATTATTACAACTCAAACAAATAGTTTATCTTCCAATACAACAAATAGTTCAACAATACAACAACATCAAACATACAAATTACTAGTTTTGTCGGCCATTCAATGCCCACCACTCCTTGATTAGATCCTTCTAAAGATCATCATGCGTTTCGGCACGTCGAATGGCATGATAGGAGGCAACAAATCGGGCCACTCTCTCAGCCCTCCCTCGCACTCGCACTGGACGTCCCAAGAGCTCATACTAGGAGTAGTCTAAATCTTGCCCACGCTCATTCTCGATGATCATGTTATGCATGATCACACAAGCGTTCATGATGTACCAAAGGATCTTTTGATCCCAAAATCTAGCCGGTCTTCTCACAATAGCAAATTGGGCTTGCAAAATTTCAAAAGCTCTCTCCACATCTTTTCTAGCCGCCGCCTGAGCATTGTGAAAATCAAGATTTTTCTTACCTTCCGGTTTTTTCAACGGCTTCACAAATGTTTGCCGTCCACAAGATAATAGCCATAGTTGTATCTATGGCCATTTGCTACAAACTGCACCGGTGGCAGCTCACCATTTGCAATTCTATTCATGAGTGGTGACCGATTAAGAACGTTGATGTCATTCAAAGATCCAGGCATACCAAAAAAAGCATGCCAAATCCAAGTCTCTTGATCGGCCACTGCTTCAAAGATTATAGTGGAACCCTTTTTCTGCCGTGAAATTGTCCATGCCATGCCTTAGGACAGTTCTTCCAACTCCAATGCATGCAATCTATTGAGCCAAGCATACATGGGAACCCGCGAGCTTTGTTCATCTCCAAAAGCCTTGACGCGTCTTCAGCATTGGGAGCTCTCAAATACTCCAGACCAAACACTTGCACAATTCTGACTGTGAAGCGCTTGACACACATGTGGCTTGACTCTCACCCATGGCCAAGTGGTCATCAACTAGATCAGCCGGAATGCCGTATGCCAACATACGCAAAGCGGATGTCACCTTTTAAAAGGTGCTATGCCCGAGTTCTCCGGCGACATTCCTCCTTTGTTGAAAAAACTGATCATGGCTCGCCAGTTTCTCTGCAATGCGTTTGAACAACTCGGTGCTTATCCTAAAATGTCAATGAAAGTACGACTCGGGATATACAAGATTATCCACAAAATAGTGCCTCATCAATCTGTTGTCGACATCGATCTTATCCCTCCAAATTTTCTGACGACCCATAACCGAACCACCGTGCTTCGACTTTTTATTGACGTGCATAGCTAGGATCATTGCAAGGTCCTCCTCCTCTTGAATATCAAATTCTTCGTCGGAAGAATCATATGACGAACTCATCTACAATATTGAATTTAAACTAGTCTATAAAACTGAAAACAACATGCACCAAATTCATCTAAAAATGTGAAGTTGAAGGAATATATACCTTGCAAGCGTTTTATTAAACACTTGTGGGCGCCTAGCGGCAGTGGGCAGCCGGGCGCTGTTCGTCGGAGGAATGGCAGGCTCGAGGGGCGACGGCGATAAGAGGAGGTGTGGAGGAAGCAGCAGCGGCGCGCGGGGATAGGCTGGGGAAGTGCCGTTGGGTCGCCGGAGTAAATGGGGAGGTGCGGGCGGCGGCGCCAGCAGCTGGATCCGGCAGTTGGTGGAAGTCCCGCGCGAGTCGTCGCTGTCCAGCGTGCGGGAGCGGACGCACGAAATAAGCGGCGCGCGATGCCATTTTGCTCCGCGCGCTGAACCAATTATAGTGTGCGCGCGTTTTTTGCGCGTCCGCTGGAGCGCCCGGAATGGCTGCGCGCGCGCAAAAAAGACAATTTTTCCAGCGCGGCACTAAAATCGCGCGCCTGTTGGAGATGCTCTTACTGGGCTGGCCCATGTTCGCGCAGAAAAGGAAGTACCATGGATAGATACCTGGTCGCGCACGAACAAACACAGCGCACTAGCCACCGCGCCACGCCAGGAGTTCATGATAATAGAAGGGGCGCAACCAAGCACAACATGCCGGTTTTCTCCTCTCTTTTTTTGTTTTCTTTTTTTATTCTCCGGTTTTCTTCATTTTTTCATTCTCCGAACGCTTATTCGACACTTTTCAAACACTTGTTCCACATTTTACACTTATCCAACATTTTTCAAATACTTATTCAAAACTTTTCAAATACTCGTTCAACATTTTTTAAAACTTATTCAACATTTTTTTTCTTTTGTTTCATTTGTTTTTTCTTCTCCTTTTTTGCATTCTTTCTTCTTTCTTCTCAGATCAGATTTGTTTCATTCTTGTTCGTTTCCTTTTTTCCTTCATTTTTAGTTTGGTTTTCTTTTTTCTTCCTCATTTTTTCTTTTTTCTTGTGTGTTTTCTTATGCTTGTTTTTGTTTTCACCCTACATTTTCGTACATGTCAAAAAAAATGTAACAAGGGATCAACATTTCTTGTACACACGTTCAACATTGCCCGAACGCTTTTTCAACATCTTTCAAATACTTGTTCAACATTTTAATAGTTATTCAACATTTTTTAAATATTTGTTCAACATTTTTAATACTTGTTCAATATTTTTAAATACTCATTCAACAGTTTTTAATACCTATTCAACATTTTTTAAATAATTGTGCAACATTTTTTATAATTATTCAACATTTTCAAATAGTTGTTGAACATTTTTCAAATTCTTGTTCAACATTTTTCATATACTCGTTCAATATTTTTAATAACTATTCAACATTTTTGAAATGCCTGTTCAATATTTTTAATATTTATTCAACATTTTTCAAATACTTGTTCAACATTTTTGAAATTCTTGTTCATTATTTTTTAATACTTATTCAATATTTTTTCAAATGTGTTTAGAATGTTTCTTGTATATATATATATATATGTAGAATATATTAAAGTATAAAGAAAAGTACAAAAATAACAAAAAATGAGAACAAAAAATAGAAAGAAAAAAACAGGCTGTGGCTCCCGCGCGGCTGGGCCTGCTGTCTGCGGCCCAGTCGAGCGATTCCTTCAGCAAGGGAATGCTCGCCGGAAAACCCTATTCGCCGCAAAATGCGGCGAATTGACAAGGCTCCGCACACCCCCCGGGACGATTTGGGCCGGCCCAGTTGCGGTTACCACCGGTTTTGGGAACCTTGAAACGGTTTTTTGTTTTTACTGGTTTTTTTTTCTTTTATCGTTTTTCTGTTTCTGTTTCCTTTTCTTTTGGACGTTGATAAGCACCGCACGTGTGGTCTGGAGGCAGACCGCCCGAACGGAGACGTGCGGTGGGAAGCAGCATCGACTTAACGATTTCCCCGAAGCGAGACGTGCAGTGGGAGGCAGCATCGACCGAACGATTTTGTTCGATCGACTCCAGCTGTACCCCTCCTACTGGGCCACAAGCGGTCAAAAGCCCAACAACAAATATATAAAAAAACCACGAAAAAACTATATAAAAACAAAAAAACTGTTGGTTAAAAGACACATAGTGCAATTCACCTATGTGAACTATAGGAAAAACAACAACGAAATAAAAGCATGTTGCCATTGTTTAAAAACAGAAATTTCGCCAAAATGACAAAGAACACATGGCAATTTTTTTCCGATTTTTTCATATTTACAAATATGTTTGCAATGGTCCAAAAAAAATGTTCGTGATACATAGAGCTTAGATATTACTAAAAAAACCAAATGGTTCAAAAAAGATCATTTTTGATGCAAAAATGGCACAAAAAGAAAAACGTTCAACCAAAAATGTCGTGAGCAATGGAGGTAAAAATCGCCATGTATGTGAAATAAAAAATGTCATGGCGATAAATGTAAATTTGTATGGCAAATAGAAAGGTAACTTTTCCGTGGCCAAATTTTTTAAAAAGTAAGAAATTGACATGGCAAAAATAAAGTAAAAAATGCCATGGCAAATAAAAGTAAAAATAAACATTATAATTTTGTTGCAAAAAGTTATAAATAACTAAATGGCAAAATTTTATGTTACACCAAATGGAAAAATCTATTGCATCCACTATCGCATTTGGTACTGAACACACAATATTCATGGCAAAAAAACAACATATTTGCCATGATCCATTTAAAGTAAATTTCCCATGTTTTGTAAAAATAGAATTGCCATGTAGTATGGCATATCTATTCCGTTTGAAAATAAATTTGCCATGCTTCATGAAATAGAATTGCCATGGTCCATGGGAACAAATGCCATATAGTATGGCAAATCTATTCCCTTTGAAACAAATTTTCCATGCTTCGTAAAAATAGAATTGCCATGGTCCATGGGAACAAATGCCATGTAATATGGCAAATCTACCCCATTTAACTAAAAATGTCATAGTTTGTGTAAAATAGAATTGCCATGGTCCGTGGGAACAATTGCCATGTAGTACGACAAAAATATATCCCATTAAACTAAAGTTGCCGTGTTTTGTCAAAAAAAAACTTTCCATGGTGGAGGGTGGAAATTGCCATGTAGTATGGCAATTTTGTACTAAAAAAATCCATTTAAATAAATTTGCCATGCTTCATTAAATAGAATTGCCATGTAGTATGGCAAATCTATTCCATTTAACTAAATTTGCCATGGTTCATAAAAAAACATGCCAATGTGGAGGGGGGAAAATTGCCATGTAGTATGGAAAATCTATTGCATGTGATGTGGCCAAAAAATATTGTACTCAGCACAAAAAAATCCATTCAATTTTTTCCATGCTTTGTAAAACTATAAACTACCGTTGCCATGAAACATGCACTAAGATTGCCATGGCCCAGTTGAAAAAGAAAATTTGCCATGTTACAAAAAGAAAGAAAATTGCCATGGTCCATATAATTAATTTTTTTGCCATGCCCCATAAACTACATTTGCCATGATGCATGCACTAAGTTTTCCATGGTCCCATTCAAAAAAAGAAAAAAAAATGCCATGTTGGAAAGAAGGACAAAAATTTGACATGTGTCGTTCAAAACAGAAAAAATTTGAGTAGTACATGGTGTATGTGAAAATAACACAAACAAAATGATCAAAAACAAATTTCCATGGCAAATGCAAAGTTAAAATGCCATGGCACATGGAGTAATAATGCCGTGGTACATGAAAAAAGAGATAGATTTGCCATGTTGTATGAATAAAATTTGCCACGATAATAACATTGAAATTGCCATGTTGTTATTGAGTAGCATGCCAAATTGTTAAGTAGGAAAATGTACATACATATGGGTGAGTTGCCATCTACCATGAAACCAACAGGGCAAAATTAGGCTGATTGACATGGGGGAGTTGCCATGTCTATATTTAGTACCGTTACAGAATGATGGGTTGTAGTTGGCATGAATATGGCAAACATGGAAAAAAAAATCAGTTCAGCCATGGCAATTGATGGGTTATGGATCTGATGAAGTTGCCAAGCATTTGGTACAGTAGCATGCCAATTGCTTGGTACCTGTTAACAGACATAACAAACATGAAACATGGCAAATTTCAAGCTTTTATAGAGAGGGATTTGCCATGTATTTATTCAAAAATATAAAAAAAAAGGATGTGTTGTGGTTCGAAAAACATGGCAAACAACGCAAGTTTTTACAGTTCCACACATAGGGCAGTGTAACACCCCGATGTAACCTAGCACTGTGACACTCTGCTAATAATGCCAAGTCATTTTCATTTGCAGAGACTAGTCACATTGGTTAATGTTTCAATTCAAAATTCAATTCTGAAGAATCAACTCAATTTCAAAAGGTGCAAAATGAAGTTGCTCAAAACATGTTGGAAAAAAATGTTCACCTTCTAGCAAATAATCTAAAACTAATTGTTGTTAAGGAACACAATATCACCATCAACCACAAGTGGGCCTAATGCATTTTAACAGAGACAAAACAACATTTAATTGCCCTATTCATTTTTGAGTAAATTCAAATGAAATCCAAAAATGCCCAAACTTTTTACAGCAGTGCTGGATATTTGCAATACACTAGTGTGAGCAAGTTTCACATTTTTGCAAATTCATTTGGATGCTCAAAATATTCCAAAATCATCTCTGTAAAAGAAAAAGCAGAAGAAGTAAACGAAAAATAGAAAAAGGCCACTGTGCACAGGCCTAAGTGCATAGTGCCTGGAGGCCCAGCCCACCACGGCCTCTTTCTCCCTCCTCCCCTCTCTCTCCATCGCCGTGTCGCCTCGCCCGTGGACGTGCTGGCGCTGCTTCGGTCGTTCGTCGACACGCCGACGCCACCGACGCCCGCGGGGAGATAAAGACGAGCCGGTGCCTCCCCCCTGGCCTCCCCATCCATTCCTTTTCACTCTCCATCGCTCGCTCACCCTAGATCCATCGGCGCCCGACGCGGTCGCCGCCGTGCCTCGCCCGTCACCGTGGCCACAGCTGCCGCCTCACTCCACCGTCTTGTCGAGGAGCTCCGCCTTGGTTTTCCTCATCCACTGGTGGCCTCAGCTGGAGCTGGGGAGCACCGAAGCGACGGATCCCCTTCGACCACATCTCCGGCTGCCGTGTTCTTCTTCGTCTCCAGCGCCGGCCTCTGCTGCTCCTAAGCTATCACGGGCCTGCGTGCGTGCCGCTAGGTGAGCATGCTTCCCTTCTCTGCCCTCTAGGTCCTCTAGATCGCGCCGTAGTTAGCTAGTCGTCAAACCCGAGCTCTGGTCACCGTAGATCAACTCACTGCCGTGGCCATGGTCCTGGTCATGCTCGCCTAAGGCCTCCGCCGTGCTCCTGGTGCTCCCAGGAGCCCAACGAGCATGCGCCCGAGCCTCCACGTGCACTCTAGCTCTGTCTCCGTCGCTACCCGATCTCTGGCGTCCGCTCTGCCGCTCGCCACCGCTGTCTCCGGTTGTTTCCGGTCAAACCACCCCCACAGATCGATGCGCGGGCGAGAGGCCATTCGAACGCAAGTGGTCGCGTGTGTTTTGGCGCATCGTAGTGGTTTTCCGACGCATTCCGGCGAGCTCCGCCACATTTTTGGTCGCCGGAGCAACTCCGGTGGCCATCACCGACGTGGCATGACATGTGGGCCCCCTGAGACACTAACGCTGGGCCCCACGAGTCCCCGTTGACTGGTTTGACCAGTCAATGTGCTGACTGGGCAACCCCAGCCACTGACATGTGGGCCCCCTCTGTTAATTAGTCTAATTAACGATTTTATAAATAAAAATATTTAATTTAGCCTAATCACTCACTAACATATGGGGCCCATGCTCCTAATTAACCCTGTTAGATTAGATTATTTCTTTGTTAAGCTAACAGAGGCTGATATGTGGGTCCAACTGGACCCACAGGTCAGGTTTGACCTGGTCAGCCGACCAGTTTACTGATGATGTCACCCACATGTCATACTGACGTCATAACTCCTTTTCTGTTAAAATTAAATAAATTCAGAAAATGTTTAAATATTTGAAAATTCATATAAAATAAATCGTAGGTCGGATCAAAAAACTTTATACATGAAAGTTGCTCAAAATGACGAGACGAATCTGATCGTGTCGTCTGTTCTCCTGTCGGAACCCCCTACGTAGGAGAACCCATAACTTTTAGCCCATTTCTGGTAGATAAATAGTGCATATACACCGGTTATTAAATCCAACTTTCATCCTAAAATAACTAATATGACTTAGACATATCTTTAGACAACCCTGCACTGCATCCTAGGCATAGCATGCCCTGTGTTGCATTTGTTTGCATTATGTTTACCTGTTTCCTCCCCCTCTTCTCTCTTGTTAGACCCCAACGTCGATGTAGCTCCCGAGACCGACGCATCTCCGGAGTACGACTACGTCCCTGACGACAAGACCCTTGCTGCTGAGCTTCTAGGCAAGCACCCCCCCATTTGAGCATTCCGATATCGTCTACTCTTCTCTCTCTTATGCTTGCATTAGAAGTTACTGCTGTTACTGTTATCCTATATCTACTGCATAGCATGTTTATTGTAACCTGCTATTGTTACCTACCTGCTTATCCTAGACTGTTTAGTATAGGACTGGGTAGAGACTTATCAGAGACCCCACTTATCCCGACTGCCCCGCTGGATAATCAGAAGACCCGAGCAACGGGACCGAAGACCAGGCCCCGGCACCGCACATCACTTCCCCCTTAGTTGCTCGACGCTACTGGGGTACTATCGAGTGCCGAGGGTGATACCTCGTCAGCACTTCGAATGATAACCTTGTAGGTTAGTTCATCGGTCATGGTCATCGAGGGTGATTCCTCCTCCACTTCCGATAACGACGCCGTTGCGCAACTCCTCAAGTGTGGACCTCGAGGGTGATTCCTCTTCCGTTCACCTTTACTATAACATCAGGTGGAATTCTGTCGAGGGTGATACCTCAGGGTTCCCCCTTGGTGTTAGACACACAGTTACTATGGTTACGATGACTTTACACTGAACCATGTTACCAAAGACGGGTCGGCCCTGAGGGGTACCCGCACGAGCATATTGTGAAGTGATATGGAGTCGGGTTGACCTGAAAGGTGCCCGCGAGATAATTACGTGGCGTGGCCGGGCATTCTTAGCCCTTGCCACAAGCCACGAGACGGGGCGACGGGGTCACATCGATCGTGAGTCTCTGCTCGTTACCGCGCGCTCCTAATTCGCTAACGGTTTGGATATTTGATCCGAGGGGCCTCTGGCCTGATAGCACTAACCATCACGTGGGCATAGTATGGGCGTTCTGCGTCGTATACATCAGCCGAAGCTTAATAGACGTCATGCGACTGAGCGACGTGCGCTGGATTGGACTGGTTAAGACCTGCACTTGTATAAGGGGGGCTAGGTCTGCTTTCAGCCACCTGACGCAACGCGCATGAGTTCCCGGGGCGAAGGCCTGAGACCCCTAGGGGCATAGGTTAGTCCGGCGTGCTGACCTCTCTATTAAGTATTTGGTCGGGTTGCGGCGTATCGTTTGGCCGAGGCTGGGCATGACCCAGTAAAGTGTGTCCGGCCGGAGTTAATCGAGCATGGTGGGTAAGTTGGTGCACCCCTGTAGGGAAGAAACAATCCATCGATAGCCTGTCCTACGGTAACGGACACTCGGAGTTGTATCCCGATCGATACAACTAGAACTGGTCACTTGAGATGATAACTGGATAGTATGGCTCTGGGATTGCTTTCTCGCAGGGAGTCGAGGAAGGATCTCTGGGCGAGGTTGATGACAGTACTACTACTTTACATTATGCTATTCTGCACGCTTCTAATGCTGCAAGACCTCTGAAGATGCTGAAGATGCTAGTCTTTGATAGGTCTAGGCTTTCCCCTCTATTCTGGCATTTCTGCAGCCCAGTCCACATATACAGCCATTCCTTTGATACTGATGCATATGTAGTGTAGATCCTTGCTTGCTGAGTACTTCGGATGAGTACTCATGTTTGCTTTACTTTCCTTTTTTCCCCCATATCCTGTTGATGCAACCAGACGACGGAGCCCCTGAGACTGCTGCCCCCGCCTACGACTACCAATACTACCCGGAGGGAGGCTACTACTACGAGCTTGCCGACGACCAGGGGTAGGATCGAAGGGTCCAGGGCAGGAGGCCCATGCCTTTCGATCGTAGTGTTTTATTTTGCCCCGCCTTGATAAAGGCCTATCTGTTTTATGTTTTAGTCTGTACCCAGACTCTGATGCTTCCGCTGACACTTGTATGCCATCGAGCTATGTATTCGAGCCGTCGAGGCCCTGGCTTGTAATATAAACCTTGTATGACTTTATTTATGTTTTAGAGTTGTGTTGTGATATCTTCAAGTGAGTCCTTAGGCTTGATCGTGTGCATTTGCTTATATGATTAGTGCATGATTAAGCCGGGGTCGTCAAAGGTTTGTATCAGAGCCGATTGCCTCTAGGAATTCCCCTTTCCAACTCCTTGGCCGAAGTTGAGTCTAGAAGCCGAAAACTATTTTTACTAACTTGGCTGTGTGGCTTACGGGCCCACATCGCCAAATGGGTGGTATTAGGATCTTTTATTCCTCGACTATACTCTGGGACTCTGATCTCTCTTCTATTCGGGTTAAATAAATTTTACTAACGCCGACACTTAGGATCTCGGAAATCTTGTCTACCTGGAGAGCTGGATATCTGTGCTATTTCCCTACCATTGATCTGATTAGTCTGATAATCATTTTCCCTTTCCATTGGTTTGTTTAACCTTTCCCTCCAAGTTATTATATGCTTCCCACACTGTCATATGACACTTATAATAACAGTGATGCCATCCTTGCCCCTTGCTGATTTGTATTAGCATCGGCAACATCCTTGACTTCCTGCCAACACCGACTTGGTAATGTTTTGGTTGTACCTTGAGTTACTTGCCGTTCTTGAAATTGTTCCTTCTGTATTTCTTCTGATCTACGCAGTGATATTTCCCTGCTTATGAAAACACCTCGGTGTACCACTCAGTCAGAAAACCATGTTACCATTGCTATTAACCCGGAGCGTGCTCAGGCTATTCTTGACTGGTCTCCTCCGAAGAATGCCAAGCAAGTGAGAAGTTTTCTCAGGCTTGCAAGCTATTGTCGTCGATTCGTCGTGAACTTTTCCAAGATTGCCAAGCCCCTGACTAATCTGCTTCATAAAGGCGTTAAGTTTGAGTGGACAGACAAATGTCAGGAAAGTTTTCAGACCCTCAAGGACAAGCTGACTTCTGCTCCAGTGCTTGCTCCTCCAGATTCCTAAAAAGACTTTGTGATCTTCTGCGACGCCTCTCGTCAAGGATTAGGCTGTGTCCTCATGCAAGAACAGAGAGTGATTGCTTATGCCTCGTGACAGTTGCGTCCGCATGAAGAAAACTATCCAGTGCATGATCTTGAACTTGCTGCTGTGATTTATGCTTTGAAACTGTGGCGACACTATCTTCTTGGTAATCGGTGTGAGATTTATACCGATCACCAAAGTCTGAGTACTTGTTTACTCAGCCGGATCTTAACCTCCGTCAGCAGCGATGGTTGGAAACAATCATGGACTATGACTGTGGTATTTCATATACCCCCGGCAAAGCTAATGTAATGGCTGATGCCTTGAGTCGCAAGTCCTATTGTAACAACCTCATGGTCAAGCGAGCTCAACCTCACCTTTATGAAGAATTGCGCAAGATAACCTTCGTATTGTTCCGCAGGGTTCTCTTAATAACCTTGTCGTGCAGCCAGACCTTGAAAAGGCTGTTAAGAGTGCGCAAGCTAAAGATGCCGAAGTTGATTTGATGAAGAAAGAGCTCCACCTTGACAAGTACAGGGATTTTTCAATTGCTGAAGATGGAACCTTGTATTTCAGAGACCGCATTGTGGTACCTCGCTTCGAACTTATGACTGATAAGGTCATGAAGGAGGCCCATGATACACCGCTTTCTATCCATTCGGGTAGTACCAAGATGTATCGTGATCTTCATCGATGGTACTGGTGGTCTAGAATGAAGCAGGATATTGCTCGATATGTTGCTGAATGTGACGTTTGCCGTTGCGTCAAAGCAGAACATCAGAAGCCTGCTAGACTTCTTCAACCGCTTCCTATTCCTCTATGGAAATGGGATAAGGTTTAGATGGATTTCATTATGGGTCTTCCCAAGTCACAAAAGGGTCACGACGCTATTCTTGTCGTCATCGACCAACTTTCCAAGGTTGCACACTTTCTGCCCGTCAAGGAGACGATCACTGCTAGTCAGTTAGCAGAGTTGTATATCTCCAGAATTGTATCACTCCACAGTATTCCGAAGGAGATCAGTTCGGACCATGGCGGCCTTTTCACTTCTAAGTTCTGGGAAAGTTTCCAAGAAGCCATGGGAACTCATATTACCTGGAGTTCAGCCTATCATCCTCAATCCCAAGGCCAAGTCAAGCGAGTTAATCAAGTGCTTGAAGATATGCTTCGAGCTTGTGTTATATCGTTCAGTAATAAGTGGGAAGAATCTCTTCCATATGCCAAATTCTCTTATAACAATAGTTATCAAGCCAGCTTGAAAATGGCCCCCTTCGAAGTGCTTTATGGACGTAAGTGTCAAACCCCTCTGAATTGGTCAGAAACTGTGGAGCGACCACTCATGGGACCGGACATTATTCAACACGCAGAAGAGCAAGTCCGAATTGTCTGGGAAAATCTCAAGGCGGCTCAGGACCGCCAGAAGAGCAACTATGATCGCAAATGATGGGGTTTGACCTATCAACCTGGTGATCAAGCTTATCTTCTTGTCACTCCTGTGAAGGGCACTCGTTGTTTTAGAATCAAGGGCAAGCTTGCTCCACGTTACATTGGCCCCTTTCACATTGTTGCCAGACATGGACAGGTGGCATATAAATTGGAGTTGCCGCCGCAATTCTCTCATATCCACGACGTCTTCCATGTGTCGCAACTTCGCAAATGCTTCAAGGAATCTCCACACCGCGTAGTGGATCATGAGATGCTCGACTTGCAAGATGATCTTTCTTATAAGGAGCATCCGATCCGCATTCTCGATGAAGATGAGCGTCGAACCCATCATAAGACAACCAAGTTCCTGAAGGTGCAGTGGTCGAATCATACAGAAGATGAAGCCACTTCGGAACGCGAGGATAATCTTCGAGCAGAATATCCCGAACTCTTTCCTTCTTCCTCCTGAATTCTCAGGACGAGAATTTCTTTTTGAGGAGGAGAATTTGTAACACCCCTATGTAACCTAGCACTGCGCACTCTTCTAATAATGCCAAGTCACTTTCATTTGCAGAGCCTAGTCACATTGGTTAATGTTTCAATTCAAAATTCAATTCTAAAGAATCAACTCAAATTCAAAAGGTGCAAAATGAAGTTGCTCAAACCATGTTGGAAAAAAATGTTCACCTTCTAGCAAATAATATAAAACTAATTGCTGTTAAGGAACACAATATCACCATCAACCACAAGTGGGCCTAATGCATTTTAACAGAGACAAAACAACATTTAATTGCCCTATTCATTTTTTAGTAAATTCAAATGAAATCCAAAAATGCCCAAACTTTTTACGGCAGTGCTGGATATTGCAATACACTAGTGTGAGCAAGTTTCACATTTTTGCAAATTCATTTGGATGCTCAAAATATTCCAAAATCATCTCTGTAAAAGAAAAAGCAGAAGCAGTAAACGAAAAATAGAAAAAGGCCACTGTGCACAGGCCTAAGTGCACCATGCCTGGAGGCCCAGCCCACCACGGCCTCTTTCTCCCTCCTCCCCTCTCCCTCCATCGTCGTGTCGCCTCGCCTGTGGATGCGCCGGTGCTGCTCCGGCCGTTCGTCGACACGCCGACGCCACCGACACCCGCAGGGAGATAAGGACGAGCCGGTGCCTTCCCCCTGGCCTCCCCATCCATTCCTTCTCCCTCTCCGTCGCTCGCTCACCCCAGATCCATCGGCTCCCGACGCGGTCGCCTCCGTGCCTCGCCCGTCACCGCGGCCACAGCTGCTGCCTCGCTCCACCGTCTTGTCGAGGAGCTCCGCCTTCGTCTTCGTCGTCCACTGGTGGCCTCAGCTGGAGCTGGGGAGCATCGAAGCGCCGGATCCCCTTCGACCACATCTCCGGCTGCCATGTTCTTCTTCGTCTCCGGCGCCGGCCTCTGCTGCTCCTAAGCTATCATGGGCCTGCGTGCGTGCCGCTAGGTGAGCATGCTTCCCTTCTCTGCCCTCTAGGTCCTCTAGATCACGCCGTAGTTAACTCGTCATCGAACCCGAGCTCTGGTCACCGCAGATCATCTCGCTGCCGTGGCCATGGTCCTAGTCACGCTCGCCTGAGGCCTCCGTCGTGCTCCGGGTGCTCCCAGGACCCCAATGAGAATGCGCCCGAGCCTCCCCATGCACTCTAGCTCCGTCTCCATCGCTACCCGATCTCCGGCGTCCGCTCCGCCGCTCGCCACCGCTGTCTCCGGCTGTTTCCGATCGAACCACCCCCATAGATCGATGCGTGGGCGAGAGGCCATTCGAACGCAAGTGGTCGCATGCGTTTTGGCGCATCGTAGCGGTTTTTCGACGCATTCCGGCAAGCTCCGCCATGTTTTTGGTCGCCGGAGCAACTCCGGTGGCCGTCACCGATGTGGCATGATAGGTGGGCCCCCTGAGACACTGACGCTGGGCCCCACGAGTCCTCGTTGACTGGTTTAACCAGTCAACGTGCTGACTGGGCAACCCCAACCACTGACATGTGGGCCCCCCCTCTGTTAGTTAGTCTAATTAATGATTTTATAAATAAAAATATTTAATTTAGCCTAATCACTCACTGACACATGGGGCCCATGCTCCTAATTAACCCTGTTAGATTAGATTATTTCTCTGTTAAGCTAACAAAGGCTGACATGTGGGTCTCGCTGGACCCACAGGTCAGCTTTGACCTGGTCAGCCGACCAGTTGACTGATGATGTCACCCACACATCATGCTGACATCATAACTCATTTTTTGTTAAAATTAAATAAATTCAAAAAATGTTTAAATCTTTGAAAATTCATATAAAATAAACCGTAGCTCGGATCAAAAAACTTTATACATGAAAGTTGCTCAGAACGACGAGACGAATCTAATCGTGTCATCTGTTCTCATGTCGGAACCACCTACGTAGGAGAACCCGTAACTTTTAGCCCATTTTCGGTAGATGAATAGTGCATATACACCGGTTATTAAATCCAACTTTCATCCTAAAATAACTAACATGACTTAGACATATCTTTAGACAACCCTGCACTGCAACCTAGGCATAGCATGCCCTGTGTTGCATTTGTTTGCATTATGTTTACCTGTTTCCTCCCCCTCTTCTCTCTCGTTAGACCCCGACATCGACGTAGCTCCCGAGACCGACGCAGCTCCGGCGTACGACTACGTCCCTGACGACCAGACCCTTGCTGCCGAGCTTCCAGGCAAGCACCCCCCCTTTTGAGCATTCCGATATCGCCTACTCTTCTCTCTCTTATGCTTGCATTAGAAGTTACTGCTATTACTGTTATCCTATATCTACTGCATAGCCTGTTTATAGTAACCTGCTATTGTTACCTACCTGCTTAACCTAGACTGTTTAGTATAGGACTGGGTAGAGACTTATCAGAGACCCCACTTATCCCGACAGCCCCGCTGGATGATCAGAAGACCCGAGCAACGGGACCGAAGACCAGGCGCCGGCACCGCACATCACTCCCCCCTTAGTTGCTCGACGCTACTGGGATACTATCGAGTGCCGAGGGTGATACCTCGTCAACACATCGGATGATAACCTTGTAGCTTAGTTCATCGGTCATGGTCATCGAGGGTGATTCCTCCTTCTCCACTTCCGATAACGACGCCGTCGCGCAACTCCTCAAGTGTGGACCTCGAGGGTGATTCCTCTTCCGTTCACCTTGACTATAACATCAGGTGGAATTCCGTCGAGGGTGATACCTCAGGGTTCCCCCTTGGTGTTAGACACACAGTTACGATGGTTACCATGACTTTACACTGAACCATGTTACCAAAGACGGGTCGGCCCTGAGGGGTACCCGCGCGAGCATATTGCGAAGTGATATGGAGTCGGGTTGACCTGGAAGGTGCCCGCGAGATAATTACGTGGCGTGGCCGGGCATTCTTAGCCCTTGCTGCAAGCCACGAGACGGGGCGACGGGGTCACATCGATTGTGAGTCTCTGCTCATTACCGCGCGCTCCTAATTCACTAACGGTTTCGATATTTGATCCGAGGGGCCTCTGGCCTGATAGCACTAACCATCACGTGGGCATAGTGTGGGCGTTCTGCATCGTATACATCAGCCGAAGCTTAATAGACGTCATACGACTGAGCGACGCATGCTGGATTGTACTGGTTAAGCCCTGCACTTGTATAAGGGGGGCTAGGTCTGCTTTCAGCCGCCTGATGCAACGCGCATGAGTTCCTGGGGCAAAGGCCCGAGACCCCTGGGGGCATAGGTTAGTCCGGCGTGCTGACCTCTCTATTATGTATTTGGTTGGGTGCGGCGTCTCGTTTGGCCGAGGCCGGGCATGACCCAGTAAAGTGTGTCCGGCCGGAGTTAATCGAGCGTGGTGGGTAAGTTGGTGCACCCCTGCAGGGAAGAAACAATCTATCGATAGCCTGTCCTACGATAACGGACACTCGGAGTTGTATGCCAATCGATACAACTAGAACTGGTCACTTGAGATGATAACTGGATAGTATGGCTCTGGGATTGCTTTCTCGCAGGGAGTCAAGGAAGGATCTCTGGGCGAGGTTGATGACACTACTACTACCTTACATTATGCTATTCTGCACTCTTCTAATGCTGCAAGACCTCTGAAGATGCTGAAGATGTTAGTCTTCGATAGGTCTAGGCTTTCCCCTCTATTCTGGCATTTCTGCAGCCCAGTCCACATATACAACCATTCCTTTGATACTGATGCATATGTAGTGTAGATCCTTGCTTGGTGAGTACTTCAGATGATGGAGCCCCTGGGACTGCTGCCCCCGCCTACAACTACCACTACTACCCGGAGGGAGGCTACTACTACGAGCTTGCCGATGACCAGGAGTTGGATCTGAGGGTCCAGGGCAGGAGGCCCTTGCCTTTCGATCATAGTGTTTTATTTTGCCCCGCCTTGATAAAGGCCTATCTGTTTTATGTTTTAGTCTGTACCTAGACTCTGATGCTTCCGCTGACACTTGTATGCCATCGAGCTATGTATTCGAGCCCTCGAGGCTCTGGCTTGTAATATAAAGCTTGTATGACTTTATTTATGTTTTAGAGTTGTGCTGTGATATCTTCAAGTGAGTCCTTAGGCTTGATCGTGTGTATTTGCGTGTATGATTAGTGCATGATTAAGCCGGGGTCGTCACAGGTTGGTATCAGAGCCGACTGCCTTTAGGAATCCCCCTTTCCAACTCCTTGGCCGAAGTTGAGTCTAGTAACCGAACACTGTTTTACTAACTTGGCTGTGTGGCTTACGGGCCAGGTCATCAACTGGGTGATATTAGGATCTTTTATTCCTCATCTTTACTCTGGGACGCTGATCTCTCTTCTTTTCTGGTTAAATGAATTTTACTAACGCCGACACTTAGGATCTCGTAAATCTCGTCTACCCGAAGAGCTGGATATTTATGCTATTTCCCTACCATTGATCTGATTACTCTGATAATCATTTTCCCTTTCCATTGGTTTGTTTAATATTTCCCTCCAAGTTATTATATGCTTCCCACACTGTCATATGACACTTATAATAACAGTGATGCCATCCTTGCCCCTTGCTGATTTGTATTAGCATCGGCAACATCCTTGACTTCCTGCCAACACCGACTTGGTAATGTTTTGGTTGTACCTTGAGTTACTTGCCGTTTTTGAAATTGTTCCTTCTGTATTTCTTCTGATCTACGCAGTGATAATTCCCTGCTTATGAAAACACCTCGGTGTACCACTCAGTCAGAAAACCCTGTTACCATTGCTATTAACTCAGAGCGTGTTCAGGCTATTCTTGACTGGACTCCTCCGAAGAACACCAAGCGAGTAAGAAGTTTTCTCGGCCTTGCAACTTATTGTCGTCGATTCGTCGAGATCTTTTCCAAGATTTCCAAGCCCCTGACTAATCTGCTTAACAAAGGCGTTAAGTTTGAGTGTACAAACAAATGTCAGGAAAGTTTTCAGACTCTCAAGGACAAGCTGACTTCTGCTCAAGTGCTTGCTCCTCCAGATTCCCACAAAGACTTTGTAATCTTCTGCGAAGCCTCTCGTCAAGGATTAGGCTGTGTCCTAATGCAAGAACGGAGAGTGATTGCTTATGCCTCACGACAGTTGCGTCTGCATGAAGAAAACTATCCAGTGGATGATCTTGAACTTGCTGTTGTGATTTATGCTTTGAAACAGTGGCGACACTACCTTCTCGGTAATCGGTGTGAGATTTATACCGATCATCAGAGTCTGAAGTACATGTTTACTCAGCTGGATCTTAATCTCCGCCAGCAGCGATGGTTGGAAACAATTATAGACTATGACTGTGGTATTTCATATACCCCTGGCAAGGCTAATGTGATGGCTGATGCCTTGAGTCGTAAGTCTTATTGTAACAACCTCATGGTTAAGCGAGCTCAACCTCATCTTTATGAAGAATTGCGCAAGTTGAATCTTCATATCATACCATAGAGTTCTCTTAATAACCTTCTTCTACAGCCAGATCTTGAAAAGGCTATTAAGAGTGCGCAAGCTAAAGATGCCGAAGTTGATTTGAGAAGAAAGAGCTCCACCTTTAGAAGTACAACAATTTCTCAGTTGCTGAAGATGGAACCTTGTATTTCAGAGACCGCATTGTGGTACCTCGCTTCAAACTTATGACTGATAAGGTCATGAAGGAGGCCCATGATACACCGCTGTTTATCCATCCGGGTAGTACCAAGATGTATCGTGATCTTCGTCGAAGGTACTGGTGGTCTAGAATGAAGCAGGACATTGCTCGATATGTTGCTGAATGTGATGTTTGCTCGATATGTCACCTTCTAGCAAATAATCTAAAACTAATTGTTGTTAAGGAACACAATATCACCATCAACCACCAGTGGGCCTAATGCATTTTAACAGAGACAAAACAACATTTAGTTGCCCTATTCATTTTTGAGTAAATTCAAATGAAATCCAAAAAATGCCCAAACTTTTTGCGGCAGTGCTGGATATTGCAATTCACTAGTGTGAGCAAGTTTCACATTTTTGCAAATTCATTTGGATGCTCAAAATATTCCAAAATCATCTCTGTAAAAGAAAATGCAGAAGTAGTAAACAAAAAATAGAAAAAGACCACTGTGCACAGGCCTAAATGCACAGTGCCTGGAGGCCCAGCCCACCACGGCCTCTTTCTCCCTCCTCCCCTCTCTCTCCATCGCCGTGTCGCCTTGCTCGTGGACGCGCCGGCGCTGCTCCGGCCGTTCGTCGACACGCCGACGCCACCGACGCCCGCGGGGAGATAAGGATGAGCCGGTGCCTCCCCCTGGCCTTCCCATCCATTCCTTCTCCCTCTCCGTCGCTCGCTCACCCCAGATCCATTGGCGCCCGACGCGCTCGCCGCCTTGCCTCGCCCGTCACCGCGGCCACAGCTGCCGCCTCGCTCCGCTGTCTTGTCGAGGAGCTCCGCCTTCATCTTCCTCGTCCACTGGTGGCCTCAGCTGGAGCTGGGGAGCAACGAAGCGCCGGATGCCCTTCGACCACATCTTCGGCTGCCGGAATCTTCTTTGTCTCCGGCGCCGGCCTCTGCTGCTCCTAAGCTATCACGGGCCTGCGTGCGTGCCGCTAGGTGAGCATGCTTCCCTTCTCTGACCTCTAGGTCCTCTAGATCGCACCGTAGTTAGCTTGTCGTCGAACCCGAGGTCTGGTCACCGCAGATCAACTCACTGCTGTGGCCATTGTCCTGGTCACGCTCGCCCGAGGCCCCCGCCGTGCTCCTGGTGCTCCCAGGAGCCCAACGAGCACGCGCCCGAGCCTCCCCATGTACTCTAGCTCCGTCTCTGTCGCTACCCGATCTCCGACATCTGCTCCACCGCTCGCCACCGCTGTCTCCGGCTGTTTCCGGTCGAACCACCCCCACAGATCGATGTGCGGGCGAGAGGCCGTTCGAACGCAAGTGGTCGCGTGCGTTTTGGCACATTGTAGCGGTTTTCCGATGCATTCCGGCGAGCTCCGCCGCGTTTTTGGTCGCCGGAGCAACTCCGATGGCCGTCGCCGACGTGGCATGACAGGTGGACCCCCTGAGACACTGACGCTGGGCCCCACGAGTCCCCGTTGACTGGTTTGACCAGTCAACGTGCTGACTGGGCAACCCCAGCCACTGACATGTGGGCCCGTCCTCTGTCAATTAGTCTAATTAATGATTTTATAAATAAAAATATTTAATTTAGCCTAATCACTCACTGACATATGGGGCCCACGCTCCAAATTAACCCTGTTAGATTAGATTAATTCTATGTTAAGCTAACAGAGGCTGACATGTGGGTCCCACTGGACCCACAGGTCAGGTTTGACCTGGTCAGCCGACCAGTTGACTGATGATGTCACCCACACGTCATGCTGATGTCATAACTCCTTTTCTGTTAAAATTAAATAAATTCAGAAAATGTTTAAATCTTTGAAAATTCATATAAAATAAACCGTAGCTCGGATCGAAAAACTTTATACATGAAAGTTGCTCAGAACGACGAGACGAATCTGATATTGTCGTCTGTTCTCATGTCGGAACCCCCTACGTAGGAGAACCCGTAACTTTTAGCCCGTTTCCGGTAGATGAATAGTGCATATACACCGGTTATTAAATCCAACTTTCATCCTAAAATAACTAATATGACTTAGACAAATCTTTAGACAACCCTGCACAGCATGCTAGGCATAGTATGCCCTGTGTTGCATTTGTTTGCATTATGTTTACCTGTTTCCTCCCCCTCTTCTCTCTCGTTAGACCCCAACATCGACGTAGCTCCCGAGACCGACGCAGCTCCGGAGTACGACTACGTCCCTGACGACCAGACCCTTGCTGCCGAGCTTCCAGGCAAGCACCCCCCTTTTGAGCATTCCAATATTGCCTACTCTTCTCTCTCTTATGCTTGCATTAGAAGTTGCTGCTGTTAATGTTATCCTATATCTGCTGCATAGCCTGTTTATTGTAACCTGTTATTGTTACCTACCTGCTTATCCTAGACTGTTTAGTGTAGGACTAGGTAGAGACTTATCAGAGACCCCACTTATCCCGGTAGCCCCGCTGGATGATCAGAAGACCCGAGCAACGGGACCGAAGACCAGGCCCCGGCACCGCACATCACTTCCCCCTTAGTTGCTCAACACTACTGGGATACTATCGAGTGCTGAGGGTGATACCTCATCAGCACTTCGGATGATAACCTTGTAGGTTAGTTCATCGGTCATGGTCATCGAGGGTGATTCCTCCTTCTCCACTTCCAATAACGACGCCGTCGCGCAACTCCTCAAGTGTGGACCTCGAGGGTGATTCCTCTTCCATTCACCTTGACTATAACATCAGGTGGAATTCCATCGAGGGTGATTCCTCAGGGTTCCCCCTTGGTGTTAGACACACAGTTACTATGGTCACCATGATTTTACACTGAACCATGTTACCAAAGATGGGTCGGCCCTGAGGGGTACCCCCGTGAGCATATTGTGAAGTGATATGGAGTCGAGTTGACCTGGAAGGTGCTCGCGAGATAATTACGTGGCGTGGCCGGGCATTCTTAGCCCTTGTCGCAAGCCACGAGACGGGGCGACGGGGTCACATCGATCGTGAGTCTCTGCTCGTTAGTGCGCGCTCCTAATTCACTAACGGTTTGGATATTTGATCCGAGGGGCCTCTGGCCTAATAGCACTAACCATCACATGGGCATAGTATGGGCGTTCTGCGTCGTATACATCTGCCGAAGCATAATAGACGTCATGCGACTGAGCGACGCGCGCTGGATTGGACTGGTTAAGCCCTGCACTTGTATAAGGTGGGCTAGGTCTGCTTTCAGCCGCCTGACGCAACGCGCAGGAGTTCCCGGGGCGAAGGCCCAAGACCCCTGGCGGCATAGGTTAGTCCGGCGTGCTGACCTCTCTATTAAGCCTAGGTCGGGTGGCGGCGTATCGTTTGGCCGAGGCCAGGCATGACCTAGTAAAGTGTGTCCAGCCGGAGTTAATCGAGCATGGTGGGTAAGTTGGTGCACCCCTGCAAGGAAGAAAACAATCTATCGATAGCCTGTCCTACGGTAACGGACACTCAGAGTTGTATCCCAATCGATACAACTAGAACTGGTCACTTGAGATGATAACTGGATAGTATGGCTCTGGGATTGCTTTCTCGCAGGGAGTCGACGAAGGATCTCTGGGCGAGGTAGATGACACCACTACTACTTTACATTATGCTATTCTGCACTCTTCTAATGCTGCAAGACCTCTGAAGATGCTAATGATGCTAGTCTTCGATAGGTCTAGGCTTTCCCCTCTATTCTGGCATTTCTTGTAACATCCTGGATTTTGCCCATTTTCTTTTTCTTTTGATTTTGGTCTGGATTCGCTTTTCTGTGGCTTAGTAGTCTTGTAATCTGGAGGGATCACCCTTCATTTTTCCTCCTGAGTGGCTTGCCAACCTCTAAACCATCCCAAGACCATGTCATTTTCATCTTGGACCAATCCCAATATTCTTTTCTTTGGGAATATTCCTTTTTCTATTAAAGGAATAACCTTGTCTGCCCTGAGTTGTGAAGAAACCCACATCACCATCATTCCAAAGATTCCCAAATAATTCTCATAAATCCTTTGGGACATATATTCCTAAGATATGTCAAAACCCTTCCTTGCCATGTTCAAAAATAATTCTTTTCCTATTATTCCCTAAATGGCACTTTGTGAAGGAAGTGCTATTTCTATTTACTTGTTTGGTCCCAAACTTTTTGTGCACACTGCCCTATCCTTATCATTGCCACATGCCAAAATTCAACTTCATTTGGCTATTAAATCTCCCTTGGCTAATTTCCAAAATTTCTGGTCAACTGGAAGCTTTGTGAAGCAAGTTCTAGCTAGGAGTATCGAAATGATTTGAAATTTTGCAAGCATTTTTATGTGCTCAAATCATGAATCTACGCCAAGTTTCAACCCTATCCAATCATCTATGTGATCACAGCATCAAATCTTGGTTTCTGGTCAGATTTTCACATTGTGAAGCAACTATATTTTATATTGCTCCATAATTCCTGAAAATTTACCAGAGCATTCTACTACCCATATAACATATCTCCACAAAATTTGGGCTCATTTCATCTTCCCAATAATTCCATAGATTTTTTCTAAGATTCTGGTCAGTGAAGATCATTGTGAAGGAAGTACTAGTTTGGCATGTCCAAATGGTATGAAAATTTTGCAGGATCTTCATATGACCAAATAATCATGCTATACCCAATTTCAGCTCAATCCCATTTGATATGTGAGTGGCAGATCAAAATTGAGATTCTGGACCAGATTTGTCAGTTGCAAAGCAACCATATTGAATCTTGGTCCATTTCCCTCCAAATTTCACAGGATTGTAGTCCTTCCTACCTTAAACCCCTATGACATCCTGGTTAGCTCTTATCCCCCTCATTATGACCACAGCTTCATGGCCAAGTTTGCTGCAGCAAACTTCAGATGATCCCTCCCATCATCACAATGAGGATTTGAGCAAACCAAGCATATCGGTGGTCTCTATCATGTAGGGTTCACATGTTTGACAACTTGTTGCACACCAGAGTGCACCACATGAGCTAGTGCATGTGGTGACCACGCGTTTGGCATGCCAGTCAGCGTGCTCTGGCGATTAAACCGCTCGGTTCCGTCCGTTCCCTCGCTCCCTCGCCACCTCTCCATGTCCAGGAGCTTCCCCTTAAAGGAAATATGCCCTAGAGGCAATAATAAAGTTGTTATTTATATTTCCTTATATCATGATAAATGTTTATTATTCATTCTAGAATTTTATTAACCGGAATCTTAGTACATGTGTGAATACATAGACAAACAGAGTGTCCCTAGTATGCCTCTACTTGACTAGCTCGTTAATCAAAGATGGTTAAGTTTCCTGACCATGGACATGTGTTGTCATTTGATAAATGGGATCACATCATTAGAGAATGATGTGATGGACAAGACCCATCCGTTAGCATAGCATAATGATTGTTTGGTTTTATTGCTACTGCTTTCTTCATGACTTATACATGTTCCTTTGACTATGAGATTATGCAACTCCCGAATACCGGAGGAACGATTTGTGTGCTATCAAACGTCACAACGTAACTAGGTGATTATAAAGATGCTCTACAGGTGTCTCCGATGGTGTTTGTTGAGTTGGCATAGATCAAGATTAGGATTTGTCACTCCGTGTATCGGAGAGGTATCTCTGGGCCCGCTCGGTAATGCACATCACTATAAGCCTTGCAAGCAATGTGACTAATGAGTTGGTTACGGGATGATGCATTATGAAACGAGTAAAGAGACTTGCCGGTAACGAGATTGAACTAGGTATGATGATACCGACGATCGAATCTCGGGCAAGTAACATACCGATGACAAAGGGAATAACGTATGTTGTTATGCGGTTTGACCGATAAAGATCTTTGTACAATATGTAGGAGCCAATATGACCATCTAGGTTCCGCTATTGTTTATTGACCGGAGATGTGTCTCGGTCATGTCTACATAGTTCTCGAACCCGTAGGGTCCGCACGCTTAACGTTCGATGACGATTTGTATTATGAGTTATGTGATTTGATGACCGAAGTTTGTTCGGAGTCCCGGATGAGATCACGGACATGACGAGGAGTCTCAAAATGGTTGAGAGGTAAAGATTCATATATTGGAAGGTTATATACGGACACAGGAATGGTTCCGAAGAAGATCGGGGATTTTTCGGAGTACCGGGAGGTTACCGGAACCCCCCGGGAAAGTTATTGGGCCTAATGGGCCATAGTGGAGGAGAGCAGGCAGGCCACAGGAGGTGGGACGCGCCCCCCTTGCCCCAGTCCGAATTGGACAATGGTAAGGGGTGCGGCCCCCTCTTTTCTTCTCCCTCTCTCCCTTCCCCTTTCCCCTCTCCGTTGATTGGAAGGAGGGGGGGCCGAATCCTTCTTGGACTAGGAGTCCAAGTAGGACTCCCCCCCTTGGCGTGCCTCCTCCTTGGCCGGCCTCCTCCTCCCCCTCTTTATATACATGGGCAGGGGGGCACCCCAAAGCACAACAGACAATCTCTTAGCCGTGTGCGGTGCCCCCCTCCACAGTTTAACACCTCGGTCATATTGTCATAGTGCTTAGGCGAAGCCCTGCGCTGGTAACTTCATCATCACTGTCGCCACGCCGTCGTGCTGACGAAGCTCTCCTCCGACCTCTACTGGATCAAGAGCTCGAGGGACGTCATCGTGCTGAACGTGTGCTGAACACGGAGGTGCCGTACGTTCGGTACTTGGATCGGTTGGATCGTGAAGACGTTCGACTACATCAACCGCATTACTAAACGCTTCCGCTTTCGATCTACGAGGGTACGTGGACACACTCTCTCGTCTCATTGCTATGCATCTCCTAGATAGATCTTGCGTGATCATAGGAATTTTTTTGAATTACTACGTTCCCCAACAGTGGCATCCGAACCAGGTCTATGTGTAGATGATATATGCACGAGTAGAACACAAAGAGTTGTGGGCGATAATAGTCATACTGCTTACCACCAACGTCTTACTTTGATTCGGCGGTATTGTTGGATGAAGCGGCCCGGACCGACATTACATGACCGCGTTCATGAGATTGGTTCTACCGACGTGCTTTGCACACAGGTGGCTGGCAGGTGTCTGTTTCTCCAACTTTAGTTGAATCGAGTTTGACTACGGCCGGTCCTTGATGAAGGTTAAAACAGCACACTTGACGAAAAATCGTTGTGGTTTTGATGCGTAGGTAAGAACGGTTCTTGCTAGAAGCCCGTAGCAGCCACGTAAAACTTGCAACAACAAAGTAGAGGACGTCTAACTTGTTTTTGCAGGGCATGTTGTGATGCGATATGGTCAAGACGTGATGAGATATAAGTTGTTGTATGAGATGATCATGTTTTGTAAAAGTTATCGGCAACTGGCAGGAGCCTTATGGTTGTCGCTTTATTGTATGAAATGCAATCACCATGTAATTGCTTACTTTATCACTATGCGTTGGAGATAGTTGTAGAAGCAATTGTTGGTGAGATGATAACGACGCTACAATGGAGATCAAGGTGTCAAGCCGGTGAAAATGGAGATCATGACGTTGCTTCGATGATGGAGATCATGAGCACAAGATGATGATGACCATATCATGTCACATATTTTTTTGATTGCATGTGATGTTTATCTTTTATGCATCTTATTTTGCTTAGTACAGCGGTAGCATTATAAGATGATCCCTCACTAAAATTTCAAGGTATAAGTGTTGTCCTTGAGTATGCACTGTTGCGACAGTTCATCGTGCTGAGACATCACGTGATGATCGGGTGTGATAAGCTCTACGTTCACATACAACGGGTGCAAGACAGTTTTGCACGTGCGGAAATACTCGGGTTAAACTTGACGAGCCTAGCATATGCAGGCCTCAGAACACTGAGACCGAAAGGTCGAACATGAATCATATAGTAGATATGATCAACATAGAGATGTTCACCATTGAAAACTACTCCATCTCACGTGATGATCGGACATGGTTTAGTTGATATGGATCACGTGATCATTTAGATGACTAGAGGGATGTCTATCTAAGTGGGAGTTCTTAAGTAATATGATTAATTGAACTTTAATTTATCATGAACTTAGTCCTGATAGTTTTTGCATATCTATGTTGTTGTAGATCAATGGCCCGTGCTACCGTTCCTTTGAATTTTAATGCGTTCCTAGAGAAAGCTAAGTTGAAAGATGATGGTAGCAACTACACAGACTGGGTCCGTAACTTGAGGATTATCTCATTGCTGCACAGAAGAATTATGTCCTTGATGCACCGCTAGATGACAAGCCCGCTCCCGCTAATGTAGACGCTTTGAACGTCTGGCAAACGCGGTTTGATGACTACTCTATAGTTCAGTGTGCCATGCTCTACGGCTTAGAATCGGGACTTCAAAGATGTTTTGAACGTCATGGAGCATATGAGATGTTCCAGGAGTTGAAGTTAATATTTCAAGCAAATGCCCGAGTTGAGAGATATGAAGTCTCCAACAAGTTCTATAGCTGCAAGATGGAGGAGAACAGTTCTGTCAGTGAACACATACTCAGAATGTCTGCGTACCATAACCACTTGACTCAGCTGGGAGTTAATCTTCCGGATGATAGTGTTATTGACAGAGTTCTTCAATCACTGCCACCAAGCTACAAAGGCTTCGTGATGAACTATAATATGCAAGGGATGAATAAGACAATTCCCGAGCTCTTCGCTATGCTCAAAGCTGCAGAGGTAGAAATCAAGAAAGAGCATCAAGTGTTGATGGTTAACAAGACCACTAGTTTCAAGAAAAAGGGCAAGGGAAAGAAGGGGAACTTCAAGAAGAATGGCAAGCAAGTTGTCACTCTCGGGAAGAATTCCAAGTCTGGACCCAAGCCTGAAACTGAGTGCTTCTACTGCAAAGGGACTGGTCACTGGAAATGGAACTGCCCCAAGTATTTGGCGGATAAGAAGGATGGCAAAGTGAACAAAGGTATATTTGATATACATGTTATTGATGTGTACCTTACTAATGCTCGTAGTAGTGACTGGGTATTTGATACCGGTTCGGTTGCTCATATTTGTAACTCGAAGCAGGGGCTACGGATCAAACGAAGATTGGCTAAGGACGAGGTGATGATGCGCGTGGGAAATGGTTCCAAAGTCGATGTGATCGCCGGCGGCACGCTACCTCTACATCTATCATCGGGATTAGTTTTAGACCTGAATAATTGTTATTTGGTGCCAGCGTTAAGCATGAACATTATATCTGTATCTTGTTTGATGTGAGACGGTTATTCATTTAAATCAGAGAATAAAGGTTGTTCTATTTTTATGAGTAATATCTTTTATGGTCATGCAGCCTTGATGAGTGGTCTATTTTTGTTGAATCTTGATTGTAGTGATACACATGTTCATAATATTGAAGCCATAAGATGCAAAGTTAATAATGATAGTGCAACTTATTTGTGGCACTACCGTTTAGGTCATATTGGTGTAGAGTGCATGAAGAAACTCCATGCTGATGGGCTTTTGGAATCACTTGATGCTTGCGAACCATGCCTCATGGGCAAGATGACTAAGACTCCGTTCTCCGGAACAATGGAGCGAGCTACAGACTTATTGGAAATAATACATACCAATGTATGCGGTCCGATGAGTGTTGAGGCTCGCGGCGGGTATCATTATTTTCTGACCTTCACAGATGATTTGAGCAGATATGGGTATATCTACTTAATGAAACATAGGTCTGAAACATTTGAAAAGTTAAAAGAATTTCAGAGTGAAGTGGAAAATCATTGTAACAAGAAAATAAAGTTTCTACGATCTGATCGCGGAGGCGAATATTTGAGTTACGAGTTTGGTCTTCATTTAAAACAATGTGGAATAGTTTCACAACTCACGCCACCTGAAACACCACAACGTAATGGTGTGTCCGAACATCGTAACCGTACTTTATTAGATATGGTGCGATCTATGATGTCTCTTACCGATTTACCACTATCATTTTGGGGTTATGCATTAGAGACAGCTGCATTCACGTTAAATAGGGCACCATATAAATCCGTTGTGACGACACTGTATGAACTGTGGTTTGGCAAGAAACCTAAGCTATCGTTTCTTAAAGTTTGGGGTTGTGATGCTTATGTGAAAAAGCTTCAGCCTGATAAGCTCGAACCCAAATCGGAAAAGTGCGTCTTCATAGGATACCCAAAAGAAACTGTTGGTACACCTTCTATCACAGATCCGAAGGCAAGATATTTGTTGCTAAGAATGGATCCTTTCTAGAGAAGGAGTTTCTCTCGAAAGAAGTGAGTGGGAGGAAAGTAGAACTTGATGAGGTAGTTGTACCTTCTCATGAATTGGAAAGTAGTTCATCACAGAAATCAGTTCCAGTGATGCCTACACCAATTAGTGAGGAAGTTAATGATGATGAAACTTCAGATCATGTTACTACCGAACCTCGTAGGTCAACCAGAGTACGTTCCGCACCAGAGTGGTACGGTAATCCTGTTCTGGAAGTCATGTTACTAGACCATGATGAACCTACGAACTATGAGGAAGCGATGATGAGCCCAGATTTCGCGAAATGGCTTGAGGCCATGAAATCTGAGATGGGATCCATGTATGAGAACAAAGTATGGACTTTGGTTGACTTGCCCGATGATTTGCAAGCCATAGAGAATAAATGCATTTTCAAGAGGAAGACTGACGCTGATGGTAATGTTACTGTCTACAAAGCTCGACTTGTTGCAAAAGGTTTTCGACAAGTTCAAGGAGTTGACTACGATGAGACCTTCTCACCCGTAGCGATGCTTAAGTCTGTCCGAATCATGTTAGCAATTGCCGCATTTTATGATTATGAAATCTGGCAAATTGATGTCAAAACTGCATTTCTTAATGGATTTCTCAAAGAAGAGTTGTATATGATGCAACCAGAAGGTTTTGTCGATCCTAAAGGTGCTAACAAAGTGTGCAAGCTCCAGCGATCCATTTATGGACTGGTGCAAGCATCTCGGAGTTGGAATATACACTTTGATGAAGTGATCAAAGCATATGGTTTTATACAGACTTTTGGAGAAGCCTGTATTTACAAGAAAGTGAGTGGGAGCTCTATAGCATTTCTAATATTATATGTGGATGACATATTATTGATTGGAAACGATATAGAATTTCTGGATAGCATAAAAGGATACTTGAATAAGAGTTTTTCAATGAAAGACCTCGGTGAAGCTGCTTATATATTGGGCATCAAGATCTATAGAGATAGATCAAGACGCTTAATTGGACTTTCACAAAGCACATACCTTGATAAAGTTTTGAAGAAGTTCAAAATGGATCAGTCAAAGAAAGGGTTCTTTCCTGTATTACAAAGTCTGAAGTTGAGTAAGACTTAATGCCCGAATACTGCAGAAGATAGAGAGAAAATGAAAGTCATTCCCTATGCCTCAGCCATAGGTTCTATCATGTATGCAATGCTGTGTACCAGACCTGATGTGTGCCTTGCTATAAGTTTAGCAGGGAGGTACCAAAGTAATCCAGGAGTGGATCACTGGACAGCGGTCAAGAACATCCTAAAATACCTGAAAAGGACTAAGGATATATTTCTCGTTTATGGAGGTGACAAAGAGCTCATCGTAAATGGTTACGTCGATGCTAGCTTTGACACTGATCCGGATGACTCTAAGTCACAAACTGGATACGTATTTATTTTGAATGGTGGAGCTGTCAGTTGGTGCAGTTCCAAGCAAAGCATTGTGGCGGGATCTACGTGTGAAGCGGAGTACATAGCTGCTTCGGAAGCAGCAAATGAAGGAGTCTAGATGAAGGAGTTCATATCCGATCTAGGTGTAATACCTAGTGCATCGGGTCCAATGAAAATCTTTTGTGACAATACTGGAGCAATTGCCTTAGCGAAGGAATCCAGATTTCACAAAAGAACCAAACACATCAAGAGATGCTTCAACTCCATCCGCGATCAAGTCAAGGAGGGAGACATAGAGATTTGCAAAATACATACGGATCTGATTATTGCAGACCCGTTGACTAAGCCTCTTCCACGAGCAAAACATGATCAGCACCAAGACTCCATGGGTGTTAGAATCATTACAATGTAATCTAGATTATTGACTCTAGTGCAAGTGGGAGACTAAAGGAAATATGCCCTAGAGGCAATAATAAAGTTGTTATTTATATTTCCTTATATCATGATAAATGTTTATTATTCATGCTAGAATTGTATTAACTGGAAACTTAGTACATGTGTGAATACATAGACAAACAGAGTGTCCCTAGTATGCCTCTACTTGACTAGCTCGTTAATCAAAGATGGTTAAGTTTCCTGACCATGGACATGTGTTGTCGTTTGATAAACGGGATCACATCATTAGAGAATGATGTGATGGACAAGACCCATCCGTTAGCATAGCATAATGATTGTTTGGTTTTATTGCTACTGCTTTCTTCATGACTTATACATGTTCCTTTGACTATGAGATTATGCAACTCCCAAATACTGGAGGAACACTTTGTGTGCTATCAAACATCACAACGTAACTAGGTGATTATAAAGATGCTCTACAGGTGTCTCCGATGGTGTTTGTTGAGTTGGCATAGATCAAGATTAGGATTTGTCACTCCGTGTATCGGAGAGGTATCTCTGGGCCCGCTCGGTAATGCACATCACTATAAGCCTTGCAAGCAATGTGACTAATGAGTTAGTTACGTGATGATGCATTACGGAACGAGTAAAGAGACTTGCCGGTAACGAGATTGAACTAGGTATGATGATACCGACGATCGAATCTCGGGCCAGTAACATACCGATGACAAAGGGAATAACGTATGTTGTTATGCGGTTTGACCAATAAAGATCTTTGTAGAATATGTAGGAGCCAATATGAGCATCCAGGTTCCGCTATTGTTTATTGACCGGAGATGTGTCTCGGTCATGTCTACATAGTTCTCGAACCCGTAGGGTCCGCATGCTTAATGTTCGATGACGATTTGTATTATGAGTTATGTGATTTGATGACCGAAGATTGTTCGGAGTCCCGGATGAGATCACGTACATGACGAGGAGTCTCAAAATGGTTGAGAGGTAAAGATTCATATATTGGAAGGTTATATACGGACACAGGAATGGTTCCGAAGAGGATCGGGGATTTTTCGGAGTACCGGGAGGTTACCGGAACCCCCCGGGAAAGTTATTGGGCCTAATGGGCCATAGTGGAGGAGAGGAGGCAGGCCATAGGAGGTGGTGCGCGCCCCCCTTGCCCCAATCCGAATTGGACAAGGGGAGGGGGTGCGGCCCCCCTCTTTCCTTCTCCCTCTCTCCCTTCCCCTTTCCCCTCTCCGTTGATTGGAAGGAGGGGGGGGCGAATCCTACTTGGACTAGGAGTCCAAGTAGGACTCCCCCCCTTGGCGCGCCTCCTCCTTGGCCGGCTTCCTCCTCCCCCCTCCTTTATATACGTGGGCAGGGGGGCACCCCAAAGCACAATAGACAATCTCTTATCCGTGTGCGGTGCCCCCCTCCACAGTTTAACACCTCGGTCATATTGTCGTAGTGCTTAGGCGAAGCCCTGCACTGGTAACTGCATCATCACCGTCGCCACGCCGTCGTGCTGACGAAACTCTCCTCCGACCTCTACTGGATCAAAAGCTCGAGGGACGTCATCGTGCTGAACGTGTGCTGAACACGGAGGTGCCGTACGTTCGGTACTTGGATCGGTTGGATCGTGAAGACGTTCGACTACATCAACCACGTTACTAAACGCTTCCGCTTTCGATCTATGAGGGTACGTGGACACACTCTCCCATCTTGTTGCTATGCATCTCCTAGATATATCTTGCATGATCATAGGAATTTTTTTGAATTACTATGTTCCCCAACACCCCTCGCCGTCGCCTTCTCTCTGGAACCCTCTCCCCCTTCGGATTCTTCACCGGCGAGCCGTCCCCGTCGAGGAACAGTGAGCGCACGTGACCCCGTCGTTGTTTTCCTCCATTCTCATCCACTTCGAGCTCTCCCAAAGCTCCTACGTGCCTCTCCACTCCTCTGCAAAGCTCCTCGATGCCACAAACCGCCAGCCACGTCGCCTTGTCGCTCCAGTGCGACGATAAGAAGGCCACGGCGGCCGAGCTCATACGGCGAGCTCTCGGAGCTTCGGTCGTCGTCGGCTAGCTGCTCCTCGCGGCTATTTAAGGGTGTCTCGAGCTCGCCCTCTTCACCTGATTCCACAGCCTCTGGTCCGAGCCCCAGGAGCTCTCCATGCCCACCACCGCCGCCATGGCCGCCACCCCTGCCCGCTCAAATTCGAGCGGGCGGAGCCCTCTCTCTCCACTCTACCGCTACCCTGGACCTCCACTAGCCATCGCAATCTATCCCTGCACCCCTTCCCTTCCTCTCCAAGCTTGTGTCGTACCCCTCGGCAATGGCCGTCGCGGCCGTTCCGCCGCTGCAGCTGTCCCGCTTGTCCCCGAGCTCTCCGACGTGCGTGGAGCAGGCAGGCGGGTGTGCCTCGCCGTCCCGGTCACTCCGGTGGTCCAAGCTCTGCCGGAGGTGGCTAGAGCTGCCAGGACGAGCACCGGCGGGCACGAGCCTCCTCTGTTCCACGGGGAATCGACGGGAGGAAGGAGAAGAAGGAGTTGAACCAGCCGTGGACCCCGCGGACCCCACCTGTCATCCACCAAACCCCGGGCCCAGCTGACTTAAGTGGAAATGACTTTCAGAAATGCATTTTCTGATAGCGAAAGCGTACTCCGCTGCTTCTTCGGGCTAAAGTACGTTTTCTCTGCAGGGAAGCGTATTATCGAAAAAGGCGCTTTCTGTTTTTAGCCGCCAGGGGCTTGTCTATAAATAAACTTTTTGCAGATTGGTCCATGGACTTCAAACGGCTACAGTTTTTCATCCGTAACTCCGATTGAGGTGATTCCAAAGCCCACGTCTTCATCTCTTTGAGTCCGTCATGTTGGTATCATTTCCCTAATGTTTTGACACTGTGGAAATGACCATTTTGCCCTTATCCGTAAAAAGCCCCCTCCGGGAGAGAACTATTTCCGGCAATCACTTCCGCAGACTCTCAGCACTTCTTCCCGATGGTTCCTTCATCTCCAGGCAAGCCACAACTCTCTTCTGCATCATCGCATTGCAATATGATAGTTTAACAATTTACTTTGATAGCAAGTATGTATCTGTGAAATGAATTGGATTATGCAATGCTTGAGTTAATTCTCAGATATGTGACTACCAAGTTGAGTACTGGATTGTTACTGACTAGTAGTTTACCCACTTGTTGATGCCATAATGTTGAGATCACTGTCTATGATTATTTCAGATTTCATCTGGTAGTTCGTGAAGATGAGTCAGTAGTAAGCATACTGGTTACCGGATTTCTAGCCAGATATCGTTTTGACTTGGACTACCATGATATCGGAGTGTCAGCCATGACAGAGATTATTCGGAGATTTGATACTTCATGGTTGGTCTTGAGTCACCTGTCCGAACTTATCCGTGCAGCCACATTTGCCGGTATGGGACGGCCTTGACTTGGTCTAATTGCGTGCTCTTTCACCGGTACCGCCCGACAGGGAAGGTTATGCGTGCGCGCTACCCTGGCCCGGTAGGCGGCGATAACCTTGTGAGCCCAGTTGAGTTATATGGTACCAGGTCCCCGTTTGGGACAGTTTGTTGGCCACGACGTGGGCATGTGTCACGCGGTGACACAGGGGCCACCCAAGGCTTGACTCCGGGGGAGTGTGATTGCCGGTGGTGCGATGAGAGAGTCACGGGTGAGGCATGTTTCGTTGGAGCAACGCTGGTCCACCCGAATGGGATCACGAGGTCAGGTGCTCCATGGTGTGGGTAAAGTGCGCAACCTCTGCAGAGTGTAAAATCTATTCGAATAGCCGTGTCCATGGTATTGGATAGTCCGTCCAGGCCTCTTTAGAGGGCCAGCCATAGTAGTGATAAAGATGGAAGAATTCGTCGTATGATCAGAAGTACTCGGTGGATCGTGAGTATTCCGAGGGTTGTGAGACAACCCGGAGGAGAGTAAGTTTGTCAGAATTGTGATGCAGATGGTGTCAGGAATATGATATGTTCGCCATGGGATGGCTATGAGATGAGTGGTCGGATGGCCACATGACTTGGATTGGATTTGGGAACAGATTCAGATATGGATCTTGAGATCATTCGGAGTATGGATTAAATTACTTAAAATGCTTTACCTTGCTATGATGTTGTCTTGCCTTAATGCTGGTGTTTGTTGTGAGCTTGCGAGTACATTCAAAGTACTCACCTGGCGTGTCATGCCAGTTTGCAGGTCATGCCATGATTGCTTTCTTGTCGAGGATCTCGACTTTGCGGCCTAGGAATACGCATTCTAGCCAGAGTCCCTGCGGAGTGGAGTCCATCACCGTTGTCGTTGTTCCGCTGCCGAGAGAGAGTTACTCCGCTGTTAGCATAGAGCTACCCCGGGCAGGCGTAGTGTCGCCGTGCCGATGTAACCCATGTACCATTTGTAACCATATCCATTGTAATAAAGAGCTGATTTGTTCTATGCCAACAGTGTCGTATTCCAGAAGACTTGTTCTTGGGCTGGAATACTGGGCGTTCTGGTTTACTCTGAGCCGGGGTGCCATATTTCTGTAGCCCAGTCCACATATACAGCCATTCCTTTGATACTGATGCATATGTAGTGTAGATCCTTGCTTGCTGAGTACTTCGGATGAGTACTCACGTTTGCTTTACTTTCTTTTTTTTCCCATATCCGGTTGATGCAACCATACGATGAAGCCCCTGAGGCTGCTGCCCCCGCCTATGACTACCACTACTACCCGGAGGGAGGCTACTACTACGAGCTTGCCGACGACTAGGAGTAGGATCGGAGGGTCCAGGGCAGGAGGCCCACGCCTTTCGATCGTAGTGTTTTATTTTGCCCGCCTTGATAAAGGCCTATCTGTTTTATGTTTTAGTCTGTACCCAGACTCTGATGCTTCCGCTGACACTTGTATGCCATCGAGCTATGTATTCGAGCCCTCGAGGCCCTGGCTTGTAATATAAAGCTTGTATGACTTTATTTATGTTTTAGAGTTGTGTTGTGATATCTTCAAGTGAGTCCTTAGGCTTGATCGTGTGCATTTGCGTGTATGATTAGTGCATGATTAAGCCGGGGTCGTCATAGGTTGGTATCAGAGCTGACTGCCTCTAGGAATCCCCCTTTCCAACTCCTTAGCCGAAGTTGAGTCTAGAAGCCGAAAACTGTTTTTACTAACTTGGTTGTGTGGCTTACGGGCCTACATCGCCAAATGGGTGGTATTAGGATCTTTTATTCCTCGACTATACTCTGGGACTCTGATCTCTCTTCTATTCGGGTTAAATAAATTTTACTAACGCCGACACTTAGGATCTCGTAAATCCCGTCCACCTGGAGAGCTGGATATCTGTGCGATTTCCCTGTCATTGATCTGACTAGTCTGATAATCATTTTGCTTTCCATTGATTTGTTTAACCTTTCTCTCCGAGATCTATTATATTTCTCATCGTCGAATGACAATCCTAAATTTCCTCTGTTTCAGATGGATCATCTATTTCCCCCACGCCCCACGACGCAGCTTGTGCTTCGCACCTGGGGTCGTGATGCCCCAGGCTTTCTAGCTGTCCTGATCACCCTCCTGACCAGACTGGGCTACCGCTGGTACCCCGAGTACATGGTCTATGAGGTTTACCGCGAGTTCAACCAGGAGCAGTACTATGCTGATGTTCGCATCTATGATCGGCAGGATGACTCAGACACTGAGCTACACCTTTTCCACGGTATCGGCGTGACGATTGAGATGGTAGTCCATGATGCTGCTTACTCTGCTGTCGCACGTCTCCGAGGAGAGCTCAACGTTAGCTTGGATGCCTCTGAGTACCGCTACATTCTGTATGCACCTACTGGAGATGCTACCGGATACTACACAGCTATCTGTGCCCCATACGAGCCTCGACGTTATGACCCACAGGTTCTGATTCAGTGCACTCAAGCTCTGGATCGCACTGTTCGGGCTCTTGCCATCAAGTTGTTTGCCACCCGAGCACGACTACGATGCTATGATGCAGTTGCTACCAGCTGTTCGTGCAGGGATACATCCACAGTCCATCATTTATCCTCGCAGGACGGAGATGCCACCAGGGATTGATTGGCCTGCTGTTGGAGGTCATACACCCGCACGTGGTCCTCTTCTTTCAGCTCGAGACCGGGTTCTGCATCAGCGTGCACATGGAGTGCAGGATTTTACTACAACGGCCATCCGTCGTCCGCACTTGCAGTTACCCTGTTTCAGTGGTTTTCTCTGACGTTGATGTAGCCTTTGCTATGTCTCGTTGTGTACTTCCTTACCACGTGCCTATGTGCCGCCTAGCATGTCTAGCTTTTGAATTTGCGCCGTTATGCTGTCTGATTGTAACCGACTGTGTATGGATCTGTATGTCTTAATTGACTACTGTTAAGCCTCTATTACACTACTTAAATATTGTCGTGTTATATCATGCCTGTTGCTAAACATTCGCAATTCTTTTGCTAAACTACCCCTGTTGAATTTAGCAGGATGGCTGATAATAATCCACAACCGCAAGACTATATGGCTGCGACGATGCAACAGTTTGAGTTGCACCATCAGTTTGTGCAATGGGTGATCGATCAGTTCCCCCGTCCCAATGCCAACCAGCAGCCAGCTTCAATTACGCTGCCCGAGTTTGTGCGTCTCAACCCAGTGACATTCCCCAATGCAGTGAATCCGCTGGACGCCGATGACTGGCTGCGTGACATCTTCTATGAGATGGACTTAGCTCCTGTTCCTCCACTCAACTATATCACCTTTGCGACCTACTTCCTGAAGGATCCCGCAGCTCAATGGTGGGCCACCCATAGACAGACCCTGCCGCCAGATACTGTCATCACCTGGGTGGAATTCAAAGCTGCTTTCCATCCCCACTATATTCCTCAAGCAGTCATAGCTCGGAAGAAGGCCGAGTTCCGCAGCTTAGTTCAAGGCAACAAGACTGTGGAAGTCTATCAGCGAGAGTTCCTTGATTTGTCTCACTATGCTGAGTCTGACATCCCCACTGATGCTCATAGACAAGAGAAGTTCCGTGAAGGGTTACATCATGACATTCAGTTAGCTCTGCTCGTCCAAGAATATCCTGACTTCGCCACCTTGGTGAACAAGGCTATTACGGCCGAGACTGGTCTAAAGAAGCATAAGGAAGCGTCCAGACACACCCGTGAAGAGGGCTCATCTTCAGGCCAGCGGGAGGAAGTACAAGCTAATTCTGATTCTGAGAGCAGTCTCTGGCACGGTGACCTGGCTGGCCACACTTGAAGCAGAGTCCACTGTCGGGATGTGGTGCAGCTCGAAGAGGCTGCCTCGATGGTGGAGGAGGCAGATAAGGTGCAGCATAAGCAGGTCTGTACACTGGAGCTGTTGGACGATACATGCTGTGAGGAATCCAGATGCGGCGCTTTTGTTAAGACGGGCCTGAAGATGAGCCCGCTTCACGGGTGCGCCTAGACGCTTCCTTACGCTTCTTTAGACCAGTCTCGGCCGTAATAGCCTTGTTCACCAAGGTGGCGAAGTCAGGATATTCTTGGACGAGCAGAGCTAACTGAATGTCATGATGTAACCCTTCATGGAACTTCTCTTGTCTATGAGCATCAGTGGGGATGTCAGACTCAGCATAGCGAGACAAATCAAGGAACTCTCGCTGATAGACTTCCACAATCTTGTTGCCTTGAACTAAGCTGCGAAACTCGGCCTTCTTTCGAGCTATGACTGCTTGAGGAATATAGCGGGCACAGAAAGCAGCTTTGAATTCCACCCAGGTGATGACAGTATCTGGAGGCAGGGTCTGTCTATGGGTGGCCCACCTTTGAGCTGCGGGACCCTTCAGGAAGTAGGTCACAAAGGTGACATAGTTGAGTGGAGGAACAACAGCTGACTCCATCTCATAGAAGATGTCACGTAGCCAGTCATCGGCGTCCAGCGAATTCACTGCGTTGCGGAATATCATTGGGTTGAGACGCACAAACTTGGGCAAAGTAATTGAAGCTGGCTGCTGGTTGGCATTGGCACGGGGGAACTGATTGATCAACCCTTGCACAAACCGACGGTGCAATTCAAACTGTTGCATCATCACAGCCATATAGTCTGGCAGTGGTGGATTATTACCAGCCATCCTGCTAAATTCAACAGGGGTAGTTTAGCAAAACAATTGCGAATGTTTAGCAATAGCCATGATATAACACGACAATATTTAAGTAGTGTAATAGAGGCTTAACAGTAGTCGATTAATACATACAGATCCATACACAGTCGGTTTCAATCGGACAGCATAACGGTGCAAATTCAAAAGCTAGACATGCTAGGCGGCATGCAGGCACGCGGTAAGGAAGTACACAACAAGACATAGCAAAGGCTACATCAACGTCGGAGAAAACCACTGAAACGGGGTAACTGCAAGTGCGGACGATGGATGGCCGTCGCAGTAAAATCCTGCGCTCCATGTGCACTCTGATGCAGAACCCGGTCTCGAGCTGAAAGAAGAGGACCACGTGCGGGTGTATGACCTCCAACAGCAGGCCAATCAATCCCTGGTGGCATCTCGGTCCTGCGAGGATAAAGGATGGACTGTGGATGTATCCCTGCATAAACAGCTGGTAGCAACTGCATCATAGCATCGTAGAGTCGTGCTCGGGTGGCAAACAACTCGACGGCAAGAGCCCGAACAGTGCGATCCAGAGCCTGAGTGCACTGAATCAGACCTTGCGGGTCGTAACATCGAGGCTCGTACGGGGCACAGATAGCTGTGTAGTATCCGGTAGCATCTCCAGCAGGTGCATACAGAATGTAGCGATACTCAGAGGCATCCAAGCTAACGCTGAGCTCTCCTCGAAGACGTGCGACAGCAGAGTAAGCAGCATCATGGACTGCCATCTCAATCGTCATGCCGATACCGTGGAAAAGGTGAAGCTCAGTGTCTGAGTCATCCTGCCGATCGTAGATGCGAACATCAGCATAGTACTGCTCCTGGTTGAACTTGCGGTAAACCTCATAGACCATGTACTCGGGGTACAAGCGGTAGCCCAGTCTGGTCAGGAGGGTGATCAGGACAGCGGGAAAGCCTAGGGCATCATGAGCCCAGGTGCGAAGCACAAGCTGCGTCGAGGGGCATGGGAGAAACAGACGATCCATCTGAAACAAAGGAAATTCAGGACGAGCCGACCAGAATTCAAAATATCATCCGGTCATTCGTCGACACACCGACACCACCGACGCCCGCGGGGAGATAAGGACAAGCCGGTGCCTCCCCCCTGGCCTCCCCATCCATTCCTTCTCCCACTTCGTCGCTCGCTCACCCTAGATCCATCGGCGCCCGACACGGTCGCCGCCGTGCCTCGCCCGTCACCGCGGCCACAGCTGCTGCCTCGCTCCGCCGTCTTGTCGAGGAGCTCCGCCTTCGTCTTCCTCGTCCACTGGTGGCCTCAGCTGGAGCTGGGGAGCACCGAAGCGCCGCGTTCTTCTTCGTCTCCGGCGCCGGCCTCTGCTGCGCCTAAGCTATTATGGGCCTGCGTGCGTGCCGCTAGGTGAGCATGCTTCCCTTCTCTGCCCTCTAGGTTCTCTAGAGAGCGTTGTAGTTAGCTCGTCGTCGAACCCGAGCTCTGGTCGCCGTAGATCAACTCGCTGCCGTGGCCATGGTCCTGGTCACGCTCGCCTGAGGCCTCCGTCGTGCTCCTGGTGCTCCCAGGAGCCCAACGAGCACATGCCCGAGCCTCCCCGTGCACTCTAGCTCCGTCTCCGTCGCTACCCGATCTCTGGCTTCCTCTCTGCCGCTCGCCACCGCTGTCTCCGGCTGTTTTCGGTCGAACCACCCCCACAGATCAATGCGCAGGTGAGAGGCCGTTCGAACGCAAGTGGTCGTGTGCGTTTTGGCGCATCGTAGCGGTTTTCCGACGCATTCCGGTGAGCTCCACCGTGTTTTTGGTCGCCGGAGCAACTCCGGTGGCCGTCGCCGATGTGGCATGATAGGTGGGCCCCCTGAGACACTGACGCTGGGCCCCACGAGTCCCCGTTGACTGGTTTGACCAGTCTACGTGCTGACTGGGCAACCCCAGCCACTGACATGTGGGACCCCCTCTGTTAATTAGTCTAATTAATGATTTTATAAATACAAATATTTAATTTAGCCTAATCACTCACAGACATATGGGGCCCACGCTCCTAATTAACCCTGTTAGATTAGATTAATTCTCTATTAAGCTAACAGAGGCTGACATGTGGGTCCCACTGGACCACAGTTCAGGTTTGACCTGGTCAGCCGACCAGTTGACTGATGACATCACCCACACATCATGCTGATGTCATAACTCCTTTTCTGTTAAAATTAAATAAATTCAAAAAATGTTTAAATCTTTGAAAATTCATATAAAATAAACCGTAGCTCGGATCGAAAAACTTTATACATGAAAGTTGCTCAGAACGACGAGACGAATCTAATCGTCTTGTCTGTTCTCATGTCGGAACCCCCTATGTAGGAGAACCCGTAACTTTTAGCCCATTTCCGGTAGATGAATAGTGCATATGCACAAGTTATTAAATCCAACTTTCATCCTAAAATAACTAATATGACATAGACATATCTTTAGACAACCCTGCACTGCATCCTAGGCATAGCATGCCCTGTGTTGCATTTGTTTGCATTATGTTTACCTGTTTCCTCCCCCTCTTCTCTCTCGTTAGTCCCCGACGTCGATGTAGCTCCCGAGACCGACTCAGCTCCGGAGTACGACTACGTCCCTGACGACCAGACCCTTGCTACCGTGCTTCTAGGCAAGCACCCCCCCCTTTTGAGCATTCTGATATCGCCTACTCTTCTCTCTCTTATGCTTGCATTAGAAGTTACTGCTGTTACTGTTATCCTATATCTGTTGCATAGCCAGTTTATTGTAACCTGCTATTGTTACCTACCTGCTTATCCTAGACTGTTTAGTATAGGACTGGGTAGAGACTTATCAGAGACCCCACTTATCCCGACTGCCCCGCTGGATGATCAGAAGACCCGAGCAACGGGACCGAAGACCAGGCCCCGGCACTACACATCACTTTCCCCCTTAGTTGCTCGACGCTACTGGGATACTATCGAGTGCCGAGGGTGATACCTCGTCAGCACTTCGGATGATAACCTTGTAGGTAAGTTCATCGGTTGTGGTCATCGAGGGTGATTCCTCCTTCTCCACTTCCGATAACGATGCCGCCGCGCAACTCCTCAAGTGTGGACCTCGAGGGTGATTCCTCTTCCGTTCACCTTGACTATAACAGCATGTTGAATTCTGTCGAGGGTGATACCTCAGGGTTCCCCCTTGGTGTTAGACACACAGTTACTATGGATACCATGACTTTACACTGAACCATGTTACCAAAGACGGGTCGGCCCTGAGGGGTACCCGCGCGAGCATATTGCGAAGTGATATGGAGTAGGGTTGACATGGAAGGTGATGCGGAGTATCCTACGATCATCCCCATGTTCACTTCGACCACTCCCCATGACCCAAGGATACACAAGACGAGACCTCAACTATACGCCATTGGACACAAGGTGAACTCGCTCCTCTCCGAACCTTCACTTTTCACATGTGAGACATGGCTACTTGCTCAAACATATGTGCTATGCATGACCAGGAACCAGGAGGAAGGCCATGGAACAGCTAGGAGCATTGGACAAGACGGCGAGGACACCAAGCACGAGGAAGAGCTGCAAGAAGAGCTACAGCCAAGGGACGACCGCTCCAGACCGGACGTCTGGTCCCTGAAGGCCACGCCAGCCAGAAGAAGCAAGGCCAGTGAATGCTACAGCGAGCGGACGTCCGGCCTCCACCGGACGACCAACGACTGGACGACCGGCCATCTCCGGACGACCGGTGCTACCGCAACCGAGCCGAATTAGCAAAAGTCCGGCGACTACCGGACGTCTGGACGCCTGTGAGCCACTGGACGACCGGTACCCACCGGACGTCCGGTACCTGTCGGCGCACAATTTCGAGCTTGAGGCCCATGTATTCCTCTCCCACTTACCCCTTCGTGGACCTAGACTATTTATACTCCTCCACCTCCTCCTAGTTAGGGTTAGCAAAGTAGTAGCTCATTTGAGATAGAGCTTTGCTCTCCACTTGATCCCTTCTCCATCGGAGTTCACGACCTCTACGGAGAAGATCCCCCAAGTGGATTCAAGACCCCTAACGGGAAGAACTCAAGACCTCCTCACAGAGAGGAACCGGTTACCTATATATCATCCCTTGTTGATTGTGGATCATGTATCTCTTTGTGTTTCGAGGATCTAGCATATGTGTGACCGAATTTTGTTGGTTGAGTGATTTCTCTCTCGTTTTCCCTCGTGTTCCCCTCGTGTTCTTCATGCTCTTCATAGGATCCCCTCCATTTCGTGAAAGATCGGGCCCCTAGGGTTCTACCCTACATCATCTTGGTATCATGAGCCACATTGATCATGGATTTGGAGCCCCTACCCCTTGTTTTCTAGCCTAATTTTGTTGATTTCGTCCCCAATTTCGAAAATCCCCACCAAAAAATAGCCCCAATTTTTTTTTGTGATTTGTTGGTTTGATGATGTTTTGTTGATTTTGATCCATGGATTTGTTTGGTTTCGAGTGGATCTAGCATTTCCCTAAGTTTCCCCATCTTTCATCCACGAAATTTGCTCAATTTTGACCCCAAAATCCGCAAATTCCGCCCAAAATCGCGTCCCGGAGCTCAAATCCCGCGTTGACACCGACCCACCGGACGTCCGTCCTTTACCGGACGACCGGAACCCCAAACCCGAGCTGAAACAGCGGATTTCCGAACCCCACCGGACGTCCGACGACCGGACATCCGTCCATTACCGGACGTCCGACACCTGTAGATATCAACTTTGGCTGATTTTTGTTTTGTCCATAACTAATTCATCCGAACTCCAATTTTGACGTTCTTTAGCTCATTTTGAAGCTATTGACATCCCCCATCCCACAAAAATACTACCAACACCATTTGACTCCATTAAATTTTCTGAAATTTGGCAAGTTTGCCTAGGCCCTCCACCATATCATCCGCATAACCACCATAGCCTTCCGCAACCTAACCCATTTTGTTCACCATAGCATTAGTGGTTGCTTGAGTTGTGATTCGAGTCTCCTAAGGTGTTTCGGCTACTTAGGGACGGTTACTTCTTCATCAACCACCACCACCACTTCCGCATATCCATTGCCAACCATACACTTCCGCCACCCCAACTTAACAATTGTTGTTTGAGCTTATTTGAGTTGTGGCTTGTGTCTCCTAAGGTGTTTCGGCTACTTAGGGACGGCAACTTCAACTCCGACACGTGTATAGCCCATCATTCCACTTCCGCATTGCCAAGTGCAAACTACCACCGCTTTCCACTACCACCATTTGACATTTGACGTTTGAGATTTTGAGTTTGCGGTTTTTCCGTTTCCTAAGGTGTTTCAGCTAATTAGGGACGGTTCGACACCGAGAACACCACCACTCATCATCGCCACGAGGTCGTCATCGACATTGACCACTTGACCATTTTGACACCATCAACCATAAGCAAGGGACGGTAACCTCGACGACACCATTGTATATTCCCCTTGCCATTGCATTGATAACCCCTAGCCCATTTTGCGTTACTTGCCTATCGAGACTAGCCATTGAGTATTGCCGGCAACGTTACTTGTGCACATTAGTGATCTACACCTCACATTGCATACATACCATATCATATTGGTATCATCATATCATATCTTGTGTCACAAGTTTGTTCCCGCATATACACTATTGCTATCTTGGCTTGTGCATTGTGCAAAAGTGGCCATAAAAAAAGGAATAAATCTTTTAAGCAATAGAGAAAGAGCAAAGAAGCTTGTAAGCATTAGCCATAGCGTCATACCACATTGCATATAAGATTGTCATATCCGATCATCTCGGGTCATCTTGAGAGGAACACCGGGAACATCATACATATATAGCATACTTGGGATAGAAAGTTGATACATTTTGCATCTTATAGGTTGTGCACAAGTGTCGTATCCGCCTATTGAGCAATCGTGCTAGCATCTCTCTTGAGTTGTGCAACACGAGCGTTTTCCGTGGATTCCACATTTTGTGCTCATTCCTTGGTTGCATGATCCCATTTATCTATCCGTGTGTGTGTTTCCGTGTGCCACCCATTGCTATTGGTCTACTTGTTTCACTTGTGAATTTTGAATCTCTTTCAACTTTATTGACTCTTGCTAACATTTTGCATCAAATTTTTGTGCCACTATCCTCACCGAGCTCCACCAAAAGCTTTACTTGTGTAGGTGTGAGAAATTGACGAGATCGGTACCAATTGTGCTATTTCCTTGTTACATCATTGAGTGATCATTGATCCATTGTCAACATCGGTCAAGGTACATTTGGTATAGTTCTCTCCTTTCTCCCACTCACATTTGCTCGAGTATTGTGATGGATAGGCAAGGCATTTCATCTCCGGTCTTCTACAACAATGATGGCGCGTACGACTACAACATCACAACTCCCCACTTCGAACTACAACGAGCAATGCAAGGCCTCGAGAACATCGCCACCGGCATACGACAATCCGAAGCAAGGAAAAGGGACTACATCGACAACTTGCTCGACTACCAAAACAAACACATGGAGGAGCTACGACAAATGTTGGTCGAATACAAGTCTTCTTCCCCTTCGTCATCTTCACGGCGGCGACGTTCAAGCCACAAGTCCTCGGAGCGCAAAAACGTTGCAAGCGCAAGTCGCCCACGTCCACATCTCCATGGCGATCATCATGATCAACATCGTCATGAAGGACAAGTCACCTCCAAGCATCATGTGCACGACGACGACGTCCGACATCTACTACGAGCTCAAGCTTGACAACGACATCATCATAATGAAGATGCTCGCCAAGCGCAAATGTACAAGTCCGAACAAGCTCTACTACACGCCAAGGCCAAGCTTCAAGAGCACAAGAGAATACCGCGAGACAAACACCACCAAGAGCAAGCTATGGCTACCACCACTTCGGCATCTTCGCCAAGTGCTATCAAGGCATCTTCGCCTTTGGACGTACGGCATCTTCGCCTACTTCCCATGAGTTCGCCTACATCAACATCTTCAACAACAAGGTGACCAACTACAAGTGAGGGCGACACTTCCATCTTCGGAAGCCCCTCAAGGAAGTTGGCCGAGCATGGGAAATTCCCTTCGGTCATGGAGATGAGCTACGAGGTGCCACATCATATGGGCCTCATACAATACAACGACAAGACGGTCGAGCAAGGGCCATCCCCTTTGACCACGGCGACGAGCACGAACCTCTTCAACAACATGAAGACGGCGCCCATATTGGACTCATACTTCGAGTCAAGCTACGCGAGCGCACATGAGACCTTCTCTTTGATCTCGGAGGAGAGTGATGATTTGCCACATCCTATGGCATTCATCTTTGGAGGTGTTATGGATGACGAGGTTGAGCATGGGACTATCCCTTCAACCAAGGCAGTGATAGGAGTTGAGCATGGAGACATTTGCACCAACATCTCTCCGACACATACATATGACGAGATGCCCCAATTCCCATGTGAGGAGAGCCACCCCACCATGAGTGATATGAGTGACTCCACCATATGTGACTTTGAGTGCATTTCCTATGAGAGGATGAGTGTGACCACCACTAGCCCCACACATGAGAGCATGCCACACATCCTATGTGAGGTTGAGAGCCATTTGAGTGACTCCACCAACCATATGAGTGAGAGCATCCAAGAGGGAGTGAGTGAGCCACAACACGTAGTGAGTGAGGTAGTTGACACGGCATGTGAGGCCACTATGATTTCTAACGACTTACCCTCTACTCCGAGTGTGTTTTCCCTTTTGGTGCTAGGTCTCCTACATGATGACATGCCTATCCTCGACGAGTCCACACCTCCAATGGAGACGACGATGGCCATGGTGGACGATGATGCACCCCCCACATGGTACCATCAAGTTGCAACCTCACCTACAACACAAGAGCGACGCTCCAAAGGTAACATAGGTGATGATGGTTCTCTTGTCCCACTAGTGGACTATCTTGCATGATGATGATCACCTTATGGATTCACCACATACTATGTCTCCTACATGCTTAGATATGCCACCTATTTATGATGAATATGATGATGAGCATGTTGAATTGCCTAGTTGTGATGCTATGCTCCATAGGATACCATGTGAAAATTCTTTGGTCACATCATGTTCGACAACCCTTTGAACTTGTCATATGCTATGACTGAGATCTCCCATATTGCATCATTACAATCTCAACATAGTTACTATGCATGCCCCATTACAATAAATCCCATTTGCACTTATGGCATAGATGACGAGATGATGGTCATTGGCTTTTGTTTTTCTTGTGATGATATTGCTAAGCTTCCTTTACATGATTTGCGCAATTCATCTACTATGCCATGCCATGATCACATTGCTTCGGATATGCATTGTTTTGGACGTTGTCAATATTCTCCACGTGATGTTTCCACTAATGTTCATGAGGAGACCCCCATAGTTTCCTCATACATATTAGGAGATTTTGATACATCCCAACCTTTGCATGCTTCCCATAATTGCTTGCACCATATGCATTCCATGAATAACAATGCTCTACATATTTCTCATGATGCATTACACAATTTGAGTCTCCATTATGCTATACATAACAACAAACCTATCATGATGGATGACATGTTTCTATATCACGCATCACATTTATTTGAGCATTGGCTATTTTGTGCTAACCAACACATGCACGTGCGCATCATGATGGATGATGTGTACATCTACCACGCACACACAGTTTTCCCTTTACCTTTGTTTTGTGTAGGTACTCACGTATACTCGTCAACCTCACAATCCCATGAGTTGACGAAATGAGCTCTTGAGAGCAACGCTGCTTTGGGATCCCGTGGATTTTTCTTACCACCGTTCCCTTCGCGCAAGGACTACGTGCATCTCTTCTACTTGGCTCTCACACGACTATGGGCTATTTACCACTTGTCAAACTATGCCCATACTATCGTGTTCACTTTGCATGTTATGCCTCTTTACATGACTTTGCCATGCAATTGTGACCCTTGCTTGCATTTACCCATGATTCACCATTCTACTACTACTATGTGTATTTGCATGCTTGGTGGAGATACTTGTAGATATTGCCATGATTTCTTTCTGCCCCATGCTATTGATGCTTGTTGTGTTGGGAGAGTCATGATGTCCCATTGCTATTTACATACGGCCTCTCGCCAATACATTGATGATATTTTGCTCATATCTTGCTTTCATGCTTGTGACATGTCATGTGCATTATATATGCCCACTATTTGCACACATGACATGCTTGCCATGATTCCTTCTAGTACGTTGCATCTTCGCACTACTAGCTTGCTTGACTTGATCACTATGATTGCTTGCTTTGTCGCATCACCCATGTTCCATTCTTACTCGCTTTCTTGGGTTGATGACATATATGTTCATGCCTCTCACTTGATTTATCCTGCTTATTGTCACTTGTCTCCATTAGTTGCACATCTCATATGCCATTGTAGTGAGTGCACCCATACTATGATTGTTGATCTTGGAGACTTTGACACCTTACTTGTGATGCATGCTTGTTTGATTGAGCCTATTGTATTCGGTTGTTCTCGCATCATATACCTCCATACTATGAAATGCTCCCTTGTCCTTTCTTATGATGAGCATGATGCATACACTTGTTGGGTATTTTCCCCTTCGAATGATAGGTTTTGCATTTACGCTAACCTCATTTGTTTTTCCGAGTGTTTGTCATGTTCTTTCATTTTGAAGAATTCACAAGGCGGTACCATCATGAGCCATATTGGTCATGCAAAGGTCTACATGATGCGCGACACCAACATTTATGACATCCTCATAAAGGTGAACTCCTTCCCTTTGAGCCATCCTCAAATACGCACATTGGATGGGTCATTCTTTCATTGTTGTTTCCTTCTTGTTGTCTACATGATACATCTCACGAACGGAGGAGCGACATTGGAGATTGGCTCTATGGACCTTTATATTGAGGAGCGCTCGGACTTATTGGATGCACCTTCGAACCTCCACTCATGCCACGACATCGAGCCATGGTATATCAGCACCCATAACATATTTGCACCCTATGCATGGATTGACTCACATTATGCTTGTCTTGTTGCATCTATTTCCATATCATCCATGATATATGAGCTTGTGCATTTCCATAGCAAATTTGTTGTCATCTTCCTTGATGGCATATTCATACATAATGATCACATTGCCTACCATCAAATGCATGATAACATACACATATTGAGCATCCATTGCCATGTTCATGCTTTTGATACACCATCCCATTATGACATCATTTTGCATAATGGTAGAATTTGTCGCTTTGTGCACCATGCTAATTACCCCATGAATGCTTTATGCATCATTCTACATCTTTTGGATAAGCATCTTGTGCCTTGCCACGCACTATCTCTTCGCACGGACTCAAGCTTATTTCATGGACACTTTGTGTGCGCTAACCATTGTATTTCCAAGTGTACTTTGTGTTTGCTCATTTTGCATGTACCACATACCGGAGACACCTTGGAGTACTTGGATTGCGCCATGCCTTCGACTCCGTCCAACTACAAGTCCATCCACGACAACCGTTTCCATGGTGCTGAGGATCACGATCCGAGGTCGGATCTTTCCCAAGGGGGGGGGGAGATGATGCGGAGCATCCTACGATCATCCCCATGTTCACTTCGACCACTCCCCATGACCCAAGGATACATAAGACGAGACCTCAACTATACGCCATTGGACACAAGGTGAACTTGCTCCTCTCCGAACCTTCTCTTTCCACATGTGAGACATGGCTACTACCTCAAACATATGTGCTATGCATGACCAGGAACCAGGAGGAAGGCTATGGAACAGCTAGGAGCATTGGATAAGACGGCGAGGACACCAAGCGCGAGGAAGAGCTGCAAGAAGAGTTACAGCCACCGGACGACCGCTCTAGACCGGACGTCCGGTCCCTGAAGGCCACGCCAGCCAGAAGAAGCCAGGCCAGCGAATGCTACAGCGAGCGAACGTCCGGCCTCCACCGGACGACCGGCCATCTCCGGACGTCCGGTGCCACCGCAACCGAGCCGAATTAGCGAAAGTCCGGCGACTACCGGACGTCCGGACGCCCGTGAGCCACCGGACGACCAGTACCCACCGGACGTCCGGTACCTGTCTGCGCACAGTTTCGGGCCTGAGGCCCATGTATCCCTCTCCCACTTACCCCTTCGTGGACCTAGACTATTTATACTCCTCCACCTCCTCCTAGTTAGGGTTAGCAAAGTAGTAGCTCATTTGAGATAGAGCTTTGCTCTCCACTTGATCCCTTCTCCATCGGAGTTCACGACCTCTACGGAGAAGATCCCCCAAGCGGATTCAAGACCCCTAACGGGAAGAACTCAAGACCTCCTCACGGAGAAGAACCGGTTACCTATGTACCGTCCCTTGTTGATTGTGGATCGTGTATCTCTTTGTGTTTCGAGGATCTAGCATATGTGTGACCGAATCTTGTTGGTTGAGTGATTTCTCTCTCGTTTTCCCTCGTGTTCCCCTCGTGTTCTTCGTGCTCTTCATAGGATCCCCTCCATTTCATGAAAGATCGGACCCATACGGTTCTATCCTACATCAGAAGGTGCCCACGAGATAATTACGTGGCATGGTCGGGCATTCTTAGCCCTTGCCGCAAGCCACGAGATGGGGCGACAGGGTCACATCGATCGTGAGTCTCTGCTCGTTACCGCGCTCCTAATTCACTAATGATTTGGATATTTGATCTGAGGGGCCTCTGGCCTGATAGCACTAACCATCACGTGGGCATAGTATGGGCGTTCTGCGTCGTATACATCAGCCGAAGCTTAATAGACGTCATGCGACTGAGTGGCGCACGCTGGATTGGACTGGTTAAGCCCTGCACTTGTATAAGGGGGGTTAGGTCTGCTTTCAGCCGCCTGACACAACGCGCAGGAGTTCCCGGGGCGAAGGCCCAAGACCCCTGGGGGCATAGGTTAGTCCGGCGTGCTGACCTCTCTATTAAGTATTTGGTCGGGTTGCGGCATATCGTTTGGCCGAGGCCGGGCATGACCCAGTAAAGTGTGTCCGGCCGGAGTTAATCGAGTGTGGTGGGTAAGTTGGTGCACCCCTGCAGGGAAGAAACAATCTATCGATAGCCTGTCCTATGGTAACGGACACTCAGAGTTGTATCCCGATCGATACAACTACAACTGGTCACTTGAGATGATAACTGGATAGTATGGCTCTGGGATTGCTTTCTCGCAGGGAGTCAAGGAAGGAACTCTGGGCGAGGTAGATGACACTACTACTACTTTACATTATGTTGTTCTGCACTCTTCTAATGCTGCATGACCTCTGAAGATGCTAGTTTTGAACTTGCTGTCGTTGTTTGGGAAGGATATACTCCCAATCCTGATGTGAAAACACATTTTCCTTTCCATTGTTCTGTTTAATCTGATAATCACATCTTCCTTTCCATTGTTTTGTTTAACCTTTCTTGTGATTTATATGATATAAGCAGAAATAATTCCCTGCTTATGAAAATACCTTGATGTACAACTCTGTCGGTGGGAACCCGTTACCATTGTTGATGACTTTCCGGTAACCATCGATGGACGAGAACTTTGCCTATTGGTCTGCCTCGTTCAACAAGCAGGAAAATAGTTCTCTTCGTTCCTCGCCCTTGGTATCGATGTTGTCGCCGACATAACTGACAGGCTACCCTTCGACATACCTTACTGTCGTGACTGGTAAGATGACACCGTCCTCCCTATTTTTGATTGACCCTCATCACAATTCCACAGGATCGGAGCCTGACTCTCCTATATAGCCTTGATTCCGAAGTATCCTTTGATCTTAGCTTTGGGTGTTATCACGAACCACCTTCCGAGAGATAAGCTATTCCCGATGCTCTGAACCTCTTTTCACACTCTGTTCAGGTATCGACCATTTGTCCATTCACTTGAAACTTCCTACTGTACCTTCAATCTTTGCTCTCGATGTATCCATGAGTTTCAACTCGAGAGATTCTTTCTGCCACATCCCCTGAGTTAACCACCAGATATTCGACCTTGCAAAGGTCAGTTCTCCCGAAGTTACTCTTTACTTCCCCACTTAAATCTCGGGACGAGATTTCTTGTAGTGGAGGAGATTTGTAACATCCCCAGCATCACCCTATAGTGATCACCCTCTGATAATGCCAAGTCATCAGGTTCAACAGTGCTTGATCATCTTAAGTGTCATAACTCCTTTCAAATTCCAATTCAAATTTCAAAGTGAGTTTAAAAGTTGTTCAACTCAAGAAACTAAAATGTTCATAATATTGCAAATAATCCCAAATTAGTTATAAAATTGAAACCAACATTTTTGGAATTCCCAAATTGACCCTAGAAATTATTTAGTGGCCCAGCAGCAATTAATTTGGCTCTTTTCATTTTTTCAAAAATGATTAACTTTATCTATCTGGCCCCAAACTTTTTGTGCAGCCTCACATAATGGTCAACAATTTATGTGCCAAGTTTCACAGCTAACAAAAATTGTTTGCTAGCTCATTTAATTAGAAGCAGTAGCGATTTGGGTTAACAGGAGGGAAAAAGGCAGAAGAATATTGTGCACTTTGGCCCACTAAGCATCAGCAGCAGAGCCGGCCCAGCCCACCTCTCCGGTCATCTCTCTCCTCTCGCTCGCTGTCGCTCGCTGGTGCCGGCACGCAATCGCTCGCCTCGCTGTCGCCCATCCGTCGGTTCCCGGCGAGGATAAAGTCTCCCCTCGGCGCCCTCTCCCTCTCCCGTCGCAACCCTAGCCTTCACTCCTCCCCGTTCCCCTCCCCTCTCTCGATCTGACTCCTTCCGAACGGAGCCGTCACCGTCGCTCACCACCACCGCGGCCACCGAGCTCCTCGCGCCGAACGGCGGTGTCCAGGAGGACCGTAGTGCTCGACTCCTTCGGTTGCGGGCCGCAGAGCAAGACGGAGGCTACCGCAATGCCGCCCCGACCCCTTCTTCTTCCTCGGCACCGATGAGCTCCGCCGCTGTTGATCCACCTCGTCCTGCGCTCCCGGCTTTCAACGGGTCCCATTGCGCCATCCTTCCCCCTTCCCCTGATCTCTGTTTCTCCCCTAGCTATCCCTGACGCCGCGCCCGAAAGCTCACCGCCGACGTACACCCCGCCGCTGCAGCCACGGCGAGCAAAGCTCACGTCTGAGCACGCTGCCATGCTTCTGGAATCCCCAGGAGGCCGCCTAGCCGTTGATCGCGCTCGAACGCAAGACGTAGCCGCGCGCCCGCTCTAGCACGAAACCACCGCTGCCTGCGCCCGTCGCCGGCCAACTTTCGGCCATCCCCGAGCCCTCACACCAGCCCATATGGATGCGACACACATCACTCGTTCGAACGAGCCCGAGAACGCTTGATTTGGTGCCCTCTCGAGCGAACCCAAGCCTCGCCGGCGTTCAGCCGCTACGTACGGCTCGCCGGAGCCTGTTCCGGCGCCGGCGATGACGAGGCACCGCGTGGGGCCCGCCCACGGTCACTGCCAGCGGGCCCCTGCCACCATTTGACCCAGTTGACTTTAGTCAACGCTCGATTACTGCTCATCGTAGACGCCGATATGTGGGGCCTGATCGGTTAATAGCTGTTAACAGTTAGACTAGTTAAGTCACTGACATCTGGGCCCACACCCATTAATTATCTAATTAGATTAAATTAATTATGTTATCTACTAACAGCCACTGACTACTGGGTCCCACTGGACCCAGTTGACCTAGTCAACTTGTTGACTGGGCAGTGCCCAGTCTATGACATGTGGGACCCCCCGGGGCCACTTTGACCAATCAATGGTCTCAGTTGACTGCTGACTGGGCAGTCAGCTAGGACCCACTGTCAGCCTCTGTGCTGCTTTGCTGTGTACACTTTGTGTGTGCATGTAGCAATTTAATCTTTATTCTCGAATTAGTATTAATTCCAGAATTTCCAGAAAATGAGTAAAACTTTAGAAATTCATAATAAATTAACCGTAGCTCGGATCGAAAAACTTTCTACATGAAAGTTGCTCAGAACGACAAGACAAATCCGAATATGCCCTCCTCATACCTGTCACATCCCTCTAGCATGATGAACATGGAACTTTCCCCTCCGGTTCATCTGACCGAAAATTGCCCGGAGCTGGTAAAATACCTCTGGATATTTCCCGCTTCGTCTGCGATGTGTAGCACTGCGTTAGGTCACCCCTAACACCGCTTATTGCCATGTCATGCTTTGTGATTGCTTTCATTGCCTTGTATTTATCCGTTTCCTCCCCCTCTTCTCTCTCGTTAGACCCCCACATCGACATAGTCCCCGAGGCAGACGCAGCTCCGGAGTACCACTACGCCCCTGACGACCAGACCTTTGCTGCCGAGCTTCCAGGCAAGCACCCCCCTTTTGAGCATTCCGATATCGCCTATTCTTCTCTCTCTTATGCTTGCATTAGAAGTTGCTGCTGTTACTGTTATCCTATATCTGCTGCATAGCCTGTTTATTGTAACCTGCTATTGTTACCTACCTACTTATCCTAAACTGCTTAGTATAGGCTGGGTAAAGCCCCATCAGAGACCCCCTCCTTATCCCGACTACCCCACTGGATTATCAGAAGACCAGGCCCCGGCACCGCAAATCACTTCCCCCCTTAGTTGTTCGACACTACTCGGTTAGTATCGAGTGCTGAGGGTGACACCTCGTCAGCACTTCTGATGTTAACCTTGTAGGTTAGTTCATCGGTTGTGGTCATCGAGGGTGATTCCTCCTTCTCCACTCCCGAAAACGACACTGTCATGCAACTCCTTGAGTGGACCTCGAGTATGATTCCTCCTTCGTTAACCTTGATGATACATCGAGTGGGAACCCATTGAGGTTTCCCCCTTGGTGTTGGACACATGGTTACTGTGGATACTATGACTTTACACTGAACCATGATACTAAAGACGGGTCGGCCCTCAGGGGTACCCGCGCGAGCTTAATTGCGAGTAATGTGAAGTCGGGTTGACCTGGAAGGAGCCCGCGAGATAATTAAGAGGCGTGGCCGGGCATTCTTAGCCCTTGCCGCAAGTCCTCGAGACGGGGCGATGGGGTCACATCGATCGTGAGTCTCTGGTCGGTACCGCGCGCTCCTAATCCACTAACGGTTTGGATATTTGATCCGAGGGGCCTCTGGCCTGATAGCACTAACCATCACGTGGGCATAGTATGGGCGTTCTGCGTCGTATACATCAGCCGAAGCTTAATAGATGTCAGCAAGAAGAGGCGCGCGCTGGATTGGACTGGTAACACCCTGCGCTTGTCTAAGGGGGGCTAGGTCTGCTTTCAGCGGCCTGACGCAACGCGTAGGAGTTCCCAAGGCGAAGGCCCAAGACCCCTGGGGGCATAGGTTAGTCCGGCGTGCTGACCTCTCTGTTAAGCCTAGGTCGAGCTGCGGCATATCGTTTGGCCGAGGCCGGGCTTGATCCAGTAAAGTGTGTCCGGCCGGAGTTAATCGAGCGTGGTGGGTATGTTGGTGCACCCCTGCAGGGAAGAAAACATCTATCAATAGCCTGTCCTACGGTAACAGACACTCGGAGTTGTATCCCGATCGATACAAGTAGAACTGGTCTCTTGAGATGATAACTGGATAGTATGGCTTTGGGATTGCTTTCTCGCAGGGAGTTGAGTAAGGATCTCTGGGCGAGGTTGATGACACTACTACTACTTTACTTTATGCTAATCTGCACTCTCCTAATGCTGCAAGACCGCTGAAGATGCTGAAGATGCTAGTCTTTGATAGAACTAGGCTTTCCCCTCTATTCTGGCATTTCTGCAGCCCAGTCCACATATATAGCCTTCCTTTGATAATGTTGCATATGTAGTGTAGATCCTTGCTTGCTGAGTACTTCGGATGAGTACTCACGGTTGCTTTGCTTTCTTTTTCTTCCCATATCCGTTTGATGCAACCAGATGACGGAGCCCTTGAGATCGCTGCCCCCGCCGACGACTACCACTACTACCCCGAGGGTGGCTACTTCTACGAGCTTGCCGACGACCACGAGTAGGTTCGGAGGGTCCCAGGGAGGAGGCCTGCGCGTTTTGATCATAGTGTTTTATTTTGCCCCGCCTTGATAAAGGCCTATCTGTTTCTCTGTAATATCTGTACTCAGATATCTGACGCTTCCGCTGACACCTGTATGCCATCGAGCTTATGTATTCGAGCCCTCGAGGCCCTGGCTTGTAATATAAAGCTTGTATGACTTTATTTATGTGTTTAGAGTTGTGTTGTGATATCTTCAAGTGAGTCCTTAGGCTTGATCGTGTGCATTTGCGTGATGGGTGTAGCCTAGTCACATTGGTTAATGTTTCAATTCAACTCAAATTCAAAAGGTGCAAAATAAAGTTGCTCAAAACATGTTGGAAAAATGTTCACCTTCTAGCAAATAATATAAAAGTAATTGCTGTTAAGGAACACAATATCACCATCAAGCACAAGTGGGCCTAATGCATTTTAATAGAGACAAAACATCATTTAATTGCCCTATTCATTTTTGAGTAAATTCAAATGAAATCCAAAAATGCCCAAACTTTTTACGGCAGTGCTGGATATTGCAATACACTAGTGTGAGCAAGTTTCACATTTTAGCAATTTCATTTGGATGCTCAAAATATTCCAAAATCATCTCTGTAAAAGAAAAAGCAAAAGCAGTAAACGAAAAATAGAAAAAGCCACTTTAGACAGGCCTAAGTGCACAGTGCCTGGAGGCCCAGCCCACCATGGCCTCTTTCTCCCTCCTCCCCTCACTCTCCATCGCCGTGTCGCCTCGCCCGTGGACGCGCCGGCACTAGTCCGGTCGTTCGTCAACACGCCGACGCCACCGACGCCCGTGGGGAGATAAGGATGAGCCGGTGCCTCCCCCTGGCCTCCCCATCCATTCCTTCTCCCTCTCCGTCGCTCGCTCACCCCAGATCCATCGGCGCCCGACGCGGTCGCCGCCGTTCCTCGCCCGTCACCGCGGCCACAGCTGCCGCCTCGCTCCGTCGTCTTGTCGAGGAGCTCCGCCTTCGTCTTCCTCGTCCACTAGTGGCCTCAGCTGGAACTGGGGAGCACCAAAGCGCCGGATCCCCTTCGACCACATCTCTGACTGCCGCATTATTCTTCGTCTCCGGCGCCATCCTCTGCTGCTCCTAAGCTATCACGGGCCTGCGTGCGTGCCGCTAGGTGAGCATGCTTCCCTTCTCTGCCCTCTAGGTCCTCTAGATCGCGCCGTAGTTAGCTCGTCGTTGAACCCGAGCTCTGGTCGCCGCATATCAACTCGCTGCCGTGGCCATGGTCCTGGTCACGCTCGCCTGAGGCCTCCGTCGTGCTCCTGGTGCTCCCAGGAGCCCAACGAGCACGCGCCCGAGCCTCCCCGTGCACTCTAGCTCCGCCTTCGTTACTACCCGATCTCCGGCATCCGCTCCACCGCTCGCCACCGCTGTCTCCGGATGTTTTCGGTCGAACCACCCCCACAGATCGATGCGTGGGCACGAGGCCGTTCGAACGCAAGTGGTCGCGTGCGTTTTGGCGCATCATAGCTAATTTCTGACACATTCCGGCGAGCTCCGCCGCGTTATTGGTTGCCGGAGCAACTCCAGTGGCCGTCGCCAACGTGGCATGACAGGTGGGCCCCCTGAGACACTGATGCTAGGCCCCACGAGTCCCCGTTGACTGGTTTGACCAGTCAATGTGCTGACTGGGCAACCCCAGTCACTGACATGTGGGCCTCCCTCTATTAATTAGTCTAATTAATGATTTTATAAATAAAAATGTTTAATTTAGCCTAATCACTCATTGACATATGGGGCCCACGCTCCTAATTAACCCTGTTAGATTAGATTAATTCTCTGTTAAGCTAACAGAGGCTGACATGTGGGTCCCACTGGAACCACAGGTCAGGTTTGACCTGGTCAGCCGCCAGTTGACTGATGACATCACCCACACATCATGCTGACGTCATAACTACTTTTCTGTTAAAATTAAATAAATTCAGAAAATGATTAAATCTTTGAGAATTCATATAAAATAAACGGTAGCTCGGATCGAAATACTTTATACATGAAAGTTGGTCAGAACACCGAGACGAATCTAATCGTGTCGTCTGTTCTCATGTCGGAACCCCCTACATAGGAGAACCCGTAACTTTTAGCCCATTTCCGATAGATGAATAGTGCATATACACCGGTTATTAAATCCTACTTTCATCCTAAAATAACTAATATGACTTAGACATATCTTTAGACAACCCTGCACTGCATCCTAGGCATAGCATGCCCTGTGTTGCATTTGTTTGCATTATGTTGACATGTTTCCTCCCCCTCTTCTCTCTTGTTAGACCCTGACATCGATGTAGCTCCCGGGACCGACGGAGCTCCGGAGTACGACTACGTCCCTGATGACCAGACCCTTGCTGCCGAGCTTCCAGGCAAGCACCCCCCCCTTTTGAGCATTCCGATATCGCCTACTCTTCTCTCTCTTATGCTTGCATTAGAAGTTCCTGCTGTTACTGTTATCCTATATCTGCTGCATAGCCTATTTATTGTAATGTGCTATTGTTACCTACCTGCTTATCCTAGACTGTTTAGTATAGGACTGGGTAGAGACTTATCAGAGACCCCACTTATCCCGACTGCCCCGCTGGATGATCAGAAGACCCGAGCAACAGGACCGAAGACCAGGCCCCGGCACCGCACATCACTTCCCCCTTAGTTGCTCGACGCTACAGGGATACTATCGAGTGCCGAGGGTGATACCTCGTCAGCACTTCGGATGCTAATCTTGTAGGTTAGTTCATCGATCGTGGTCATCGAGGGTGCTTCCTCCTTCTCCACTTCCGATAACGACGCCGTCGCGCAACTCCTCAGGTGTGGACCTCGAGGGTGATTCCTCTTCCGTTCACCTTGACTATAACATCAGGTGGAATTCCGTCGAGGGTGATACCTCAGGGCTCCCCCTTGGTGTTAGACACACAGTTACTATGGTTAACATGACTTTACACTGAACCATGTTACCAAAGACGGGTCGGCCCTGAGGGGTACCCGCGCGAGCTTATTGCGAAGTGATATGGAGTCGGGTTGACCTGGAAGGTGCCTGCAAGATAATTACGTGGCGTGGCCGGGCATTCTTAGCCCTTGCCACCAGCCACGAGACGGGGCGACGGGGTCACATCAAGCGTGAGTCTTTGGTCGTTACCGCGCGCTCCTAATCCACTAACAGTTTGGATATTTGATCCGAGGGGCCTCTGGCCTGATAGCACTAACCATCACGTGGGCATAGTATGGGCGTTCTGCGTCGTATACATCAGCCTAAGCTTAATAGACGTCATGCGACTGAGCGGCGCGCTCTGGATTGGACTGGTTAAGCCCTGCACTTGTATAAGTGGGGCTAGGTCTGCTTTCAGCCGCCTGACGCAACACGCAGGAGTTCCCGGGGCGAAGGCCCAAGACCCCTGGGGGCATAGGTTAGTCCGGCATGCTGACCTCTCCATTATGTATTTGGTCGGGTTGCAGCGTATCGTTTGGCCGAGGCCGGGCATGACCCAGTAAAGTGTGTTCGGCCGGAATTAATCAAGCTTGGTGGGTAAGTTGGTGCACCCCTACAGGGAAGAAACAATCTATCGATAGCCTGTCCTATGATAATGGACACTTAGAGTTGTATCCCGATCGATACAATTAGAACTGGTCACTTGAGATGATAACTGGATAGTATGGCTCTGGGATTGCTTTCTCGCAGGGAGTCGAGGAAGGATCTCTGGGCGAGGTAGATGACACTACTACTACTTTACATTATCCTATTCTGCACTCTTCTAATGCTGCAAGACCTCTGAAGATGCTAGTCTTCGATAGGCACTTCGGATGATAACCTTGTAGGTTATTTCATCGATCATGATCATCGAGGGTGATTCCTCCTTCTCCACTTCCGATAACTATGCTGTCGCGCAACTCCTCAGGTGTGGACCTCGAGGGTGATTCCTCTTCCATTCACCTTGACTATAACATCAGGTGGAATTCCGTCGAGGGTGATACCTCGGGGTTCCCCCTTGGTGTTAGACACATAGTTACTCGGAGTTGTATCCCGATCGATACAACTAGAACTGGTCACTTGAGATGATAACTGGATAGTATGGCTCTGGGATTGCTTTCTCACAGGGAGTCGAGGAAGGATCTCTGGGTGCTAGGCTTAACAGAGAGGTCAGCACGAGTAAAACTTTAGAAATTCATAGTAAATTAACCGTAGCTCGGATCGGAAAACTTTATACATGAAAGTTGTTCAGAACGACGAGACAAATCTGATCGTGTCATTTGTTCTCATGTCGGAACCCCCTACGTAGGAGAACCCGTAACTTTTAGCCCATTTACGATAGATGAATAGTGCATATACACCGGTTATTAAATCCAACTTTCATCCAAAAATAACTAATTTGACTTAGACATATCTTTAGACAACCCTGCACTGCATCCTAGGCATAGCATGCCCTGTGCTGCATTTGTTTGCATTATGTTTACCTGTTTCCTCCACCTCTTCTCTCTCATTAGACCCCGACGTCGACGTAGCTCCCAAGACTGACGCAGCTCCGGAGTACGACTACGTCCCTGACGACCAGACCCTTGCTGCCGAGCTTCTAGGCAAGCACCCCCCCCTTTTAAGCATTCCGATATCGCCTATTCTTCTCTGTCTTATGCTTGCATTAGAAGTTACTGTTGTTACTGTTATCCTATATCTACTGCATAGCCTGTTTATTGTAGCCTGCTATTGTTACCTACCTGCTTATCCTAAACTGCTTAGTATAGGCTGGGTAGAGCCCCATCAGAGACCCCTCCTTATCCCGACTGCCCCGCTGGATTATCAGAAGACCCGATCAACGGGATCGAAGACCAGGCCCCGGCACCGCACATCACTTCCCCCTTAGTTGTTCGACACTACTGGGTTACTATCGAGTGCCGAGGGTGACACCTCTTCAGCACTTCTGATGTTACTCTTGTAGGTTACTTCATCAGTTGTGGTCATCGAGGGTGATTCCTCCTTCTCCACTCCCGATAACGACACTGTCGTGCAACTCCTCAACAGTGGACCTCGACGGTGATTCCTCCTTCGTTCACCTCGACGATACATCGAGTGGGAACCCATCAAGGGTGATTCCTCAGGTTTCCCCCTTGGTGTTGGACACATGGTTACTGTGGATACTATGACTTTACACTGAACCATGATACTAAAGACGGGTCGGCCCTGAGGGGTACCCGCGCGAGCATATTGCGAAGTGATATGCAGTCGGCTTGACCTGGAAGGTGCCCGCGACATAATTACATGGCGTGGACAGGCATTCTTAGCCCTTCCCGCAAACCACGAGACGGGGCGACGGGGTCACATCGATCGTGAGTCTCTGCTCGTTACCGCTCGCTCCTAATTCACTAATGGTTTGGATATTTGATCCGAGGGGCCTCTGGCCTGATAGCACTAACCATCACATGGGCATAGTATGGGCATTCTGCATCGTATACATCAGCCGAAGCTTAATAGACATCATGCGACTGAGCGTCGCGCACTGGATCACGGGGGCTAGGTCTGCTTTCAGCCGCCTAACACAACGCGCAGGAGTTCCCAGGGCGAAGGCCCAAGACCCCTGGGGGCATAGGTTAGTCCGGCGTGCTGACCTCTCTATTAAGTATTTCGTCGGGTTGCAGCGTATCGTTTGGCCGAGGCCGGGCATGACCCAGTAAAGTGTGTCCGGACGGAGTTAATCAAGCGTGGTGGGTAAGTTGGTGCACCCCTGCAGGGAAGAAAACAATCTATCGATAGCCTGTCGTACGGTAACGGACACTCAGAGTTGTATCCCGATCGATACAACTAGAACTGGTCACTTGAGATGATAACTGGATAGTATGGCTCTGGATTGCTTTCTCGCAGGGAGTCGAGGAAGGATCTCTGGGCAAGGTTGATGATATTACTACTACTTTACATTATGTTAATCTGCACTCTTCTAATGCTGCAAGACCTCTGAAGATGCTGAAGATGCTAGTCTTCGATAGGTCTAGGCTTTCCCCTCTATTCTGGCATTTCTGCAGCCCAGTCCACATATACAGCCATTCCTTTGATACTGATGCATATGTAGTGTAGATCCTTGCTTGCTGAGTACTTCGGATGAGTACTCACGTTTGCTTTACTTTCTTTTTCCCCCCATATCCTGTTGATGCAACCAGACGACAGAGCCCCTGAGACTGCTGCCCCCGCCTACGACTACCACTACTACCCGGAGGGAGGCTACTACTACGAGCTTGCCGACGACCAGGAGTAGGATCGAAGGGTCCAAGGCAGGAGGCCTACGCCTTTCGATCGTAGTGTTTTATTTTGCCCCTCCTTGATAAAGGCCTATCTATTTCATGTTTTAGTCTGTACCCAGACTCTGATGCTTTCGCTGACACTTGTATGCCATCGAGTTATGTATTCGAGCCCTCGAGGCCCTGGCTTGTAATATAAAGCTTGTGTGACTTTATTTATGTTTTAGAGTTGTGTTGTGATATCTTCAAGTGACTCCTTAGGCTTGATCGTGTGCATTTGTCTGTATGATTAGTGCATGATTAGAGCCGACTTCCTCTAGGAATCCCCCTTTCCAACTCCTTGGCTGAAGTTGAGTCTAGAAGCCGAAAACTATTTTTTCTAACTTGGCTGTGTGGCTTATGGGCCCACATCACCAAATGGGTGGTATTCGGATCTTTTATTCCTTGACTATACTCTGGGACTCCGATCTCTCTTCTATTCGGATTAAATAAATTTTACTAACGCCGACACTTAGGATCTCGTAAATCCCGTCCGCTCCGTAGAGCTGGATATCTTTGCGATTTCCCTGTCATTGATATGATTAGTCTGATAATCATTTTCCTTTCCATTGATTTGTTTAACCTTTCTCTTCGAGATCTGTTATATTTCTCATCGTCGAATGACAATCCTGAATTTCCTCTGTTTCAGATGGATCGTCTATTTCCCCCACACCCCATGACGCAGCTTGTGCTTCGCACCTGGGCTCATGATGCCTCAGGCTTTCCAGCTGTCCTGATCGCCCTCTTGACCAGACTGGGCTACTGCTGGTACCCCCAGTACATGGTCTATGTGGTTTACCGCAAGTTTAACCAGGAGCAGTACTATGCTGATGTTCGCATCTATGATCGGCAGGATGACTCAGACACTGAGCTACACCTTTTCCACGGTATCGGCGTGATGATTGAGATGGCAGTCCATGATGCTGCTTACTCTGCTGTCGCACATCTCCGAGGAGAGCTCAGCATTAGCTTGGATGCCTCTGAGTACCGTTACATTCCGTATGCACCTGCTAGAGATGCTACCGGATACTACACAACTATCTGTGCCCTGTACGAGCCTCGACGTTACGACCCGCAGGTTCTGATTCAGTGCACTAATCATACACGCAAATGCACATGATCAAGCCTAAGGACTCACTTGAAGATATCACAACACAACTCTAAAACATAAATAAAGTCATACAAGCTTTATATTACAAGCCAGGGCCTCGAGGGCTCGAATACATAGCTCAATGGCATACAAGTGTCAGCGGAAGCATCAGAGTCTGGGTACAGACTAAAACATAAAAAAGATAGGCCTTTATCAAGGCGGGGCAAAATAAAACACTATGATCGAAAGGCGTGGGCCTCCTGCCTTGGACCCTCCGATCCTCCTCCTGGTCGTCGGCAAGCTTGTAGTAGTAGCCTCCCTCCGGGTAGTAGTGGTAGTCGTAGGCGGGGGCAGCAGTCTCAGGTCCTCGGTCGTCTGGTTGCATCAACAGAATATGGGGAAAAAAGAAAGTAAAGCAAACATGAGTACTCATCCAAAGTACTCAGCAAGCAAGGATCTACACTACATATGCATCAGTATCAAAGCAATGGCTGTATATGTGGACTGGGCTGCAGAAATGCCAGAATAGAGGGGAAAGATTAGACCTATCGAAGACTAGCATCTTCAGAGGTCTTGCAGCATTAGAAGAGTGCAGAATAGCATATTGTAAAGTAGTAGTAGTGTCATCAACCTCGCCCAGTGATCCTTCCTCGACTCCCTGCGAGAAAGCAATCCCAACGCCATACTATCCAGTTATCATCTCAAGTGACCAGTTCTAGTTGTAACGATCGGGATACAACTCTGAGTGTCCATTACCGTAGGACAGGCTATCGATAGATTATTTCTTCCCTGTAGGGGTGCACCAACTTACCCACCACGCTCGATTAACTCCGGCCGGACACACTTTACTGGGTCATGCCTGGCCTCGGCCAAACGATACGCCACAACCCGACCAAATACTTAATAGAGAGGTCAGCATGCTGGACTAACCTATGCCCGCAGGGGTCTCGGGCCTTCGCCCCGGGAACTCCTGCGCGTTGCGTCAGGTGGCTGAAAGCAGACCTAGCCCCCCTTATACAAGTGCAGGGCTTAACCAGTCCAATCCAGCGCGGGCCGCTCAGTCGCATGATGTCTATTAAGCTTCGGCTGATGTATACGACGCAGAACGCCCATACTATGCCCACGTGATGGTTAGTGCTATCAGGCCAGAGGCCCCTCGGATCAAATATCAAAACCATTAGTGAATTAGGAGCGCGCGGTAACGAGCAGAGACTCATGATCGATGTGACCCCGTCGCCCCGTCTCGTGGCTTGCGACAAGGGCTAAGAATGCTCGGCCACGCCACATACTTATCTCGCGGGCACCTTCCAGGTCAACCCGACTCCATATCACTTCGCAATATGCTCGCGCGGGTACCTCTCAGGGCCGACCCGTCTTTGGTAACATGGTTCAGTGTAAAGTCATGGTAACCATAGTAACTGTGTGATTAACACCAAGGGGGAACCCTGAGGTATCACCCTCGACGGAATTCCACCTGATGTTATAGTCAAGGTGAACGGAAGAGGAATCACCCTCGAGGTCCACACTTGAGGAGTTGCGCGACGGCGTCGTTATCGGAAGTGGAGAAGTTGGAATCACCCTCGATGACCACAACCAATGAACTAACCTACAAGGTTATCATCCCAAGTGCTGACGAGGTATCACCCTCGGCACTCGATAGTATCCCAGTAGCGTCGAGCAACTAAGGGGGAAGTGATGTGCGGTGCCGATGCCTGGTCTTCGGTCCCGTTGCTCGGGTCTTTTGATCATCCAGCGGGGCAGTCGGGATATGTGGGGTCTCTGATAAGTCTCTACCCAGTCCTATACTAAACAGTCTAGGATAAGCAGGTAGGTAACAATAGCAGGTTACAATAAACAGGCTATGCAACAGATATAGGATAATAGTAACAACAGTAACTTCTAATGCAAGCATAAGAGAGAGAAGAGTAGGCGATATCGGAATGCTCAAAAGGGGGGTGCTTGCCTGGAAGCTCGGCAGCAAGGGTCTAGTCGTCAGGGATGTAGTCGTACTCCGGAGCTACGTCGGTCTCGGGAGCTACGTCGATGTCGGGGTCTAACAAGAGAGAAGAGGGGGAAGAAACAGGTAAACATAATCCAAACAAATGCAGCACTTGGCATGCTATGCCTAGGATGCAGTGCAGGGTTGTCTAAAGATATGTCTAAGTCATATTCGTTATTTTAGGATGAAAGTTGGATTTAATAACCGGTGTATATGCACTATTCATCTACCGGAAACGGGCTAAAAGTTATGGGTTCTCCTACATAGGGGGTTCCGACATGAGAACAGATGACACGATTAGATTCGTCTCATCGTTCTGAGCAACTTTCATGTCTAAAGTTTTTCGATCCGAGCTACAGTTTATTTTATATGAATTTTCAAAGATTTAAACATTTTCTAAATTTATTTAATTTTAACAAAAAAGGAGTTATGACATCAGCATGACATGTGGGTGACATCATCAGTCAACTGGTCGGCTCACCAGGTCAAACCTGACCTGTGGGTCCAATGGGACCCACATGTCAGCCTCTGTTAGCTTAACAGAGAATTAATCTAATCTAACAGGGTTAATTAGGAGCATGGGCCCCATATGTCAGTGAGTGATTAGGCTAAATTAAACATTTTTATTTATAAAATCATTAATTAGACTAATTAACAGAGGGAGGGCCCACATGTCAGTGGCTGGGGTTGCCCAGTCAGCACGTTGACTGGTCAAACCAGTCAACCAGGACTCGTGGGGCCAGCGTCAGTGTCTCAGGGGGCCCATTTGTCATGCCACATCGGCGACGGCTACCGGAGTTGCTCCGGCGACCAAAAACGCGGCGGAGCTCGCTGGAATGCATCGGAAAACCACTACAATGCGCCAAAATGCACGCGACCACTTGCGTTCAAACGGCCTCTCGCCCACGCATCGATCTGTGGTGGTGGTTCGACCAGAAACAGCCGGAGACAGCGGTGGCGAGCGGCGGAGTGGACGCCAAGATTGGGTAGCGACGGAGATGGAGCTAGAGTGCACGGGGAGGCTAGGGCGCATGCTCGTTGGGCTCCTGGGAGCACCAGGAGCACGGCAGAGGCCTCATGCGAGCGTGACCAGGACCATGGCCACGGCAGCGAGTTGATCTACGGCGACCAGAGCTCGGGTTCGACAACGAGCTAACTACGGCGTGATCTAGAGGACCTAGAGGGCAGAGAAGGGAAGCATGCTCACCTAGCAGCACGCACGCAGGCCCGTGATAGCTTAGGAGCAGCAGAGGCCGGCGCCGGAGACGAAGAAGAACGCGGCAGCCAGAGATGTGGTTGAAGGGGATCCGGCGCTTCGGTGCTCCCCAGTTCCAGCTGACGCCACTAGTGGACAAGGAAGACGAAGGCGTAGCTCCTCGACACGACGGCAGAGCAAGGCGGCAGCTGTGGCCGCGGTGACGGGCGAGGCACGGCGGTTACCGCATCGGGCGCCGATGGATCTAGGGTGAGCGAGCGACGGAGAGGCAGAAGGAATGGATGGGGAGGCCAAGGGGAGGCACCGGCTCATCCTTATCTCCCCGCGGGCGTCGGTGGCGAGGCGACACGGCGATGGAGAGAGAGGGGAGGAGGAAGAAAGAGGCCGTGGTGGGCTGGGCCTCCAGGCACTGTGCACTTAGGCCTGTGCACAGTGGCCTTTTTCTATTTTTCGTTTACTGCTTCTGCTTTTTCTTTTACAGAGGTGATTTTGGAATATTTTGGGCATCCAAATGAATTTGCAATATCCAGCACTGCCGTAAAAAGTTTGGGCATTTTTTGGATTTCATTTGAATTTACTCAAAAATGAATAGGGCAATTAAATGTTGTTTTGTCTCTGTTAAAATGCATTAGGCCCACTTGTGGTTGATGGTGATATTGTGTTCCTTAATAGCAATTAGTTTTAGATTATTTGCTAGAAGGTGAACATTTTTCCAACATGTTTTGAGCAACTTCATTTTGCACCTTTTGAATTTGAGTTGATTCTTCAGAATTGAATTTTGAATTGAAACATTAACCAATGTGACTAGGCTCCGCAAATGAAAGTGACTTGGCATTATTAGCAGAGTGTCACAGTGCTAGGTTACATAGGGGTGTTACAAATTCTCGTCCTCTAAAAGAAATTCTCATCCCAAGAATTCTGGAGGAAGAAGGAAAGATTCAGGATATTCTGCTCGGAGATTATCCTCGCATTCCCAAGTGGCTTCATCTTCTGTATGATTCGACCACTGCACCTTCAGGAACATGGTTGTCTTCTGACGGGTTCGACGCTCAGCTTCATCGAGAATGCGGATCGGATGCTCCTTATAAGGAAGATCATCTTGCAAGTCGAGCATCTCGTGATCTACTGCGCGGTGCGGAGATTCCTTGAAGCATTTGTGAAGTTACGACACATGGAAGACGTCATTGATATGAGAGAATTGCGGTGGCAACTCCAATTTATATGCCACCTGTCCACGACTGGCAAAAATGCGGAAGGGGCCAATGTAACGTGGAGCTAGCTTTCCCTTGATTCCAAAACGGCGAGTGCCCTTCATAGGAGTGACACGAAGATAAGCTTGATCACCAGGTTGATAGGTCAAACCCCATCATTTGCGATCATAGTTGCTCTTCTGGCGGTCCTGAGCCGCCTTGAGATTTTCCAGGACAATTCGGACTTGCTCTTCGGCGTGTTGAATAATGTCCGGTCCCACGAGTGGTCGTTCCCAGTTTCTGACCAATTCAGAGGGGTTCGACACTTATGTCCATAAAGCACTTCGAAGGGGGCCATTTTCAAGCTGGCTTGATAACTGTTGTTATAAGAGAATTCGGCATACGGAAGAGATTCTTCCCACTTCTTACCGAATGATATAACACAAGCTCGAAGCATATCTTCAAGCACTTGATTAACTCACTCAACTTGGCCTTGGGATTGAGGATGATAGGCTGAACTCCAGGTAATATGAGTTCCCATGGCTTCTTGGAAACTTTCCCAGAACTTAGAAGTGAAAAGGTCGCCACGGTCTGAACTGATCTCCTTCGGAATACCGTGGAGTGATACAATTCTGGAGATATACAACTCTGCTAACTGACTAGCAGTGATCGTCTCCTTGACGGGCAGAAAATGTGCAACCTTGGAAAGTTGGTCGACAACGACAAGAATAGCGTCGTGACCCTTCTGTGACTTGGGAAGACCCATAATGAAATCCATCTGGACCTTATCCCATTTCCATAGAGGAATAGGAAGTGGTTCAGAAGTCCAGCAGGCTTCTGATGTTCTGCTTTGACGCGATGGCAAATGTCACATTCAGCAACATATCGAGCAATATCCTGTTTCATTCTAGACCACCAGTACCTTTGACGAAGATCACGATACATCTTGGTACTACCCGGATGGATAGACAGCGGTGTATCATGGGCCTCATTCATGACCTTATCAGTCATAAGTTCGAAGCGAGGTACCACAATGCGGTCTCTGAAATACAAGGTTCCATCTTCAGCAACTGAGAAATCCCTATACTTGTCAAGGTCGAGCTCTTTCTTCATCAAATCAACATTGGCATCTTTAGCTTGCGCACTCTTAACAGTCTTTTCAAGATCTGGCTACACGACAAGGTTATTAAGAGAACCCTGCGGAACAATACGAAGGTTCATCTTGCGCAATTCTTCATAAAGGTCAGGTTGAGCTTGCTTGACCATGAGGTTGTTACAATAGGACTTGCGACTCAAGGCATCAGCCATTACATTAGCTTTGCTGGGGGTATATGAAATACCACAGTCATAGTCCATGATTGTTGCCAACCATCGCTGCTGACGGAGGTTAAGATCCAGCTGAGTAAACAAGTACTTCAGACTTTGGTGATCGGTATAAATCTCACACCGATTACCAAGAAGATAGTGTCGCCACTATTTCAAAGCATAAATCACAGCAGCAAGTTCAGGATCATGCACTGGATAGTTTTCTTCATGTGGACGCAACTGTCGCGAGGCATAAGCAATCACTCTCCGTTCTTGCATTAGGACACAGCCTAATCCTTGACGAGAGGCGTCACAGAAGATTACAAAGTCATTGCGGGAATCTGGAGGAGCAAGCACTGGAGCAGAAGTCAGCTTGTCCATGAGGGTCTGAAAACTTTCCTGACATTTGTTTGTCCACTCAAACTTAACGCCTTTGTGAAGCAGATTAGTCAGGGGCTTGGCAATCTTGGAAAAGTTCACGACGAATCGACAACAATAGCTTGCAAGGCCGAGAAAACTTCTCACTTGCTTGGCATTCTTCGGAGGAGTCTAGTCAAGAATAGCCTGAACATGCTCTGGGTTAACGGCGATTCCGTCCTTGGAAATCACATGTCCAAGGTAGGTTACTTCAGAAAGCCAGAATTCACATTTGGAGTACTTGGCGTATAACTTGTGTTCATGAAGCCTTTCCAGAACAAGGCGAAGATTTTCAGCATGTTCTTCCTTATTCTTCGAATATACCAGAATATCATCCAGATAAACCACGACGAATTTGTCGAGGTAATCTATGAAGATATAGTTCATCAAACGGGGGAACGTAGCTGGAGCATTAGTTAAGCCAAATGACATGACGGTGTACTCATAGGAGCCATATCGAGTAACAAAGGCGGTCTTCGGAATATCCTCTTCGCAGACACGGATCTGGTGATAACCCATCCTCAAGTTGAGTTTAGAGAACACCAATGATCCAGCAAGTTGATCATATAAATCATTGATCCGAGGAAGTGGATACTTATTCTGAATGGTTGCCTGGTTGATAGGACGGTAATCTTGAACCAACCTATTCGTACCATCTTTCTTCTTGACAAAGAGAGAAGGTGCTCCCCAGGCAGAGGAACTAGGGCGGATGAAACCCTTCTTAAGTGACTTGTCGATCTCTTCCTTAAGCTCGAGAAGATGGTGCGGAGGCATCTTATAAGGACGCTTCACAATAGGAGTAGTGCCAGGCTTCAAGTCGATGACGAACTCGACAGCTCTAGCAGGGGGAATTCCTGGAAGTTCTTCTGGAAAAACATCCTGAAAGTCATAGACGACTGGAACATTTTCGATCCCCTCAAGCGGAGAAGCGTTTAACACATTCAAGGCATAAATAGGAGCCTCAGCATTTTGAACGAGATGAGCGCGGTAATTTACTATCTCATCTGACGGGTGCAAGAGATGCACAACTTTAGTGGCACAATTGATTGAGGCGCAGTGAGCCTTCAACCAATCCATTCCCAGAATAAGATCAATCGAGGAAGACTTCAGTATAATGGGAGAAGCATGGAACTGTAACATCCCCATCATCACCCTATAGTGATCACCCTCTGATAATGCCAAGTCATCAGGTTCAACAGTGCTTGATCATCTTAAGTGTCATTACCCCTTTCAAATACCAATTCAAATATCAAAGTGAGTTTAAAAGTTGTTCAACTCAAGAAACTAAAATTTTCATAATATTGCAAATAATCCCAAATTATTTATAAAATTGAAACCAAAATTTTTGGAATTCCAAAATTGCCCCTAGAAATTATTTAGTGGCCCAGCAGCAATTAATTTGGCTCTTTTCATTTTTTCAAAAATGCTTAACTTTATCTATCTGGCCCCAAACTTTTTGTGCAGCCTCACATAATGGTCAACAATTTATGTGCCAAGTTTCACAGCTAACAAAAATTGTTTGCTAGCTCATTTAATTAGAAGCAGTAGCTATTTGGGTTAACAGGAGGGAAAAAGGCAGAAGAATACTGTGCACTTTGGCCCACTAAGCATCAGCAGCAGAGCCGGCCCAGCCCACCTCTCCGGTCATCTCTCTCCTCTCGCTCGCTGGTGCCGGGACGCACTCGCTCGCCTCGCTGTCGCCCATCTGTCGGTTCCCGGTGAGGATAAAGTCTCTGCTCGGCGCCCTCTCCCTCTCCCGTCACAACCTAGCCTCCACTCCTCCCCGTTCCCCTCCCCTCTCTCGATCTGACACCTTTCGAACGGAGCCATCGCCGTCGCTCGCCACCACCGCGGCCATTGAGCTCCTCGCGCCGAACGACGGTGTCCAGGAGGACCGTAGTGCTCGACTCCTTCGGTTGCGGCCCGCAGAGCAAGACGGAGGCTACCGCAACGCCGCCCCGACCCCTTCTTCTTCCTCGGCACCGACGAGCTCCGCCGATGTCGATCCACCTCGTCCTGCGCTCCCGGTTTTCAACGGGCCCCATTGCACCTGCGCGGTGAGCTTCCGCATCCTTCCCCCTTCCCCTGATCTCTGTTTCTTCCCTAGCTAGCCCCGACGCCGCGCCCGAAAGCTCACCGCCGATGTACACCCCGCCGCTGCAGCCACGGCGAGCAAAGCTCGCGTCTGAGCACGCTGCCATGCTTCTGGGATCCCTAGGAGGCCGCCTAGCCGTTGAACGCGCTCGAACGCAAGCCGCAGTCGCGCGCCCGCTCTAGCCCGAAACCGCCGCCGCCTACGCTCATCGCCAGCGAACTTTCGGCCATCTCCGAGCCCTCACACTAGCCCAGATGGATGCGGCGCACATCACTCATTCGAACGAGCCCGAGAACGCTCGATTTGGTGCCCTCTGGAGCGAACCCGGTGTTCGGCCGCTGCGTACGACTCGCCGGAGCATGTTCTGGCGCCAGCAATGACGAGGCACCTCATGGGGCCCCCCCACGGTCACTGCCAGCGGGCCCCTGCCACCATTTGACCCAGTTGACTTTAGTCAACGCTCGATTACTGTTCATCGTAGACGCTGACATGTGGGGCCTGATTGGTTAATAGCTGTTAACAGTTAGATTAGTTAAGTCACTGACCTCTGGGCCCCACACCCATTAATTATCTAATTAGATTAAATTAATTCTATTATCTACTAATAGCCATTGACTACTGGGTCCAGCTAGACCCAGTTGACCTAGTCAACTTTCTGACTGGGCAGTGCCCAGTCTATGACATGTGGGACCCCCCTGGGCCGCTTTGACCAGTCAATGGTCTGAGTTGACTGCTGACTGGGCAGCAGCTGGGACCCACTGTCAGCCTCTGTGCTGCTTTGCTGTGTACACTTTCTGTGTGCACATAGCAATTTAATCTTTATTCTCAAATTAGTATTAATTCCAGAATTTCCAGAAAACGAGTAAAACTTTAGAAATTCATAGTAAATTAACCGCAGCTCGGATCGAAAAACTTTCTACATGAAAGTTGCTCAGAGCGATGAGACAAATCCGAATATGCCCTCCTCATACCTGTCACATGCCTCTAGCATGATGAACATGGAACTTTCCCCTCCGGTTCATCTGACCGAAAATTGCCCGGAGCTGGTAAAATACCTCCGGATGTTTTCCCGCTTCGTCTGCAACGTGTAGCACTGCGTTAGGTCACCCCTAACACCGCTTATTGCCATGTCATGCTTTGTGATTGCTTTCATTGCCGTGTATTTATCTGTTTCCTCTCCCTCTTCTCTCTCGTTAGACCCCGACACCGACGTAGTCCCCAAGGCAGACGCAGCTCCGGAGTATGACTACGCCCCTGACGACCAGTCCTTTGCTCTCGAGCTTCCAGGCAAGCACCCCCCTTTTGAGCATTCTGATATCGCCTATTCTTCTCTCTCTTATGCTTGCATTAGAAGTTGCTGCTGTTACTGTTATCATATATCTGCTGCATAGCCTGTTTATTGTAACCTGCTATTGTTACGTACCTGCTTATCCTAAACTGCTTAGTATAGGCTGGGTAGACCCCATCAGAGACCCCCTCCTTATCCCGATTGCCCGCTGGATTATCAGAAGCTCTAATCAAGGGGATCGAAGACCCGGCCCCGGCACCGCACATCACTTCCCCCTTAGTTGTTCGACACTACTGGGTTACTATCGAGTGCCGAAGGTGACACCTTGTCAGCACTTCTAATGTTAACCTTGTAGGTTAGTTCATCGATTGTGGTCATCGAGGGTGATTCCTCCTTCTCCACTCCCAATAACGACACTGTCGTGCAACTCCTCAAGAGTGGACCTCGAGGGTGATTCCTCCTTCGTTCACCTTGACGATACATCGAGTGGGAACCCATCGAGGGTGATTCCTCGGGTTTCCCCCTTGGTGTTGGACACACGGTTACTGTGGATACTATGACTTTACACTGAACCATGATACTAAAGACGGTTCGGCCCTGAGGGGTACCGGCGCGAGCTTAATTGCGAGTTATGTGAAGTTAGGTTGACCTGGAAGGTGCCCGCGAGATAATTACGTGGCGTGGCCGGGCATTCTTAGCCCTTGCCGCAAGCCACGAGACAGGGCGACGGGGTCACATCGATCGTGAGTCTCGGCTCGTTACCGCGCGCTCCTAATTCACTAACGGTTTGGACATTTGATCCGAAGGGCCTCTGGCCTGATAGCACTAACCATCACGTGGGCATAGTATGGGCGTTCTGCGTCGTATACATCAGCCGAAGCTTAATAGACATCATGCGACTGAGCGGCGCACGCTGGATTGGACTGGTTAAGACCTGCACTTGTATAAGGGGGGCTAGGTCTGCTTTCAGCCGCCTGACGCAACACGCAGGAGTTGCCGGGGCAAAGGCCCAAGACCCCTGGGGGCATAGGTTTGTCCGGCGTGCTGACCTCTCTGTTAAGCCTAGGTCGGGTTGCGGTGTATCGTTTGGCCGAGGCTGGGCATGACCCAGTAAAGTGTGTCCGGCCAGAGTTAATCGAGCGTGGTGGGTAAGTTGGTGCACCCCTGGAGGGAAGAAAACAATCTATCGATAGCCTGTCCTACGGTAACGGACACTCGGAGTTGTATCCCGATCGATACAACTAGAACTGGTCACTTGAGATGATAACTGGATAGTATGGCTCTGGGATTGCTTTCTCGCAGGGAGTCGAGGAAGGATCTCTGGGCGAGATTGATGATATTACTACAACCTTACATTATTTTAATCTGCACTCTTCTAATGCTGCAAGACCACCGAAGATGCTGAAGATGCTAGTCTTCAATAGGACTAGGCTTTTCTCTCTATTCTGGCATTTCTGCAGCCCAGTCCACATATACAGCCCTTCCTTTGAAAATGTTGCATATGTAGTGTAGATCCTTGCTTGCTGAGTACTTCGGATGAGTACGCACGTTTGCTTTACTTTGTTTTTCTCCCCATATCTTTTGATGCAACCAGACGATGGAGCCCCTGAGGCTGCTGCCCCCGTCGATGACTACCACTACTACCCGGAGGGAGGCTAGTACTACGAGCTTGCCGACGACCAGGAGTAGGATCAGAGGGTCCATGGCAGGAGGCCTAGGCCTTTCGATCGTAGTGTTTTATTTTGCCCCGCCTTGTTAAAGGCCTATCTGTTTCTTTGTAATATCTGTACTCAAATATCTGACGCTTCCGCTGATGCTTGTATGCCATCGAGCTATGTATTCAAGCCTTCGAGGCCCTGGCTTGTAATATAAAGCTTGTATGACTTTATTTATATTTTAGAGTTGTGTTGTGATATCTTCAAGTGAGTCCTTAGGCTTGATCATGTGCATTTGCGTGTATGGTTAGTGCACGATTAAGCCGGGGTCGTCACAGGTTGGTATCAGAGCCGACTGCCTCTAGGAATCCCCCTTTCCAACTCCTTGGCCGAAGTTGAGTGTAGAAGCCGAAAACTATTTTACTAACATGGCTGTGTGGCTTACGGGCCCACGTCGAAAATTGGGTGGTATTAGGATCTTTTACTCCTCGTCCTTACTCTGGGAACTCTGATCTCTCTTCTATTCAAATTAAATGATTTTGCTAACTTTGAACATTAGGTTCTCGCAACCGCTTCCTCCCGGAGGGCCCCTCCTCCAGACGATGGCTTGAATCACCAGAAGATTTCGAAGATACTCCTCAAAGTTTCCGGAGACCCCACGCCCACTGCTTTTGCAGTTCCCTACCACCGATAAACCCTCGGTATAACTACACATCCTTGCTGTTTGTACCTTCTTTACCAGTTGCTCCGTTGTTCCGAGAATCCTTAGTGCCTACTACTTTGCAGCTTCTTTCGCACTACAGATAATTCCTCACACTTACCGGGGATTCGTTCATCCCTAGTTGTTCTTGTGATTCCCAAAATACTTCATAATGCTATCCGATCTTCCGAGAATCTCCTGCAGCCTACTTTTTAGATTCTTCTTACCTGCTTTCATTATGGTTAACTCCATATAACTAGTAATCTTATCGGCCTCCTTTGTCGCCATCATTTTGAGTCCCTTGATTCATTATGTATGTGACTGCTTACTATCATCAATTAATTCCTAGAATTCGTCATTCCGGCTCAGATGGTATTTTGAACATGGGCTGGTTCTAAGCCAATCAATTTGCGATCAATTGTGCCCCTTAGTCTTTTCAACTTATCCATCCTTGGTTAGGGCGTCTGTTTCTGATCCCTGACTTGGAAATCGTAAGTCCTTTGAAGTTAAGCCTCGAACTATTCTTATAATCCCTTAACCCGACGCGCTTGCATTCTTTTGATTGAGTACCGTTGCTCCCCATCGCACCCCTTTGCGGTCCGCCAGATCTTTTGGTGGATCATCATCTGATAGTGTCCTCCACATTCCATAACCTTGTTAGTTATTCCCTTGATACATAATACCTTCGGTAAATTGTATCATCTGCTTTGACTTCGATACTCTGCTTTCAACTCGCATCCCTTGCTTTGGTTGATGGTTGTATGGATTCATAAAATTGTCCCGATGGGTTGTATCTACACTTGTGCCATCTGCGAGAACCCAGAAACTTCTACGAGTCATACTCTACTGGTGTTACGCCAGATAAATTTTCAACATTTCAACTTCACTATAAACGAGGAGTGAATGAAAGGTTATGCATTGGAGAAGTGGGAGTCAACCTTGAACCTTTGTGTTCATGCCCATGGACCCGATGTAGAACTTATCATGGAAGCTGCTCGTAAAAATAATTCCCCGTGGGTTAAGTTCATCTTGTATCTGTAAATTGATCCTTTACAATCATGGTTCCGATCATATTTTCTCTTTGATTCCTTTTCTCGGACAAGATATAGTACTTGTCTTTTGTAGATCGCTTCACCTATCCAACCTCTATTCTGATCTACCTCCAAGAATTGCCCTTGTTATCTCGAGGATATTGCGTCATTGCACTACCTCTGTGATTTCTCATTGGAATGATACTCCATCACCTCATTCCTAGTCTAATCGACTATATCATTGTCGTGCTAACTTTAACAGTGCTACTTGGTCCTTCTTCCCGGAGCACAATTTCCGACGATGAGCTAAGCTTACGTCGATCTTCCTCATCTTACCATTACACCTCGAACAACAAGCTTAGTTTCGAGCTTGTGTCGTATCCGTGGCTCCAATAACCTTTCGTTCATTATTCATTTTGCTTAATGTCGTCGTTGTTCGGTGACATCTTCATAGAAGCCTCTCGACAAATGTGTCATGATCAGCATCAACATTTTGGCTTCTTCAGAGACGTCAATTGAATTCATGGTGACAAATACCATCCTGGCCCCTCGATGATCTGTGTTATCATCGACCACATCCTTGACTTCCTCTAGCACTAACCTGAAGATGTTTTGCTTATACATCGAGTTCCTTGTTAATCATGAATTGATCCTTCGTATCCCTTGTGCTCCTCAGATCCAACCCTTTACCTAAAACACCATAATGTTGCCACCTCGAAGCATGATTGTGGTATTCTAAGTATCAACAAGAACGTTGGAAGCACAATGCTAAATGTTCCTTGATCAATTACCCAAACACCGATGTTCGGGTAAACATCGTGAATTTTCCCTCGCCCCTTAACTAAATGTTTTTGAACTTGCTGTCCTACTATGTATATCATGCTTCACTTTTCTTTGGGAAGGATATACTCCCAATCCTGGTGTGAAAACACATTTTCCTTTCCATTGTTCTGTTTAATCTGATAATCACATCTTCCTTTCCATTGTTTTGATTAACCTTTCTTGTGATTTATATGATATAAGCAGAAATAATTCCCTTCTTATGAAAATACCTCGATGTACAACTCTGTCAGCGGGAACCCGTTACCATTGTTGATGACATTCCGGTAACCATCGATGGATGAGAACTTTGCCTATTGGTCCGCCTCGTTCAATGAGCAGGAAAATGGTTCTCTTCGTTCCTCGCCCTTGGTATCGATGTTGTCGCCGACATAACTGACAGGCTACCCTCTGACATACCTTACTGTCGTGACCTGTAAGATGACACCGTCGTCCCTATTTTTGATCGACCCTCATCACAATTCCACAGGATCAGAACATGACTCTCCTGCATAGCCTTGATTCTGAAGTATCCTTTGCTCTTAGCTTTGGGTGTTATCACGAACCACCTTCCGAGAGATAAGCTATTCCCGATGCTCTGAACCTCTTTTCACACTCTGTTCAGGTATCGACCGTTTGTCCATTCGCTTGAAACTTCCTATTGTACCTTCATACTTTCCTCTCGATGTATCCATGAGTTTCAACTCGAGAGATTCTTTCTGCCACATCCCCTGAGTTAACCACTAGATATTCGACCTTGCAAAGGTCAGTTCTCCCAAAGTTACTCTTTACTTCCCCACTTAAATCTCGGGACGAGATTTCTTGTAGTGGAGGAGATTCATAACATCCCTAGCATCACCCTATAGTGATCACCCTCTGATAATGCCAAGTCATCAGGTTCAACATTGCTTGATCATCTTAAGTGTCATAACCCCTTTCAAATTAAAATTCAAATTTCAAAGTGAGTTTAAAAGTTGTTCAACTCAAGAAACTAAAATGTTCATAACATTGCAAATAATCCCAAATTAGTTATAAAACTGAAACCAACATTTTTGGAATTCCCAAATTGCCCATAGAAATTATTTAGTGGCCCAGCAGCAATTAATTTGGCTCTTTTCATTTTTTCAAAAATGCTTAACTTTATCTATCTGGCCCCAAACTTTTTGTGCAGCCTCACATAATGGTCAACAATTTATGTGCCAAGTTTCACAGCTAACGAAAATTGTTTGCTAGCTCATTTAATTAGAAGCAGTAGCTATTTGGGTTAACAGGAGGGAAAAAGGCAGAAGAATACCGTGCACTTTGGCCCACTAAGCATCAGCAGCAAAGCCGGCCCAGCCCACCTCTCCGGTCATCTCTCTCCTCTCGCTCGCTGGTGCCAGCACGCACTCGCTCGCCTCGCTGTCGCCCATCCGTCGGTTCCTGGCGAGGATAAAATCTCCCCTCGGCGCCTTCTCCCTCTCCCGTTGCAACCCTAGCCTCCACTCCTCCCCGTTCCCCTCCCCTCTCTCGATCTGACTCCTTCCGAACGGAGCCATCGCCGTCGCTCGCCACCACCATGGCCACCGAGCTCCTCGCGCTGAACGGCGGTGTCCAGGAGGACCGTAGTGCTCGACTCCTTCGGTTGCGGGCCGCAGAGCAAGACGGAGGCTACCACAACGCCGCCCCGACCCCTTCTTCTTCCTCGGTACCGACGAGCTCCGCCACTGTCGATCCACCTCGTCCTGCGCTACCGGTTTTCAACGGGCCCCATTGCGCCTACGCGGTGAGCTTCCGCATCCTTCCCCCTTCCCCTGATCTCTGTTTCTCCCCTAGCTAGCCCAGACGCCGCGCCCGAAAACTCACCGCCGACGTACACCCCGCCGCTACAGCCACGGTGAGCAAAGCTCATGTCTGAGCATGCTGCCATGCTTCTGGGATCCCCAGGAGGCCGCCTAGCCGTTGAACGCACTCGAACGCATGCCGTAGCCGCGCGCCCGCTCTAGCCCGAAACTGCCACCGCCTACGCTCGTCGCCGGCGAACTTTCGGCCATCCCCGAGCCCTCACACCAGCACACATGGATGCGGCGCACATCACTCGTTTGAACGAGCCCGAGAACGCTCAATTTGGTGCCCTCTGGAGCGAACCCGAGCCTCGCCGGCGTTCGGCTGCTGCGTACGGCTCGCCGGAGCCTGTTCCGGCGCCGGCGATGACGAGGCACCGCGTGGAGCCCTCCCATGGTCACTGCCAGCGGGCACCTGCCACCATTTGACCTAGTTGACTTTACCAACGCTCGATTACTGTTCATCGTAGACGCTGACATGTGGGGCCTGATCAGTTAATAGCTGTTAACAGTTAGATTAGTTAAGTCACTGACATTTGGGCCCCACACCCATTAATTATCTAATTAGATTAAATTATTTCTGTTATCTACTAACAGCCACTGACTACTGGGTCCCGCTGGACCCAGTTGACCTAGTCAACTTGCTGACTGGTCAGTGCCCAGTCTATGACATGTGGGACCCCCCCGGGCCCCTTTGACCAGTCAATGGTCTCAGTTGACTGCTGAATTGGCAGTCAGCTGGGACCCACTGTCAGCCTCTGTGCTGCTTTGCTGTGTACACTTTGTGTGTGCACGTAGCAATTTAATCTTTATTCTCGAATTAGTATTAATTCCAGAATTTCCAGAAAACGAGTAAAACTTTAGAAATTCATCGTAAATTAACCGTAGCTCGGATTGAAAAACTTTCTACATGAAAGTTGCTCAGAACGACGAGACATATCTGAAGATGCCCTCCTCATACCTGTCACGTGAATCTAGCATGATGAACATGGAACTTTCCCCTGCGGTTCATCTGACCGAAAATTGCCCAGAGCTGGTAAAATACCTCTGGATGTTTTCCCGCTTCGTCTGCGACGTGTAGCACTGTGTTAGGTCACCCCTAACACCGCTTATTACCTTGTCATGCTTTGTGATTGCTTTCATTGCCGTGTATTTATCTGTTTCCTCCCCCTCTTCTCTCTCGTTAGACCCCGACACCGACGTGGTCCCCGAGGCAGACGCAGCTCCGGAGTACGACTACGCCCCTGACGACCAGACCTTTGCCGTCGAGCTTCCAGGCAAGCACCCCCCTTTTGAGCACTCCGATATCGCCTATTCTTCTCTCTCTTATGCTTGCATTAGAAGTTGCTGCTGTTACTGTTATCCTATATCTACGGCATAGCCTATTTATTGTAACCTGCTATTGTTACCTACCTGCTTATCCTAAACTGCTTAGTATAGGCTGTGTAGAGCCCCATCAGAGACCCCCTCCTTATCCCGACTGCCCCGCTAGATTATCAGAAGACCCGACCAAGGGGATCGAAGACCAGGCCCCAGCACCGCACATCCCTTCCCCCTTAGTTGTTCGACGCTGCTAGGTTACTATCGAGTGCCGAGGGTGACACCTCGTCAGCACTTATGATGTTAACCTTGTAGGTCAGTTCATCGGTTGTGGTCATCGAGGGTGATTCCTCCTTCTCCACTCCTGATAACGACACTGTCGTGCAACTCCTCAAGAGAGGACCTCGAGGGTGATTCCTCCTTCGTTCACCTTGACGATACACCGAGTGGGAACCCATCGAGGTTGATTCCTCAGGTTTCCCCCTTAGTGTTGGACACATGGTTACTGTGGATACTATGACTTTACACTGAACCTTGATACTAAAGACGGGTCAGCCCTGAGGGGTACCCGCGCGAGCTTAATTGGGAGTGATGTGAAGTCGGGTTGACCTGGAAGGTGCCCTCGAGATAATTACGTGGCGTGGACGGGCATTCTTAGCCCTTGCCGCAAGCCACGGGACGGGGCAACGGGGTCACATCGATCGTGAGTCTTTGCTCGTTACCGCGTGCTCCTAATTCACTAACGGTTTGGATATTTGATCCGAGGGGCCTCTGGCCTGATAGCACTAACCATCACGTGGGCATAGTATGGGCGTTCTGCGTCGTATACATTAGCTGAAGCTTAATAGATGTCATGCGACTGAGCGGCACGCGCTGGATTGGACTGGTTAAGCCTTGCACTTGTATAAGGGGGGCTAGGTCTGCTTTCAGCCGCCTGACGCAACACGCAGGAGTTCCCGGGGCGAAGGCCCAAGACCCCTGGGGGCATAGGTTAGTCCGGCGTGCTGACCTCTCTGTTAAGCCTAGGTCGGGTTGCGGCGTATCGTTTGGCCGAGGCCGGGCATGACCCAGTAAAGTGTGTCCGGCCAGAGTTAATTGAGCGTGGTGGGTAAGTTGGTGCACCCCTGCAGGGAAGAAAACAATCTATCGATAGCCTATCCTACGGTAACGGACACTCAGAGTTGTATCCCTATCGATACAACTAGAACTGGTCAGTTGAGATGATAACTGGATAGTATGGCTCTGGGATTGCTTTCTTGCAGGGAGTCGAGGAAGGATCTCTGGGCGAGGTTGATGATATTACTACTACTTTACATTATGTTAATCTGCACTCTTCTAATGCTGCAAGACCGCCGAAGATGCTGAAGATGCTAGTCTTCGATAGGACTAGGGTTTCCTCTCTATTCTGGCATTTCTGCAGCCCAGTCCACATATACAGCCCTTCCTTTGAAAATGTTGCATATGTAGTGTAGATCCTTGCTTTCCGAGTACTTCGGATGAGTACTCACGTTTGCTTTACTTTCTTTTTCTCCCCATGTCTTTTGATGCAACCAGACGACGGAGCCCCTGAGACTGCTGCCCCCGTCGACGACTACCACTACTACCTGGAGGGAGGCTACTACTACGAGCTTGCCGACAACCAGGAGTAGGGTCGGAGGGTCCAAGGCAAGAGGCCTACGCCTTTCGATCGTAGTGTTTTATTTTGCCCCGCCTTGTTAAAGTCCTATCTGTTTCTCTGTAATATCTCTACTCAGATATCTGACGCTTCCGCTGATGCTTGTATGCCATCGAGCTATGTATTCGAGCCTTCGAGGCCCTGGCTTGTAATATAAAGCTTGTATGACTTTATTTATATTTTAGAGTTGTGTTGTGATATCTTCAAGTGAGTCCTTAGGCTTGATCATATGCATTTGCGTGTATGGTTAGTGCACTGTGGATAGGATTTGCGTGTGTTATAGTCGTATTCCTTGGCCGAAGTTGAGTCTAGAAGCCGAAAACTGTTTTTACTAACTTGGCTGTGTGGCTTACGGCCACACATCAACAAATGGGTGGTATTAGGATCTTTTATTCCTCGACTATACTCTGGGACTCTGATCTATCTTCTATTCAGGTTAAATAAATTTTACTAACACCGACACTTAGGATCTCGTAAATCCCGTCCACCCGGAGAGATGGATATCTGTGCGATTTCCCTGTCATTGATCTGATTAGTCTGATAATCTTTTTCCTTTCCATTGATTTTTTTAACCTTTCTCTCCGTGATCTGTTATATTTCTCATCGTCGAATGACAATCCTGAGTTTCCTCTGTTTCAGATGGATCGTCTGTTTCCCCCACGCCCCACGACGCAGCTTGTGCTTCGCACCTGGGCTCGTGATGCCCCAGGCTTTCCAGCTGTCCTGATCGCCCTCCTGACCAGACTAGGCTACGGCTGGTACCCCGAGTACATGGTCTATGAGGTTTACCGTGAGTTCAACCAGGAGCAGTACTATGTTGATGTTCGCGTCTACGATCGGCAGGATGACTCAGACACTGAGCTACACCTTTTCCACGGTATCGGCATGACGATTGAGATGGCAGTCCATGATGCTGCTTACTCTGCTGTCGCACGTCTCCGAGGAGAGCTCAGCGTTAGCTTGGATGCCTCTGAGTGCCGCTACATTCCGTATGCAATTGTTGGAGATGCTACCAGATACTACAAAGCTATATGTGCCCCATACGAGCCTCGACGTTACGACCCGTAGGTTCTGATTCAGTGCACTCAGGCTCTGGATCGCACTGTTCGGGCTCTTGCCGTCGAGTTGTTTGCCACCCGAGCACGACTCTACGATGCTATGATGCAGTTGCTACCAACTGTTCGTGCAGGGATACATCCACAGTCCATCCTTTATCCTCGCAGGACCGAGATGCCACCAGGGATTGATTGGCCTGCTGTTGGAGGTCATACACCCGCACGTGGTCCTCTTCTTTCAGCTCGAGACCGGGTTCTGCATCAGAGTGCACATGGAGCGCAGGATTTTACTGCGACGGCCATCCGTCGTCCGCACTTGCAGTTACCCCGTTTTAGTGGTTTTCTCCGACGTTGATGTAGCCTTTGCTATGTCTCGTTGTGTACTTCCTTACCGCGTGCCTGCGTGCCGCCTAGCATGTCTAGCTTTTGAATTTGCGCCGTTATGTTGTCCGATTGTAACCGACTGTGTATGGATCTGTATGTCTTAATCGACTACTTTTAAGCCTCTATTACACTACTTAAATATTGTCGTGTTATATCATGCCCGTTGCTAAACATTCGCAATTCTTTTGCTAAACTACCCCTGTTGAATTTAGCAGGATGGCTGATAATAATCCACCACCGCCAGACTATATGGTTGTGATGATGCAACAGTTTGAATTGCACCGTCAGTTTGTGCAAGGGGTGATCGATCAGTTCCCCCGTCCCAATGCCAACCAGTAGCCAGCTTCAATTACGCTGCCCGAGTTTGTGCGTCTCAACCCAGTGATATTCCGCAATGCAATGAATCCGCTGGACGCCGATGACTGGCTGCGTGACATCTTCTATGAGATGGAGTCAGCTGTTGTTCCTCCACTCAACTATGTCACCTTTGCGACCTACTTCCTGAAGGGTCCCGCAGCTCAATGGTGGGTCACCCATAGACAGACCCTACCTCCAGATACTGTCATCACCTGGGTGGAATTCAAAGCTGCTTTCCGTGCCCGCTATATTCCTCAAGCAGTCATAGATCGGAAGAAGGCCAAGTTCCGCAGCTTAGTTCAAGGCAACAAGACTGTGAAACTCTATCAGCGAGAGTTCCTTGATTTGTCTCGCTATGCTGAGTCTGACATCCCCACTGATGCTCATAGACAAGAGAAGTTCCGTGAAGGGTTACATCATGACATTCAGTTAGCTCTGCTCGTCCAAGAATATCCTGACTTCGCCACCTTGGTGAACAAGGCTATTACGGCCGAGACTAGTCTAAACAAGCATAAGGAAGCGTCCAGGCGCACCCGTGAAGCGGGCTCATCTTCAGGCCCGTCTTCGTAGAAGCGCCGCATCTGGATTCCTCACAGCATGTATCGTCCAACAGCTCCAGTGTACAGACCTGCTTATGCTACACCTCATCTGCCTCCTCCACCACCGAGGCAGCCTCTTCGAGCTGCACCTCGAGCTCCTGCACCATGTCCCGACAGTGGACTCTGCTTCAAGTGTGGCCAGCCAGGTCACCGTGCCAGAGACTGCTCTCAGAATCAGAATCAGCTTGCACTTCCTCCCGCTGGCCGTGGAATTGTTCATGGAGTTAATCCGCCTCGCTACAACAATGTCAGGCCTTCTTATGGTCATGGACAGGCTTATCATACCGACATGGCTGAAGCTCAAGTTCAACCTGAAACTGTGATGGGTACTCTCTTTGTCAATTCAGTACCAGCATCTGTTTTATTTGATTCAGGAGCATCACATTCTTTTATGTCCGAGCATTTTGCACTCATGCATGACGTTACAAGTGAAGCGCTACACCATCCTTTAGCAATTAACACTTCCGCGGGCCAGTGCCGAGCTTTCGTGTTTAGCCCCGATGTCACCATTGATATTGAAGGGTTACAGTTCCGTGCTTCTCCCATTATACTGAAGTCTTCCTTGATTGATCTTATTCTGGGAATGGATTGGTTGAAGGCTCACTACGCCGCAATCAATTGTGCCACTAAAGTTGTGCATCTCTTGCACCCGTCAGATGAGATAGTAAATTACCGTGCTCATCTCGTTCAAAATGCCGAGGCTCAGATTTATGCCTTGAATGTGTTAAACGCTTCTCCGCTTGAGGGGATTGAAAACATTCCAGTCGTCTGTGACTTCCAAGATGTTTTTCCAGAAGAACTTCCAGGAATTCCCCCTGCTAGAGCTGTCGAGTTCGTCATCGACTTGAAGCCTAGCATTACTCCTATTGTGAAGCATCCTTATAAGATGCCTCCGTGCCATCTTCTCGAGCTTAAGGAAGAAATTGACAAGTCACTTAAGAAGGGTTTCATTCGCCCTAGTTCCTCTGCCTGGGGAGCACCTTCTCTCTTTGTCAAGAAGAAAGATAGTACGAATAGGTTGGTTCAAGATTACCGTCCTATCAACCAGGCAACCATGCAGAATAAGTATCCACTTCCTCGGATCAATGATTTATATGATCAACTTGCTGGATCATCGGTGTTCTCTAAACTTGACTTGAGGTTGGGTTATCACCAGATCCGTGTCTGTGAAGAGGATATTCCGAAGACCACCTTTGTTACTTGACATGGCTCCTACGAGTACACCGTCATGTCATTTGGCTTAACTAATGCTCCAGCTACGTTCTCCCATCTGATGAACTATATCTTCATGGATTACCTCGACAAATTCATCGTGGTTTATCTGGATGATATTCTGGTATATTCGAAGAATAAGGAAGAAAATGCTGAACATCTTCGCCTTGTTCTGGAAAGGCTACGTGAACACAAATTGTATGCCAAGTACTCCAAGTGTGAATTATGGCTTTCTGAAGTAACCTACCTTGGACATGTGATTTCCAAGGACAGAATCGCCGTTAACCCGGAGCGTGTTCAGGCTATTCTTGACTGGACTCCTCCGAAGAATGCCAAGCAAGTGAGAAGTTTTCTCGGCCTTGCAAGCTATTGTCATGGATTCGTCGAGAACTTTTCCAAGATTGCCAAGCCCCTGACTAATCTGCTTCACAAAGGAGTTAAGTTTGAGTGGACAGACAAATGTCAGGAGAGTTTTCAGACCCTCAAGGACAAGCTGACTTATGCTCCAGTGCTTGCACCTCCAGATTCCCGCAAAGACTTTGTGATCTTCTGCGACGCCTCTCGTCAAGGATTAGGCTGTGTCCTAATGCAAGAACGGAGAGTGATTGCTTATGCCTCGCGATAGTTATGTCCGCATGAAGAAAACTATCCAGTGCATGATCTTGAACTTGCTGCTATGATTTATGCTTTGAAACAGTGGCGACACTATCTTCTTGGTAATCGGTGTGAGATTTATACTGATCACCAAAGTCTGAAGTACTTGTTTACTCAGCTGGATCTTAACCTCCGTCAGCAGCGATGGTTGGAAACAATCACAGACTATGACTGTGGTATTTCATATACCCCCGGCAAAGCTAATGTAATGGCTGATGCCTTGAGTCACAAGTCCTATTGTAACAACCTCATGGTCAAGCGAGCTCAACCTCACCTTTATGAAGAATTGCGCAAGATGAACCTTCGTATTGTTCCGCAGGGTTCTCTTAATAACCTTGTCGTGCAGCCAGGTCTTGAAAAGGCTGTTAAGAGTGCGCAAGCTAAAGATGCCGAAGTTGATTTGATGAAGAAAGAGCTCCACCTTGACAAGTATAGGGATTTCATCCGGGACTCCTCGTGACGTCCGGGATCTCATCCGGGACTCCGAACAACATTCGGTAACCACATACTATTTCCCATAACAACCCTAGCGTCACCGAACCTTAAGTGTGTAGACCCTACGGGTTCGGGAACCATGCAGACATGACCGAGACATCTCTCCGGCCAATAACCAACAGCGGGATCTGGATACCCATGTTGGCTCCCACATGTTCCACGATGATCTCATCGGATGAACCACGATGTCGAGGATTCAATCAATCCCGTATACAATTCCCTTTGTCTACCGGTATGATACTTGCCCGAGATTCGATCGTCGGTATCCCTATACCTTGTTCAATCTCGTTACCGGCAAGTCTCTTTACTCGTTCCGTAACGCATGATCCCGTGGCTAACTCTTTAGTCACATTGAGCTCATTATGATGATGCATTACCGAGTGGGCCCAGAGATACCTCTCCGTCATACGGAGTGACAAATCCCAGTCTCGATTCGTGCCAACCCAACAGACACTTTCGGAGATACCTGTAGTGCACCTTTATGGTCACCCAGTTACGTTGTGATGTTTGATACACCCAAAGCATTCCTACGGTATCCGGGAGTTGCACAATCTCATGGTCTAAGGAAATGATACTTGACATTAGAAAAAGCTTTAGCAGACGAACTACACGATCTAGTGCTATGCTTAGGATTGGGTCTTGTCCATCACATCATTCTCCTAATGATGTGATCCCGTTATCAACGACATCCAATGTCCATGGTCAGGAAACCGTAACCATCTATTGATCAACGAGCTAGTCAACTAGAGGCTCACTAGGGACATGTTGTGGTCTATGTATTCACACATGCATTACGATTTCCGGATAACACAATTATAGCATGAACAATAGACAATTATCATGAACAAGGAAATATAATAATAACCACTTTATTATTGCCTCTAGGGCATATTTCCAACAGTCTCCCACTTGCACTAGAGTCAATAATCTAGTTACATTGTGATGAATCGAACACCCATAGAGTTCTGGTGTTGATCATGTTTTGCTCGTGGAAGAGGTTTAGTCAACGGATCTGCGACATTCAGATCCGTATGCACTTTACAAATATCTATGTCTCCATCTTGAACATGTTCACAAATGGAGTTGAAGCGACGCTTGATATGCCTGGTCTTCTTGTGAAACCTGGGCTCCTTAGCAAGGGCAATAGCTCCAGTGTTGTCACAGAAGAGAGTCATTGGGCCCGACGCATTGGGAATAACTCCTAGGTCGGTGATGAACTCCTTCATCCAGACTGCTTCCTGTGCTGCCTCCGAGGCTGCTATGTACTCCGCTTCACATGTAGATCCCGCCACGATGCTTTGCTTGCAACTGCACCAGCTGACTGCCCCACCATTCAAAATATACACGTATCCGGTTTGTGACTTAGAGTCATCCAGATCTGTGTCGAAGCTAGCATCGACGTAACCCTTTACGACGAGCTCTTCGTCACCTCCATAAACGAGAAACATATCCTTAGTCCTTTTCAGGTACTTCAGGATGTTCTTGACCGCTGTCCAGTGTTCCATGCCGGGATTACTTTGGTACCTTCCTACCAAACTTACGGCAAGGTTCACATCAGGTTTGGTACACAGCATGGCATACATAATAGACCCTATGGCTGAGGCATAGGGGATGACACTCATCTTTTCTCTATCTTTTGCCGAGGTCGGGCATTGAATCGTACTCAATCTCACACCTTGTAATACAGGCAAGAACCCCTTCTTGGACTGATCCATATTGAACTTCTTCAATATCTTGTCAAGGTATGTGCTTTGCGAAAGACCAATGAGGCGTCTCGATCTATCTCTATAGATCTTGATGCCTAATATGTAAGCAGCTTCTCCAAGGTCCTTCATTGAAAAACACTTGTTCAAGTAGGCCTTTATGCTTTCCAAGAATTCTATATCATTTCCCATTAATAGTATGTCATCTACATATAATATGAGAAATGCTACAAAGCTCCCACTCACTTTCTTGTAAACACAGGCTTCTCCATAAGTCTGTGTAAACTCAAACGCTTTGATCATCTCATCAAAGCGAATGTTCCAACTCCGAGATGCTTGCACCAGCCCATAGATTGAGCGCTGGAGCTTGCATACCTTGTCAGCATTATTAGGATCGACAAAACCTTCCAGCTGCATCATATACAACTCTTCCTTAAGGAAACCATTAAGGAATGCCGTTTTGACGTCCATTTGCCATATCTCATAATCATAGTATGCGGCAATTGCTAACATGATTTCGACGGACTTCAGCTTCGCTACGGGTGAGAAGGTCTCATCGTAGTCAACCCCTTGAACTTGTCGATAACCCTTAGCGACAAGTCGAGCCTTATAGATGGTCACATTACCATCCGCGTCTGTCTTCTTCTTAAAGATCCATTTGTTCTCTATGGCTTGCCGATCATCGGGCAAGTCTGTCAAAGTCCATACTTCGTTTTCATACATGGATCCTATCTCGGATTTCATGGCTTCTAGCCATTTGTTGGAATCCGGGCCCGCCATCGCTTCTTCATAGTTCGAAGGTTCACTGTTGTCTAACAACATGACTTCCAAGACAGGGTTGTCGTACCACTCTGGTGCGGAACGTGTCCTCGTGGACCTACGAAGTTCAGTAGCAACTTGATCCGAAGGTTCATGATCATCATCATTAACTTCCTCTCTAGTCGGTGCAGGCACCACAGAAACATCTTCCTGAGCTGCGCTACTCTCCGGTTCAAGAGGGGGTACCTCATCAAGTTCTACTTTCCTCCCACTTACTTCTTTCGAGAGAAACTCTTTCTCCAGAACGGATCCATTCTTGGCAACAAAGATCTTGCCTTCGGATCTAAGGTAGAAGGTATACCCAATAGTTTCTTTAGGGTATCCTATGAAGACGCATTTTTCCGATTTGGGTTCGAGCTTTTCAGGTTGAAGTTTCTTGACATAAGCATCGCATCCCCAAACTTTCAGAAACGACAGCTTAGGTTTCTTCCCAAACCATAATTCATACGGTGTCGTCTCAACGGATTTCGACGGAGCCCTATTTAAAGTGAATGCGGCAGTCTCTAAAGCATAACCCCAAAATGATAGCGGTAGATCGGTAAGAGCCATCATAGATCGCACCATATCCAATAGAGTGCGATTACGACGTTCGGACACACCATTACGCTGAGGTGTTCCAGGCGGCGTTAGTTGTGAAACAATTCCACATTTCCTTAAGTGCGTGCCAAACTCGTGACTCAAATATTCCCCTCCACGATCTGATCGTAAGAACTTTATTTTCTTGTCACGTTGATTCTCTACCTCACTCTGAAATTCCTTGAACTTTTCGAAGGTCTCAGACTTGTGTTTCATTAAGTAGACATACCCATATCTACTTAAGTCATCAGTGAGGGTGAGAACATAACGATAACCACCGCGAGCCTCAACGCTCATTGGACCGCACACATCAGTATGTATGATTTCCAATAAGTTGGTTGCTCACTCCATTGTCCCGGAGAACGGAGTCTTGGTCATTTTGCCCATGAGGCATGGTTCGCACGTGTCAAATGATTCATAATCAAGAGACTCCAAAAGTCCATCTGCATGGAGTTTCTTCATGCGTTTGACACCAATGTGACCAAGGCGGCAGTGCCACAAGTATGTGGGACTATCATTATCAACCTTACATCTTTTGGCATTCACACTATGAATATGTGTAACATCACGTTCGAGATTTAATAAGAATAAACCATTGACCAGCGGGGCATGACCATAAAACATATCTCTCATATAAATAGAACAACCATTATTCTCGGATTTAAATGAGTAGCCATCTCGCATCAAACGAGATCCTGATACAATGTTCATGCTCAAAGCTGGTACTAAATAACAATTATTGAGGTTTAAAACTAATCCCGAAGGTAGATGTAGAGGTAGCGTGCCGACGGCGATCACATCGACCTTGGAACCATTCCCGATGCGCATCGTCACCTCGTCCTTCGCCAGTCTCCGCTTATTCCGCAGCTCCTGTTTTGAGTTACAAATATGAGCAACCGCACCGGTATCAAATACCCAGGAGCTACTACGAGCGCTGGTAAGGAACACATCAATAACATGTATATCACATATACCTTTGGTATTGCCGGCCTTCTTATCCGCTAAGTACTTGGGGCAGTTCCGCTTCTAGTGACCGTTTCCCTTACAATAAAAGCATTCAGTCTCAGGCTTGGGTCCATTCTTTGGTTTCTTCCCGGTAGCTTGCTTATCGGGCGCGACAACTCCCTTGCCGTCCTTCTTGAAGTTCTTTTTACCCTTGCCTTTCTTGAACTTAGTGGTTTTATTCACCATCAACACTTGATGTTCCTTTTTGATCTCCACCTTCGCTGATTTCAGCATTGAATATACCTCAGGAATGGTTTTTTCCATCCCCTGCATATTGAAGTTCATCACAAAGCTCTTGTAGCTAGGTGGAAGCGACTGAAGGATTCTGTCAATGACCGCGTCATCCGGGAGATTAACTCCCAGCTGAGACAAGCGGTTGTGCAACCCAGACATTTTGAGTATATGCTCACTGATAGAACTATTCTCCTCCATCTTACAACTGTAGAACTTGTCGGAGACTTCATATCTCTCGACCCGGGCATGAGCTTGGAAAACCATTTTCAGCTCTTGGAACATCGCATATGCTCCGTGTTGCTCAAAATGCTTTTGGAGCCCCGGTTCTAAGCTGTAAAGCATGCCGCACTGAACCAGGGAGTAATCATCACTACGCGACTGCCAGGCGTTCATAACGTCTTGAGTTGCTGGGAAAACAGGTGCGTCACCTAGCGGTGCTTCAAGGACATATGCTTTCTTGGCAGCTATGAGGATAATCCTCAGGTTACGGACCCAGTCCGTGTAGTTGCTACCATCGTCTTTCAGCTTGGTTTTCTCTAGGAACGCGTTGAAGTTGAGGGCAACATTAGCGTGGGCCATTTGATCTACAAGTCATATTGTAAAGATTTTAGACTAAGTTCATGATAATTAAGTTCATCTAATCAAATTATTCAATGAACTCCCACTCAGATAGACATCCCTCTAGTCATCTAAGTGATACATGATCCGAATCGACTAGGCCGTGTCCGATCATCACGTGAGACGGACTAGTCATCAACGGTGAACATCTCCATGTTGATCGTATCTTCTATACGACTCATGTTCGACCTTTCGGTCTTCCGTGTTCCGAGGCCATGTCTGTACATGCTAGGCTCGTCAAGTCAACCTAAGTGTTTTGCATGTGTAAATCTGGCTTACACCCGTTGTATTCGAACATTAGAATCTATCACACCCGATCATCACGTGGTGCTTCGAAACAACGAACCTTCACAACGGTGCACAGTTAGGGGGAACACTTTCTTGAAATTTTAGCGAGGGATCATCTTATTTATGCTACCGTCGTTCTAAGCAAATAAGATGTAAACAGATGATAAACATCACATACAATCAAATAGTGACATGATATGGCCAATATCATTTTGCTCCTTCTGATCTCCATCTTCGGGGCACCATGATCATCATCGTCACCGGCATGACACCATGATCTCCATCATCATGATCTCCATCATCGTGTCTTCATGAAGTTGCCTCGCCAACTATTACTTCTACTACTATGGCTAACGGTTAGCAATAAAGTAAAGTAATTACATGGCGTTTTTCATTGACACGCAGGTCATACAATAAATTAAGACAACTCCTATGGCTCCTGCCGGTTGTCATACTCATCGACATGCAAGTCGTGATTCCTATTACAAGAACATGATCAATCTCATACATCACATATATCATTCATCACATCCTTTTGGCCATATCACATCACACAGCACATGCTGCAAGAACAAGTTAGACGTCCTCTAATTGTTGTTGCAAAATATTTTTTACGTGGCTGCTATAGGTTTCTAGCAAGAACGATTCTTACCTACGCCACAACCACAACGTGATATGCCAATTTCTATTTACCCTTCATAAGGACCCTTTTCATCCAATCCGATCCGACTAAAGTGGGAGAGACAGACACCCGCTAGCCACCTTATGCAACTAGTGCATGTCAGTCGGTGGAACCTGTCTCACGTAAGCGTACGTGTAAGGTCGGTCCGGGCCGCTTCATCCCACGATGCCGCTGAATCAAGATAAGACTAGTAACGGCAAGAAAATTGACAAAATCGACGACCACAACAACTTGTGTTCTACTCGTGCAAGAAACTACGCATAGACCTGGCTCATGATGCCACTGTTGGGGAACGTAGTAGTAAATCAAAAAATTTCCTACGCATCACCAAGATCAATCTATGGAGAGACTAGCAACGAGAGAGAGAGGAGTGCATCTTCATACCCTTGAAGATCGCGATGCGGAAGCGTTGCAAGAACGCGGTTGGAGGATTCGTACACGCAGCGATTCAGATCGCGGTCGATTCCGATCTAAGCACCGAACAATGGTGCCTCCGCGTTCAACACACGTGCAGCCCGGTGACATCTCCCGCGCCTTGATCCAGCAAGGAGGAGGGAGAGGTTGGGGAAGACAACTCCGGCAGCACGACGGCGTGGTGGTGGAGTTGGCAGTTCTCCGGCAGGGCTTCGCCAAGCTCAACGGAGGAGGAGGGGGTGTTGGAGAGGGGGAGGGCTGCGCCTTGGATGAGGTGCTGCTGCCCTCCCTCCTCCCCTCTATTTATAGGGCCAAGGGGGAAGGGGCCGGCCCCTCTAGATCAGATCTAGAGGGGGGGCGGCGGCCAGGGGGAGGGGGCTTGCCCCCCAAGCCAAGGGGGGCGCCCCCCTTTAGGGTTTCCCCCAACCCTAGGCGCATGGGCCCTAGGGGGGGATGGTGCACAGCCCACTTAGGGGCTGGTTCCCTCCCCCATACAGCCCATAGGGTCCTCCGGGGCAGGTGGACCCTCCCGGTGGTCCCGGTACAATACCGGCAAACCCCCGAATACTTCCGGTGACCGTATGATGACTTCCCATATATAAATCTTCACCTCCGGACCATTCCGGAACTCCTCGTGACGTCCGGGATCTCATCCGGGACTCCGAACAACATTCGGTAACCACATACTATTTCCCATAACAACCCTAGCGTCACCGAACCTTAAGTGTGTAGACCCTACGGGTTCGGGAACCATGCAGACATGACCGAGACATCTCTCCGGCCAATAACCAACAGCGGGATCTGGATACCCATGTTGGCTCCCACAAGTTCCACGATGATCTCATCGGATGAACCACGATGTCGAGGATTCAATCAATCCCGTATACAATTCCCTTTGTCTACCGGTATGATACTTGCCCGAGATTCGATCGTCGGTATCCCTATACCTTGTTCAATCTCGTTACCAGCAAGTCTCTTTACTCGTTCCGTAACGCATGATCCCGTGGCTAACTCTTTAGTCACATTGAGCTCATTATGATGATGCATTACCGAGTGGGCCCAGAGATACCTCCCCGTCATACGGAGTGACAAATCCCAGTCTCGATTCGTGCCAACCCAACAGACACTTTCGGAGATACCTGTAGTGCACCTTTATGGTCACCCAGTTACGTTGTGACGTTTGATACACCCAAAGCATTCCTACGGTATCCGGGAGTTGCACAATCTCATGGTCTAAGGAAATGATACTTGACATTAGAAAAGCTTTAGCAGACGAACTACATGATCTAGTGCTATGCTTAGGATTGGGTCTTGTCCATCACATCATTCTCCTAATGATGTGATCCCGTTATCAGCGACATCCAATGTCCATGGTCAGGAAACCGTAACCATCTATTGATCAACGAGCTAGTCAACTAGAGGCTCACTAGGGACATGTTGTGGTCTATGTATTCACACATGCATTACGATTTCCGGATAACACAATTATAGCATGAACAATAGACAATTATCATGAACAAGGAAATATAATAATAACCACTTTATTATTGCCTCTAGGGCATATTTCCAACACCTAATGCATTTTAACAAAGACAAAACATCATTTAATTGCCCTATTCAGTTTTGAGTAAATTCAAATGAAATCCAAAAATGCCCAAACTTTTTACGGCAATGCTGGATATTGCAATACACTAGTGTGAGCAAGTTTCACATTTTTGCAAATTCATTTGGATGCTCAAAATATTCCAAAATCATCTCTGTAAAAGAAAAAGCAGAAGCAATAAACAAAAAAATAGAAAAAGGCCACTGTACACAGGCCTAAGTGCACAGTGCCTGGAGGCCCAGCCCACCACGGCCTCTTTCTCCCTCCTTCCCTCTCTCTCCATCGCCGTGTCGCCTCGCCCGTGGGCGCGCCGGCGCTGCTCCGGTCGTTCGTCGACACGCCGACGCCACCGACGCAGCGGGGAGATAAGGACGAGCCGGTGCCTCCCCCCTGGCCTCCCCATCCATTCCTTCTCCCTCTCCGTCGCTCGCTCACCCCAGATCCATCGGCGCCCGATGTGGTCGCCACCGTGCCTCGCCCGTCACCGCGGCCACAGCTGCCGCCTCACTCCACCGTCTTGTCGAGGTGCTCCGCCTTCTTCTTCCTCGTCCACTGGTGGCCTCAGGTGGAGCTGGGGAGCACCAAAGCGTCGGATCCCCTTCGACCACATCTCCGGCTGCCGCGTTCTTCTTCGTCTCCGGCGCCGGCCTTTGCTGCTCCTAAGCTAACACGGGCCTACATGCGTGCCGCTAGGTGAGCATGCTTCCCTTCTCTGCCCTCTAGGTCCTCTAGATCACGCCGTAGTTAGCTCGTCATCGAACCCGAGCTCTGGTCGCCGCAGATCAACTCGCTGTCGTGGCCATGGTCCTGGTCACGCTCGCCTGAGGCCTCCGCCGTGCTCCTGGTGCTCCCAGGAGCCCAACGAGCACGCGCCCGAGCCTCCCCGTGCACTCTAGCTCCGTCTCCGTCGCTACCCGATCTCCGGCTTCCGCTCCGCCGCTCGCCACCGCTGTCTCCGGCTGTTTCCGGTCGAACCACCCCCACAGATCGATGCGCGGGCGAGAGGCCATTCGAACGCAAGTGGTCGCGTGCGTTTTGGCACATCGTAGCAGTTTTCCGACGCATTCCGGCGAGCTCCGCCGTGTTTTTGGTCACCGGAGCAACTCTGGTGGCCGTCGCTGGCGTGGCATGACAGGTGGGCCCTCTGAGACACTGACGCTGGGCCCCACAGGTCCCCGTTGACTGGTTTGACCAATCAACGTGCTGACTGGGCAACCCCAGCCACTGACATGTGCCCCCCCTCTGTTAATTAGTCTAATTAACGATTTTATAAATAAAAATATTTAATTTAGCCTAATCACTCACTGACATATGGGGCCCACGCTCCTAATTAACCCTGTTAGATTAGATTATTTCTCTGTTAAGTTAATAGAGGCTGACATGTGGGTCCCACTGGACCCACAGGTCAGGTTTGACCTGGTCAGCCGACCAGTTGACTGATGACGTCACCCACACGTCATGCTGACATCATAACTCCTTTTCTGTTAAAATTAAATAATTTCAGAAAATGTTTAAACCTTTGAAAATTCATATAAAATAAACCATAGCTCGGATCGAAAAACTTTATACATGAAAGTTGCTCAGAACGACGAGACGAATCTAATCGTGTTGTCTATTCTCATGTCGGAACCCATAAATTTTAGCCCGTTTCCGGTAGATGAATAGTGCATATACACCAGTTATTAAATCCAACTTTCGTCCTAAAATAACTAATATGACTTAGACATATCTTTAGACAACCCTTCACTGCATTCTAGGCATAGCATGCCCTGTGTTGCATTTGTTTGCATTATGTTTACCTGTTTCCTCCCCCTCTTCTCTCTCGTTAGACCCCGACGTCGACGTAGCTCCCGAGACCGACGCAGCTCCGGAGTACGACTACGTCCCTGAAGACCAGACCCTTGCTGCCGAGCTTCCAGGCAAGCACCCCCCCTTTTCAGCATTCCGATATCGCCTACTCTTCTCTCTCTTATGCTTGCATTAGAAGTTACTGCTGTTACTGTTATCCTATATCTGCTGCATAGCCTGTTTATTGTAACCTACTATTGTTACCTACCTGCTTATCCTAGACTGTTTAGTATAGGACTGGGTAGAGACTTATTAGAGACCCCACTTATCCCGACTGCCCCGCTGGATGATCAGAAGACCCGAGCAACGGGACCGAAGTCCAGGCCCCGGCACCGCACATCACTTCCCCCTTAGTTGCTCGACGATACTAGGATACTATCGAGTGCCGAGGGTGATACCTCAGCACTTCGGATGATAACCTTGTAGGTTAGTTCATCGGTCATGGTTATCGAGGGTGATTCCTCCTTCTCCATTTCCGATAACGACATCGTCGCGCTACTCCTCAAGTGTGGACCTCGAGGGTGATTCCTCTTCCGTTCACCTTGACTATAACATCAGGTGGAATTCCGTCAAGGGTGATACCTCAGGGTTCCCCCTTGGTGTTAGACACACAGTTACTATGGTTACCATGACTTTACACTGAACCATGTTACCAAAGACGGGTCGGCCCTGAGGGGTACCCGCGCGAGCATATTGCGAAGTGATATGGAGTCGGGTTGACCTGGAAGGTGCCCGCGAGATAATTACGTGGCGTGGCCGGGCATTCTTAGCCCTTGCCGCAAGCCACGAGACGGGGTGACGGGGTCACATCGATCGTGAGTCTCTGCTCATTACCGCGCGCTCCTAATTCACTAACGGTTTGGATATTTGATCCGAGGGGCCTCTGGCCTGATAGCACTAACCATCACGTGGGCATAGTATGGACGTTCTGCGTCGTATACATCAGCCGAAGCTTAATAGACGTCATGCGACTGAGCGGCGCGCGCTGGATTGGACTGGTTAAGCCCTGCACTTGTATAATGGGGGCCTGGTCTGCTTTCAGCCGCCTGACGCAACGCGCAGGAGTTCCCGGGGCAAAGGCCTGAGACCCCTGGGGGCATAGGTTAGTCCGGCGTGCTGACCTCTCTATTAAGTATTTGGTCGGGTTGAGGTGTATCATTTGGCCGAGGCCGGGCATGACCCAGTAAAGTGTGTCTGGCCGGAGTTAATCGAGCGTGGTGGGTAAGTTGGTGCACCCCTGCAGGGAAGAAACAATCTATCGATAGTCTGTGCTACGGTAACGGACACTCGGAGTTGTATCCCGATCGATACAACTAGAACTGGTCACTTGAGATGATAACTGGATAGTATGGCTCTGGGATTGCTTTCTCGAAAGGAGTCGAGGAAGGATCTCTGGGCGAGATTGATGACACTACTACTACTTTACATTATGCTATTCTGCACTCTTCTAATGCTGCAAGACCTCTGAAGATGCTGAAGATGCTAGTATTCGATAGGTCTAGGCTTTCCCCTCTATTCTGGCATTTCTGCAGCCCAGTCCATATATACAGCCATTCCTTTGATACTGATGCATATGTAGTGTAGATCCTTGCTTGCTGAGTACTTCGGATGAGTACCCATGTTTGCTTTACTTTCTTTTTTCCCCCATATCCTGTTGATGCAACTAGACGACGGAGCCCCTGAGACTGCTGCCCCCGCCTACGACTACCACTACTACCCGGAGGGAGGCTACTACTACGAGCTTGCCGACGACCAAGAGTAGGATCGGAGAGTCCAGGGCAGGAGGCCCACGCCTTTCGATCGTAGTGTTTTATTTTGCCCTGCCTTGATAAAGGCCTATCTGTTTTATGTTTTAGTCTGTACCCAGACTCTGATGCTTCCGCTGACACTTGTATGCCATCGAGCTATGTATTCGAGCCCTCGGGGCCCTGGCTTGTAATATAAAGCTTGTATGACTTTATTTATGTTTTAGAGTTGTGTTGTGATATCTTCAAGTGAGTCCTTAGGCTTGATCGTGTGCATTTGCGTGTATGATTAGTGCACGATTAAGCCGGGTCCGTCACAGGCAGGTTGCCATCTATTTATTCAGTAGAATGGCAAAATGATGAGAGGGCAAATGTAAATGCATTAACTGCCGTATCGTATGGCATATCAGAACACATGGTAATTTTCAGCGCCAAACAGTAGGATAGTTGCCATGTATTTATTTAGAAGCATGGCAAATTGATAAGAAGTGGAATTGTAGACACATTAACATCAGTATGAAATGGCAGATCACACAAAAACACATATTTCAGCTACAATTTTTTGTGAACATGCATACATATGAAAAGATAATGAGTAGAATTAGCCATTTTTATAATAAAATTTGCCATGGAAACAACCATTTTCACACCGGGGCAGGAAACTAAAACATTCAGTAGGAAAATGGTGAGAAAAAATGGGAAATCAAAAACGTAGGCGGGGAGGACCTGTGTTTGGGAAGTGACAAGCTAACGAGCAGATTGCAGGCAGGTAGATAGCCGGGGCCGGCCATGCCGACAACGCTGCAGCGGTGACACCCACGAGAAGAGGGTGGCACCGGGAGGAGCTTCATGCGCGATGGGGACGAAATTCGCCGGAGAATGGACTTCCTCGATCCGCCACCATGCTTGTACTTCTCCCCGCGCTCGAGGCTGCCGCCGTCTTCCTGCGCTCGAGGCCGCCGCCATGACCCGCGCCCGAGGCCGCCGCCGGAGCACGAACAAGGCTGGCGACAGAGATCGAACCCCAGCAGCAGCCGTGCGCGCGCCCTTCCTCCTCCGCTGCGCCTTCCATCGCCATCGGCCGGATCCACCTCCTATTCGCCACCGCTCGGGACCTCCGCTCGCCGCCGCTCGGGGCCTCCGCCCGCCACCGCTCGGGACCTCCGCTTGCCGCCGCCCGAGACCTCCGCGCTCCTCCGTTCGGGGCCTCCGCCCGCCATCGCCCGGGGCCTCCGCCCGCCTCCGCTCGGGGCTGCCGTCCACCGCCGCCCGGGCTATAGTGTGTGTGATGTGCGGGTAGGTGGGGAAGAAGGTGAGGCAGAGTGGGGGAGAGAAGAATGCGAGATCGGGAGTGAGGGTGTGCGGCACAGTTTGTCGAGGCCCGGACGAGGCCGTGGGATGATGTGGCGACGTACAGTGCTCCAAGAATCGTGCAAAATGATCCAACGACAGATGACACGTGTGGGCGGGATGCTACACACCACATGTGTGGGCGTTAATATTTTCGTTTCTTTTTCATTTTTCCTTTTTTCTTTTTTTTCTGTTTCTTCTTTTTCCCTTTTTTTCCAAGGTTATTTTATTTTTTAAACTAAGTTCATGTTCGAAAAATGTTCTTTCTTTTATAAAAATGTTCTACATTTCAAATAATTGACGTTTTTCATAAATATTCATAACTTCAGCAAGGGTTCAGTATTTTCAAAAAATGTTCAGTATTTTCAAAAAATGTTCTTCTTTTTCAAAAACTGTTATTATTTTTGTTTTCATTTTTTTCCTTTTTACCTTTTCCTATTCCTTTTGTTTGACATTTCTAATTTTTGTTTTGAATTTCAAAAAAATTTATCGTGTTAAAATTTTGTTCACAATTTGTATTTGAATGTTCATGCTTCAAAAAATAATCAGGAATTGCAAAAAATGTTCATGCTTTCCAAATGTGTTCATATTTTCAAAAATGTTCATGTTTCAAAAATTGTTCTCGTATTCAAAAATCTGCACAATTTTTCCAAATTTGTTCTCGTACTCAAAACTTGTTCATTTTTGTCAAAACTTTTTCGTGTTTTGTCCAAAAATTGTTCGGAATTTTAAAAAATTTCCTATTTTTTCAACGCTTGTTCACAATTTGAAAACAATTGCCAAAAATTGTTCGGAGCATTTTTTGAAATTCCTAAACAATTTTTGAAAACATGAACATAACAAAATTTGAAAATGAGAATATTTTTCTGAAATTGGTGAAGATTTTCTAAAATCGAATATTTTTTGAACTTGTGAACAAATATTAGTAATTCCTGAAAGACGTTTTAGAACACGAACTTTTTTGAATTTTTGAACAATATTTAAAAATGAGAACATTTTTTGAAATTTTGAACAAAATTTAAAAATGAGAACAATTTTTCAAATCTTGAACATTTTCAAACAAAAGAAACATGAAAAAGAAAAAAAGAAAGAGCAAAGAAAGAACAATTTTTGTTTTCTGTTTCTTCTTTTTTCCTCTTTTTCCAATGTATTTTTTTTCAAAACTAGGTTCATGTTTGAAAAATGTTTTTATAATTCGAAACATGTTCTTTCTTTTATAAAAATGTTCTAAATTTCAAATAATTGATGTTTTCCGGAAATATTAATACCTTCAGAAAATGTTCGGGATTTTCAAAAAAAATTCAGTATTTTCAAAAAATGTTCAGTATTTTCAGAAATTGTTCTTGTTTTTTAAAAACTGTTTTTGTTTTTGTTTTCATTTTTTTTATTTTTTTCCTTTTCCTATTCCTTTCGTTTGGCATTTTCTAATTTTTGTTTTGAATTTCAAAAAAAATTCTCGTGTTAAAAAATTTGTTCACAATTTGTATTTGAAAGTTCGTGCTTCAAAAAATAATCAGGAATTGTAAAAAATGTTCTTGCTTTCAAGATGTGTTCATATTTTCAAAAATGTTCGTGTCTCAAAAATTGTTCCCGTATTCAAAAAACTGCACAATTTTTCAAAAATTGTTCTTGTATTCAAAAATTGTTCATATTTTGTCAAAACTTTTTTGTGTTTTGTCAAAACATTGTTTGGAATTTTAAAAAAAAATCTTATTTTTTCAAGATTTGTTCACAATTGCCAAAAATTATTCAGAACAGTGTTTGAAATTCTTAAACAATTTTTCAAAACATGAACATAATAAAATTTGAAAATGAGAACATTTTTCTGAAATTGCTGAACATTTTCTAAAAAACAAATATTTTTTGAACTTGTGAACAAAAATTTGTAATTCCTGAAAGACGTTTTAAAACACAAACATTTTTTGAAATTTTGAACAAAATTTAAAAATGAGAACATTTGTTGAAATTTTGAACAAAATTTAAAAATGAGAACTTTTTTGAATTTCCTGAACATTTTGAAACAAAAGAAACATGAAAAAGAAAAAAGAAAGAGCAAAGAAAATAGGAAAAAAGGGAGAAAGGTCAAATATAATGGGCCGGCCCAGGTCAGCTGCCCATGTGCGAAACTCACCTGTCTGACGCAAAGAGCGTCACATAGGAGCTCCCATGCTTGTGGCTCACGTAACGCGACAAATAGTCGCGCCCCACCTCCACTGCATCGGGAGGTTTGCTCTCTCGAAGAAATTAGCAAGGGGTTACATGCAGGGGCGGGCCCAATGAGCCAACCCTGTAGCGCTAGCTACATGTTCCAAAAAAATTTAAGTGCTGATTGTAAAGTATAGGGCCCGAGGCAACAGGGTGGCCCATCGAACCAAGGAACGAGGCCGCACCAGCGAAAATTCCTATTTGCCGCTTGCTGCGGCAGGTTGTCGAGGCAACGCACAGGGGATATCGACGAGCGTTCGTATGGGCCGGCCCGTTAACCGTTTAAGCAACTCCAGTTTTGGGAATCTTCTAGCTCGTTCCCAGCCGGTGTTTTCCGGTTTTGGTAACCTTCTAGGAGGTTCCTGAACTGTTTTTTCTTTTTTCTTTTTCTCTTCTTCTATTTCTTTTTTCCTATTTTTTCTTTTCTCTCCTTTTTCTTTTTTTGTTTCTATTTCTTTCCATCTTAATTCCTTTTCCTTTTTATTCAAGTTTATTTTCTTAATTTAAAGATGTTTGTATTTTTTTCAACATGTTCATAAATTTTTTAAAAATGTTTTTATGTTTCTCATAAATTATTCAAAACTTTACACAAATGTTCTTGCTTTAAATTTTCTGAAATTCCGAATTTAAATAATGTTCATAGATTTCATAAATGCTTCAGTATTTCAAAATATGTTCCTTGTTAAATTTTTTTGCTCACAAAATCAAAAAATGTTCTTGATTTTCAAAAATTGTTCGCATATATAAAAAATGTTCGCCTTTCCCAACTTTTGTTCGTGGTTTCAATAATTGTTTTGATGTTCAGAAAAATTTCATGTTTTTTCAATTTTTTTCATAATTCTCATAAAAAGTTCGCTAGTTTGAAAAAACGATCACTTTTTCAAAAAATTTCGTTTTGTTTTCCTTCAAAATGTTCACATATTTTTTGAAAAAAATTGGAATTTCAAAACATGATTTCTGATTTCAAAAACAGTTTGCAAATTTGAAAAATGTTCATGTTTCCATTTTTACAGGAATTTTAAAAATTGTTCACAAATTTCAAAAAATTGTTCCTTTTTTAAAATTATATATAAATTTTTAAAAATGTTTATGTTTCCATTTTTTAGGAGTTCCAAAAAATGTTCCTGTTTAAAAAATTGTTCACAAATTTCAAAAAATGTTCGTGTTTTATTATTTTCTTCCTCGGATCCCCTCTCTCTTATGCCTTAGAAAAATAGCCTCATCATTTTGAGTATTTTTACCTACATATGGTCAATTAGTCATACTTGATTCGTATTCTGCCTAGTACCCCCTTTTTGTGTTGTTCATTTGTATGTATTAACTTGTAGCTAGTACATCAATTTTCGCTCTCTTTTGTAATTTTATTTTTTGAATGCAGACAATATGCACAAGTTTATTCTGAAAAGAAAGACACCATGACAAGATGCTCCAGAAGAAATGAATTGGGAGGAGGAGATTCAATATCATCGAGCCAAGACATCCTTTTCAAGTAATTTTCTCGTTTCTCTTGGCATTATATTAAGCAGTTTGACTGTTGCATTTTGTTTTTATAAATTGATTTCTATTATGTTTTGTAATCCGTGTTACAAGCTATGAAACACTTCTTTATTTAATCATCGTTGTTTGAAAATTTAAGCCATCGTTAAGTGGTGCTTCAGGGTAAGATTAGCTCCAGCTCCGCCCCTGGTCACGTGGGCGGCATAAACAACGAATGATCCAGACGTATGAAGGCCCAAGTGCCAGGCGGCCCAGTTGGGCGACGGAAGAGCCCACCTCGCGACGTAAACAATGATCGATCTAGACATATAGACATATGACGATCGACACAGACTTAAGGAGGCTTCTTTTAAATCTCAGTCGTTAATCTTTGTGATAACAAAAAAAACCAACAGATATGAAGGGGTGACGGAAGGAGAACTATGAAATTTTCTGTCCTTTAATATTAGGTAATAGATTTTCTTTCTTGTTTAATGGTAATACCAATTCCACTAATTCATTCTTACTAGAAAGTTCCTTCTTTTGCAAAAGTTTCACTATTTATATGCTTACTCTTGCATATCATATAGAAGTGCATTTTTGTGTAAACTGTGTGCAATTTTTTGTTATTCTTTGGTTTAGATTTTTTTTTCCATTTTCTTTCTTCTGAATGGGTGATACCAATGCCACTAATTTATCATTTCTTAGAAAACTTTATTATTATTTCTGTCTTCTCTAGTGGCAATACCCAATGCCGCTAATTAATTTCTTATTAGGAAACTTCATATTTTGATTTGCAGAACTAGAGACGCCATGGATCAAATACCAATGCCACTAATTCATTCTTTCTTTAGAAAATATCATTTTCCTCAAAGATTCCAATATTATATGTTTATTATTGCATATTATAACAAAGCACAATTTTGTGTAAATTGCGTGCAAATTTTGTCACTACTTCCTTTTGTTTTTACTTAATTTCCTTTCTTCTTTGAGGGTAATATCAATGCCACTAATTCATTCATTGTTAGGAAACTACCTTTTTATTTGAAAATTGCATTACTATACGTTTATTCTTGCATATTAGTAAAAGACACATTTTCTGTGTAAATTTCTTGCGAAATTTGTCGTTGTTTGTTTTACGTATTTTCATTTTCTTTCTTCTCAAAGTGGAATAGCAATGCCAACTAATTCATTATTGTTATAAAACTATACTATTTTGATATTATTTTCATTTTTTTTTCTTAAAGGGTAATAACAATGCCACTATTTAATTCTTCCTTGAAAAACTTCATTTTTTATGTTGTTTTAGTTCTTATTTTTTTTCTTTCTTCTTTTAATGAAATGTTTGGATGTCTGTATTAGAGGCCTCCGTATTGAATGTTTATTCTTGCATATTAGAACAAAGTGTATTTTTGGTGTAAATTGTGTGCAAATTTTCATTATTTTGTAGTTTTTTTTATTTTCTTTCTTCTTCAAGGGTAACAATATTGCCAATAATTCATTCCTTCTTAGAAAACATTTGTTTTTTGCAAAACCTTCACTATTATATCATTATTCATGCATGTTTTAAAAGAGCGCAATTTGTGTGTAAATTTTGTCATTATTTGTCCTAGTTTTTAGTTATTCATTTTCTTTCTTCTTAATGGGTAATATTTTTTTTACGGGTCTTAAAGGGTAATACCAATGCACGAATTCGTTCTTTCTTAGAAAAGTTCATTATTTTGATTTTGTTTTAGTGGCATTAGTTCTTTCGTTGGACATGTAAATTATATGCCTTTTTTTCTTATTTAAGGGTAATGCCAAAGCCATTAATTCACTCCTTATAAAACTTCCTTTTGCAAAACTTCCACTATTAAAAAAACGTGATGATGGTTAATCATTCATGCAGAATTTATAGCATAGACATGAGTTTTATTTAAGGGCTGAACCAAATGCATGCAAGTAGCTTAGCTATCAGGTCACCCGCAAAAAAAAAAAAAAAAAGCTTAGCTAGCGGTCTAACTACAACAACAGGTGCATGCATGCACACGACCCCAAAGACCAAAACAAATCCACGATCCAAGCAAATGCATACGTACCAAGCAAATCGACTGACCAAAAAAGAAAATTCAGTCGATTTGTACGAAGCTTGTCCCATATTTCTTTACCGAGGGAGTACTTCTTAGAGGACATTCAATCGTATAAATAATAGAAATGTTAAGATGGTTGCCCGTGCTGTGAGCGGGCCACTACGCTAGTGGAAAAAACATCGAGCAGCCGATGCACACTCGGTACTTCTGAAAACGGAAAGGAGGCCAGCATGCCCTTCATGTGATCTGTCCCTAGCTTATCACTGTCTAGCTGCCCTCGTTCACCAAGCAGAGATGCACCGAGTGTTGATGAAAACGGAAAAATGCCAGCCGCCCATGCATGCATGTGATCGATCGGTGCCTCTTCCTCCCCGAGCATTCTCACTTTCTCTCTTCCTCCTTCATCTTTCCTTTTTCTGTACAACTCCCGACTCCCGGGCACTCTCGTCTCCAAGCATGATGGCTGGTTGGGAAGCCGCTGTGTTCACCGGCGTGAGCGGATCCACAGCCACACCGTCATCATCTCCGGCTTGGTGAGCTGCATCCGCCGCCGCGTCGCGCTACAACGTCGTCACCACGAAGAGGGAGGAGGCTAACCGGCGGTGGCGCGAGCAATATGGGATTTTTCATTAAAATATATGGAACTGCCGGGGGGGGCCTTTCGCCATGAAGAGGAGGAGGGCAGGAGGCTAACCGGCGACGGCACGAGCAATATGGGATTTTTCATTAAAATATATGAAACCGCGTGGGGGCGGGTGGGCTTTGCCCCATGATGCTCTAAAAATATCCTTGCAAATAACCCCCACTAAAAAACGTACTATAAAGGATAATATGGACCTTTGACCCACTTTCGTATATATGATGGGTCGTCCATTAGTATATATACACGTATAGGTCCGTACGTTCATTTTTTATTTGTCTTCACTTAAAGTTTCATTTTTCTTTCTTTTTGTTAAAGTTAAAAAATTTATGCAGCCAACAAGCTTCCAACCAAAGGCCTCCTGTTAGAAAGCACACTAAGAAACCAACTGGCCAACTTAGTAGTTATGACAATAGTAGCTATGATACCGTACTTAATTATAAAACACAGTGTTTTTCCTTTTTTGGCCGAGTTCACATATGTTTTTCTCTCTTTTTTCATTTCCTTTTTACTTTTTAGAATTCATGAACTTTTCTTAATTTGATGCTATATTTTTCAAATCCATGAACTTTTTCAAATCCTTAAACTTTTAAAAGAAATCATGAACTTTTTTTCAAATGCGTGAACATTTTATCAAAACACGTGAACTTTTTTCAAAATTGATGAACTTTTTTTCACATACGACAAAGTTTTTTCAAAATTGATGATTTTTTTAAAACCGGCTGGCAAGCCGAGGTTCCCAAACTGGGAACATTTTTTTGCATTTTTCTAGTTAACCTTTTCCTGAAAATCTATGAAAATTTTCATATATGTGAACATTTAAAAAAATCGATGAACTTTTTTCAAATCCACGAGCGCTTGGGCCAGCCTAACAGGAGCGATGTTGTCGCCTAGTTGGACCCAGGCCTAAGCATTTCTTGTTTTCCTTTCTTCTGTTAATCCATTTTTCTCCCTTTTTAACTCTATTATTCTTTTTAAAACTTGTTTACAAATCCGAAAAATTGTTTGGAATACCAAAAATAACTGTTTTAAGTAACTGTTTTAAATTATAATCTTAAATTATTTTCTCCATCAAATATGTGTGTCCTTTGTATTTATTAGTTATGTTAAAAACTTAAAAGTAACAATTTTGACTATTTGTTTAAATTATGATATTAAATATATTTTTTCCTTCCAACCTGGCGTGGATGCCTACCATTGGCATGTCCACATCCTTACAAAAGTTGGGGTCATCTTAAAAATGTCCCGAAAAACACCATGTTCAACGTAGGGTGTCCGGGTAGGCCAGAAAGCTCCGTTGAGAGCTCGTTCCTTCTCGACATCCGTCAAATGACCATAGTTTTTTCATTGGCTTGTCTGACCAATTGAAGGCACCATGACAAGTTGTTTTGGTTTCTACCAATTTTGCATTCTCTGGAATTTTCTCTATCAAAAAGGGCGATAAATGGTCAAACCTCGCATTGGTGCTTACCATGGACATGCCCACCTACTTGCAACAGTTGGGGCCGTTTCAATAATGCCTAAAAGTTGACCATGTTCAACGGAGGGTGTCCGCGTAGATCAAAAGACTCCGTATGAGAGCACGTTGTCTCTTGACTTCCTTGAAATTGCCCCACCTTTTTTCATGACATTGTATGACCAATTCAAGGCACCATGCGAAGTTGTTTGTGTTTTTGTCTTTTTGATAAGTTTTACATTTTCTGAAGTTTTCTCGATGAAAAAGGCCGATAAATGGTTGGATGTGACGAAACATGCATACGGTGTCAGAAGTCGTTCAAACCTAGAATGGATGCCTACCATTGGCATGGCCACCAGGGAAAAAAAGTTGAGGTCATTTCAAGGATGTCCAAGAAACACAATGTTCACAGACGGTGTCCGGGTAGGCCAGAAGGCAGCGTTTGAAATGGGCCCATTTTCCCATGCCTTATATGACCAATTTAAGGCACCATGCTTTGTTTTTATTTTTGACAAGTTTTGTATTTTCTGGAGTTTTCTCTGTAAAAAATAGCCGATAAATGGTCGGACATGTCACAACTTGCATACGGTGTCAGAAATCGTTCAAATCTGGCATGGATGCCTACCTGCTTGCAAAAGTTGGGATTATTTTAAGGATTTCCAAAAATAGACCATGTTGAACGGAGGGTGTTCGAGAAGTTCAGAAGGCTCCATCTGAGAATACGTTGGTTCTCGACATCCGTGAAATGGACCTAATTTTTTTCTTGGCCTTGTATGACCAATTCAAGGCACCATGCCAAATTGTTTGGGTTTTCGACAAGTTTTGCATTTTCTGGAGTTTTCTCGGTAAAAAAAGGCCAATAAATGGCCGAACGTGTCCGCAACTTGCATATGGTGTCGATAGTCATTTAAACCAAGCATGAATGCCTACTATGGGCTTGACCACCTTCTTGCAAGAGTTGGGGTCATTTCAAGCATGTATATAAATATATCATGTTCAACAAAGGGTGTTCGGGTGCTAGATGGCTCCGTCTGAGGATGTTGTTTCTGGATATCCATCAAATGCCCCCCCCCCCCAATTTTTTCATCAGGTTCTTTAACCAATTCAAGGCATTATGCCAAGTTCACAGTTCGAAGTTATAGTGGGTGGAATTAACCCACGAGGTCCATAGTTCGAATCCAACTTGATTGACCTATCTTTTGAAGGTTAAAAAAAGATAAATAAATAAATGGGCCAAGCCCAGGACGGAGGGGGTGTGTGCGCCGGTTTGTATAACAGAAGCTCCTAGTCAGTGCTTGATGCGCTAGTCAACAGACGCAGCGCTCGCACGCCACCTTTCATGGGTCGGCCCAACTACATGATCGATTAGCTGTCGCTCGTCAAGAACATACGCCCGATCGATTCTTTGTCGTTCGACCAAAAAAACCTTCTTCATGGTTGACCTGAACGACAAGTTGACCGTGGACATCTTTGACCTTTGACACTTGACTTTCAAAAACGGTTCATCTTTTTGAAAAAGTTCATGGATTTGAAAAATATTCGCGGATTTGCAAAATGTTCACAAATTGAAAATACTATGAATTGAGAAAAAAAATCACGGATTTTGGGGAAAAAAGTGCAGACTTTAAAAAAAATCATCTATTTTGCCAAAATTTTATTGATTTTGAAAAAATCCATCAACTTTGAAAAAAAGTTCATCGACTTTCTAAAAAAATGTATTCATTTTGAAAAAAGTCATCAATTTTGAGAAAAAGGTCCATCTATTTTGAAAAAATAGCATCCATTTAGAAAAAAGTTCATCAATTTGAAAAAAAGTTCATCAATATTTTTTTTATGAATTTGAAAAAATATATAATTTGGAAAAAGTTCACCAAGTTTGAAAAAATGTTCACAAATTTGAAAAAAAAATCATCAATTTTTTTAGGAATTCGAAAATAAGTTTTCAAATTTGAAAAAATTCACCAAGTTTGAAAAAAGTTCATTCATTTCTTAAAAAATGAAATCAAAAAAGTTTGCACATGGCAAAAGGAAAACAAAAAAGGAACAGAAAAAGAAAGGAAAATAAAACCAAAACAAAACTGTTGGAAAAAAGAGAAAAAAAGAACAATAAAAAAGAAAAGAAGAAAGGAATAAGAAACACACATGCAAGGTTTACACAAAGAGGGAGAATACCGGCAGCTGGAATTCAGGGCCTGAAAAAGCTACAACAGAGATACCTATTCTGCACATCTCCAAATGAGCTGAAATTTCACGGAGAATTATTTTGAAGGCATTGGGAAGTAATAAGTAGATGATGGGTTGCTAGAGTGACAGAAGTTTAAACCCTAGTTTATGCGTTGCTTCGTAAGGAGCTGATTTGGATCCACATGTTTCATGCTATGGTTAGATTTATCTTAATTCTTTTTTAGTAGTTGCGGATGCTTGCGAGAGGGGTTAATCATAAGTGGGAGGTTTGTTCAAGTAAGAACAACACCCAAGCACCGGTCCACCCACATATCAAATTATCAAAGTAACGAACGCGAACCAAACAAACATGATGAAAATGACTAGATGAAATTCCCGTGTGTCCTCAAGAACGTTTGCCTTACTATAAGAACTTGTTTCGGCCTGTCCTTTGCAACAAAAAGGATTGGGCTAACTTGCTGCACCTTAGCTACTTTTGTTACTTGTTATCTGTTACAAATTATCTTGCTATCAAACTACTCGTTACCGCTTATTTTAGTGCTTGCAGAAATTACCTTACCGAAAACCGCTTATCATTTCCTTCTACTCCTCGTTGGGTTCGACACTCTTACTTATCGAAAGGACTACGATTGATCCCCTATACTTGTGAGTCATCAAGATTCTTTTCTGGCGCTGTTGTCGGGGAGTGAAGCGCCTTTGGTAAGTGGAAATTGGTAAGGAAACATTTATATTACGTGCTGAAATTTATTGGTACTTGTCACTATGGAAAGTAATCCTTTGAGGGGCTTGTTCGGGGTATCTTCACCTTGATCGGAAACAACAAGAGTTGTCTCTCCGCCACCTATTGAGTCTACTGAAAATATTTATTATGAAATTCCTCTGGGTATGGTTGAGAAACTGCTAGCTAATCCTTATGCAGGAGATGGAACTAAACATCCTGATATGCAGTTGATCTATGTGGATGAAATTTGTGGATTGTTTAAGCTTGTAGGTTTATCCGGAGATAGAGCTAAGAAGAAAGTATTCCCTTTATCTTTGGAGGGGAAGGCATTGACATGGTATAGGCTATGTGATGATACTGACACATGAGATTGGAACCGGTTAAAATTGGAATTCCACAAGAAATTTTATCCTATGCATTTAGTTCATCATGATCGGAATTATATATATAATTTTTTGCCTCGTGAAGGAGAAAGTATCGCTCAATCTTGGGGGAGGCTTAAGTATATGTTGCATACATGCCCCAATCATGAGCTCTCAAGAGAGATAATTCTTCAAAACTTTTATGCTTGGCTTTCTCGTAATGATCAAACCATGCTTGATTTTTCTTCGACTGGCTCTTTTATGAAGAAAACTATTGAATTCAAATGGGATCTTCTGGAAAGAATTAAGCGCAACCATGAGGATTGAGAAATCGACAAAGGTAATGAGTCATGTATTAATCTTGAGTTTGATTGTGTTAAATCTTTTATGGAAACTGATGCTTTTCGTAAGTTTAGCACTAAGTATGGACTTGACTCTGAGATAGTAGCTTCCTTTTGTGAATCATTTGCTACACATGTTGATCTCCCTAAGGAGAAATGGTTTAAACATCATCCACCTATAGAATTAAAAGAAGAACCCATAGAGGTTAAGGAAGAAAAAACTATTGTTTACAATGTTGACCCAGTTGTTCCTACTGCTTATATTGAGAAACCACCTTTTCCTGTTAGGATTAAGGAACACTCTAAAGTTTCAACTGTGGTTAGGAAAAGTTATATTAGATCACCTAGTCCCTCTGAACAAATTAAAGTTGAACCTAGTATTGCTATGGTTAAAGATCTTTTTGGCTAATAATGTAGATGAGCATGTCATTTACTTCTGTGCTGAAGCTGCTAGAATTGCTAATCCAAATCCTAAGGATAAGAATAGACCTGTTGTTGGCATGCCTGTTATTTCTATTAAAATTGGAGATCATTGCTATCATGGTTTATGTGATTTGGGTGCTAGTGTGAGTGTTATTCCTTTTACCTTATATCAAGAAGTCGTGAATGATATTGCACCTGCTGAAATTGAAGATATTGATGTCACCATTAAGCTCGTAAACAGAGACACTATTTCACCGCTTGGAATTGTCAGAGATGTTGAAGTCTTGTGTGGTAAGATCAAATACCCTACTGATTTTCTTGTTCTTGAATCACCACAAGATGTTTTTTGTCCAATAATATTTGGTAGACCTTTCATGAATACTGTTAATGCTCAAATTGATTGTGTTAAAGAAATTGTTAGTGTTGACTTTGGTGGTGTGTCTCATGAATTTAATTTTTCTAAGTTTCGTAGACAACCTCATGATAAAGAATTGCCTAGTAAGGATGAAATTGTTGGTCTTGCTTTTATTGTTGTGCCTCCTACTGATCCTCTAGAACAATATTTGCTTGATCATGAGAATGATATGCATATGAATGAAAGGAGTGAAATAGATAAGATTTTCTTTGACCAACAACCTATCCTTAAGAATAATTTTCCTTTTGAAACTCTTGGAGGTCCTCCACCACCTAAGGGTGACCCCGTATTTGAATTGAAACAATTTCCTGATACTTTGAAATATGCTTATCTTGATGAAAAGAAGATATATCCTGTTATTATCAGTGCTAACCTTTTAGAGCATGAAGAAAAGAGATTACTAAAAATTCTGAGGAAGCATCGTGCTGCTATTGGATATACTCTTGATGATCTTAAGGGCATTAGTCCCACTCTATGTCAGCATACGATTAATATGGAGCCTGATGCTAAACCTATTGTTGACCACCAACGTCGATTGAATCCGAAGATGAAAGATGTGGTAAGAACTGAAATATTAAAGCTCCTCGAAGTAGGTATAATCTATCCCATAGCTGATAGTAGATGGGTAAGTCCCGTTCATTGTGTTCCTAAGAAAGGAGGCATTACTGTTGTTCCTAATGATAAGAATGAACTTATTCCACAAAGAATAGTAACTGGTTATAGGATGGTGATTGATTTCAGGAAGTTAAATAAAGCAACTAGAAGAGATCATTACCCCTTGCTTTTTTATTGATCGAATGTTAGAAAGGTTGTCTAAGCACACACACTTTTGCTTCCTAGATGGATATTCTGGTTTTTCTCAAATACCTATTGCACAATCTGGTCAAGAGAAAACCACCTTTACTTGCCCTTTTGGAACCTTTGCTTATAGACGTATGCCTTTTGGTTTATGTAATGCACCTGCTACCTTTCAAAGATGTATGACTGCTATCTTCTCTGACTTTTGTGAAAAGATTGTTGAGTTTTCATGGATGATTTTTTCGTTTATGGAACTTCTTTTGATGATTGCTTAAGCCTAGGCTTATTAGGTGGGTTCTTTTGTCGCAAGAATTTGATCTTCATATTATTGACAGAAAGGAGGCTGAAAATCCCATAGCTGATAACTTGTCTAGATTGGAAAATGCGCTTGATGATCCACAACCTATTGCTACTTGTAATCTGCGTTGGTTTTTGTCCCCGAAGAGGAGAGGATGATGCAGCACAGTAGAGTAAGTATTTTCCTTAGTTATGAAACCAAGGTTATCCATCCAGTAGGAGAACCAAGCAACACCACGTAAACAGCATCTGCACACAAAACACAAACACTCACACCCAACGCAAACGAGAGGTTGTCAATCCCTCGACGGTCGAATAGCGAGATTAAAGGTATATGATAGATTGATAGATTGAAACTAAAATATAAAATAAAATAAAAGATAAAAATATGCAATAAATATTTTTTTGGTATTTTTGTGTATGAAAACAAGTGATAGATCTTATGATAAAAGTAGACCCGGGGGCCATAGTGTTCACTAGAGGCTTCTCTCAAGGAAAATAGCATACAGTGGGTAAACAAATTACTGTTGGGCAAATGATAGAAAAGCAAATAATTATGATGATATCCAAGGCAATAATCATGTATATAGGCATCACGTCCAAATCGAGTAGACCGAAACGATTCTGCATCTACTACTATTACTTCACACATCGATCGCTATCCAGCATGCATCTTGTGTATTAAGTCCAAGAAGAACGAAGTAATGCATAAAGAACGATGACATGATGTGGTCAAGACAAACGCTAACAAGAATTCATCCCAAATTTTTATCCTTAATGGCAACGATACATGCGTGTCATGTCCCCTTCTGTCACTAGGATTCAGCACCGCAATATCGAACCCATCACAAAGCACCTCTTCCCATTGAAAGAAAATCTAATCTAGTTAGCCAAACTAAACCAAAAATTCGGAGAAGAAATACGAGGCTATAACAATCATGCATAAAAGAGATCATAGAAGACTCAAATACTTCATGGATAGATCTGATCATAAACTCACAATTCATCGGATCCCAACAAACACACCACAAAAAGTCATTACATCGGATAGATCTCCAAGAACAACGAGGAGAACATTATATTGAGAACCAAAAAGAGAGAAGAAGCCATCTAGCTACTAACTATGGACCCGAAGGTCTATGGTGAACTACTCACGCATCATCGGAGAGGCAGCAAGGATGGTGTAGAGCCCCTCCGTGATGGATTCCTTCTCCGGCGGAGTACCGGAAAAGGCCTCCAGATGGGATCTCTTGAGAACAGAGGCCTGCGACGGTGGAAAAAGTATATCGTGGATTCCCCTGAGGGTTTCTGAATATTTGGGAATTTATACTGCTGGAATTAGGTCAAACGGAGCCAGGGTGGGCCCACATGGCACCAGGGCCCAACCTTATCTCTTCTGCCTTGGCTTCCAAGTCTAGATGGTTCCTTATCTTAAAAAAAATCTCCAAAAAGTTTCGGGGCATTTGGACTTTGTTTGGTACTGATTTTCTGTAAAACCAAAAACAGGCAGAAAACAAGAACTGGCACATGGCACTAAGTTAATAGGTTAGTCCCCAAAAATGATATAAAGTTGTATAAAAACATCTATAAAACATCCAAGATTGATACTATAATAGCATGGAACAATAAAAAAATAATAGATACATTGGAGACGTATCAAGCATCCCCAAGCTTAACTCCTGCTCGTCCTCGAGTAGGAAAGTGACAAAACAGATTTTTGATGTGGAATGCTACCCAACATACTCATCAAGTTTCATTTCTTTGCATAGACATGTGGACTTATATGATTCAAAGCAATAGTCTATAGTTTGACTTGAAGACATAAATACTCAAGCATGCTAACAAGCAACCATGTCTTTCAAAATAACAACGCTAAAGAAAGTTATCCCTAGCCCATTATGCTCAATCATTAATCCATTCATGAAACACACTCGAATATCAATCATATCCCATGCACACGTATGATCACATGACCCCCTAGTTGGTGATTTTTAAAGAGAAGGATGAGACTCAAAATAAAATAAAAATTGCATAAAAGTAAATAGAAAGACCCTTCGCAGAGGGAAGCATTGATTTGCAGAGGTGCCAGAGCTCAAGGTTTTAAAAGAGAGATGAAAAATTTATTTTGGGAGGCATGCCCTTCCTATCAACGAGAACAACTAAGAGCTCCCAATATCTTCCATGATAGATACATCATAGGCGGTTCCCAAACAAAAAGTATTTTCCCCTTTTTTTCCTTTTCACCTTTTCCTTTCAAAATCCATCGCTAGCCGTATCCACGGGTGCCTTCCATACCAACACTCTCCAAGGAAGTTTGTTCATATTAATTTCATTCCGGGACTGGGCATCCCTATTACCGCCACACTCTCGTGCAATGAAAAGTGAATAAACACTCATCTTGAGAATGACATACCTAGCATGGAATACATAGCCCACCCTGATACGTCTCCAACGTATCTATAATTTATGAAGTATTCATGCCATGTTTATAACAATTCTATATGATTTTGGTATGATTTGATTAGAACTAACCCGGACTGACGCTGTTTTCAGCAGAACTACCATGGTGTTGTTTTTTGTGCAGAAATAAAAGTTCTTGGAATGCAACAAAACATTTTGATGATTTTTATAGAAGGAAAGAGACCCCTGAAGCTTCGTGGAAGGACTAGAAGAGCCACGAGGTGAGCACACACCACTTGGGCACGCCCCCCTGGGGCACGCCCAAGTGCCATGTGGCCCCCCTTCACGTGATTCCAACGCCAAAAAATCCTATATATACAGAAACCCCCGAAAGATGACCTAGAACGTGGACTCCGCCGCCGCACGCCTCTGTATCCTCGAAAAACCAATCTGGACCCTGTTCCGGCACCCTGCCGGAGGGGGAAATCATCACCGAAGGCCATCTTCATCATCCCGGCGGTCTCCATGACTAGGAGGGAGTAGTCCACCCTCGAGGCTAGGGGTATGTACTAGTAGCTATGTGTTTGATCTCTCTCTCTTATGATCTTGAGATGTCATGATCTTGATGTATCATGGGCTTTGTTAATATAGATGGATCATATGATGTTTCTCCCCTCTCCATCCTTGTTGTGATGAATCGAATCTTTTCCCTTTGAAGTTTTGTTATTGTCGAATTGAATATTCCGATTTGGGAACACATGATGTATGTCTTGCATAATGAATACTCGTGGTGACAATGGGGTATCATTTTGATTCACTTGATGTATGTTGTGGCACTCAACTTGCGGATTCCCGCGGTGACATTGGGGTAATCTATGCATAGGGGTTGATGCACGTTTTCATTATCTTTTCTCTGATAGAAACTTTGGGGTCTCCTTTGAGTTCTTTGTGTGGATTGAATATTATGATTATGAAGTTGTTTGATGCATATCGTAGAATTAACTCACGGATACTTATGGTGACATTAGAGTTGGTTGATGTGTGTCATATGGTGCTATTTTAGTACGAACTCTAGGGCTATTTGTGACACTTATAGGAATAGCCCAATAGATTGATCAGAAAGAATAGCTTTGAGGTGGTTTCGTACCCTACAAACAATTTCTATCTTATGCTCTCCGCTAATAGGAACTCGGGAGTGATTCTTTATTGCACTTTGAGGGATAATCATATGATCCAATTATGTTAGCATTGTTGAGAGATTGCACTAGTGAAAGTATGTATCCTAGGCCTTATTTTCTATCATTGCAATACCATTTGTGCTCCGTTTTACTATTTACTACCTTGCTGTTTTTTATTGTTCGCACTACAAAAACTCATATCTACTATCCATACTACACTTTTATCATCATCTCATCGCCGAACTAGTGCACCTATACAATTTACCATTGTATTGGGTGTGTTGGGGACATAAGAGACTCTTTGTTATTTGGTTGCATGGTTGTTCGAGAGATACCATCTTCATCCTACGCCTCCCATGGATTGATAAACCTTAGGTCATCCACTTGAGGGAAAATTGCCGCTGTCCTACAAAATTCTGCGCTTGGAGGCCCAACACGAGTCTACAAGAATAAGTTGCATAGTAGACATCAAGCTCTTTTCTGGTGCCGTTGCCGAGGAGGTGAGTGCATGAAGGTATATCTTTAGATCTTGCAATTGAATCTTTTAGTTTCTTGTTTATCACTAGTTTGGTTTTATAAAAAGAAAACTACAAAAAAATGGACTTGAGGTTGCCTCATATTATGCATCTTTATAATGTCTTTCTTGAAAATGATGGAGCAGAAAATTGTGCTCAATTGATAGAAGAATAATTCTATAAGATGTTTAATTTAAATGATGAGCATGATTGCAATGTTGTTAGTATGCTTTCTATGAACATCCATGATGCTAATTATATGCAAGGCCACAAGCTTGGGGATGCTATGTTTGATGAAGATGATATTTTTAGTCCCCCAAGTTTTGATGAGCAAATTTATATGATGAAAGCATGCCTCCTATTTATGATGATTATTGTGATGACATGTATGCTTTAAAGAATAGTGGTAACCAATAATCTTTTCATCATGATTTTAATTTTCAATTTGATTATGTCAATCAAGTTTCTCATGATAGTTATTTTGTTGAGTTTGCTCCCACCACTATTGATGAGAAGAAATTTTCTTATGTGGAGAGTAATAAAAATTATATGCTTGTAGGTCATGAAAAGAATGCTTTATGTGATGGTTATATTGTTGAATTCATTCATGATGCTACTGAAAATTATTATGAGAGAGGAACTTATGCTTTTACATATTGCAATAATATCAAGTTTCCTCTTTATGTGTTGAAAGTTTTGAAGTCATGCTTGTTTTGCCTTTCTTTGCTAGTTGATCCTTGTTCTCATAAATTGTTTGCTCACAAAATCCCTATGCATAGGAAGTGGGTTAGACTTAAATGTGCTAGTCATATGCTTTATTATGCTTTCTTTGTGTTTCAACTCTTATCTTTTATGTGAGCATCATTGAAATCATCATGCATAGCTTGAAAGGCATTAAAGAAAAGTGCTTGTTGGGAGACAACCCAACACTTTACCTACTGTTTTTTTGTGTTCACATGATTAAGCTACTATAGTAATCATGTTTATATGTTTTATTTCAATAATGTACCAAGTAATGCCTTTGGGATAGTGTGGGTGATAGTTGACTTGATTCTGTGTAAAAACAGAAACTCTTGCTCCCAGTGCAGAAATTCTCAAAAATCACCAGAGGGTCAAAAGCTTCTGAATGTTTTGCACATGATTGATATACAAATTACCCACGTTGTCCTAGTTTTTCAGAATTTTTGGAGTTGCATAAGTATAATCAAAGATTCCATCATTACAGACTGTTCTGTTTTGGACAGATTCTGCCTTGTTTGCATAGTTTGCTTGTTTTAGCATTTCCATTGCTTATATTAAGTGATATAAATTGTGGAAATGATAGAGTACAGTAGGATTTATGTTTGAACAATTATGTATCTTGTCTTGACAGTACCTAAATGTTTTGATGTATTTATTATACTAACCGATCTCATGAAGTTCCGTTAAGTTTTGTGTGATTGAAGTTTTCAAGTTTTGGGTGAGATATCGATATGAGGAGAATAAGGAGTGGCAAGACCCTAAGATTGGGGATGCCCAGGGCACCCCAAGGTAATATTTAAGGAAGACCCAAGCAAATAAGCTTGGGATGCCCCGGAAGTCATTCCCTCTTTCGTCTTCAACATTATCGGTAACCTCACTTGGGACTATATTTTTATTCGTCACATGATATGTGTTTTGCTTGGAGCGTAATTTTATTTTGTTGAATTTTGCTTTCTGTTATTTATAATAAAGTCTTCTGTCCTTTATTTCAATAAAAATGTCAAGTATAGCCTTTACCAGGCTCAATTTGCAAGTGAATGAGTTGCTGTTTCAAAACAGAAAGTTTGCTGCTATTGCAAAAATTCCCTAGAAAAGTAAGTAAGTCATAAAATCTTGAAATTTTGACAAAGTATGATCTTATAAATTATCTACAGTGTGGTAAATTTTCAGAATTTTGGGAGTTAATTAAGTATGGATCTTGCTGCATTCTTTACAGACTATTCTGTTTAGACAGATTGCTGTAATGTTTGCATTGTTTGCATATGTTGGCTTGTTTAATGGTTCTATTTGAGGATAGGAGTATTAAATATGCAGAGGCATTTAGTATGCAATGTTAAATTATAATTTTAATGATTTGTTACAGTAGAGAATGATAAGGTTTTGCATTGATCCATACTAACTTATCTCACGAGTTCTTGTTGAGTTTTATGTGGATGAAGTTTTTGAGATTTAGAAAAACCGTGATATGAGAGGAATTAAGGAGACACAAGAGCTCAAGATTGGGGATGCCCAAGGCATCCCTAGTTCATATTCCAAGAAGTCTCAAGCTTCTAAGCCTGGGGATGCCTCAGTAGGCATCCTACCTTTCTTCTTCAATAACTATCGGCCCGTTTTCTTTGAGCCTAAGTTTTTGCTTCTTCACATGAGTTGTGCTATACTTGGTGTGTCCTTTTATTTCCATTTTGCTTTCTGTTTTAATAAGATACTTAGATCTGAAATCTTTGAATGAGAGAGTGTCCTCACATAGCTACTTAATTGTTTGACTACTCATTTGATCTTCACATATATCTTTTTGGAGTAGTTTGTCATTTGCTCTTGTGCTTCACTTATATCCTATGAGTAAATTGTGAAAGAATTGAATACCATAAAGTTGAAATTATATGTGCTTCATGTGCTTGTATCATGCCTAGTAGTAGCTTCACATTGGGTTTAGATGGTGAAATCTTTTGAAGCTTGACAATCACAATATTGGTCATACAAGCAATTCATGAATGATTGGTATGAGGAAGAGAACTTTCACATATAAATATATTATCTTGGACATCTTCTATGATTGTGAATACTCATTAATTATTTTCAAACTTGAGCAAATTAGTTGAAGTTGGACAAGGAAGACAACGTAATGAGTCATGTTTTGGTATATTTGCATAGAAGTTATATTGTTATGGATCCTCCAACATGTGGTGCTTGCTTAGGATCTTTTGCTAGCCAAAAATTCGCACTAAGTAGAGATACTACTTGTGCATCCAAAAACCCTTAAACCCAGTTTCTTGCCATGAGTGTTCACCATATCTACCTATGGATTGAATAAGATCCTTCATGTAAGTTGTCATCGGTGCAAAAAGCAATAAAAATTGCTCCTAAATTAAATACGATCTTTTATTGTAAGGGAAAATAAGCGTGGTATGAACTTGTGATGGTGAAGAATAAAAGCGACAGACTGCATAATAAAGGTTGCTACCACAAGGGGCAGTATCACGTGACATTCCTTTGCATTAAGAGTTTGTGCATCCAAAAACAAAAAGCGCATGACAACCTCTGCTTCCCTCTGCGAAGGGCATATCTTTTACTTTCATGTTATATACTTTTATGCTATTTACTTTCATGTTGAGTCAATTCCTTATCCCAACCTATTCTCTAGTTGGCAAGAATCATGTGGTGGGGAAAGATCTAGGCACATATGACCAGTCAAATATATTTTATCATGAACTATTATTGTTGACAATTATCTCTATGATAAATAAGTTGGGAGGCGAAACATTAAGCCCCTACCTTTCTCTGTGTTTGATGGATGCCATTTGTTCTAAAAATATGCTTTGAGTAGTAGCAATCATAGAAGACTAAATGATAATTGAGTATGTGGAGCTCTTTCTTAGACTTTGTTGAATAAAGTTGAATTGCAATTGCTTGGTGACTAAGAAAATAGGTTGTTGAGTTTCAAGAGAATTCATTGTTTGAACCATAATATGTGTATTGATTGCTACTTGGTCATGATGAGTTTTATGATAATAAGTTGCTGTTATGATGCTAGGAAAAGTGATTGAAATTATCATTGATCAAACTTATGCTAACATTCACACTTCATAAATTATTTCTTTTATCATTTACCTACTCGAGGACGAGCAGGAATTAAGCTTGGGGATGCTGATATGTCTCCAACGTATCTATAATTTATGAAGTATTCACGCCATGTTTATAATAATTCTATATGATTTTGGTATGATTTGATTAGAACTAACCCGGACTGACGCTGTTTTTAGCAGAACTACCGTGGTGTTGTTTTTTGGGCAGAAATAAAAGTTCTTGGAATGCAACGAAACTTTTTGATGATGTTTTATAGAAGGAAAGAGACTCCCGAAGCTTCGTGGAAGGACCAGAAGAGCCACGAGGTGAGCAAACACCACTTGGGCACGCCCCCCTGGGGCGCGCCCAAGTGCCATGTGCCCCCTCGTGTCTCCCCTTCGCGTGATTCCAACGCCAAAAAATCCTATATATACAAAAACCCCTGAAAGATAACCTAGAACATGGACTCCGCCGCCGCATGCCTCTGTATCCTCGAAAAACCAATCTACACCCTGTTTCGGCACCCTATCGGAGGGAGAAATCATCACCGGAGGCCATCTTCATCATCCCGGCGGTCTCCATGACGAGGAGGGATTAGTCGACCCTCGAGGCCAGGGGTATGTACTAGTAGCTATGTGTTTGATCTCTCTCTCTTATGATCTTGAGATGTCACGATCTTGATGTATCATGGGCTTTGTTAATATAGATGGATCATATGATGTTTCTCCCCTCTCCATCCTTGTTGTGATGAATCGAATCTTTTCCCTTCGAAGTTTTGTTATTGTCGGATTGAATATTCAGATTTGGGAATACATGATGTATGTCTTGCATAATGAATACCCGTGGTGACAATGGGGTATCATATTGATTCACTTGATGTATGTTGTGGCACTCAACTTGAGGGTTCCCGCAGTGACATTGGGGTAATCTATGCATAGGGGTTGATGCACATTTTCGTTATCTTTTCTCCGATAGAAACTTTGGGGGTCTCCTTTGAGTTCTTTGTGTGGATTGAATATTATGATTATGAAGTTGTTTGATGCATATCGTAGAATTAACTCACGGATACTTGTGGTGACATTGGAGTATCTAGATCACATTAGAGTTGGTTGATGTGTGTCATATGGTGCTATTTTAGTACGAACTCTAGGGCTGTTTGTGACACTTATAGGAATAACCCAATAGATCGATCGGAAAGAATAGCTTTGAGGTGGTTTCGTACCCTACAAACAATTTCTATCTTATGTTCTCCGCTAATAGGAACTCGGGAGTGATTCTTTATTGCACTTTGAGGGATAATCATATGATCCAATTATGTTAGAATTGTTGAGATATTGCACTAGTGAAAGTATGTATCCGAGGCCTCATTTTCTATCATTGCAATACCATTTGTGCTCCATTTTACTATTTACTACCTTGCTGTTTTTTATTGTTCGCACTACAAAAACTCATATCTACTATCCATACTACACTTTTATCATCATCTCATCGCCAAACTAGTGCACCTATACAATTTACCATTGTATTGGGTGTGTTGGGGACACAAGAGACTCTTTGTTATTTGGTTGCAGGGTTGTTTGATAGATACCATCTTCATCCTACGCCTCCCACGGATTGGTAAACCTTAGGTTATCCACTTGAGGGAAAATTGCCGCTGTCCTACAAAACTCTGCGCTTGGAGGCCCAACACGATTCTACAAGAATAAATTACGTAGTAGACATCACACCCCTCGCCGCTTCATGAGCGGTACGGGCTTGAAAAAAAAAGTTAGAGATGGTACATGCAAATTTACTTAGGACGGCATTGAAATACCGTATATAGGTAGGCATGGTGGACTCATAAGGCAAAACTTGGTTTAAGGTGTTGGAAGCACAAGCAGTATTCCCGCTTAGTACAAGTGGAGGCTAGCAAAAAGATTGAGAAGCGACCAACTAAGAAACCATGATGATGCACAAGCATACATAAAACATAACTAACACCGAATAATGCACCACAAGTAGGATATAATTTCATTGCATAAATATTGACTTTACATGCATGCATAGGGAATCACAAACCTTAACATCAATATTCTTACTAGAGCACAATTACTCACTAACATGACTCACATATCATCATCTTCAAATCGCAAAACTATTGCAAGGAATCAAGTTTTTCATGCCCCAATTTATTTATGCAAGTTTTTATATTATCCCTCTTGGATATTCATCACAATGGGACCAAGCTCATAGCTTTTACAATTGACCATAACTATTTTCAACTCTCAAAAAGATATAAGTGAAGCATGAGAGTACATTTCTTCAAAACTTCTAGCATTCTCAAAAAGATATAAGTGAAGCAAGAGAATAAATTTCTACAAAATTTCTAGCATAACAACTCTCAAAAAGATATAAGTGAAGCAAGAGAGTTCATGTGTTTCTCTAAAACAAAATCACCACCGTGATCAAAAAGATTTAAGTGAAGCACTAGAGCAACTGCCTAGCTAAAAAAATTTAAGTGAAGCACAAAGAGCAATTCTAACAAATCATGATAATGTGTGGCTCTCTCAAGAAAGTGTGTTCAAAGGTGATGATTGTGATAAACTAAAAAGCAAACAAAGCAAAGACTCATATAATACAAGACCCTCCAAGTAAAACTCATACGATGTGATGAATAAAAATATAGTCTCAAGTAAAATACCGATGGTCGTTAGAAGAAAGAGGGGATGCCTTCCGGGGCATCCCCAAGCTTAGATGCTTGAGTCTCCTTGGATATTACCTTGGGGTGCCTTGGGAATCCCCAAGATTAGACTTTTGCTTCTCCTTATTCCTTCATCCATCATGATCACACCCAAAACTTGAAAACTTCAATCACACAAAACTCAACAAAACCTTCGTGAGATCCATTAGTATAACAAAACAAATCACTATTCTAAGTACTGTTGTAAACCCATTCATATTTTATTTTTGCATTATAACTACTGTATTCTAACTTCTCCATGGCTTATACCCCCCGATACAATCCATAGTTCCATCAAAACAAGCAAAACAATGCATCAAAAACAGAATCTGTCAAAAACAGAACAGTCTATAGGAATCTGTAGAAAAGCCATACTTATGTAAATCCAAAAATTCTGAAAAATTAAGACAACGTGGGAAATTTGTATATAAATCATGTGTAAAAAATTCAGAAGCTTTTGACTCTCTGATGATTTTATAAAAATTCTGCACTGGGCAACAAGTTTCTGCTTTTGCACAGAATCAAATCAACTATCAACCACACTTTCCCAAAGGTCTTACTTGGCACAAACGCTAATTACAATATAAAAACCAACTCAAAACAGAGGCAAATAAAGTTTAAACAAAAGAGCAGAAGAAAAAAGCAAAAAAGCAAAATTATTTTATTCGTTGGGTTGCCTCCCAATAAGCGGTATTGTTTTATGCCCCTAGCTAGGCATAATGCAAAACATCAAGTATTGTCATCCTTGGATTTGACTCCATAGGTAGCCCTCATGATAGACTCATAAAGTAGATTAATTCTTGTACTAGGGAAGTGTTCCATGCCTTTCTTTAAAGGAAATTGAAACTTTATATTCCCTTCTTTCATATCAATCACCGCACCAATGGTGCGTAAAAATGGTCTACCAAGAATCAAAGGACAAGACGGATTGCAATCAGTATCAAGAACAATAAAGTCCATGGGTACATAGTTACTATTTGAAATAATAAGAACATCATTGATCCTTCCCAAGGGCTTTTTTATAGTAGAATCCACCAAATGCGAATTAAGAGAACACTCATCCAAATTGGTAAAACCGAGAACATCACAAAGAGATTTTGGAATTGTGGAAACACTAGCACCCAAATCACATGAAGCATTGCACTCATATTTTTTATCTTGACCATGATAGTAGTTTCCCACTCATCAAAAAAAATTCTAGGAATAGAAACCTCTAACTCAAGTTTTTCTTCCAAAGCTTTCATTAAGGCTTCCACTATATGTTTAGTAAAAGCCTTGTTTTGCTCATAAGCATTGGATGAACTAAGCATGGATTGCAACAAAGAAATACATTCAACCAAAGAACAACTACATAATTAAAGTCCTTGTAATCCAAGATAGTGGGCACATTGCTAGCTAAAGTTTTTACCTCTTCAAACCCACTTTCAACAATTTTAGCATCAAGATTTTCACCCTCCGAATCATGGAGACGCCTTCTATCTATAGTTGACTCTTCTTCAGTCTCTGAGACCCACAAGTATAGGGGTCAATCGTAGTCCTTTCGATAAGTAAGAGTGTTGAGCCCAACGAGGAGCAGAAGGAAATGACAAGTGATTTTCAGTAATGTAGTTTCTGCAAGCACTGAAATAAGCGGTAACAGATAGTTTGATAGCAAGATAATTTGTAACGGGTAACAAGTAACAAGTGTAAATAAAGTGTAGCAAGATAGCCCAATCCTTTTGAGTGCAAAGGACAGGCCGGAACAAGTACTTATAATGATGTAAACATTCTTGAGGACACACGGGAATTTCATCTAGTCACTTTCACCATGTTCATTCGATTCGCGTTCGCTCCTTTGATGATTTGATATGTGGGTGGACCGGTGCTTGGGTGCTGTTCTTACTTGAACAAGCCTCCCACTTATGATTACCCCCTCTCGCAAGCATCCACAACTACGAAAAGAGAATTAAGACAAAGTCTAACCATAGCAATAAACGTGTGGATCCAAATCAGCCCCTTACGGAATAGCGCATAAACTGGGGTTTAAGCTTCTGTCACTCTAGCAAACCATCATCTCATTACTACTCCACAATGCATTCCATTAGGCCCATAAATGGTGAAGTGTCATGTAGTCGACGTCACATGACACCACTAAGAGAATCACAACACACATATCATCAAACTACCGAACGAATACCGAATTCACATGATTACTTATGACAAGACTTCTCCCATGTCCTCAAGAACAAAAGTAACTACTCACTCATCATCATTATGTTCAAGATCAGAGGGGTGTTGAATAACATAAAGGATTTGAACATTTAGTAATTCATAAAGCAAACCAACTAGCATCAACTACGATAAGTAATCAACACTACTAGCAACCCACAAGTAACAATCTATAGTTTTGATACAAAGATTGAATACAAGAGATGAACTAGGGTTTGAGATGAGATGGTGCTATTGATGATGATGATGAGGATTGATCCTCCCACGATGAGAGGGTTGTTGGTGATGTTGAAGGCTTCGATTTCCCCCTCCCGGAGGGAAGTGTCCCCGGCGGAATCTGCCCGTCGGAGAGCAAAAATGCTCCTGCTCTAGTTCTGCCTCGTGGCGGCAGTGCCTCGTCCTGAAAGTCTTCCCATAAAAGTTTTAGGATAAAATGAATTATATACCAGAAGGAGAGGGCCAAAGGTGGGCCAGGGACTCCACATGGCACTTGGGTGCGCCCCGGGGGGGGGGGGGAGGGCGTCCAGGTGCCATGTGGGCACCTGGTAGCCCTCCTCCGGTGACTCTCTGGCCCAGTATTTTATATATATTCCAAAACAATTGTCCGTGAAATTTCAGCCCATTTGGAGATGTACAGAATAGGTATCTCTGCTGTAGCTTTTTCAGGCCCTGAATTCCAGCTGCCGGTATTCTCCCTCTTTGTGTAAACCTTGCATATTAAGAGAGAAAAGGCATTAGAAATACTCCATGAAGTGTTATATTGGCCAAAAACTTTATAAATAACAGTAATAAAACATGATGCAAAATGGACGTATCCACTCCCCCAAGCTTAGACCTCGCTTGTCCTCAAGCGAAAGCCGAAATCGAAAAACATGCCCACATGCTTAGAGAGAGAGAGGTGTCGATAAAAATAAAATACGGACATAGAAGCATCATGAACAATATCATAACAGCAACAAGCATTATCATAAACTTCTCATGAGCAAGTAACAATTCACCACAATATTGAAGTATGAAGTATAAATTCTCTTGAAAACTAACAAACTATGTTCTCAGTCAACAATGCAATTGCAATTCATCATACTTTCAGGAAGGGTCACATGTAGGAGCCTTTTGGCAAGTTCACATACTCAACCATCATTTAGTCTTTCATGATTGCTAACACTCACACCATACAGATGGAGCATCAAGTTTCAGCCAGACACATAGAAAGATAGGGGCTTATACGTTTGCCTCCCAACTTATTCACCTCAAGGGTGATGTCAACAATAATAACTCATGCTCACCCACATTCAACTGGATATATGTGCCTAGATCTTTCCCCACCACATGATGCTTGCCAAAGAGTAAAAATAAAAAGGAATAGAGGGATAACTTTGACTCTTTGCATAAAAGTAAATTCATAAAAGTAAAGGATAGGCCCTTCGCAGAGGGAAGCAGAGGTTGTCATGCGCTTTTAGTGTTGGATGCACTAACTCTTAATGCAAAGGAACGTCACATGATATTGTCCCTTGTGATAGCAACCTTTATTATGCAGTCTGTCACTTTTATTCTTTACCATCACAAGTTCGTACCACGCTTATTTACCCTTACAATAAAAGATCATACATATTTAGGAGCAATTTTTATTGCTTTATTGCACCGATGACAACTTACTTGAAGGATCTTACTCAATCCATAGGTAGGTATGGTGGACTCTCATAACATGAATTTGGTTAAAGGGTTTTGGATGCACAAGTAGTATTTCTACTTAGTGCGGAATTTTGGCTAGCAAAGATATTGGGCACGCACCACATGTTGGAGGATCCATGACAATATACCTTCTATGTGAATATGAACAAACATAACTCATTACATTGTCTTCCTTGTCCAACATCAACCGTTTGACATACAATACTTAATGGGTGCTCACAATCACAAAAGATGTCCAAGATAGTGTATTTGCATGTAAATCTTCTCTTCCTTATTAACTTTTTCATGCAATTGCACCATTGACCAATGCTATGTTTGTCAACCTTCAATAAATTTTACCACTTATACTTTTCTTTACGTAATGTCATTACTCACCATAAGATTAGCATATGATTTTTTTTCCATTCTTTTCATTGCTTTTGATTGAAGCATAAAAACAAACAAGCAAAACTCAAACTACTCTTTATTATATAACTCTCACTCGATTACATAGATAGATTGATCATGAAACTAACACTCGAAGATAGATCATACTAAACTTTTATTCTACTAGATCACAAAATACTAAGGATCGAACAGAAAATAGGTAAAGATAATAAAAGTGATGGTGATACGATACCGGGGCACCTCCCCCAAGCTTGGCACAAACCAAGGGGAGTGCCCATACCCGGGTGATCAAGCCTCCTCCTTTGGTGATGGTGGTGATGAGGTAGTAGGATCATCCTACGGCTTCCATGGAGTATGCTCTCCACCATAATATGATGCGCGAGTCTCCGGAGCCCTGAAACTTGCAGCTAAACTCATACCTCTGAATTTTTCCTCATACTCATAGTTTTGGCGCCGGAGGTCATAGATCTGATCTTGGAGATAGTCGATGCGGTCATTGAGCTTGAGGATGATGTTCTCCATAGATTGGCCATCCACCTTATTCTCACGAGTGAAAGTCGTGATCATAGAGTGGTTGGCGCTGAGTCCATGCTCCACCATCCCTTGGCACTTGAAGATCTCTTGCTCCACAGCTTCGAGCCTCTCCTCCACGCTCTCGATCTTCTTGGGTCCTTGAACGTCCCGGATGTGAAGCACCCCCTCACGCGTCACAATTTCCTGAGGGTGTTTCATCACCTCCGGGAAGTAGGGGTTGATGACCTTCTCGTAGAACTTGTCCTTGGAGGAGCTTGATGGAGCCATGAAGATCTAGATCTGTCAGAAAAACAACAAGAAACAAGAATAGAGGATTTCTCGCGATGCGGTGGTCAAATCAATCCGGGGAGTATATATAGAATTTTTATCTTGCATAACAAGTATACCAGAGGAAAACGGAGTCGGGAAGGCTCACCAGGGCCCCACATGGCACTTGGGCGCGCCCCGGGGGGGGGGGGGGGCGCCCAGGTGCCATGTGGCCAGCTGGTGGGCCCTCTCGGCTTTCTTTTATTTTTGTAATTTTTTAAATATTCCAAAACTAACAGTAGGTATTTTTGCGGAATTTTTGGAATCGTTTTACTTACCGTATCACAGACCTATTCCTTTTTCAGTATTCTGGAGTGTTCCGGAAGGACTCTTTGATATGCTCCTCCGGTGTAATAGTATCAATAACATTAGTTTCAACATTAATGGGTGTACCTGAGATGTAGTGCTTAATCCTTTGTCCATTTACCACCTTCGGGTTGGTTCCCGCGACATTGTTGATCTTGATGGCTCCGGAACGATAAACCTCCTCGATGACATAAGGCCCTTCCCATTTGGAGAGGAGTTTACCTGCAAAGAATCTAAGACAAGAATTATACAATAAAACATATTCACCCACTTTGAATTCTCATTTCTGAATCCTCCTATCATGCCATCTTTTAACTTTTTCTTTGAATAACTTGGCATTATCTTAGGCCTGGGTCCTCCATTCATCAAGAGAGCTAATATCAAAAAACCTCTTTTCACCTGCAAGCTTGAAATCATAACTAAGTTCTTTAACAACCCAAAAAGCTTTATGTTCCAATTCAAGAGGTAAATGACATGCTTTCCCATAAACCATTTTATGAGGAGACATACCCATAGGATTCTTATAAGCAGTTCTATAAGCCCACAAAGCTTCATCTAATTTCTTAGACCAATTCTTTCTAGATCTATTGACAGTCTTTTGCAAGATCAACTTTATCTCCCTATTTCTCAACTCAACTTGACCACTAGATTGAGGATGATAGGGAGATGCAATTCTATGATTAACATCATACTTAGCAAGCAACTTACGGAAATCACCATGAATAAAATGTGAGCCACCATCGGTCATCAAATATCTAGGGACTCCAAACCTTGGGAAGATAACTTCCTTGAGCATTTTGATAGAAGTGTTGTGATTAGCACTATTAGTGGGGATAGCCTCTAGCCACTTAGTAACATAATCAACAACAACTAGAATATGAGTATACCCATTGGACTTAGGAAAAGGTCCCATATAATAAAAAACCCAAACATCAAATGGTTCAATAACAAGAGAATAATTCATAGGCATTTCCAGAAGTCTACTGATATTACCAATTCTTTGACATTCATCACAAGATAAGACAAACTTATGTGCATCCTTGAAGAGGGTAGGCCAATAAAAACTGGATTGCAATACCTTATGTGCGGTCCTGTCTCCAGCGTGGTGTCCTCCATATGCTTCGGAGTGACACTTATGAAGAATTTGTTCCTGTTCATGCTCAGGTACACAACGTCTAACAATACCATCCACACCTTCTTTATAAAGATGTGGGTCATCCCAGAAGTAATGTCTCAAATCATAGAACCTTTACTTTTGCTGGTAAGTAAAACTAGGAGGTATAAACTTAGCTACAATATAATTAGCATAGTCTGCATACCAAGGAGTACTATGAGAAACATTAATAGCATCTAGTTGCTCATCAGGAAAACTATCATCAATAGGTTGTGGGTCATCAAGCACATTTTCCAATCTAGACAAGTTATTAGCTACAGGGTTCACAACCCCTTTCCTATCAACAATGTGAAGATCAAACTCTTGCAACAAAAGAACCCACCTGATAAGCCTAGGCTTAGCATCTTTCTTTTCCATAAGATACTTGATAGCAACACGATCAGTATGAGTAGTAACTTTGGAATCAACAATATAAGACCTAAACTTATCACAAGCAAACACAACTGCAAGAAACTCTTTTTCAGTAGTAACATAATTCCTTTGGGCAGTGTCCAAAGTTTTGCTAGCATAATGAATAACATTCAACTTCTTATCAACTCTCTGTCCTAGAACATCTCCAACCGCATAATCACTAGCATCACACATAATTTCAAAAGGTAAATTCCAATCAGGTGGCTGAACAATAGGTGCAGAAATTAAAGCTGGCTTAAGAGTTTCAAAGGCTTCTACAAAATCATCGTCAAAAACAAAGGGGACATCCTTTTGCAAAAGATTGGTAAGAGGCCTAGAAATTTTAGAGAAGTCTTTAATAAATCTCCTATAGAAACCAGCATGACCGAGAAAACTTCTTATACCTTTGATATCCTTTGGGCATGGCATCTTCTCAATAGCATCAACCTTAGCCTTATCAACTTCAATACCTCTTTCGGAGATCTTGTGGCCCAAGAGAATACCTTCATTAACCATAAAGTGGCAATTCTCCCAGTTCAAGACAAGATCTGTTTGTTCACATCTCTACAAAACTCGATCAAGGTTGCTCAAGCAATCATCAAAAGAAGTTTCGTAAACGGAGAAATCATCCATGAAAACCTCAACAATCTTTTCACAAAAGTCAGAGAAGATAGCAGTCATACATATTTGAAAAGTAGCAGGTGCATTACATGAACCAAAAGGCATACGTCTATAAGAAAAAGTTCCAAAAGGACAAGTAAAGGTGGTTTTCTCTTGATCAGATTATGCAATAGATATTTGAAAAAACCAGAATAACCATCTAGGAAACAAAAGTGTGTATGCTTAGACAACCTTTCTAGCATTTGATCAATAAAAGGCAAAGGATAATGATCTTTCCTAGTAGCTTTATTCTACTTTCTAAAATCTATCACCATCCTATAACCAGTTACAATCCTCTGAGGAATAAGCTCATTCTTATCATTAGGAACAACAGTAATGCCACCCTTTTTGGGAACACAATGAACTGGACTTACCCATCTACTATCAGCAATGGGATAGATTATACCTGCTTCCAGAAGCTTTAATATTTCAGTTCTTACCACCTCTTTCATTTTTGGATTCAGTCGACGTTGGTGGTCAACAACGGGTTTAGCATCTGGCTTCATATTAATCCTGTACTGACATAGAGTGGCACTAATGCCCTTAAGATCATCCAGAGTGTATCCAATAACAGCATGATGCTTCCTCAAAATTTTTAACAACCTCTTTTCTTCATGTTCTGAAAGGTTAGCACTGATAATAACATGGTATATTTCTTTTCATCAAGATAAGCATATTTCAAAGTATCAGGCAATTGCTTCAATTCAAAAACAGGGTCACCCTTAGGTGGAGGAGGACTTCCAAGAGTTTCAACAGGCAAATTGTGCTTAAGAATAGGCTGCTGATTAAAGAAAACCTTATCTATTTCATTCCTTTCATTCATATGTATATCATTCACATGATCAAGCAAATATCGTTCTAAAGGATCAGTAGGAGGGACAACAATAGAAGCAAGACCAACAATTTCATCCTTACTAGGCAACTCTATATCATGGCGCTGTATACGAAACTTAGAGAAATTAAACTCATGAGACACACCATCAAAGTTGACACTAACAATTTCTTTAGCACAATCAATTCTAGCATTAACAGTATTCAAGAAAGGACATAAATCATCTTGCGGTGATCCAAGAACAAGGAAATCAATAGGGTATTTGATCTTACCGCACAAGACTTCAGCATTTCTAACGATACCAAGTGGTGAAATAGTATTTCTGTCTGCAAGCTTAATGGTAACATCGATATCCTCAATTTCAACAGGTGCAATATCATTCATAACTTCTTGATAAAGAGTAAAGGGAATATCACTAACACTAGCACCCATATCACATAAGCCATGATAACAATGATCTCCAATTTTGACAGAAATAACAGGCATGCCAACAACAGGTCTATTTTTGCCCTTAGGATCAGGACTAGCAATTCTAGATGCATCATCACAGAAAGAAATAGCATGCTCATCTAGATCATCAACCAAAAGATCTTTAACTATAGCAATACTAGGTTCAAACTTAATTTGTTTAGGAGGTGTAGGTGTTTTAATATAACTTTTGTTGACCACAGAAGAAACCTTAGAGTGTTCCTTAATTCTAACAGGAAAAGATGGTTTCTCAAAATAAGCAGTAGGAACAACTGGATCAACATTGTAAATAATAACTTTCTCTTCCTTAACCTCTGGGTTTTTTCCTTAATTTATATGGGAGGATGGTATTTAAACCACTTCTCCTTAGGAAGATCAATATGTGCAGCAAAAGATTCACAAAAAGAAGCTACTATCTCAGAGTCAAGTCCATACTTAGTGCTAAATTTCTGAAAAGCATCGGTCTCCATAAAAGATTTAACACAATCAAACTCAAGATTTATACCTGACTCATTACCTTTGTCGATCTCCCAATCCTCATGGTTGCTCTTAATCTTTTCCAGAAGATCCCATTTGAATTCAATAGTCTTCTTCATAAAAGAACCAGTCGAAGAAGAATCAAGCATAGTTTGATCATTACGAGAAAGCCGAGCATAAAAGTTTTGAAGAATTATTTCTCTTGAGAGCTCATGATTGGAACATGTATGAAGCATATACTTGAGCCTCCCCCAAGCTTGAGCGATACTTTCTCCTTCACGAGGCCAAAAATTATAGATATAATTCCGATCGCGATGAACCAAATGCATAGGATAAAATTTCTGGTGGAACTCCAATTTCAACCGATTCCAATCCCATGTGTCAGTATCATCACATAGCCTATACCATGTCAATGCCTTTCCCTCCAAAGATAAAGGAAATACTTTCTTCTTAGCTCTATCTCTAGATAAACCTGCAAGCTTAAACAATCCACAAATTTCATCCACATAGATCAAGTGCATATCAGGATATTTAGTTCCATCTCCTGCATAAGGATTAGCTAGCAGTTTTTCAACAAGACCAAAAGGAATTTCATAAGCAATATTTTAAGTAGCTTCAATAGGTGGTGGAGAGGCAAATCTTATTGTTTTCGGTCAAGGTGAAGATACCCCAAACAAGCCTCTCAAAGGATTACTTTCCATAGTGACAAGTAGCAATAAATTTCAGCATGTAACAAAAATGTTTCGTTACCAATTTCCACTTACCAAAGGCGCTTCACTCCCCGGCAATGGCGCTAGAAAAGAGTCTTGATGACCCACAAGTATAGGGGGTCAATCATAGTCCTTTCGATAAGTAAGAGTGTCGAACCCAACGAGGAACAGAAGGAAATGACAAGCGGTTTTCAGTAAGGTAGTTTCTGCAAGCTCCGAAATAAGCGGTAACAGATAGTTTGATAGCAAGATAATTTGTAACGGGTAACAAGTAACAAGTGTAAATAAAGTGCAGCAATATAGCCCAATCCTTTTGAGTGCAAAGGACAGGCTGGAACAAGTACTTATAATGATGCAAACGTTCTTGAGGACATACGGGAATTTCATCTAGTCACTTTCACCATGTTCATTTGATTCGCGTTCGCTACTTTGATGATTTGATATGTGGGTGGACCGGTGCTTGAGTGCTGTTATTACTTTAACAAGCCTCCCACTTATGATTACCCCCTCCCGCAAGCATCCGCAACTACGAAAAGAGAATTAAGACAAAGTCTAACCATAGCAATAAACATGTGGATCCAAATCAGCCCCTTACGGAATAGCGCATAAACTGGGGTTTAAGCTTCTGTAACTCTAGGAACCCATCATCTAATTACTACTCCACAATGCATTCCCTTAGGCCCATAAATGGTGAAGTGTCATGTAGTCGACGTTCACATGACACCACTAAGAGAATCACAACATACATATCATCAAAATACCGAACGAATACCGAATGCACATGATTACTTATGACAATACTTCTCCCATGTCCTCAAGAACAAAAGTAACTACTCAATCATCATCATCATGATGTTCAAGATCATAGGGGTGTTGAATAACATAAAGGATCTGAACATTTAGTAATTCATAAAGCAAACCAACTAGCATCAACTACGATAAGTAATCAACACTACTAGCAACCCACAAGTAACAATCTATAGTTTTGATACAAAGATTGAATACAAGAGATGAACTAGGGTTTGAGATGAGATGGTGCTGCTGATGATGATGATGAGGATTGATCCTCCCATGATGAGAGGGTTGTTGGTGATGACGAAGGCTTCGATTTCCCCCTCCCGGAGGGAAGTGTCCTCGGTGGTATCTGCCCGTCAGAGAGCAAAAATGCTCCTGCTCTAGTTCCGCCTCGTGGCGGCGGCGCCTCGTCCCGAAAGTCTCCCCATAAAAGTTTTAGGGTAAAATGACTTATATACAAGAAGGAGAGGGCCATAGGTGGGCCAGGGGCTCCACAGGGGGCGCGCCCAGGTGCCATGTGGGCACCTGGTAGCCCTCCTCCGGTGACTCTCTGTGTTGGGGAACGTTGCATGGAAAACAAAAAAAATTCTACGCACACGCAAGATCTATCCATGGAGATGCATAGCTACGAGAGGGGAGAGTGTATCTACGTACCCTCGTAGACCGTTAGCGGAAGCGTTAAGACAACACGGTTGAAGTAGTCGAACAACTCCACGATCCAACCGACCGAGCACCGAACGTACGGCACCTCCGCGTTCATCACACGTTTAGCTCAATGACGTCCTCGCCTTCTTGATCCAGCAAGACGGGCAAAGTAGTGGATGAGTTCTGGCAGCACGACGGTGTGGTGTCGGTGGTGGTGCAGCTATCTCCGCAGGGCTTCGCCTAAGCACTACGAAAATATGACCGAGGGAGTAAACGATGGAGGGGGGCGCCACACATGGCTAAGAGTATTGTCGTGGGCTTGTGAGGCGCCCCCTCACATATATATAGGTGGGAGGAGGGGAGGCGTCCGGCCCACTTGGGCGCCTGCCCCATGGCACGCCCCTCTTCCTTATTTTTTCTTCGGGAAAGGAAAGGGGAGAGAGGGAAAGGCAGGGGGAGGCCGACTCCCCCCTGTCCTTGTCTCCCCTTGGGCTGCGGCTATAGGAGGGGCGCGCAAGCCCCTTGTGGGCTGGTGTTCTCCCCTTGTTTGGTCCATAAGGCCCATTAACCGCCAGGGGCCTCCCGGAACCCCTTCCGGTGATCCGATGATCGCCCGGTACACTCCGAAACCTTTCTGGTGTCTGAATATCATCGTCCTATATATCAATCTTTACCTCCGAACCATTCCGGAGCTCCTCGCCATGTCTGTGATCTCATCCGGGACTCTAAACAACTTTCGGTCACCAATTCACATAACTCATATAACACTATATCAACAACGAACGTTAAGCGTGCGGACCCTACGGGTTCGGGAATGATGTAGACATGACCGAGGCAACTCTCCGGTCAATAACGAATAGCAGAACCTGGATGCCCATATTGGTTCCTACATATTCCACGAAGATCTTTATCGGTTGAACCGTTATGACAACATACGCAATTCCCTTTGTCCATCGGTATGTTACTTGCCCGAGATTCGATCATCGGTATCTCCATACCTAGTTCAATCTCGTTACCGGCAAGTCTCTTTACTCGTTCCGTAATACATCATCTCGTGACTAACTCCTTAGTCATATTGCTTGCAAGCTTTTGTGATGTGAATTACCGAGAGGGACCAGAGATACCTCTTCGAAACACGAAGTGACAAATCCCAGTCTCGATCCATGCCAACTCAACAGACACCTTCGGAGATACCTGTAGAGAATCTTTATGATCACCCAGTTACGTTGTGACATTTGATAGCACACAAAGTATTCCTCCGGTATCCGAGAGTTGCATGATCTCATGGTCGAAGGAACATGTATTTGACATTCAAGAAAGCAGTAGCAATAAACAGAATGATCATATGCTAAACTAACGGATGGGTCTTGTCCATCACATCATTCTCCTAATGATGTGATCCCATTATCAAATGACAACTCATGTCTATGGTTAGGAAACCTTAACCATCTTTGATCAACAAGCTAGTCTAGTAGAGGCTCACTAGGGACGCGGTATTTCTTTAAGTATTCACACATGTATTTAAGTTTCCGGTCAATACAATTCTAGCATGAATAATAAACCTTTATCATGAACAAGGAAATATAAAATAATAACAACTTTATTATTGCCTCTAGGGCATATTTCCATCAGTCTCCCATTTGCACTAGAGTCAATAATCTAGATTACGTAGTAATGAATCTAACACCCATGGAGTCTTGGTGCTGATCATGTTTTGCTTGTGGAAGAGGCTTAGTCAACGGGTCTGCCACATTCAGATCCGTGTGTACTTTGCAAGTTTCCATGTCTCCATCCTTGACATATTCACGAATGAAGTTGAAGCGTCTCTTGATGTGTTTGGTCTTCTTGTGAAACCTGGGCTCCTTGGCTATGGGAATTGCTCCAGTGTTGTCACAAAAGATTGTCATTGGACCAGATGCACTAGGTATTACACCTAGATCGGATATGAACTCCTTCATCCAGACTCCTTCATGCGCTGCTTCCGAAGCAGCTATGTACTCTGCTTCACACATAGATCCTGCCATGATGCTCTGCTTGGAACTGCACCAACTAACAGCTCCACCATTCAACATAAATACGTATCCGGTTTGTGACTTAGAGTCATCCGGATCAGTGTCGAAGCTTCCATTGACGTAACCCTTTATAACGAGCTCTTCGTCTCCTCCATACGAGAAACATGTCCTTGGTCCTTTTCATGTACTTCAGGATATTCTTGACCGCTGTCCAGTGATCCACTCCTGGATTACTTTGGTACCTTCCTGCCAAACTTATGGCAAGGCACACATCAGGTCTGGTACACAGCATGGCATACATAATAGAACCTATGACCGAGGCATAGGGAATGACTTTCATTTTCTCTATATCTTCTGCCGTGGTCGGGCATTGAGTCTGACTCAACTTCACACCTTGCAACACAGGCAAGAACCCCTTCTTTGACTGGTCCATTTTGAACTTCTTCAGAACTTTGTCAAGGTATGTGCTTTGTGAAAGTCCTATCAAGCATCTTGATCTATTTCTATAGATCTTGATGCCCAATATATAAGCAGCTTCACCGAGGTCTTTCATTGAAAAAATTCTTATTCAAGTATCCTTTTATGCCATCCAGAAGTTCTATATCATTTCCAATCAACAATATGTCATCCACATATAATATTAGAAATGCAATAGAGCTCCCACTCACTTTCTTGTAAATACAAGCATCACCGTAAGTCTATATAAAACCATATGCTTTGATCACCTCATCAAAGCATATACTCCAACTCCGAGATGCTTGCACCAGTCCATAGATGGATCGCTGGAGCTTGCACACTTTGTTTGCACCCTTAGGATCGACAAAACCTTCTGGTTGCATCATATACAACTCTTCTTTAAGAAATCCATAAGGAATGTAGTTTTGACATCCATTTGCCAGATTTCATAATCATAAAATGCGACAATTGCTAACATGATTCGGACAGACTTAAGCATCGCTACAGGTGAGAAAGTCTCATCGTAGTCAACCCCTTGAAGTTGTCGAAAACCTTTTACGATAATTCGAGCTTTGTAGATAGTGATATTACCATCAGCGTCTGTCTTCCTCTTAAAAATCCATTTATTCTCAATGGCTTGCCGATCATCGGGCAAGTCAACCAAAGTCCACACTTTGTTCTCATACATGGATCCTATCTCAGATTTCATGGCCTCAAGCCATTTTTGGGAATCTGGGCTCATCATAGCTTCTTCATAGTTCGTAGGTTCGTCGTTGTCTAACAACATTACTTCTAGAATAGGATTACCGTACCACTTTGGTGCGGATCGTACTCTAGTTGACCTACGAGGTTCAGTAGTAACTTGATCTGAAGCTTCATGATCTTTATCATTATCTTCCTCTCTTGTTGGTGTAGGCATCAGGGGAATGGTTTTCTCTGATGAGCTACTTTCCAATTCGAGAGGAGGTACAATTACCTCATCAAGTTCTACTTTCCTCCCACTCACTTCTTTCGAGAGAAACTCCTTCTCTAGAAAGGACCCATTCTTGGCAACAAAGATCTTGCCTTCGGATCTATGGTAGAAGGTGTACCATATTGTTTCTTTAGGGTATCCTATGAAGACACACGTCTCCGCTTTGAGTTCGAGCTTATCAGGCTGAAACTTTTTCACATAAGCGTCGCATCCCCAAACTATAAGAAACGACAGCTTAGGTTTCTTGCCAAACCATAGTTCATACGGTATCGTCTCAACAGATTTAGACGGTGCCCTATTTAACGTGAATGCAACTGTCTCTAATGCATAACCCCAAAATGATAGTGGCAGATCGGTAAGAGACATCATAGAACGCACCATATCAAATAAAGTATGGTTACGACATTCGGACATACCATTACGCTGTGGTGTTCCAGGTGGCATGAATTGTGAAACAATTGCACATTTTCTTAAATGAAGGCCAAACTCGTAACTCAAATATTCGCCTCCGTGATCAGATCGTAGAAACTTATTTTCTTGTTACGATGATTCTCTACTTCACTATGAAATTCTTTGAACTTTTCAAATGTTTCAGACTTGTGTTTCATCAAGTAGATATACCCATACCTACTCAAATCATCTGTGAAGGTTAGAAAATAACGATACCCGCCGCGTGCTTCAACATTCATTGGACTGCATACATCGGTATGTATTATTTCCAATAAATCAATAGCTCGCTCCATTGTTTCGAAGAACGGAGTTTTAGTCATCTTGCCCATGAGGCATGGTTCGAAAGTATCAAATGATTCATAATCAAGAGATTCCAAAAGTCCATCCGCATGGAGTTTCTTCATGCACTTTACACCAATATGACCTAAACGGCAGTGCCACAAGTATGTTGCACTATCATTATAACCTTTGCATCTTTTGGCATCTATATTATGAATATGTGTATCACTACGATCGAGATTCAACAAGAATAGACCATTCACAAAAGGTGCATGACCATAAAAGATGTTACTCATATAAATAGAACAACCATTATTCTCTGACTTAAATAAATAACCGTCTCGCAATAAATGTCGGGGGGATAAACCCCGGGTAGCCTCATCCATACCCAAGGATATTTCAAGACATCGGGGCTAGCTAAGCCCCTCGTGCCGACTGGTCCCACGACCGGCTTCCAGAGCCGGCTGGCGCCACACGGCCGGCCTCCAGAAGACGGCGTGCTCCCAGAAGACGGCTTGAGTGTGGGCCAGCCACCGGCAGGGGGCCCGTCCTATCCCTCGGAGTCTGAGCCCGACCAAGCGACAAGTTGGAGCATGGCAACAGTACCACATGTTCCCCTCAAACCCGACCAGGCACTGCTACAGTATGCGCCGCCAGGCGGCCGCCGACCCGCATGGCGCGGCACTGTAGCCATGTAGCCCCCGACACGGCCTCCGTCAGCACGGGCGACGCTACAGTGAAGAGCCGTCAGCGGGGCCCGCAGGCGGTGGGCCCTACCTGTCGGCCGGATTCCCGGCAGTCGGCGGGGCCCTCCAGACGCAGGCCCCAGCAGCCAGCGGAGAACCCGGCGGCCATAGACACTGATAGCCAGGTCCTACACCCGACTGTATTACCGTTGTACCCCTAGGGGTTTGGCCTATAAAACCCCCCAGGCCTCACCCATGCAAAGGGTTCCGACCTCAGTTCCCACACACCATAGCTAAGGAGAAGAGAGCTTGCCCTGCCCTTCTTCCTCCTCTAGCAACACAGCTCTAGGAGCACCCTTGTACTCATATTGATCATAGTCATCATGCGGAGACCCCACAGAGCAGGAGTAGGGGTTTCATCTCTCCGAAGAGCCCTGAACCTGGGTACATCTCATGTCTGATCGAGCTCGTGCTCACTCCCGCCTCCAGGACCCGACGACGCTCTTCTGGCCACATCCATGATAAGTCACCCCCTGGCATCTGATGTGAGATTACCACGACAGTTGGCACCCACCATGGGGCCATCCGCGACGTCGGCCGGAGATACGTTCTGGACGGGAACCCTCTTCCTCTCCGGCGAGCACGTCGCGGCTAGTTTGATCAGCCAGCCCGATGCGCCCTCCAGCGCCAGCGCCGGTGCATCGCCTGATGCGGGGACCGTCTCCCCCGCGAGCTGCCTCGACGACCACTTCGGCAAGCTCTCCCTCACCAATGCGGCCACCACCGACGACTTCCCCAGCAATGTGGTGGTCATCGGCGACCCACTCCCTCCTACCGCCAGCGACGCCTCCTCTGCCGGCGTGCCAGGCGCTGGTGTCTTCGCGGAGGTGATGGTCACTGGCGATAGCCAGGACGCTGGCGGATCCGCCCAAGACCCATTGCGAGCGGCAATCCAAGACCTAGCTACTCCCATCCGTGCAGATGCCGGCCAGGAGGAGCTAGAGGAGATCCGTGTCAAGCTCCTTGACAGTGCCACCAAGATGGCGGCTATGAAGTGCCGCGCAGAAGCTACCCAATGCGAGATCGACCGCGTGATGGGTGGCACGCCGGCTGCGGCCGAGCCCAGCCAGGCCGGTGTCGTCCGACAACACGGCGCGGCCATTGCCAGCATGCTGGGAGTCGGATGCCCAGTCTATGAGACCCCCTTGCAGAACCTGCACGCCGTGCAGGCGGCAGCAGAAGAAATTGAGAAGCTGGAGGGCGAGGAACGGCGCAGTCAGATGCGCCGCCTCCAGGAGCTCCTCGACGCTGCGAACATGCAGCAAGACACATGCGACCGCGTGGTGGGAGCCGGCCGGAACGCTGAAAACCCTCCACCCCACCCCGAGAATGGAGCGACCTCTCGGTCCCCTAGCGGCGGCGGCCGCAATCAGCGAAACCCGGAGCCGGCAGCTAGCCGCAGCCGGCGCTCTCGTGGCACGGTTGTCGCTAGCCGGCAAGACCCTCTGAACCCGGAGGTCTGGTGCCGGCCGGAGGAGCGTCCGCCTCCTCTCAAGGAGAGAGTGGCCTCTCCGCCGCCGGCTGATCACCCAACTCTCGGCGGCCGGCTAGGCCCCCGTGAGGCAGTCGGCGATAATGACGCCCGTCGCCGGATCGAGCAGCTGGCTCGGTCCCTGGCAATGGAGGAGGAAGACATGATCGGTCCGGCCTTCTTCGGCCCCCGTATCCGCGATGAGCCCTTCCCTAAAGGGTTCACGCTCCCTCGAGATACTCCCAAGTACACCGGCTCTGTGAAGGCGGTGGACTGGCTGATCGACTTCTCCACGGCCGTCAGCATAGCAAATGGCAACAAGCGCGTTGCCGTGAAGTATGTTCCACTCATGCTCCAGGGCACCGCCCGGACATGGCTGAACAACCTCAAGCCCAACAGCATCAACAGCTGGTTGGATTTCAGCGACGCCTTCGTCCGCAACTTCACCAGCATGTACAAGCGGCCCCCAAGCCTCGCCAACTCTCCATGTGCATCCAGGGGCCAACCGAGTCCACACGCGACTACCTGACGCGTTGGGCTGAGCTGCGCAACTCCTGCGAGGGGGTCCACGAGGTGCTGGCCATCGAGTACTTCATCGCCGGGTGCAGAGAGGGCACTCTGCTCAAGCACAAGCTCCTGTGTGATGAGCCGGCCACATTGGACGAGCTTCTAGTTGTGGCGAACAAGTACGCCATGGCCGACTCTTCCATGAAGTCGGAGATCCGGGTTGATGCGTCCGGCAAGGTGGTCCAGCCGGGTTCTCAAATGCCGGCTAGTGACACCAACCGGCGCTAGCAGCTGAACGACAACAAGCGCAAGGCCCAGCAGCCAGCCTCCAGCAACCGGCAGGTGGCAACTGTCAAGGATCAGTAGCCGGCCGGGCAACCCAGTCCCAAGCATCAATGGGGCGGCAAGGGTGCCTGGCTACCTGCCCTCTCTTTCGAGCAAGCCCTCGATGCCTCGTGCAAGTTCCATAGCGGCGCGAAGCCGTCCAACCACACCACCCGGAAGTGCAACTGGCTCGCTTGAATCACTAAGGGTGATGCCTTACCGCCTCCTCCGCCAGCCGGCCAGGCGGCTCCGGCTCCTCAACCGCCGGCCCGTCCTGCCGGCATGCTCCAAGATGAGTTCCCCGACGAGAACGCCACCTACATCGTCTTCACCAGTGAAGCAGACGATAAGCACAGTCGGCGGCAGCAACACCGCGAGGTGAATGTTGTCGCCTCGGAGGTCCCCCAATTCATGCACTGGTCCAAGAGGCCCGTCACCTGGAGCCGTGATGACCACCCGGCTGAGATGCCCGCGCCGGGTGCATATGCAATGGTGCTGGAGGCCACCTTCTCAACGGAGAGGCGGGCTTGCCGTTTCCGCCGAGTTCTGATAGACGGCGGCAGCAGCATCAACATCCTCTACCGCGACACCATGGAGAAACTGGGCATCAAAGAGAGGCAACTCCAGCCCAGCCGGACCGTGTTCCATGGCATCGTCCCCGGGCTCTCCTGCTCTCCAATCGGCAAGATCAAGATTGACGTCCTGTTCGGTGACAAGACCCACTTCCGCCGCGAGCCCATCTGGTTTGAGATGGTCAACCTGGACAGCCCCTACCATGCGCTCTTGGGCCGGCCCGCGCTGGCCAAGTTCATGATGGTCCCGCACTATGCTTACCTGAAGGCCAAGATGCCGGGTCCCAAGGGCATCATCACCATTGCCGGCGACTACAAGAAGTCGCTACAGTGCGCCGCCGCCAGCTCCCGGCTGGCCAAGTCCCTCATCATCACCGAAGAGAAGTGCCTCCTTGACCGGGTGGTGGCCATGGCTGCCAAGCAGCCGAAAATGCCCACCGACCCCAAGGACGCTGAAGGCGAGGCCTCCTTCCAGCCGGCCAAGGAAACCAAGAGGATCATCTTGGACCCGGCGCACCCAGAGAAGTTCGCTGTCATAGGGTCAAACCTTGGCAGTAAATAGGAAAGCAAGCTCGTCGATTTCCTTCGTGAGAATCGGGATATCTTTGCATGGTCTCCCAAAGACATGCCGGGTGTTCCGAAGGATTTCGCCAAGCACAAGCTACATGTGAGGCCGGATGCTAAACCGGTCATGAAGAAAACCACTTGCTTCGAGTGGACCGACCAGGCGGACGAAGCTTTCCTTCAGCTCAAGCGTATGATGTCCACGCCGCCTGTTCTGGCCGCTCCGGCTACCAAGGAACCCATGCTCCTTTACATCGCCACCACCAACCGGGTTGTCAGCACGGTGGTCGTCATCGAGTGCGCAGAAGTCGGCAAGGCCCAGCCGGTCCAGAGGCCGGTCTACTACCTGAGCGAGGTCTTGTCTGCCTCCAAGCAGAACTACCCCCACTACCAGAAGATGTGCTACGGCGTGTACTTTGCCGCCAAGAAGCTAAAGCAGTACTTCCAGGAGCACTCCATCACAGTCGTCTACACTGCCCCCTGGTTGAGATCATGGGCAACCGAGATGCCTTTGGTCGGGTGGCAAAGTGGGCCATCGAGCTGGCTCCCCACACCATCCTCTACCAGCCCCGTACCGCCATCAAGTCCCAAGCACTGGCCGACTACCTAGTCGACTGGGCCGAGACCCAGTACCTGCCGCCAGCGCCGGATTCCATGCATTGGCGGATGCACTTCGATGGTTTGATGCACACCGATTTGGGAGCCGGCATCGTCCTCACCTCTCCCAAAGGCGACAAGCTGAAGTACACGCTGCAAATCCACTTTGCCGCCTCCAACAACGTAGTCGAGTACGAGGCGCTCATCTACGGGCTCCGGCTGGCCAAGGAGATCGGCATCCACAACATTTTGTGCTACGGCGACTCGGACTTGGTTGTCTAGCAGTCTTCTGGCGACTGGGATGCCAAGGATGCCAACATGGTGAACTACCGCTTCCTCGTCCAGCAGATGAGCGGGCACTTCGACGGGTGCGAGTTCATCCATGTACCACGGGCCGACAACGAAGCAGCCGACGCCCTTGCGCGCATTGGCTCAACCTAGCAGGCCATTCCAGCCGGCGTCTCCCTCGAGTGCCTGCGCAAGCCGTCTATCAAGCCTTCGCCAGAATCCGAGTCTATCTTTGTGCCGGCTGAGCCTCCAGCAGCCGGATCTGGCTCGGGGACTTTAGCAGTTGGCTCGAGGACTTCTGCAGGCGGCCCGGGGGCTGCAGCACCCGCACCCGGCCTGGGGACTCCAGCACCCGGCCCGAGGACTTCATCGACGCCACCAGGAGTGGCCGGCTCCAGCCCGCCGCCTCCCAACACGGCCACCCTAGTGCCAGTTGCCGTCTTGATGGTGGTGGAAGCGCCATCGTGGGCACAGCCCATCCGCGATTTTCTGGCGAGCCGCGTGCTACCAGCCGACGAGGTGTTGGCCCTGTAGATCCAACGCCGAGCAGGAGCCTACACCATCATCAATAGAGAGCTTGCCAGGCACAGCGTGACCAGTGTCTTCCAGCGCTGCGTGGAGCCGGAGAGGGGTATGGCCATTCTTAGGGACATTCATCAAGGCGAATGTGGCCACCATGCCGCCTCCAGGTCTCTTCTGGCCAAAGCCTTCCGCCATGGTTTCTTCTGGCCGACTACTTTGGACGACGCCAAAGAGTTGGTCCAAATGTGCAAGGGATGCCAGAAGTTCAGCACCAAGCAACACCAGCTGGCCTCTGCCCTCAAGACCATCCCCATCACTTGGCCGTTTGCCGTGTGGGGTTTGGACATGGTGGGCCCGTTCAAGACAGCACGCATCGGCATGACCCACCTGCTGGTCGCCGTAGACAAGTTCATGAAGTGGATCGAAGCCAAGCCGATCAAGAAGCTAAACGGCCCGACAGCCGTCACATTCATCGTGGACATCACCGTTCGATACGGCATCCCACATAGCATCATCACCGACAATGGCACAAACTTCGCCAAAGGTGCCTTGGCCCGTTTTTGCGTGAATCAGGGCATCCGACTGGACCTCGTGTCCGTTGCCCACCCACAGTCAAATGGCCAGTGGAGCGAGCAAATGGCCTCATCCTGTCCGGTATCAAGCCCCGGCTGGTCGAGCCACTAGAGCGCTCGACCGACTGCTGGATCGAGGAGCTGCCGACCATCCTTTGGAGCCTTCGGACCACGCCCAACAGATCAACCGGCTTCACGCCCTTCTTCCTCGTGTACGGGTCCGTGGCTATCATCCCTACGGATATCGAGTTCGACTCGCCTCGCGTCACCATCTACACGGAGGCGGAAGCCAAGGAGCCACGAGAAGACGGCGTCGACCTGCTCGAAGAGGCCCGGCTGCTAGCACTCAGCCGGTCCGCCATCTACCAGCAGAGCCTGCACCACTACCACAACAAGAAGATCAAGCCGCGTGTCTTTCGCGAAGGCGACCTTGTGCTCCGCCTGATCCAGCGATCAGCCAGCCAACATAAGCTCGCTGCTCCTTGGGAAGGTCCCTTCATCATCAGCAAGGCCCTGGGCAATGACTCCTACTACCTCATCGATGCACAAAAGCCCAGGGCATGCAAGCAAAGCACAGCCGGCGAAGAAATGGAGTGACCGTGGAATGCAAACCTCCTCCGTCCATTTTACAGCTGATGCAGAGTATGTACCACGCTACCTTTTGTATTAAAGCAAAGACCTCAGGTACCCTGAGATGCACTCGGGGGCTACCTTTTTATCTATAAGATAAGCTTCTCCTATGACTTGAGTTTTTTATTCTCTTGCCCTGTCCGGGTCCGGTTAGCCGGTCCGGGGGCTCGCCACCTTGGCCTAAGTTGGCACCACCTGAAGCCGGACTAGTAGTGTGCCGATGCCAAAGCCCTCTCTTGACCCAGCCAAAGCTCGTAGCGCGACTGTCTGGCTGGCAAGAGCTAAAAGCTGGAAACGCTGTCCACACGAAAAATGACTAAGGAAAAATGTTGACTCTGGCCAAGCCGGCCTCTCGTCTCCCGCGTCCGGCTGCACAGCAGCCGGCAGGCCGGTTTCTCGCTCGACTAGCTACGCTCTAAGCGGCTGAAGTAAGTTGCCCGTTCTAAATGGCCAAGTCCTTGACCGAGCCACAGACCGCAGCGTGGCTGTCCGGCTGGCAGGGCGGCAACCAAAGGAACACGGCAAAGGAAAAAGCCAAGAAAGAGCAAAAGCGAAATCAAGTTAGAACCCGGCGACGCATGGAAACATGTGGGGATTTAAACTTATTTACATTGTAAAAGGACCAAGGCCAGCATTCATCATAGTTTAAAATACACCCCCAGTGGGTGGAACTGCGCTGAACTGACGATGTTCTCAAGCATAAGACAGAAAAAACTTAAAAGACAAAGGCCGTTTAGGCCAAGGGCAACTCGGGCTGCCTGGTCAGGTCGGTGGTGGGCGTAGCTCCAGCTGGCGGGGCCTCCGGCTACTGGATCTCGGCCCGGTCATTGGCGGTGGCCAACGTGGTCTTCGGCTGCTCGCCAGCTGGGGCCGGGTCAGGCTGAGTTCGGCTAATCGGTCCGCCGTCTGGAGCGAAGCCACCGCCTTCCTCGTCCTCGTCCTCCCCGCCGGCTTCATCGCTGGAGGCGATCTCCTCTGTCGAGTCCTCTCCATTATCCGGGTTCAGCCTGAACCAGGACGGGGGCACCTCGGTGCCGTCTTCTGCCCGCTCCGGGATGAACACGTTGCCGTCGGTGTACTCAGCGAGGGCTGACGCCCGGATGACGATATCCTCGTGCTGCCGCGCCAACTCCGGCGCCGCCTCCTGACGGAAAGTGGCCAGCTGCGTCAGACGCATGCCTGGATACTATGCCTTGATGAACTCCAGCGACTTCATAGCGCCGGCCCGTGCCGCGGAGCCCTTCCAGGCCTCGAGCCGCTCCGACGCCGCCTCCAGCCAGTCGGCCGTCCGGCTGGGAGTCCGAGGGATCGTGGCACCCGGCCAGAGCCCCTCCAAGACCAAAGCCCCGGCGTGTTGAAGTCGGCGAAGCAGGCGGCACGTCAGCTCAAGGCGCATCTTGACGGCCATCAGCTGCTCGCCCAAGTTCATGGGTTGGTTCGGATCGATCTCTGTGCCCTTGATCCGCCGCTGCTCGCGCCGTTCTTCAATCGCCTGGATGACGGCAACGGAGTGGCCCGGGAGGTACTCTGTTCGAAGAAGACAAGAAGAGTTAGAAGCCGGCTTCCAGAGATAGCCGGCAAATAACCAATCGGCGGAAAAAGAAGACGTACCGTCAAGCATGTTGTCGATTACTGAGTAACCCTCCGACAAGTACTTCTCCCTCTCGGCCCAGTTTGAGCACTAGGACTCGATCCCGGCCTTGAGGAGCTCCTCCTCGGCCTTCAGAAGCCAGACTTGCTCAATGTGCCAGGTCGCCTGGTCCGCCAGCTCCTTCTCCAGCCGGTCGCGCGCCGCGGCCGCCTGGCCGCGCTCTAGCTCCGTAGCCCAAAGCTGGCCCTCAAGCTTGCCCACGCATTCCCTCAGCTGGGCGGCGGCCGCTGCAAAAGCAAGCAAGAATCATCAGCATCAACAATGGACAAGAAGCTGTCGGAGAAGATCCGGCCTGACTGCTCAGCAGTCGGCCCTAATCTCGGGGGCTACACCCAGTGGGTGCGCTTGCGCGCCCCCACTGGAAGCCGGCCTACATACCTCGGCTCTAGTTCAGCTCAGCAGTCCGGGTGGCAAGCGTCCGGTTTTGGGTGTTGTAGGCGGCCGCCCGCATGTTGTGGTAGTCCTACAACAAGAGCAGCATTTCAACAAACAGAAGAATGCATTTAAGTTCCAACCCACCTACTCAGTAGCCGGCTTGGAACTCGGGGGCTACACCCAGTGGGTGCGCTTGCGTGCCCCCACTGAAGACTACAAGAGAAAAACAAAGTGAGACAAGCGTACCCGGACAGACGTCTGCATCGCCAACAGCTCCTCCGTCGCCCTCAGGAGAGTAGCGCCATGGGTGGAGAACTTGTCCAACACGTCCTTCACCGCCAGGTTAAGGGCAGCCGTGCCGGCACTCGCCGTCCAACCCGGAGGGGCAGCGCTCGTGGCCCCGGTGTTGGTCCCTTGTGAGCTCGAGGCCGCGGTTCCCACCGGCGTCGGCTCAGAAATTGCCCGTGCTGGGCACAGGCACGAGGAAACGAGTGTCAAAACGGCCCGGCTTGCCGCCTGCCCAGTGTCGGTCTGCGGCGCCTCTGGTTGTCTGGGCTCGCCGCCTCCTCGCCCTTCAGCACCTGGCGCGCGCTGGATACCCTCCGCCTTCGGGATGGCGGTGTCGACGACCACCTGCTCCGGCGCCGACTGGTTGGCTCCGGTTGTCACAGGCGGCGTTCAGTTCTCCCTCACTTGCACCTCCGGCTCTTTGAGGTGGGTGGTCTCTGGGACCCCGCCACCAGCCGGGTCCTCCGCGGCCTTAGCGTCGGCCTCCGCATGCACCTTGGTCGCTGCCTCCGCCTTCGCCTCCGCCTGCACTGCTTCGGCCGCCTAGGCGTCGGCCTGCGCCTTCTCCGCGGCCTCCCACTCCTCCTGCACCTCCCGCGCGTTCCTCTCCGTCGCCTCCCAAAGGAAGGCGGCCGGATCCATGCGCTGGGACTCCTCGGAGCCGCCTACCGACCCGATCAGCGAGGCAGCCGGAGCCCGCGTGATGGCGATGGCCGCCCTGCTCGGTGAGAGAGGAGGGATAAGAAATTCCCCAAGAGAAAGAAGAAAAGTACAAAGCCTGTGCAACAAGCGCACTCACCCGGATACATACGGCAGCGGCTTAAGGGCCGTCCGAGTGGCAGCCACCTTCGCAGCCTCATGCCGCTTGGTTGCAGCCGCCTGTTTGGTCTTCTTCGCCGGCTGGCTGCCGAACATCCCCTCAGGGCAGCGCTTGTGCGCGCCGGGTGTGGCAGACAGAGTCGAAGGGTCGACTCCCGTCCTCGCAGCCTCTTCAAGCCGGCACTGCCCCTTGTCGTCCTCGTCATCGTCCGGCTAGGACCGGACGTCGCCGACTCTTCCTGCGCCGCCTCCCGAAGATCCGCCTGCTCCGGCGCCGCCTCCTCCGGTGGCGTCGTCCTCGCCCCCGTCGTCCATCGCGGCCGCCCCCAGCTCGGGGTCGCCCACGTCGCTCTCTTCGCGGTCCGGCATCCATTGGTGGCCTGGAGCCGGCACGCCCTGGCCAGGAAAGTGCTGCCGTGTGGCCGAGTGGTCAGGTCGGATGAAAAATATTGCGTGAGCGAAGAAGACGGATCAGATGCTTACCGGCGGTGGCGGGTTGGCGCGGCTGTATGGCTCCTTGCCAAAGTGCCAGTCGATCTCACTGAGCTTGCTGTTGGAGAAGTAGTTGACATGCCGAACAACTTCAACAGTCGGCAGCTCCTTCGTGGACATCCGGCAAGGGTCCCTGCGGCCGCTCATCTCACAGATCATGTGCGGCCGGAATTGGAGAGGCAAAACCCGACGTTCGATGAAGGCGGCCAGCAAGTCAGCCGGCTTGATGCCCTCCGAGTCCATCATCTCCTGCAGCCGGTCGAGGACGCTGGCAATGAGAGGCGGCAGCTGTTTGGGGGGTTGCTGGCCCCAGTTGTGCCGCGATCCAATAGGCGGCCCGATTGCGAAAGCTGGCAAGTTGATGTAGTCATTCGTCGGGTGGAGATTCCGGACGTAGAAGTAAGATTTCTGCCAGAGCTTCACTGACTCCAGCAAGGCGATGGCCAGGAAGCGGGTCCCGGTGCCAGTGCGCCGCACAGCGACGCAGGCCCCGCACTGCGCCGGCTCGTTCTTGGCTTGAGTGCCGAGCTTCAGGTAGAAGAACCTGCCCCACAGCTCAAGTGTGGGCAGGACGCCAAGGTACGCTTCGTAGAAGGTGACAAAGGCGGACAGCAGCACTATTGTGTTGGGGGTAAGATGGTGCGGCTGGAGATGATAGAAGTCGAGGAAGGCGCGAAGAAACCCACTTACGGGCAGGGCGAAGCCGCGGAGGCAATGAGTCCTGAAGACGATGAACTCACTGGCCCGTGGTGCCGGCGTGATCTCCCGCTCGTTGGGGACACGCACCTCCAAGACCTCCTCACGGGGAAGCCTCCGCATCGCGCGGAGGAAGTCGATGTGCCCCTCGTGCACGTTGGAGCCGTCCCACTCGCTCCTCGCCATGATCTGGGGCGGCTCGGCGGTGGCTCTGAGAAGCGCGGTGGATATGGCGCAGCGGCGGCGTTTCGGTGGCGCAAGGCAGGAGCGGAGCAGTGGCGGCAGCAGCAAAGGAGGCGAGGAGGAAGAAGAAGGTGGAGGGGGCGCGCGTGCGTTCTACCGCCCCCCTCTTCCCCCTACTTATAGGTGGCAGCGGGGAAGCCGAGGCGACGTGGGGAGCGTGGGATTAACTGCGCCCACTCCCCGCACGCCCCCGTGAATCCCGCGCCGTAAAGGCGCGTTAAAACCGCCACGGAAGGGCAACCATCCACCTCGGCCGCAGCGAATCCGTGCGCTCGCCGAGGCCCTGTAGTGGTGGGCCTGGGCCTGCGGCAACATCCCATCGCACGCGTGGGCGGGCAGGCCGGCCTGGCCTGCTGGCGCCTCATGGCGCTCAAGCGGCGGGCAGCACCTCCCCAGCGCCCGCCACGCCGATTCGAATTTCGACAGGCAGTCGCAGCTGTGGCCGACTCCGGGCACACAGATTCTCCCAGCCGGACGGAGCAAAGGTGAAGGATCCCTCAAAGGGGAAACTGCTGAGGCACTCCGATTGCCATCCGTAGCGCCTCACCAGCTTCGCGGACTACTGTCGGGGGGATAAACCCCGAGTAGACTCATCCATACCCAAGGATATTTCAAGACATCGGGGCTAGCTAAGCCCCTCGTGCCGACTGGTCCCATGGGCGGCTTCCAGAGCTGGCTGGGGCCACGCGGGCGGCCTCCAGAAGACGGCGTGCTCCCAGAAGACGGCTTGAGTGCGGGCCATCCACCGGCAGGCGGCCCGTCCTCTCACTCGGAGTTTGAGCCCGACCAAGCGACAAGCTGGAGCATGGCAAGAGTACCACATGTTCCCCTCAAACCCTGACCGGGCACGGCCACCGACCCGCCCGGCGCAGCACTGTAGCCATGTAGCCCCCGACACGGCCTCCGTCAGCACGGGCGGTGCTACAGCGAAGAGCCGTCAGCGGGGCCCGCAAGCGGCGGGCCTTACCTGTCGGCCGGATTCCCGGCAGCCGACGGGGCCCTCCAGACGCGGGCCCCAGCAGCCGGCGGAGAATCCAGCGGCCGTAGACACTGACAGCCGGGTCCCACACCCGGCCGTATTACCATTGTACTCCTGGGGGGTTGGCCTATAAAACCCCCCAGGCCTCACCCATGCAAAGGGTTCCGACCTCAGTTCCCACACACCATAGCTAAGGAGAAGAGAGCTAGCCCTGCCCTTCTTCCTCCTCTAGCAACACAGCTCTAGGAGCACCCTTGTACTCATATTGATCATAGTCATCATGCGGAGACCCCGCAGAGCAGGAGTAGGGGTTTCATCTCTCCGGAGAGCCCTGAACCTGGGTACGTCTTGTGTCCGATCGAGCTCGTGCTCACTCCCGCCTCCAGGACACGATGACGCTCTTCTGGCCCCATCCATTATAAGCCACCCCCTGGCATCTGACATGAGATTACCATGACAATAAACAAGATCCAGATATAATGTTCATGCTCAACGCTGGCACCAAATAACAATTATTGAGGTCTAAAACTAATCCCGAAGATAGATGTAGAGGTAGCGTGCCGACGGCGATCACATCAACCTTGAAACCATTCCCCACACGCATCATCACCTCGTCTTTAGCCAACCTTCGCTTATTCCGTAGCTCCTGTTTCGAGTTACAAATATGAGCATTCGAACCAGTATCAAATACCCAAGCGGTACTACGAGCATTAGTAAGGAACACATCAATAACATGTATATCAAATATACCTTTGCTCACTTTGCCATCCTTCTTATCCGCCGAATACTTGGGGCAGTTCTGTTTCCAGTGACCAGTCCCTTTGTATTAGAAGCACTCAGTTTTAGGCTTGGGTCCAGCTTTGGGTTTCTTCATGGGAGCGGCAACTTGCTTGCCGTTCTTCTTGAAGTTCCCCTTCTTTCCCTTACCCTTTTTCTTGAAACTAGTGGTCTTGTTAACCATCAACACTTGATGCTCCTTCTTGATTTCTACCTCCACCGATTTCAGCATCGCGAAGAGCTCGGGAATTGTCTTCTCCATCCCTTGCATATTATAGTTCATCACAAAGCCTTTATAGCTTGGTGGCAGTGACTGAAGAACTCTGTCAATAACACTCTCAACCGGAAGATCAATTCCCAGCTGAGTCAAGTGGTTGTGGTACCCAGACATTCTGAGTATGTGTTCACTGACATAACTGTTCTCCTCCATCTTACAGCTATAGAACTTGTTGGAGACTTCATATCTCTCAACCCGGGCATTAGCTTGAAATATCAATTTCAACTCTTGGAACATCTCACATGCTCAGTGGCGTTCAAAACGCTTTTGCAGTCCCGGTTCCAAGCCGTAGAGCATGGCACACTAAACTATCGAGTAGTCATCAGATCGAGCCTGCCAGGCGTTCACAACGTCTATAGCAGCTCCTGCAGCAAGTCCATCACCTAGCGGTGCATCAAGAACATAATTCTTCTGTGCAGCAATGAGGATAATCCTCAAGTTATGGACCCAGTCCGTGTAGTTGCTACCATTATCTTTCAACTGAGTTTTCTCTAGGAACGCATTAAAATTCAACGGAACAGTAGCACGGGCCATTTATCTACAACATAGATATGCAAAAAACTATCGAGACTAAGTTCATGATAAATTAAGTTCAATTAATCAAATTACTAATGAACTCCCACTTAAATTAACATCCCTCAAGTTAACTAAGTGATACATGATCCAAATCAACTAGCCCATGTCCGATCATCACGTGAGATGGGATAGTCATCAATGGTGAACATCTCCATGTTGATCATATGCTAGAGCATCATACATTGAGCAAAGGAGTACTCGCCGGCTTGCCGCTCGCATGCCGTGGCTCGCCGCTCACCCTACCTATGCGTCATTGGGGAGGGGCAGGATGTTTCTGGCTGTGTAAAATTCGTCCTCGTCGATATTCTCCAGCCCGGCGGCCCAGGAGATCGTGCGGATGCGTAGGCTTACCTCCGGGTCCTCCGAGCGCGAAGCGGCGGAGCGGGGCGGAGGGGCGTGGCGCGGGGGTCATCTCCGACTCCTCCGAGCTCGACGCGGCGTGGCGGGGCGGCGGGGCGGTGAGGCGTGGCGCGGGGGTGTTCTCTGGGTCCTTCGAGCTTGCGGCGGCGGAGCGGGGCGGCGGGGCGGCGGTGGAGCGAGGCGCCCGACGCTCACGCCACCCGGGCTGGCCGAGGGCGTGGCGGGTGAGGTACGCCTCACTCTGGCGCCGCCGGCGCTCCTCCTCGCGGCGGCGCTCCTCCGCCTCGCGGCGCTGCTGCCGGAGCGCGCGGCGGCGGCGCACGCAACCAACGAGCTTGTACATGGCGACGGACGCTGCGAACGCGCAGCCGCCGGCGATCGCGGCGATCTCCCAGCCGTTCACCATGTTGGCGGTGCTCGGGAGCCGGAGCTGGAGTGGTGCTAGGAAGAGAGAGGCCGGGGAAGTGAGAGGAATGTTTCGAGATCGGGCTTTACGTACACCAGGACGCTGTAGAGAGAGAGGCTCGCAAGTGTTTCTTTTTTAGGGGAACTGGCAGGCGCTCCGCCTTTGCATTAAAGATTAGGAATTTACAAGAGAGTGACAGCCCGAAGGCCAAAGGAAAAAAGAAAAACTACAGTGTGGCGCCAACTGTTCAGGGGGGTGGGGCCTTTCATATGCATCAGCAAACTGCTTGAGGTCAGTTAGTGTTAGGGAAGCCACATTGTCCGTCGAAGAAGCTTAATTTTGAAAATCCTACGGTTTCTCTCGTTCCAAATATTCTAAGCGAAGTAGGCTGCTGTAGAAGCAAGATGTTTTGGCCCCGAAGCGATCGGCTTCCACCAAGCCGCAATTGATGTTGGCCTGCTCAAGTTTGTTGCTGTTTGGGTTATCACGGGGCGCTGCAGTTTGTGCCACACTTCAACCGCCAACGGGCAATGGCAGATAAGGTGGTTTTCTCTACTCCGGCCATTAGCATGCAGTACTATTGTGTGGGAGTAAAGAGTTGGCGTGGGAGATTGATCGGTGCAATAAATAAGCCGAGTAAGATTTCAGTTTAGTGTCGTCCAGAACTCCTCCTCTACCTCCCTCCCTCGCCGCCGCATGAGGCTGGCGCCGGGCAAGCCCGTGGCGCAGACGGGGACTGCGGCGGCTGGGCCCTTGCTGCTTCGCCTAGCGGTGGAGAGTGATTGGATCTGGGGCGGCTGCCCTTCCGGCGAGGCCCCTCCGTGCCGGCGAGAGGCGGGACTGGCGTGGTGCCGGTGGTCCGGTCGGACGGCCGACGGAACTTCGGTGGACCATGGCCTGGCATGACAGCTCTGGCGGCCGGCGGCGCCAGATCTGGCCGCTGTCATCCGGCCTTGATCGGTGGGCTTCTCTCCTGCGGGTTCCTGGCGGTGCCGGCGTGGTTGCCGGGACCCTGGCCGTAGGTGAAGCTGGTGGAGGAGATCCAGATTGGAGGAAATCCCTTGGTCGGCCCCGGCCGGCCACGCCGACGACGGTGCTCAAGGGCGCCGATTTTCTCCTTGGAGACATCGGTCTATGTCTGATCCTTCATTTCCCCCCTCCCTGCCTCTCGGGTGAAAACCCTAACTCCGGTGGGCAGCGGCGGCGTCCTTGACGCCGTGACCTTCCTGAAGGCGTCGCCTTGAGGGCTGAGTGGTGGTGGACACCGTGTGGGTCCTTGACAGTTGCTGGTGATGGGCACTGCTTCGGGGGAAACCCTAGGATCTGGTCTTCCAGATCAGACGATGGCGGTACTGCGGTGCCGTTTCTCTCGTGGAAGCATCGTTTGTGGAGCAGCGCTGGAAGACAGAGGCAGGAGGTGGAGCGGCTCCGTCTTGCACGGAGATTCGGTGGAGCTGTCAAGTCATGCCTGGCCGCCAGGTACTACACTGAGTCATGCCTGGTTGGCAGGTACTACGCATGACAGATCTTCCAGAGTCTCCGCGTCTGGACAGACGAGCGAAGGATGGTGGCGCCGTTGGGCGCCGTGGTGGCATTGACAGATGTCCAAACTGGCAAGGATGATGCGGATTTCTCTCCTGAAGATGGGTCAGTGGTCCGATGAAGATGGCGGCTTCTAAAACGTGCGCATGTGATGTGCGCTTTAGGTCTGCTGCACCGGCTGTTAGTCCCGATACGTTATGTGGATGGATCAGCGACGACACTGGTTTTAGATATGGAGAGTGAGATCACTCATCATTATCGATTTTGTAGGTGTGAGTGGTGACTTTGGGTGATTTGATGTATGTTCTTGTCAGACCTGTGTGGAATAATTAATAAAAATGGTTGCATGCATCGATTGATGCAGAGGCCCGGGGTTTAACCTCCTTTTCAAAAAAAAAAAGAGGATTGCGTCTTTGGGACAACTTCACTGAGGCTTGCAAAATTTTACTGAGAGACGATGCAGCCAGCGTATGTACGTGGAAGCCTCCTGGCCGGCCGTTGCATTGCATAATTGCGTTGCCATTTAGGGCCCTGCCTCCTTTTTTATGAGAGAGCTGGAGCGGTGCCATTTCCATCTGCCTTTTCAACTTACTTGGAACAGGGTCCTGATCCACCGCAGCCGAGTGACCCCCCACTACACCAAAATACAGCTTGAAATAGTGCTAGTCTTTATATACGTACATGTTTCAAATTTTCAATCATATCATACAAGTTTGTGGAACTTGTATTTCAATTTTTTGAAACAAATTTTGAGGTCTCTGATTTTTATTGTTGATTAAAATTAATCTGAGAATCATTGAGGTAATATTATTCTTTTTTGAACGGGTGGCTTTGGTCTATCAATACCAAATACATTTGCCACATATGAATTGTATTGAGATATTGCTAAAATAAGTCACCAATCTTAAAGCATATGTGAAGGGGCGTTCCTGCCAATACTAAATAGCAGAACCATTAGAAATCTGAGTTGTGTGCTATGTTTTTATTTATTTTAAAGCCAAAAAGACCAACTGATTCTTTTATTTTGGTGTCAAAAGGATCCATGTGTACAATAAAGGTTCACGAGAAGGACAAACCGCAAAGATAATAAAAATTAAATCAAGGTCCCTGAACCACTGACCGACCACTATCACCGCCAGAACGAGCCGCCGATGCGCCACCATGGAGGTGGCCTGAACTTCTCGATAACAACTGGGAGGTCTCGTACATGTGCCCTTAAGGACCAGCGCCCTTAAGCCATTGTCATCCCGTTGAACCCTTGAATCGATATGAACAACCTAACATCAAATCTCGTGATCGTGTACACACAACAAGAAACCTTAACCTCGCCACCCCGAGGATCTGGTAGGAATCTACGCCGGAGCTTCGTCAAATCCGTCCAGACCAACAAACTCGAGGAGGATCAAAGCCCGAAAGACCGGCTCAAAGATGAAGCGCCCCTATCCGCCCGATTGTCGCCCCTGCAAGGACTAAAATCCTAACATATCTATTAGACGGAGCTGAAGCACCAAGAGTCTAGGATCCCCCCTGTCAATGACCGCTGGAGCGGCATGTGGAAGGGAGGCGAATCCATAGGCTCGCCTGCGGAGATCGGGGAGAGGAATGCTTTGCCCTAGTTGCCTTGCGGGAAGGAAATAGAAAGATAAACTTTTTCTACCCCTTGTACATTGTAAGCAACAAAGCATAATTTCACAATGACAACACTAGAGGTCGTAACCAGTGTAGCAACCAGCTTTCAGCCATACATGCCAATGAGTGGCAACAAAGAACAACAACAAGCCTAGAAATGAGTAAAACCTAGATGCAAAACGAGCTAGTGTGACTCGGTAGGACGCGTAGTTGGTAGTCGTCACTACCATTCATAAAGATGATTAGACGCAAGCGATGTAGAATATGTTGAAATGTGAGATGGGCTTAGGGCCCATATAACAATTTCAGAAAAATCTCTAAGGGCCCATGTGAGATTATTTGGCACTAGGTGTGGTGGGAGTTTAGTCCCATACCGCTAGTGGAGGAGTTAGACCTCCTTATAAGGGATTCTCTTCTACATGCTATTGGAGCTTGAGAAGAGAAGGAGCCCTCGCGCACTCCTCCTCCGCCGCCGCCCGTCATGCCTCGTCGGGTTGCTGGATTGAGCCGAGCTCACACCTATGCGCTTCTTTTTGTCGTTTAGAAACGGAGAGTCTTTGACAGGTGTGGCCATGATCTGAGACGTCGGATCGTGGGCTACTGACTTGGACGTGGGTTCAGCCCACGTCTCTCCACGCGCGGCCACACCTATATATGTGAGGCGCTGCCAACCCTAGCCGTCACGCGAAACAGATCGCATCTCCGCCTCCACGCCCACGTCATTCCTCTGCTGTTGCTGCCGCCGGCGACTCCATCCCATTCACCGCGTACACGGTCGACGGGAGCGCAGGCCTCCGAAACCCCGCCTCTCCGGATCTTGTACGGGAGAGGGGTGATTAGGTTTTTGGGGAGCGACTATGCGACTGCTCGCCTCTGTTCATCCGCTTTCTCTACGTCCACGTCAACTTCCTCATCACCATGTCCACCGATGGCGAACGTGCCGCCGCCGAGAAGATCGAAGCCGACAAGAAGGTCGCCGAGGACGCTGCGTCTGCCACCGCCGCCGCCGCTGCATGGCCTACTGGAGGGTATAACTCGTTTACCCCGCTCCTGTTTATTTCTGTGTTAGCATTACTAGCATTATGGTAGATGTGTCTACTGTTCGTGTAGTACGTGCTTGTCTAGATCGTAATCAGTATGTCCATAATTCTGTCAATGCCATGTTGATGATTATTTCCTGTATTAAATTAATCGAGAAATTGCATATTTACTCAACAATCCAAAAACCTAATTTGTGTAGGCATTTCTCGGCTAGTAGCTTTGCCGCATCACTGAAACCAGTTAAGATTACCGGTACATACTTTAAGCGCTGGCAGACCAAAACCATCTTATGGCTCACAGCTATGAATGTGTTCTGGGTCGCCGGTGTCCCTTCCACGGGAACGATTGCTCCTCAACAGGAGAAGGCGTTCAAGGAAGCCACCGTCGTATTTCTCGGAGCAGTTCTTAGCGTGATCAGAGATAAGTTGGTTGACGCATATTTACATGTGCGGGTTGCCAAGGACTTGTGGGAGGCGCACGAATCTAAATTCGGGGCCACCGATGCTGAGAGCGAGATGTACATTATAGAGCAGTTCCACGATTACAAGATGGTCGAGAACCGTCCTATTTTGGAGTAGGCTCATGACATAATATGCATCACTAAGGAGCTTGAGCTTCTTAAGTGCGATTTACCAGGCAAGTTTGTCACGGGATGTATAATCGCTAAGCTACCTAATTCCTGGAGGAACTTTGCTACCACTCTGAAACATCAGAGGCGTGAATTCTCAGTGGAGGATGTTGACACGTCCATTTTGCATCATGTTTTATTGCTGTTATTTATAAAGTTTTTATTCAATATAACATTTCATGGAGTATTCCTAATACTTTTTCCTTCTTAATATGCAAGGTTTACACAAAGAGGGAGAATACCGGTAGCTGGATTTCAGGGCCTGAAAAAGCTACAGGAGAGATACCTATTATGCACAACTCCAAATGGGCTGAAATTCAACGGAGATTATTTTCTGAATATATAAAAAATACCGGGCCAAGAAGATACTGGAGGAGGCAAACTAGGTGCCCACATGGCACCTGGGCGCCCCCCCCCCCCGGGGCGCGCCCTAGTGCCATGTGAAGGCCCTGGCCCACCTCCGGCCTTCTCCTTCTGGTATATAGCTCATTTTACCCTAAAACTTTTATGGGGAGACTTTCGGGACGAGGCACCGCCGCCACGAAGCAGAACTAGAGCAGGAGCACTTTTGCTCTCCGGCAGGCAGATTCCGCCGGGGACACTTCCCTCCGGGAGGGGGAAATCGATTACTTCGTCATCACAAAGGTAATGAGTCAGGTATAAATCTTGAGTTCGATTGTGTTAAATATTTTATGGAAATAGATGCTTTTCAGAAATTTAGCACTAAGTATCGACTTGACTCTGAAATAGTAGCTTCTTTTTGTGAATCATTTGCTGCACATGTTGATCTTCCTAAGGAGAAGTGGTTTAAATACCATCCTCCTATAGAAATTAAAGAAAAACCTCCCGAGGTTAAGGAAGAAAAAGCTATTGTTTACAATGTTGATCCAGTTGTTCCCACTACTTACTTTGAGAAACCACCTTTTCCTGTTAGAGTTAAAGAACACTCTAAGGTTTCTTCTGTGGTTAGAAAGAGTCAAGTTAAAACACCTACACCTTCTGAGCAAATTAGGGTTGAACCTAGTGTTGCTATAGTTAAAGATCTTTTGGCTGATGAACTAGATGAGCATGTTATTTCTTTTTGTGAAGATGCATCTAGAATTGCTAGTTCTGATTCTAAGCATAAGAATAGACCTGTGGTTGGCATGCCTGTTATTTCTGTTAAGATTGGAGATCATTGTTATCATGGTTTATGTGATGTGGGTGCTAGTGTCAGTGCTATTCCTTTTACTCTTTATCAAGAAGTCATGAATGATATTGCACCCATTGAAATTGAGGATATCGATGTTACTATAAAGCTTGCAGATAGAAATACTATCTCACCACTCGGTATTGTCAGAGATGTTGAAGTCTTATGCTGTAAGATCAAATACCCTACTGATTTCCTTGCTCTTGGATCACCGCAAGATGATTTTTACCCTATAATATTTGGTAGACCTTTCTTGAATACTGTCAATGCTCAAATTGATTGTGCTAAGAAAATTGTTAGTGTTGATTTTGGTGTTGTGTCTCATGAGTTTAATTTCTCTAAGTTTCGTAGACAGACCCATGATATAGAATTGCCGAGCAAGGATGACATTGTTTGTCTTGCTTCTATTGCTGTTCCTCCTACTAATCCCTTAGAACAATATTTGCTTGATCATGAGAATGATTTACATATGAATGGAAGGAATGCAATAGATGAAGTTTTCTTTAGTCAATAGCCTATTCTTAAGCATAATTTGCCTGTTGAAACTCTTGGAGGTCCACCTCCACCAAAGGGTGACCCTGTTTTTGAATTGAAGCCATTGCCTGATACTTTGAAATATGTCTATCTTGATGAAAAGAAAATATATCCTGTTATTATCAACGCTAACCTTTCAGGACATGAAGAAAAGAGGTTATTGAAAATCTTAAGGAAGCATCGTGCTGCTATTGGATACAATCTGGATGATCTTAAGGGCATTAGTCCCACTCTATGTCAGCACAAGATCAATATGAAGCCAGATGCCAAACCTGTTGTTGACCACCAACGTCGCTTGAATCCGAAAATGAAAGAGGTGGTAAGAACTGAAATATTAAAGCTTCTGGAAGCAGGTATAATCTATCCTATAGCTGATAGTAGATGGGTAAGTCCAGTTCATTGTGTTCCTAAAAAGGGTGGTGTGACTGTTGTTCCTAATGATAAGAATGAGCTTATTCCTCAAAGGATAGTAACTGGTTATAGGATGGTGATAGACTTTAGAAAGTTGAATAAAGCTACTAGGAAAGATCATTATCATTTGCCTTTTATTGATCAAATGTTAGAAAGGTTGTCTAAGCATACACACTTTTGTTTCCTAGATGGTTATTCTGGTTTTTCTCAAATACCTGTCGCACAATCTGATCAAGAGAAAACCACCTTTACATGTCCTTTTGGAACTTTTGCTTATAGACGCATGCCTTTTGGTTTATGTAATGCACCTGCTACTTTTCAAAGATGTATGACTACTATCTTCTCTGACTTTTGTGAAAGATTGTTGAGGTTTTCATGGATGATTTCTCCGTTTATGGAACTTCTTTTGATGATTGCTTGAGCAACCTTGATCGAGTTTTGCAGAGATGTGAGGAAACAAATCTCGTCTTGAACTGGGAGAAGTGTCACTTTATGGTTAATGAAGGTATTGTCTTGGGCCACAAGATCTCCGAAAGAGGTATTGAAGTTGATAAGGCTAAGGTTGATGCCATTGAGAAGATGCCATGCCCGAAGGATATTGAAGGTATAAGAAGTTTTCTCGTTCATGCTAGTTTCTATAGGAGATTTATTAAGGACTTCTCCAAGATTTCTAGGCCTCTTACCAATCTTTTGCAAAAATATGTTCCTTTTGTTTTTTATGATGATTGTGTAGAAGCCTTTGAAACTCTTAAGTCTGCTTTAATTTCTGCACCTATTGTTCAGCCACCTGATTGGAATTTACCTTTTGAAATTATGTGTGATGCTAGTGACTATGCTGTTGGTGCTGTACTAGGACAAAGAGTTGATAAGAAGTTGAATGTTATTCATTATGCTAGTAAACTTTGGACACTGCCCAAAGGAATTATGCTACTACTGAAAAAGAGTTTCTACCAGTTGTGTTTGCATGTGATAAGTTTAGATCCTATATTGTTGATTCCAAAGTTACTATTCATACTGATCATGCTGCTATCAAGTACCTTATGGCGAAGAAAGATGCAAAGCCTAGGCTTATCAGGTGGGTTCTTTTGTTGCAAGAATTTGATCTTCATATTGTTGATAGGAAGGGGGCTGATAACCCCGTAGCTGATAACTTGTCTAGATTGGAAAATGTGCTTGACGACCCACTACCTACTGATGATAATTTTCCTGATGAGCAACTAGCTGCTATTAATGTTTCTCATAGTACTCCTTGGTATGCTGATTATGCTAATTATGTTGTTGCTAAGTTTATACCTCCTAGCTTTACTTATCAGCAAAAGAAAAAGTTCTTCTATGATTTGAGACATTACTTCTGGGATGATCCATATCTTTATAAATAAGGTGTGGATGGTATTGTTAGACGTTGTGTGCCTGAGCATGAACATGAAAAAATTCTTTGTAAGTGTCACTCCGAAGCATATGGAGGACACCACGCTGGAGACAGAACCGCACACAAGGTATTGCAATCCGGCTTTTATTGGCCTACTCTCTTCAAGGATGCACGTAAGTTTGTCTTATCTTGTGATGAATGCCAAAGAATTGGTAATATCAGTAGACGTCAGGAAATGCGTATGAATTATTCTCTTGTTATTGAACCATTTGATGTTTGGGGTTTCGATTATATGGGACCTTTTCCAAAATCCAATGGGTATACTCATATTCTTGTTGCTGTTGATTATGTTACTAAGTGGGTAGAGGCTATCCCCACTAATAGTGCTGATCACAACACTTCTATTAAAATGCTTAAGGAAGTTATTTTTCCCTAGATTTGGAGTCCCTAGATATTTGATGACTGATGGTGGTTCACATTTTATTCATGGTGCTTTCCGTAAGTTGCTTGCTAAGTATGATGTTATTCATAGAATTACATCTCCCTATCATCCTTAATATAGTGGTCAAGTTAAGTTGAGCAATAGGGAGATAAAGTTAATCTTGCAAAAGACTGTCAATAGATCAAGAAAGAATTGGTCTAAGAATTAGATGATGCTTTGTGGGCTTATAGAACTGCTTATAAGAATCCTATGGGTATGTCTCCTTACAAAATGGTTTATGGGAAAGCATGTCATTTACCTCTTGATTTGGAACATAAAGCCTTTTGGGCTATTAAAGAACTTAACTATGACTTCAAGCTTGCAGGTGAAAAGAGGTTATTTGACATTAGCTCTCTCGATGAATGGAGGACCCAGGCTTACGACAATGCCAAGTTGTTCAAAGAAAAAGTTAAAAGATGGCATGATAAGAGGATCCAAAAACGAGAATTCAAAGTGGGTGAGTATGTTTTATTGTATAATTCTCGTCTTATTTTCTTTGTAGGTAAACTCCTCTCCAAATGGGAAGGACCCTATGTTATCGAGGAGGTTTATCGTTCCGGAGCCATCAAGATCAATAATGCCGCGGGAACCAACCCGAAGGTGGTAAATGGACAAAGAATCAAGCACTACATCTCAGGTACACCCATTAATGTTGAAACTAATATTATTGATACTATCACACCGGATGAGTATATCAAAGAGTCCTTTCGGAACACTCCAGAATGCTGAAAAAGGAATAGGTATGTGATACGGTAAGTAAACCGACTCCAAAAATTCCGCAAAAATATCTAGAGTCCATTTTGGAATATTTGAAAAATTACAAAAATAAAAGGAAGCCGAGAAGGCCCACCAAGTGCCCACATGGCACCTATGCGCCCCTTGGGGCACGCCCCAATGCCATGTGGGGCCCTGGTGCACTCTGTTTTCCTTCCGTTTACTTGTTATGGAAGATAAAAAATCTATATATACCCCCTGGATTGATTTGACCACCGCATCGCGAGATATCTTCTGTTCTTGTTTCTTGCTATTTTCTGACAGATCTAGATCTCCATGGCTCCTCCAAGTTCCTCCAAGGACAAGTTCTATGAGAAGGTCATCAACCCCTACTTCCCAGAGGTGATGAAACACCATCAGGAGATCGTGAATTGTGAGGGGGTGCTTCACATCCGGGACGTTCAAGGACCCAAGAAGACCGGGAGCGTGGAAGAGAGGCTCGAAGCGGTGGAGCGAGAGATCTTCAAGTGCCAAGGGATGGGGGAGCGTGAACTTAGCGCCAACCACTCTATGATCACGGATTTCACCCGTGAGAATAAGGTGGATGGCAAGTCTATGGAGAACATCGTCCTCAAGCTCAATGACCGCATCGACTACCTCCAAGATCAGATCTATGACCTCCATCACCAAAACTACGAGTATGAGGAAAAATTCAGAGGTATGAGTTTAGCTGCAAGTTTCAGGGCTCCAGAAACTCACGCATCATATTATGGTGGGGAGCACACACCTTGGAAGCTGGTGGATGATCCCACTACTTCATCACCACCATCACAAAAGAAGGAAGCTTGATCACACGGGTATGGGCACTCCCCTTGGCTTGTGCCAAGCTTGGGGGAGGTGCCCCGGTATCGTATCATCACCACTTTTATTACCTTTATCTATTTTCAGTTTGATCCTTTGTATTTCGTGATCTAGTAGAATAAAAGTTTGGTTTGATCTATCTTCGAGTTTTAGTTTCATGATCTATCTATCTTTGTAATCGAGTGAGAGTTATATAATAAAGAGTAGTTTGAGTTTTGCTTGTTTACTTTTATGCATCAATCAAAAGCAATGAAAATAATGAAAAACATGTGCTAATCTTATGGTGAGTAATGACATCACATAAAGAAAAGTATAAGTGGTAAATTATATTGGAGGTTGACAAACATAGCATTGGTCATTGGTTCAATTGCATGAAAAAGTTAATAGGGAAGAGAAGATTTACATGCAAATACACTATCTTGGACATCTTTTGTGATTGTGAGCACCGATTAAGTATTGTATGTCAAACGATTGAGGTTGGACAAGGAAGACAACGTAATGAGTTATGTTTGTTCATATTCACATAGAAGGTATATTGTCATGGATCCTCCAACATGGGGTGCTTGCCCAATATCTATGCTAGCCATAACTCCGCACTAAGTAGAAATAGTACTTGTGCATCCAAAACCCTTTAACCAAATTCATGTCATGAGAGTCCACCATACCTACCTATGGATTGAGTAAGATCCTTCAAGTAAGTTGTCATCGGTGCAATAAGGCAATAAAAATTGCTACTAAATATGTATGGTCTTTTATTGTGAGGGAAAATAAGCGTGGTACGAACTTGTGATGGTGAAGAATAAAAGCGACAAACTACATAATAAAAGTTGCTAACACAAGGGGCAATATCACGTGACGTTCCTTTGCAATAAGAGTTAGTGCATCCAACAATGAAAGCGCATGGCAACCTCTGCTTCCCTCTGCGAAGGGCCTATCTTTTACTTTTATGCAAAGTGTCAAAGTTATTCTCTCTATTCCTTTTTATTTTCTCTTTGGTAAGCATCTTGTAGTGGGGAAAGATCTAGGCACATATGTCCAGTTGAATGTGGATGATCATGAGTTATTATTGTTGACTTCACCCTTGAGGTGAATATGTTGGGAGGCAAATATAAGCCCCTATCTTTCTATGTGTCTGGCTGAAACTTGATGCTCCATATGTATGGTGTGAGTGTTAGCAATCATGAAAGACTAAATGATAGTTGAAAATGTGAACTTGCCAAAAGGCTCCGACATGTGACCCTTCCTAAAAGTATGATGAATTGCAATTGCATTGTTTGACTGAGAACATAGTTTGTTAGTTTTCAAGAAAGTTTATGCTTCATACTTCAATATTGTGATGAATTGTTACTTGCTCATGAGAAGTTCATGACAGTAATCATTGCTGCGATAATATTGTTCATGATGCTCACATGTTCGTATTTTATTTTTATCGACACCTCTCTCTCTCTAAGCATGTGGGCATGTTTTTCGATTTCGGCTTTCGCTTGAGGACAAGCGAGGTCTAAGCTTGGGGGAGTTGATACGTCCATTTTCCATCATGTTTTATTGCTGTTATTTATAAAGTTTTTATTCAACATAATACTTCATGGAGTATTCCTAATGTCTTTTCTCTCTTAATATGCAAGGTTTACACGAAGAGGGAGAATACCGGTAGCTGGATTTTAGCGCCTGAAAAAGCTACAGGAGAGATACCTATTCTGCACAACTCCAAATGGGCTGAAATTCAACGGAGATTATTTTCTGAATATATAAAAAATACTGGGCCAAGAAGGTACTAGAGGAGGCAATCCAGGTGCCCACATGGCACCTGGGCGCCCCCCCCCCGGGCATGCCCTGGTGCCATGTGGAGGCCCTGGCCCACCTCCGGCCTTCTCTTTCTGTCATATGGCTCATTTTACCCTATAACTTTTATGGGGAGACTTTCGGGACGAGGCGCCGCCGCCACGAGGCGGAACTAGAGCAGGAGCACTTTTGCTCTCCGGCGGGCAGATTCCGCCAGGGACACTTCCCTCCGGGAGAGGGAAATCAAAGCCTTAGTCATCACCAACAACCCTCTCATCGTGGGAGGACCAATATTCATCATCATCCTCAACAGCACCATCTCATCTCAAATGCTAGTTCATCTCTTGTATCCAATCTTTGTATCAAAACTATAGATTGCTACTTGTGGGTTGCTAGTAGTGTTGATTACTTATTGTAGTTGATGCTAGTTTGGTTTGGTTTGTGAGATATTAAATGTTTAGATCCTTTATGTTATTCAACACCCCTCTAATCTTGAACACCATGATGATGAGTGAGTAGTTACTTTTGTTCTTGAGGACATGGGAGAAATCTTGTCATAAGTAATCATGTTAATTCGATATTTGTTCGGTATTTTGATGATAAGTATGTTGTGATTCTCTTAGTGGTGTCATGTGAACGTCGACTACATGACACTTCACCATTCATGGGCCTAAGGGAATGCACAGTGGAGTAGTAATTAGATGATGGGTTGCTAGAGTGACAGAAGCTTAAACCCCAGTTTATGCGCTATTCTGTAAGGGGCTGATTTGGATCCACACGTTTATTGCTATGGTTAGACTTTGTCTTAATTCTCTTTTCATAGTTGTGGATGCTTGCGAGAGGGGGTAATCATAGTTTGGAGGCTTGTTCAAGTAAGAACGGCTCCCAAGCACCGGTCCACCCACATATCAAATCATCAAAGTAGCGAACGCGAATCGAATGAACATGGTGAAAGTGACTAGATGAAATTCCCGTGTGTCCTCAAGAATGTTTGCACCATTTATAAGTACTTGTTCCTTCCTATCCTTTGCACTCAAAAGGATTGGGTTATCTTGCTGCACTTTATTTACACTTGTTAATTGTTACCCATTATAAATTATCTTGCTATCAAACTATCTATTACCACTTGTTTCAGTGCTTGCAGAAACTACCTTACTGAAAACCACTTGTGATTTCCTTCTGCTCCTCGTTGGGTTCGACACTCTTACTTATCAAAAGGACTACGATTGACCCCCTATACTTGTGGGTCATCAGATGTCATTGGCCATCTAAGTGTTGAGCAGAACTCTAGGGCAAAGGACTTGCAAGGAAAAGGGGTCGAAGGAACTTCTGTGGCCAATATGGTGCATCAGTAGAACTTCAATTCCCACAAGCCCAAGGGAAAGAACGGTGTCCAACAAAATACCGACTTTAAGAAGAAGGGTAAGAAGACCTTCAAGAAGAACAAGAAGGGAGATGGCTGCTTCACTTGTGGTTCGAAGGAACATTGGGCCAAAAAGTGCCCAAACAAGTACAAGAAGCCAGGGCAGGACTCCAAGTCTGTCAATATGATTGTGAGCAACAATGAGAGTGGTGCATCTGGGTACGGTAATTTATTTGCTGTATTTTCAGTTTGTCAGTCCACCAATTTGTGGGTAGACACATGTGCAGATGTTCATGTGTGTGCTAACATTTCATTATTTATGGTGTTGGCGCGGTCGATCTGAAGTTTACTTCGGGAAGGATCGTGCAGCTGAAGAACGTGCAGCATGTCCCCGCCATCAAGAAAAACCTCGTTAGTGGCTCCCTTCTATGTAGAGAAGGGTTTAAGTTGGTCTTCAAGTCTAATATAATAGTTGTTACCAAATATGGACTATTTGTTGGAAAGGGTTATGAATGCGGAGGAATGTTCCGCCTTTCCCTCGTGAACAATGGTCATTCGAGTGTTAATGAATCTGAAGTTTGGCATTCACGTCTTTGTCACATTAGTTTTGGTGTTATGAAGCGACTAGCAAAACTGAATTTAATCCCGAGTTTCACTTTAGCCAAAGGTTCTAAGTGCCTTTCGTGTGTGCAGTCTAAGCAACCTCGCAAGCCTCACAAGGCTGCAGAGGAGAGACACTTGGCACCACTAGAACTCATACATTCTGATCTTTGTGAGATGAATGGTGTGTTGACTAAAGGTGGAAAGAAATACTTCATGACTTTGATAGATGATTCCTCTAGATATTGCTATGTGTATCTGTTAAATACTAAAGATGAGGCTCTACACTACTTTAAAATCTATAAGGCAGAAGTTGAGAATCAACTTGAAAAGAAAATTAAACGAGTCCAATCAGATCATGGTGGAGAGTACTTCTCGAAAGAGTTTAATACCTTTTATGCGGAACACGACATTATTCACGATAGGACGCCTCCCTACTCACCCTAGTCAAATGGGGTTGCCGAGTAGAAAAATCATACTCTAACTGATTTGGCTAACGCCATGTTAGATACGTCAGGTTTATCCAAGGCATGGCGGGGGGAGGCTATAATGACATCATGTCATGTCCTGAATAAAGTTCCGACAAAGTATAACGACATCACTCCTTATGAGAAGTGGACGAAGAGAAGGAAAACACTCTCGTACTTACGTACTTGGGGCTGCTTGGCGAAAGTCAATGTGCCGATCCCCAAAAAGCGTAAGCTTGGGCCAAAGACTGTGGACTGTGTTAATTTGGGCTATGCTATGAATAGCGTTGGCTATAGATTTCTAGTAGTGAAATTGATGTACCTGACATGAAGGTCGGTACAATTATGGAGTCTAAGGATGCTACATTATTTGAGGATATTTTTCCCATGAGAGATATGCAAAGCACTTCTAGACAAGAATCTGAGGAGAGTCCTGAACCTGCTATTCCGATGGAATATTATGAACAAACACATGATGAAAATCCTGAGGATGATGATGAGGAAACCCTTAGTAGGGGCAAGAGACAAAGGACTGTAAAGACCTTTGGTGATGATTTCCTCATATACCTCATGGAAGATAATCCCACTTCTATTTCAGAAGCGTATGCATCTCCAGAAGCTGACTACTGGAAGGATACGGTCCGTAGCGAGATGGATTCCATCATGGCTAACGGGACTTGGGAGATTATTGAACGTCCTTATGGTTGCAAACCATTGGGATGTAAATGGGTGTTCAAGAAGAATCTTAGGCCCGACGGTACGATTGAGAAGTACAAGGCTAGGTTTGTGGCCAAGGGCTATGCCTAGAAAGAAGAAGAAGATTTCTTCGACACTTATTGACCTGTGGCCAGACTGACCACCATTCGAGTATTACTCTCGTTGGCGGCCTCGCATGGTCTTCTCATCCATGAGATGGATGTTAAGACGGCTTTCCTGAACAAAGAGCTAAAGAAGGAAATCTACATGCAACAGCCTGATGGCTTTGTGATAGGTGGTCAGGAAGGAAAGGTGTGTAAGTTGGTGAAATCTTTATATGGCCCGAGACAAGCGCCTAAGCAATGGCATGACAAGTTTAATGAAATGTTGACATCTGTTGGCTTTGTTGTTAATGAGGCTGACAAGTGTGTATACTATCGCTATGGTGGGGGCGAAGGAATTATACTGTGCTTGTATGTTGATGACATACCGATATTTGGAACTAGCCTCAAGTTGATTTAAGAGGTTAAGTCCTTCTTATCTCAGAACTTTGAGATGAAGGACCTTGGAGTGGCTGATGTTATCTTGAACATCAAGCTATTGAGAGATAATGAGGGTGGGATTACACTTCTGCAATCCCATTATGTTGAGAAGGTGTTGAGTCGTTTTGGATATTCAGACTGCAAACCATCTCAGACACCATATGATCCTAGTGTGCTGATTCGAAAGTCTAAAGGCACAGCTAAAGATCAATTGAGATACTCTCAAATTGTTGGTTCACTCATGTATCTAGCGAGCCCAACGAGGCCTGACATCCCGTTTGCCGTCAGCAAGCTGAGCCGGTTTGTTTCCGAACTGGGCGATGTACATTGGCATGCTATTCAAAGAGTTATGCGCTATCTGAAAGGTACTATGAACTATGGACTTCACTATACCGGATACCCGTCGGTACTTGAAGGGTATAGTGATGCAAATTGGATCTCTGATGCTGATGAGATGAAGGCCACACCAGTGTATATGTTTACTCTTGGAGGTGGTGTTGTTTCCTGGAAGTCTTGCAAGCAAACGATCTTAATGAGATCTACAATGGAAATAGAATTAACAGCATTAGACATATCGGGTGGCGAAGCAGAATGACTTCGAGATCTTTTGATGGACTTGCCAGTGGTTGAGAAGTCGGTTCCGACCATCCTTATGAACTGTTACAATCAAACAATTATTGTCAAGGTGAAGAGTTCAAAGGACAACATGAAGTCCAACAAACACATAAGAATGAGGTTAAAAGCTGTCATAAAGTTAAGAAGCTCCGGAGTGATAGCGTTGGATTATATCCAAACGGCTAAGAATCTGGCAGATCTCTTTACTAAAGGGCTACCAGGTGTGTGATAGATAATGCATCAAGGGAGATGGGTATGATACCCACATGAGTTGCCATGGTAGTAACACAACCTATATATGTGATCGGAGATCCCGTGAAGTAGGACCTGGGAAAACAAGCCAGTGGTGAACTGAGGAGTGTAACTTTACTAACCCACTCCGTTGGAGATGCAATACTCTTGGAAACTGTATGGTAGGTTCACTACTGTCTTAATGTGTTCCAAGGCTTATATGTATAAGCAAGATGCTATCCTACAGAGCGATCTTTGGAGAAACACACCTATATGAGCCTGACTGCTGGTCACGGTCTATGAGATGGGGGTGATCTCTACCAAGCTCATGAATAGGCCAGGAGTGTGACTAATATGCTCCACCCGAGGGGTCAGCCTTTGGTAGCCTAGTACTAGTAAGACATGTGGTGAAACTTCTTGATGCCAAACTGACAATTCAAGGCATAGTCCATTGTTCAGTTGTGAAGAAGTGTAGCTACTTGGTTTAGGTGGAGCTCAACCTTAACCGGTCTCCACTGAAATGCCAGTATATCAAAACAGTGTTTGGAACAAAGGACAAAGTGGGCCCTTGAGATCTGGTGGGGGATTGTTGAAATGTGAGATGGGCTTGGGGCCCATATAACAATTTTAGAAAAATCTCTAAGGGCCCATGTGGGATTATTTGGCAATAGTTGTGGTGGGAGTTTAGTCCCATACCGCTAGTGGAGGAGTAGTTAGACCTCCTTATAAGGGATTCTCTTCTACATGCTATTGGAGCTTCAGAAGAGAAGAGGCCCTCACGCACTCCTCCTCTGCCGCCCGCCTCGCCACGCCACGCCTCGTCACGACGCGCCGTGGATTTCGGGATTGAGCCGAGCCGAGCTCACACTTATGCGCTTCTTTTTGCCAGTTAGGAATGGAGAGTCTTTGACAGGTGGGGCCATGATCTGAGACGTCGGATCGTGGGCTACCGACTTAGACGTGGGTACAGCCCACATATCTCTGCTACTTGTAACCTCCGTTGGATTTGTATCCCTGAAGTGGAGAGGATGATGCAACACAGTAGAGTGAGTATTTCCCTCAGTTAAGAAACCAAGGTTATCAATCCAGTAGGAGAACGAAGCAACACCATGTAAACAACACCTACACACAAAACGCAAACCCTCGCACCCAATGCAAACAAGAGGTTGTCAATCTCTTGGAGATTAAGTATCGAGATTAAATGGTATATGATAGATTGATAGATTGATAAGTAAATAAAAGATAAATAAATGCAGCAAGTATTTTTGTATAAGTAAACAAGATAGATCTTATGATAAAAGTAGACCCGGGGGCCGTAGAGTTCACTAGAGGCATCTCTCTCAAGAAAATAGCATACAGTGGGTAAACAAATTACTGTTGGGCAATTGATAGAAAAGCAAATAATTATGACGATATCCAAGGCAATGATCATGATATAGGCATCAGATCCAAATCAAGTAGACCGACTCCTGCCTGCATCTACTACTATTACTTCACACATCGACCGCTATCCAACATGCATCTAGTGTATTAAGTCCAAAATAACAAAGTAATGCATTAAGAACGATGACATGATGTAGTCAAGATAAAAGCATATAAGAATTCATCCCAACTTGTTATCCTTAATGGCAACAATACTTGCGTGTCAATTCCCCTTCTGTCACTAGGACTGAGCACCGCAAGATCGAACCCGTTACCGAGCACCTCTTCCCATTGCAAGAAGATCTAATCTAGTTGGCCAAACCAAACCAAAACTTCGGAGAAGAAATACAAGGCTATACTAAATCATGCATAAAAGAGATCAGCAAAGAACTCAAATAAAACAAGGATAGATCTGATCATAAACTCACAATTCATCGGATCCCAACAAACACACCGCAGAAAGTCATTACATCGGATGGATCTCCATGAAGATCATGGAGACCATTGTATTGAGAATCACAAAGAGAGAGAGAGAGAGAGCCATCTAGCTACTACCTATGGACCCATAGGTCTATGGTGAACTACTCACACATCATCGGAGAGGCGGCAAGGGTGATGTAGAGCCCCTCCGTGATGAGTTCCCCCTCCGGTGAAGTGCCGGAGAAGGCCTCCAGATGGGATCTCATGAGAACAGAGGCTTGCAGCGGCGGAAAAAGTATTTCATGGACTCCCCTGAGGGTTTGGTATTTCTTCTGAATTTATAGTGGTGGAGGTAGGTCAAATGGCGCAAGGAGGGGCCCACATGGCACTGGGGTGCGCCCCCCCTGGGGCACGCCCTGGTGCCATGTGGGGCCCTCCAGTCTTTTCTTCCTTGGCCTCCAAGTTCCTGGTGATCCTTATCTTCAATAAAAAATCTCCAAAAAGTTTCGAGACGATTCGATCTTATCTGATATTGATTTTCTGTAAAACAAAAACAAGGCAGAAAACAGGAACTGGCACGTGGCACTAAGTTAATAGGTTAGTCCCCAAAAATGATATAAAAATATATAAAATGATAATAAAAACATCCAAGAATGATAATATCATAGCATGGAACAAGCAAAAATAATAAATATGTTGGAGACGTATCAAGCATCCCCAAGCTTAACTCCTACTCATCCTCAAGTAGGAAAGTGATAAAACATATTTTTGATTGTGGAATGCTACACAACACACTTCACATTACTTTCATAGCATAGACATGAGGACTTATATGATTCAAAGCAATAGTCTATAGTTTGACATGAAGACATAAATACTCAAGTGATGCTAACAAACAACCATGCGTTTCAAAATAATAATGCTAAGGAAAATTATCCCTAGCCCATTATGCTCAATCATTGATCCATTCATGAAACACACTCGAATATCAATCATACTCCATGCACACACATGATCACATGACCCCCTAGTTGGTGCTTTTAATAAGAAGGATGAGACTCAACATAAAAGTAAATAGAAAGGCCCTTCGCGGAGGGAAGCATTGATTTACAGAGGTGCCAGAGCTCAAGTTTTAAAAAGAGATGAAAAATTTATTTTGGGAGGCATGCTTTTCTCGTCAATGAGAACGACTTAAGGTTCCCAACACTTCTCACACTGGATACATCATAGGCGGTTCCCAAACAGAAAATAAAAGTTTTACTCCACATCATCGTTTCATGGTTTTGAGACTTTGTCCCTTATTTTCCATGCACATCCGAAGGAGTTTGTTTTCCACCTTTCCTTATCACAATCCATGTCTAGCCGTATTCACGGGTGCCCTCCATACAAACATATTCCAAGGAAATTCAATTTATTTTTGGGACTAGGCATCCCTTTTACCACTACACTCTCATGCAATGACAAGTGAATAAAAACTCATCGTGAGAATGACATATCCAACATGAAAATCATTGGCCACCCCTCACCGCTTCATGAGCGATATGGGCACACAAGATAGAAATTATTTTTGAATTTTTTTAGAGATGGCACATGCAAATTTACTTAGGACGGTATTGAAATAACATATATAGGTAGATATGGTGGACACAATTGGCAAAACAAGTTTAAGGTAATGGATGTACAAGTAGAGTTCCCACTTAGTACAAATGAAGGCTAGCATAAAGGTTGAGAAGCGACCAACTAAGAAACCATAATGATGCACATGCATACATAAAACATAACCAACACCGAATAATGCAACACAAGTAGGATGTAACTTCATTGCATAACTATTGACTTTCGTGCTTGCATAGGGAATCATAAACCTTAACATAACTATTCATACTAGAGCATAATTACACATGAACATAACTCAAATATCATCATCTACATATCTCAAAACTATTGCAAAGAATCAAGTTTTTCATGTCCCATAAAATTTTGTATGCTAGTTGATGACCCACAAGTATAGGGGATCTATCATAGTCCTTTCGATAAGTAAGAGTATCGAACCCAACGAGGAGGAGAAGGAAATGACAAGCGGTTTTCAGCAAGGTATTCTCTGCAAGAACTGAAATTATCGGTAATAGATAGTTTGGTGATAAGATAATTCGTAACGGGTAGCAAGTAATGAATGTAACAAAGGTGCAGCAAGGTGGCCCAATCCTTTTTGTAGCAGAGGACAAGCCTGGATGAACTCTTATGTAAAGCAAAGTGCTCCCGAGGACACATGGGATTTACTGTCAAGCTAGTTTTCATCATGCTCATATGATTCATGTTCGTTACTTTGATAATTTGATATGTGGGTGGACCGGTGCTTGGGTGCTGTCCTTACTTCGACAAGCCTCCCACTTATGATTAACCCCTCTCGCAAATATCCGCAACTACAAAAGAAGAATTAAGATAAATCTAACCATAGCATGAAACATATGGATCCAAATCAGCCCCTTAAGAAGCAACGCATAAACTAGGGTTTAAGCTTCTGTCACTCTAGCAACCCATCATCTACTTATTACTTCCCAATGCCTTCCCCTAGGCCCAAACAATGGTGAAGTGTCATGTAGTCGATGTTCACATAACACCACTAGAGGAAAGACAACATACATCTCATCAAAATATCGAACGAATACCAAATTCACGTGATTACTTATAACAAGACTTCTCCCATGTCCTCAGGAACAAACGTAACTACTCACAAAGCATGTTCATGTTCATAATCAGAGGAGTATTAATTATCATTAAGGATCTGAATATATGATATTCCACCGAATAAACCAACTAGCACTAACTACAAGGAGTAATCAACAGTACTAGCAACCCACAGGTACCAATCTGAGGTTTTGAGACAAAGATCGGATACAAGAGATGAACTAGGGTTTGAGAGGAGATGGTGCTGGTGAAGATGTTGATGGAGATTGACCCCCTCTTGATGAGAGGATCATTGGTGATGACGATGGCTTCGATTTCCCCCTCCGGGAGGGAAGTTTCCCCGGCAGAACGGCTCCGCCGGAGCCCTAGATTGCTTCTGCCCAGGTTCCGCCTTGAGTCGGCGGCACTTCATCCCGAAAGCTCTCTTATGATTTTTTCCAGGTCAAAACACATCATATAGCAGAAGATGGGCACCGGAGGCCTGCCAGGTGGACCACAAGCCACAGGGGCGCGCCTAGGGGGGTAGGGCGTGCCCCCAGGCTTGTGATCACCTGGTGGGTCCCCCCTCTGGTATTTCTTTGCCCACTATTTTTTATTTATTCCAAAATAATTCTTTGTAAATTTTCAGGACTTTTGGAGTTGTGCAGAATAGGTCTCTCATATTTGCTCCATTTCCAGTCCAGAATTCCAGCTGTCGGCATTCTCCCTCTTCATGTAAACCTTGTAAAATAAGAGAGAAAAGGCATAAGTATTGTACCAAAATAGGTAATAACAGCCCATAATGCAATAAATATCAATATAAAAGCATGATGCAAAGTGGACGTATCAACTCCCCCAGGCTTAGACCTCGCTTGTCCTCAAGCGAAAGTCAACATCGATAATCATGTCCACATGTTTAGAGATGGAGGTGTCGATAAGATAAAATACGGACATGAAGGCATCATGATCATCTTTAGAACAACAACATATTGTTATATAACTTCTCATGCTAAAGTGACAATTCATTCACAAAGTGAAGTATGAAACAAGAACTTTATTGGAAACTAACAAACTATGATCTCAGTCATTGAGGCAATTGCAATTTATCATAACATCGGAAAGAGTCAATGTAAGAGCTTTTCAGCAAGTTGACATACTTATGAGGTCAAAGTTTCAATCAGACACAGAGAAAGATAGGGGCTTATAGTTTGGCTCCCAACCTTTTACCTCAAGGGTAATGTCAACCATAATAGCTTATGAACACCTACATCTGAGTGGATATATATATTTGGATCTCCCTCCAACATATAGTGCTTGCCAAAAGGAAAAAGTGTAAAAAGGAATAGGTGAAGATCACCATGACTATTGTGTAGAGGTAGAAGGTAAAAGTAAAAGATAGGCCCTTCATAGAGGGAAGCAGAGGTTGTCATGCGCTTTAATGGTTGGATGCATAATATCTTAATGCAAAAGAATGTCACTTTATATTGCCGCTTGTGATAAAGAACTTTATTATGCATTCCGTCACTTTTATTTCTTCCATATCACAAGTTCGTATAAAGTTTATTTTCCTCACACTAATAGATCATACATATTTAGAGAGCAATTTTTATTGCTTGCACCGATGACAACTTACTTGAAGGATCTTACTCAATCCATAGGTAGGTATGGTGGACTCTCATGGCAAACTGGGTTAAGGGATGTTTGGATGCACAAGTAGTATTTCTACTTGGTGCAAAGGATTTGGCTAGCATAAGAGGGAAAAGCAAGCTCAACATGTTGGAGGATCCATAATAATATAACTTCTATTCGGATATAAAGAATCATAACCCATTACGTTGTCTTCCTTGTCCAACATCAAGTTTTTAGCATATAATTATTTAATGAGTGCTCACAATCATAAAAGATGTCCAAGATAGTATATTTATATGTGAGACCTCTCTCTCTCTTTATTACTTCCTATTAATTGCAACAATGTCCAAAACTATGTTTGTCAACTCACAACAAGTTTCATGCGACATACTTCTTATATGTGAAGTCGCCACTTCCCATAAGATCATTATATAATCTTTTATTTCTTTTATTCTTTATTATTTTTCCCATGATCATAGCAAGAAAGCAAAGCCCTCAACTCAAACTAATCTTTATTATATAACTCTCGGACTCGATTACATAGAGGGAACATAAAGCAAAACTCAAAGCTAGATCATACTAAAAACTTTTACTGTACTAGATAAAGATGTAACCAAAAAGGATCGAACTAAGAAAAACGATAAAGGTAAAGGTGTGATGGTGATATGATACTGGGACACCTACCCCAAGCCTGGCACAAGCCAAGGGGAGTGCCCATACCCATGTGTTTAGTTGTCTTTCTTCGGAGGTGGTGGTGATGGAGTTTTGGTTAGCTTGATTAAGCTACCCTTCAGATCCTGCAATTCTCGGAGTACATGTTGAAGCATAATTGCATTCTTCTGAATCTCCTCTAAAAGGTGCTTGTTTTCTGGACACCATGAGCTTTTCCCTGCACCACTTTCACTTGGACGGGATATATCCCAATTGGAGGGTATGTGTGTGCGAGGTGTATTCTCCACTCCATAATTATGAACCGAATTGTGAAAGTTGTTCCGATGTAACCTGTGTAAGGGCCTCCTGGGAGGAAGCCCGTCTTGTATCTATTGGCCTTCATGGTTGCTTGTAGTCCCTATGGCTTGATGGGGATTAGGAATAGTGGAGATGCCAGCCAGAGTGCCTCTCTCCGAAGCCGGAGAGTGGACCACAGGCGAATCCCCTTGATCTTCTTCCATCGTGGCTTCCTCGGTCTCCGCCCTCCTGAGTTCCATCTGCATCAACCAAGAATCGTCGTCCACATTGTTGGAGGAGGAGGAAGACATGATGCCTGGTCTTGAAAATTCTGCCAGAAAACAGCTCAAAACAAAAATAGGAGATATTGTCGTGGTACGGTGGTCAAAACCTTCGGGAGATTATATAATGAATTTTTACTGACCAAAAGGAGTATTCCACAAGAAAACAGAGCCCGGAGGGCACACGAGGCGGTCACAAGCCACAGGGGCGTGCCCAGGGGGTAGGGCACGCCCCCCAGGCTTGTCGCCTCCTCGTGCACTCTTTCGACTACTTTTAATTTTCCTATTTTTTTTAAATATTCCAAAATGGAGAAAAATTGCTATTGGAAAAGTTTTGGAGTCAGTTTACTTACCGTACCACATACCTATTCCTTTTCGGAGTCTGAAATGTTCTGGTAGGTCTCCCTTATGTACTCCTCCGGTGTTATGGTATTAATAATATTGGTCTCAATATTTATGGGAGTACCTGAGATATAATGTTTGATTCTCTGCATGTTTACCACCTTTGGGTTACTGCCTTCAGCGTTGTTGATCTTGATGGCACTGGAACGATATACTTCCTCGACAATGTAAGGCCCTTCCCATTTAGAAAGAAGCTCTCCTGCAAAAAATCTTAAACGGGAATTGTATAGCAAGACATGATCACCTACATTAAACTCATGCTTTTGTATCCTTTTGTCATGCCATCTTTTAACTTTTTCTTAAACAACTTGGCATTCTCATAGGTCTGGGTTCTCCATTCATCAAGTGAGCTAATGTCAAATAGACTCTTTTCACCGGCAAGTTTGAAATCATAGTTGAGCTATTTAATTGCCCAATAAGCTTTTTGTTCTAGTTCAAGAGGTAAGTGACATGCTTTTCTATAAACCATTTTATACGGAGACATACCCATAGGGTTTTTATATGCAGTTCTATGAGCCCATAGTGCATCATCAAGTTTCTTAGACCAATTCTTTCTAGATCTGTTAACAGTCTTTTGCAAGATCAATTTAATTTCTCTATTGCTCAATTCTACTTGACCACTAGACTGAGGATGATACGGAGATGCAATTCTATGGTTGACATCATACTTAGCAGGCAATTTACGGAAAGCACCATGAATAAAGTGTGAGCCACCATCAGTTATTAAATATCTAGGGACTCCGAACCTCGGGAAAATAACTTCTTTAAGCATTTTAATGGAAGTGTTATGATCAGCACTACTAGTTGGAATAGCTTCTACCCACTTAGTAACATAATCAACAGCAAACAAAATATGTGTATACCCATTGGAGGAAGGAAAAGGTCCCATATAATCAAAGACCCAAACATCAAATGGTTCAATAACAAGTGAATAGTTCATAGGCATTTCCTGATGTCTATTAATATTACCAATTCTTTGACATTCATCACAAGACAAGACATACTTACGAGCATCCTTGAAGAGAGTAGGCCAATAAAAACCAGATTGTAATACCTTGTGTGCAGTTCTATCTCCAGCATGGTGTCCTCCGTAGGCCTCGGAGTGACACTTACGTAGGATCTGTTCCTGTTCATGCTCAGGTACACAACGTCTAATAACACCATCTACTCCTTCTTTATAGAGGTGCGGGTCATCCCAAAAGTAATGTCTTAAATCATAGAAAAACTTTTTCTCTTGCTGGTATGTGAAACTAGGTGGTATAAATTTAGCAACAATGTAATTAGCATAATCAGCATACCATGGAGTATTACGAGAAGCATTTATGACAGCTAATTGTTCATTAGGAAAGCTATCATCAATAGGTAGTGGGTCATCAAGAACATTTTCTAACCTAGACAAGTTGTCTGCTACAGGGTTCTCAGCCCCCTTTCTATCAATAATATGCAAATCAAATTCTTGTAGCAAAAGAACCCATCTAATAAGTCTAGGTTTAGCGTCTTTCTTTTCCATAAGATATTTAATAGCAGCATGATTAGTGTGAACAGTTACTTTAGAATCAAAAATATAAGATCTGAACTTATCACAAGCAAACACAACTGCTAAAAATTCCTTTTTAGTGGTAGCATAGTTTCTTTGAGCACTGTCTAGAGTTTTACTAGAATAATGGATAACATTTAATTTCTTATCAATTCTTTGTCCTAGAACAGCACCAACAGCATAATCACTAGCATCACACATAATTTCAAAGGGTAGGTTCCAATCAGGTGGTTGAACAACAGGTGCAGAAATCAAGGCCTTCTTAAGGATTTCAAATGCTTCTACACAATCATCATCAAAAACAAATGGGGCATCTTTTTGCAAGAGATTAGTGAGAGGCCTAGAAATTTTAGAGAAGTCCTTAATAAATCTCCTACAGAAACCAGCATAACCCAGGAAACTTCTTATACCTTTGATATATGTAGGACACGGCATTTTTTCAATAGCATCAACTTTAGCTTTATCAACTTCAATACCTCTTTCGGAGATTTTATGCCCCAAGACAATACCTTCGTTAACCATAAAGTGGCACTTTTCCCAATTCAAGACAAGATTAGTTTCTTCATATCTCTGCAAAACTTGATCAAGGTTGCTCAAGCAATCATCAAAAGAAGTTCCATAAATGGAGAAATCATCCATGAAAACCTCAACAATCTTTTCACAAAAGTCAGAGAATATAGCAGTCATACATATTTGAAAGGTAGCAGGTGCATTGGATAAACCAAAAGGCATACGTCTATAAGCAAAGGTACCGAAAGGGCAAGTAAAAGTAGTCTTTTCTTGATCCTCTTTCGACACCGGTATTTGAGAGAAACCGGAATAACCATCTAGAAAGCAGAAATGTGTATGTTTAGATAGTCTTTCTAGCATTTGATCAATAAAAGGTCGAGGGTAATGGTATTTTCTAGTAGCTTTGTTTAATTTTCTAAAATCAATTACCATTCTATAACCTGTAACAATTCTTTGTGGAATCAGTTCATTCTTATCATTGGGAACAACAGTAATACCTCCCTTCTTAGGGACACAATGAACAGGACTTACCCATCTACTATCAGCAATAGGATAAATTATACCTGCCTCCAGAAGCTTCAGTATTTCATTTCTTACCACTTATTTCATCTTGGGATTTAACCGTTGTTGGTGATCAACAACTGGTTTAGCATCAGGCTCCATATTAATTTTATGCTGACATAGAGACTAATGCCCTTAAGATCATCAAGAGTATATCCAATAGCGGCACGGTGTTTCCTCAGAGTTTTCAATAATCTCTTTTCTTCATGCTCTGAAAGGTTAGCACTAATAATAACAGGATATATCTTCTTTTCATCAAGATAAACATATTTCAGAGTATCAGGTAATTGTTTAAGCTCAAACACGGGATCACCCTTGGGTGGAGGAGGATCCCCAAGAATCTCAACAGGTAAGTTGTGTTTCAAAAGAGGCATTTGTTTAAAGAACATTTCATCTAATTCCTTCCTTTCATTCATAAACATATCATTTTCATGGTCTAGCAGATATTGTTCTAAAGGATCAGTAGGAGGCACAGAAATAGAAGCAAGACCAATAATTTCATATTTACTAGGAAATTCTTTGTAGTGGGGTTGTCTACGAAATTTAGAGAAATTGAACTCGTGAGACACATCCCCAAAACTTATAGTAACAGTTTCTTTCTCGCAATCTATCTTAGCATTAACAGTGTTCAAGAAAGGTCTACCAAATATAATGGGACAAAAATCATCCTGTGGGGAACCAAGAACAAGAAAATCAGTAGGGTATTTTATTTTCCCACACAAGACTTCAACGTCTCTAACGATCCCAATTGGTGATATAGTATCTCTATTAGCAAGCTTGATAGTAACATCAATATCTTCTATTTCAGCAGGTGCAATATCATTCATAATTTCTTGATATAAAGTAAAGGGAATTGCACTCACACTAGCACCCACATCACATAAGCCATGATAACAGTGATCTCCTATTTTAACAGAAACAACAGGCATGCCAACAACAGGTCTATGTTTATCTTTAATATCAGGTCTAGCAATTCTAGCAGCTTTATCACAGAAATAAATAGCATGCCCATCAATATTATCGACCAAGAGATCTTTAACCATAGCAATACTAGGTTCATCTTTAATTTGTTCAGGGGGTGTAGGTGTTCTAGTACAACTCTTACGAACCACAGTTGAAGCTTTGGCATGATCCTTTATTCTAACAGGGAAAGGTGGTTTTTCAATATAAGCAGTAGGAACAACAGGATCAACATTATAAGTAATGGTTTCTTCTTCAACTTTAATAGGTTCTACTACTTCCAATTCAATGGGAGGATGATATTTAAACCACTTCTCCTTAGGGAGATCAACATGAGTAGCAAATGATTCACAGAAAGAAGCTACTATCTCCGAGTCAAGTCCCTATTTAGTGCTAAATTCACGAAAAGCATCGGTATCCATAAAAGATTTAACACAATCAAACTTAAGGTTTATACCTGACTCCTTACCTTCGTCGAGTTCCCAATCTTCAGAGTTTCATTTAACTCTTTCCAATAAATCCCATTTGAATTCAATAGTCTTCTTCATAAAAGAACCAGTACAAGAAGTATCGAGCATGGATTGATTATTACGAGAAAGCCGAGCATAAAAATTCTGAATAATAATTTCTCTTGAGAGCTCATGATTGGGGCATGAATATAACATTGAATTAAGCCTACCCCAAGCTTGAGCGATGCTTTCTCCTTCACGAGGCCAAAAATTATAAATATAATTCCGATCACGGTGAACCAGATGCATAGGGTAAAACTTCTGATGAAATTCCAATTTCAATCGGTTGTAGTTCCATGATCCAATATCATCACATAGCCTATACCATGTCAATGCCTTATCCTTCAAAGATAAAGGGAAGACCTTCTTCTTGACTTCATCCTCGGGCAAACCTGCAAGCTTAAATAATCCACAAACTTCATCCACATAGATTAGATGCATATCAGGATGTAATGTTCTGTCTCCTGCATAAGGATTAGCTAGCAGTTTCTCTATCTTACCCGAAGGAATTTCATAATAAATATTTTCAGTAGGTTCAGTAGGGTGAGGGGCAACTCTCTGCTCTTCCGGTCGGGGTGAAGATACCCCGAACAAACCCCTCAAAGCATTGTTTTCCATAGCAACAAGTGAAAGTAAATTTCAGCACACTATATAAATGTTTCCTTACCAAATTCCACTCACCAAAGGTGCTTCACTCCCCGGCAACGGCGCCAGAAAAGAGTCTTGATGACCCACAAGTATAGGGGATCTATCATAGTCCTTTCGATAAGTAAGACTGTGGAACCCAACGAGGAGCAGAAGGAAATGACAAGCGGTTTTCAACAAGGTATTCTCTGCAAGCACTGAAATTATCGGTAACAGATAGTTTGGTGATAAGATAATTCGTAATGGGTAGCAAGTAACAAATGTAACAAAGGTGCATCAAGGTGGCCCAATCCTTTTTGTAGCAAAGGACAAGCCTGGAAGAACTCTTTTGTAAAGCAAAGCGCTCCCGAGGACACATGGGAATTACTGTCAAGCTAGTTTTCATCATGCTCATATGATTCGCGTTCGTTACTTTGATAATTTGATATGTGGGAGGATCGGTGCTTGGGTGCTATCCTTACTTGGACAAGCCTCCCACTTATGATTAACCCCTCTCACAAGCAGTCGCAACTACGAAAGAAGAATTAAGATAAATCTAACCATAGCATGGAACATATGGATCCAAATCAGCCCCTTACGAAGCAACGCATAAACTAGGGCTTAAGCTTCTGTCACTCTAGCAACCCATCATCTACTTATTACTTCCCAATGCCTTCCCCTAGGCCCAAACAATGGTGAAGTGTCATGTAGTTGACGTTCACATAACACCACTAGGGGAAAGACAACATACATCTCATCAAAATATCAAACGAATACCAAATTCACATGATTACGTATAACAAGACTTCTCCCATGTCCTCAGGAACAAACGTAACTACTCACAAAGCATATTCATGTTCATAATTAGAGGAGTATTAATTATCATTCAGGATCTGAACATATGATCTTCCATCGAATAAACCAACTAGCATTAACTACAAGGAGTAATCGACATTACTAGCAACCCACAGGTACCAATCTGAGGTTTTGAGACAAAGATCAGATACAAGAGATGAACTAGGGTTTGAGAGGAGATGGTGCTGGTGAAGATGTTGATGGAGATTGACCCCCTCTCGATTAGAGGATCGTTGGTGATGACGATGGCTTTGATTTCACCCTCCGGGACGGAAGTTTCCCCGGCAGAACGGCTCCGCCGGAGCCCTAGATTGCTTCTGCCCAGGTTCTGCCTCGAGACGGCGGTGCTTCATCCCGAAAGCTCTCTTATGATTTTTTCCAGGTCAAAACACATCATATAGCAGAAGATGGGCACTGGAGGACTGCTAGGTGACCACAAGCCATAGGGGCACGCCCAGGGGGTATGGCGTGCCCCCAGGCTTGTGACCACCTGGTGGGTCCCCCTCTGGTATTTCTTCGCCCACTATTTTTTATTTATTCCAAAATAATTCTCCATAAATTTTCAGGACTTTTGGAGTTGTGCAGAATAGGTCTCTCATATTTGCTCCTTTTCCAGTCCTGAATTCCAGCTGCCGGCATTCTCCCTCTTCATGTAAACCTTGTAAAATAAGAGAGAAAAGGCATAAGTATTGTACCAAAATAGGTAATAACAGCCCATAATGCAATAAATATCAATAGAAAAGCATGATGCAAAATGGACGTATCACTAGTTTTCATTATTCTACTTGAATATTCATCACATGGGGACCAAGATCATAGCTTATGCAATTTACCATAACTATTTTCACACTCTCAAAAGGGTATAAGTGAAGCAAGAGAGCAAGTTTCTTCAAAACATAACTAGCATTCTCAAAAAGATATAAGTGAAGCAAGAGAACAAGTTTCTTCAAAACATTCACACCACCATGCTCAAAAAGATATAAGTGAAGCACTAGGGCAACCACCTAGCTCAACAAATTTAAGTGAAGCACAAAGAGCAATTCTAACAAATTATGATGACATGAGGCCATCTCAAGCAAATGTGTTCAGAGGTTATGATTATGAAAAACTAAAAATAAAATACTCATATCATACAAGATGGTCCAAGCAAAACACATATCATGTGACGAATAAAAATATAGCTTCAAGTGTGTTACCGATAGTCGTTAGAAGAAATAGGGGATGCCTTCCGGGGCATCCCCAAGCTTAGACGCTTGAGTCTCCTTGGATATTACCTTGGGGTACCTTGGGCATCCCCAAGCTTAGGCTTTTGCATCTTTTCATTCCTTCATCCATCGTTGTCACACCCAAAACTTGAAAACTTCAATCACACAAAACTCAACAAAACCTTTGTGAGATCCGTTAGTATAACCAAACAAATTACTACTATAAGTATTGTCCAAAACCCATTCAAATTTTATTTTGCATTATAGGTACTGTGTTCTCACTTTCCCATGGCTTGAACCCCCCGATACAATCCATAGTTTCATCAAAACAAGCAAACAATGCATCAAAAACATAATCTGTCAAAACCAGAATAGTCTGTAGCAATCTGTCAGAAATCCATACTTCAGAAACTGAAAAAATTCTGAAAAATCAGGACAGCGTGGAAAATTTGTATATCAATCACGTGTAAAAAATTCAGACACATTCGTCACTTTGATGAATTTATAAAATTCCTGGACTGGGCGTCAAAGTTTCTGTTTTTCACAGAATTGCATTCACAAGCATCCACATCATCCCAAATGTCTTACATGGTACAAACACTAATTAAAATATAAAAACCAACTCAAAACAGAGGCAAATAAAAGATAAACAAAAGAACAGAACCAAAAAGTGAAAAAAAATAATAAAAAAATTATTCGTTGGGTTCCCTCCCAACAAGCTCTTTCTTTATAGCCATTAAGATAGGCTTGAGATTTCAATGATGCTCACATGAAAGATAAAAAATGAAACACAAAGAGAGCATCATAAAACATGTGACAAACACACTTAAGTCTAACATACTTCCTATGCATAGGCATTTTATGAACAAACAAATTATCAAGACAAGCAACATCCAACATATGCATGGACAAAGAGAGAAACAATAGCAATCTCAACATGAAGAGAGGTAATTTAGTAACATAAGAATTTCTACAACCATATTTTACTCTCTCATAATAATTACATGTAGGATCATACTCAAACTCAACAATATAGCCATCACATAACATGTTATCTATATGATCCACATGCATGCAAAGTTGACACTCTTCCAAAATAGTGGGATTATCATCAACTAAAGTCATGACGTCTCCCAACCCAATTTTATGAAAAATTTCATAAGATTGAACACAGTCCAAATATGTGGGATTATTTTCTAAAGTTGACATTCTCCCAAACGCACTTTCAATAGTATTGCAAACAACATAATCATCATGAGGCTTAAATAAATTTTCAAAATCATAGGAAGCATCACCCCAATCATGATCATTACAATGAGTAGTGGTCATAACAAAACCATCATCCCCAAGCTTGGGGTTTTGCATATCATCAACATAATAGACATTAATAGAATTTATAATAACATCATAGCAATCATGCTTTTCATTCAAGGAGCTATCATGAATCACCTTATAAAGCAAAACTTCATAGAGATAATCAAGTGCACTCATCTCACTAGCAATTGGTTCATCATGAACCAGTCTTTTGAAAAGATTAGCAAGTGGATGAGGATCCATAACAATAAACTTTTAGCAAGCTAAGATGCAAGCAAATAGAAGGCACATGGCAACACAAGAAAAGATAGCAAACAAGAAAAAGGCAAATGGAAAATGGTGAAGGAAAAGAGGCAAATAAAAGTGGCAAAAGAGAAAGCAAATATTTTTGTAAAAAATTTTAGAAGTGGGGGAGATGAAAATGAGAGGAAAATGGAAAATAAAGTAAATGCAAAGGTAAGAGTTGAGAGTATAGGTACTTGGTAATGTTGATGATGTCTCCCCGGCAACGGTGCCAGAAATTCTTCCTGCTACTTGTAAACTGCGTTGGATTTTTATCCCCGAAGAGGAGAGGATGATGCAGCACAGTAGAGTAAGTATTTCCCAAAGTTAAGAAACCAAGGTTATCAATCCCGTAGGAGAACCAAGAAACACCACATAAGCAACACCTACACACAAAACGCAAACCTTCGCACCCAACGCAAATGAGAGATTGTCAATCTCTCGGTGGTTAAGTAACGAGATTAAATGGTATATGATAGATTGATAGATTGATAAGTAAATAAAAGATAAATAAATGCAGCAAGTATTTTTGGTATTTTTGTATAAGTAATCAAGATAGATCTTATGATAAAAGTAAACCCAGAGGTCGTAGAGTTCACTAGAGGCATCTCTCTCAAGAAAATAGCATACGGTGGGTAAACAAATTACTGTTGGGCAATTGATAGAAAAGAAAATAATTATGATGATATCCAAGGCATTGATCATGATATAGGCATCACATCCAAATCAAGTAGACCGACTCCTGCCTGCATCTACTACTATTACTTCACACATCGACTGCTATCCAGCATGCATCTAGTGTATTAAGTCTAAAGGAATGAAGTAATGCATTAAGAACGATGACATGATGTAGTCAAGACAAAAGCATATAAGAATTCATCCCAACTTGTTATCCTTAATGGCAACAATACTTGCGTGTCAATTCCCCTTCTGTCACTAGGACTGAGCACCACAAGATCGAACCCATTACCGAGCACCTCTTCCCATTGCAAGAAGATCTAATCTAGTTGGCCAAACCAAACCAAAACTTCAGAGAAGAAATACAAGGCTATACTAAATCATGTATAAAAGAGATTGATAACCCACAACTATAGGGGATCGCAACAGTTTTCGAGGGTAGAGTATTCAACCCAAATTTATTGATTCGACACAAGGGGAGCCAAAGAGTACTTGGAAGTATTAGCAGTTGAGTTGTCAATTCAACCACACCTGGAGACTAAATATCTGTAGCAAAGTGATTAGTAGCAAGATAATATGATAGTTTGATAGCAAGTAACCAGAGTAGCAGTAGTAATAGTAACGATGACAGTAGCAGATTTATAGCAAGTATAACAGTAGCAGCAGTAATAGTAACTTAGCAAGCAGCGGTATGTGGAAACTCGTAGGCACTGGGTCGGTAATGATCTATGTGTGTTGGATGATATCGATCATGTATCAGTCATAACCTAGGGTGACACAGAACTAGCCCCAGTTCGTCATATTATGTAGGCATGCATTCCATAAATAGTCATATGTGCTTATGGAAAAGAAGTTGCATGACATCTTTTGTCCTACCCTCTCGTGGCAGCGGGGTCCATAAGGAAACTAAGGGATATTAAGGCCTCCTTTTAATAGAGAACCGGAACAAAGCATTAACACATAGTGAATACATGAACTCCTCAAACTACGGTAATCACCGAAAAGAATCCCAGTTATTGTCACCCTGGGGGATGCGGATCATAACACATAGTAGGTGCATACAACTTGCAAGATCAGATCTAAAACACAAATATATTGGTGAAAACATAAATGGTTCAGATCTGAAATCATGGCACTCGGGCCCTAGTGACAAGCATTAAGCATAGGCAAAGTCATAGCAACATCAATCTCAGAACGTAGTGGATACTAGGGATCAAGCCCTAACAAAACTAACTCGATTACATGATCGATCTCATCCAACCCATCACCGACCAGCGAGCCTATGAAGGAATTACACACTCTCAGTGAGGAGCATCATGGAATTGGCGATGAAGAGAGGTTGGTGATGACGGAGATCAAAGATCCCCCTCTCCGGAGCCCCAAATGGGCTCCAGATCTGGCCACCCGATGAAGAACAGGAGGTGGCGGCGGCTCCGTCTCGTGAAATGCGACAATTCTTCCTCTCTCATTTTTTCTGGGGAAATATGATTTTATAGGCTTGGGAGTTGGGCTAGATGGGCTTGATACGTCTCCAACGTATCTATTATTTTTGCTTGTTCCATGCTGTGATATTATTATTCTTGGATGTTTTTATTATCATTTTATACCTTTTTATATCATTTTTGCGGACTAACCTATTAACTTAGTGCCAAGTGCCAGTTCCTGTTTTCTGTCCTATTTTTGTTTCAAAAGAAAATCAATAGCAGATAAGATCAAATCATCCCAAAACATTTTGAGGATTTTTTATTAAAGATAAGGATCACCTGGAACTTGGAGGCTACGGAAGAAGATGCTGGTGGGCCCCACACAACACCAGGGCGCACCCTAGTGGGGGCGCGCCCAGGTGTTGTGTGGGCCCCACCCTACGCCAACCGACCTACCTCCAGCTCTATAAATTCCCAAATATTCCAAAACCCTACAGGGTGTCCATGATATATTTTTTTCACTGCCGCAAGCCTCTGTTCTCGCCAGATCCCATCTGGAGGCCTTTTCCGGTACTCCGTCGGAGGAGGAACTCATCACGGAGGGGCTCTACATCATCCTTGCCACCTCTCCGATGATGCGTGAGTAGTTCACCACAGACCTATGGGTCCGTAGGTAGTAGCTAGATGGCTCTCTCTCTCTCTCTTTGTATCTCAATACAATGGTCTCCATGATATTCATGGAGATCCATCCGATGTAATGACTTTGTGCGGTGTGTTTGTTGACATCCGATGAATTGTGAGTTTATGATCAGAACTATCCTTGTTTTACTTGAGTTCTTTGCTGATCTCTTTTACGCATGATTTAAGTATAGCCTTGTATTTCTTCTCCGAAGTTTTGGTTTAGTTTGGCCAACTACATTAGATCTTCTTGCAATGGGAAAAGGTGCTCGGTAATGGGTTCAATCTTGCGGTGTTCAGTCCTAGTGACAGAAGGGGAGTTGATACGCTTGTGTTGTTGCCATTAAGGATAACAAGTTGGGATTAATTCTTATATGCTTTTGTCTTGACTACATCATGTCATCGTTCTTAATGCATTACTTCATTCTTATGAACTTAATACACTAGATGCATGCTGGATAGCGGTCGATGTGTGAAGTAATAGTAGTAGATGCAGGCAGGAGTCAATCTACTTGATTTGGATGTGATGCCTATATCATGATCATTACCTTGGATAGCGTCATAATTATTTTCTTTTCTATCAATTACTCAACAGTAATTTGTTTACCCACCATATGCTATTTTCTTGAGAGAGATGCCACTAGTGAATCCTACGTCCCCCGGGTCTACTTTTATTATAAGATCTTTCTCGTTTACTTATACAAAAATACAAAAAATACTTGCTGCACTTTTTTATCTTTTATTTATTTATCAATCTATCATATACCATTTAATCTCATCACTTGACTGCCGAGAGATTGACAACCTCTCATTTGCGTTGGGTGCGAAGGTTTGTGTTTTGTGTGTAGGTGCTGTTTACGTGGTGTTGCTTGGTTCTCCTACTGGATTGATAACCTTGGTTTCTTAACTAAGGGAAATACTTACTCTACTGTGCTGCATCATCCTCTCCTCTTCGGGGATAAAAAATCCAACGCAGTCTACAAGTAGCAGGTAGAATTTCTGGCGCCGTTGCCGGGGAGACATCATCAACATTACCAAGTACCTACACTATCAACACTTATCTTTGCATTTACTTTATTTGCCATTTGCCTCTCATTTTCATCTCCCCCACTTCTAAAAAATTTTCAAAAAATATTTGCCTTTCTTTTGCCTTTTCTCTCACCGTTCTTTTTGCCTCCTTATTCGCTTGCTATCATGGGAGATTTTGTTCTATAGAAAAGTGAGGATGGAAAAGTTCCAAGGATTGAAGCTCCCATTAATTTGGATGCTAAAGTTTTTGTGTTGGGACACAGGAATCTCTTAGGTAAAAATATTATCCAAGAGTTCTTCAATTGTGTCGGAAATTTTCCTTTAGAGGATGCCTCTATTCTTAAAAAAAATTGATAATTATGGTGATGCTATCTCTCTTTTGGTGCTCAAACTTGAAAGAAAATTTATTCGTACTCATCCCACTTTGCAAAGATTATTTTATGAATTAGCTGTGATAAAAAATCCTAGGGCTAAGAAAATAGCTACCCTTGTTCTCATGAATGAATTTGATGATATAGTGCGGAAAGCTAGGGAAATCTTTGATTTTTATGGTATGAATCATGAGAAGCCCATAATAGATGAGATTCTTTACGATAAGGATTACCTGTTGAGGCATATTTTTCATGATAATCACACTTTTGATGAGAACACAAAAAAGGAGGTGCCTCCTATGCACATTATACAACAAGTTTTTAATGGCATCAATAAACAATTTTCTTGGATCGTTTCCGGTAATCAAGGAGGGTATGAGGAGACACAACTTGCTAATGCTAAGATACCTTTGGATGATGTGTTTTATATTGCTTTTGCCAAAAGCTCCTCTCCCAAATCCAAGGATGACAATACTTAATGTGTTGCTTTATGCCTAGCTAAGGGCGTAAAACGATAGCGCTTGTTAGGAGGCAACCCAACGAATAAAATATTTTTTTTTACTTTTTGTTTTTGTTCTTTTGATTTTCCTTTATTTGCTTCTATTTTCAGTTGGTTTTATATATTTTAATTAGTGTTTGTGCCAAGTAAGACCTTTAGGATGATGTGGATGCTTGTGAATGCAATTCTGTCAGAAACAGAAACTTTGATGCCCAGTCCAGGAATTTTTAAAATTCATCAGAGCATCAAACGTGTCTGAATGATTTACAGAAGATTTATATACAAATTTTCCATGAAGTCCTAATTTTTCAGAATTTTTGGAGTTACAGCAGTATGGCTTTTTGACAGATTGCTATAGACTATTCTGTTTTTGACAGATTATGTTTTTGATGCATTGTTTGCTTGTTTTTATAAAACTATGGATTGTATCGGGGGGTGCAAGCCATGGGAATGTGAGAACACAGTACCTAATGCTAAATAAAATTTGAATGGGTTTTGAACAGTACTTATAGTAGTGATTTGTTTGGTTATACTAACGGATCTCACGAAGGTTTTGTTGAGTTTTGTGTGATTGAAGTTTTCAAGTTTTGGGTGTGACGACGATGGATGAAGGAATGAAGAGATGCAAAAGCCGAAGCTTTGGGATGCCCAAGGCACCCGAAGGTAATATCTAAGGAGACTCAAGCATCTAAGCTTGGGGATGCCCCGGAAGGCATCCCCTCTTTCTTCTAACGACGATCGGTAACACACTCGAGGCTATATTTTTATTCGTCACATGATATGTGTTTTGTTTGGAGCGTCTTGTATGATATGTGTCTTTGCTTTTAATTTTTGCACAATCATCACCTATAAACACATTTGCTTGAGATGGCCGCACATCATCATTATTTGTTAGAATTGCTTTTTGTGCTTCACTTAAATTTGTTAAGCTAGGCGGTTGCTCTAGTGCTTCACTTATATCTTTTTTAGCATGGTGGTGCGAATGTTTTGAAGAAACTTGTTCTCATGTTTCACTTATATCTTTTTGAGAATGTTATATGTTTTGAAGAAACTTGTTCTCTTGCTTCACTTATATCTTTTTGAGAATGTTAGAAAATTTTGAAGAAATTCACTCTCTTGCTTCACTTATATCTTTTTGAGAGTGTGGAAGTAGTCTTGGTAATTGGTACAAGATATGATGTTTGGTCCCTATGTGATGAATATCCAAGTAGAATAATGAAAACTAGCATGCAAAAATTTTATGGGACATGAAAAACTTGATTCTTTGTAATAGTTTTGAGATATGTAGATGATGATATGTGAGTTACGTTAGTGAGACAATTATGCCCTAGTAAGAATATTGATGTTAAGGTTTATGATTCCCTATGCAAGCACATAAAGTCAATAGTTATGCACTAAAGTTATATCCTACTTGTGGTGTATTGTTCGGTGTTGGTTATGTTTTATGTATGCATGTGCATCATCATGATTTTCTAGTTGGGCGCTTCTCAACCTTTATGCTAGCCTTCATCTTGTACTAAGCGGGAATACTGCTTGTGCATCCATTACCCTTAAACCTTGTTTTGCCATTTGTGTCCACCATACCAACCTATATACGGTATTTCAATGCCGTCCTAAGTAAATTTGCATGTGCCATCTCTAAAAAAATTCAAAATTAATTTCTCTTTTGTGTGCCCGTATCAGCTCATGAAGCGGTGAAGGGTGGCCAATGATTTTCATGTTGGATATGTTATTCTCACGATGAGTGTTTATTCACTTGTCATTGCATATGAGAGTCTGGCGGTAATAAGGGATGTCCAGTCCCAAAAAATAAATGGAATGTGATGGTATGGAAGGCACCCGTGAATACGGCTAGCCACGGATTGTGAATAGTAATGGTGGAAACAAAAAAGTTTCATTCTCTTGGATGTGACAGTAGAAAGACCAAAGTCTTGATGAAACTGGAACGATGATGGGGGAATAGAGATAAAAAAAATATTTATTTTCTGTTTGGGAACCGCCTATGATGTATCCAATGTGGAAAGTGTTGGGAACCTTAAGTCGTTCTCGTTGACGAGAAAAGCATGCCTCCCAAAATAAATTTTTCATCTCTTTTAAAACTTGAGCTCTGGCACCTCTATAAATCAATGCTTCCCTCTGCGAAGGGCCTTTCTATTTACTTTTATGTTGAGTCTCATCCTTCTCTTTAAAAGCACCAACTAGGGGGTCATGTGGTCATGTGTGTGCATGGAGTACGATTGATATTCGAGTGTGCATCATGAATGGATCAATGATTGAGCATAATGGGCTAGGGATAATTTGCTTTAGCATTGTTATTTTGAAAGGCATGGTTGCTTGTTAGCATCACTTGAGTATCTATGTCTTCATGTCAAATATAGACTATTGCTTTATATCATCTAAGTCCTCATGTCTATGCTATGAAAATAACTTGAAGTATGTTGGGTAGCATTCCACAATCAAAAATATGTTTTATCACTTTCCTACTCGAGGATGAGCAGGAGTTAAGCTTGGGGATGTTGATACGTCTCCAACGTATCTATTATTTTTGCTTGTTCCATGCTATGATATTATTATTCTTGGATGTTTTTATTATCATTTTATACCTTTTTATATCATTTTGGGGACTAACCTATTAACTTAGTGCCAAGTGCCAGTTCCTGTTTTCTGTCATGTTTTTGTTTCGCAGAAAATCAATATCAGATAAGATCAAATCGTCCCAAAACTTTTTGAGGATTTTTTATTGAAGATAAGGATCACCTGGAACTTAGAGGCTACGGAAGAAGATGCTGCTGGGCCCCACACAACACCAAGGCATGCCCCAGGGGGGCGCTCCCAGGGGCTGTGTGGGCCCCACCCTGTGCCAACCGACCTACCTCCAGCTCTATAAATTCCCAAATATTCCAAAACACTATAGGAAGTCCACGAAATATTTTTTTCGCCGCCGCAAGCCTCTGTTCTCGCCAGATCCCATCTGGAGGCCTTTTTCGGTACTCTGCCGGAGGGGGAACTCATCACGGAGGGGCTCTACATCATCGTTGCCGCCTCTCCGATGGAGCGTGAGTAGTTCACCACAGACCTACGGGTCCGTAGGTAGTAGCTAGATGGCTCTCTCTCTCTCTCTCTCTCTTTGTATCTCAATACAATGGTCTCCATGATCTTCATGGAGATCCATCCGATGTAATGCCTTTGTGCGGTGTGTTTGTTGAGATCCGATGAATTGTGAGTTTATGATCAGATCTATCCTTGTTTTACTTGAGTTCTTTGCTGATCTCTTTTATGCATGATTTAATTATGGCCTTGTTTCTTCTCCGAAGTTTTGGTTTAGTTTGGCCAACTAGATTAGATCTTCTTGCAATGGCAAAAGGTGCTCAGTAATGGGTTCAATCTTGCGGTGTTCAGTCCTAGTGACAGAAGGGGAGTTGATACGCATGTGTTGTTGCCATTAAGGATAACAAGTTGGGATGAATTCTTACATGCTTTTGTCTTGACTACATCATGTCATCGTTCTTAATGCATTACTTCGTTCTTATGAACTTAATACACTAGATGCATGCTGGATAGCGGTCGATGTCTGAAGTAATAGTAGTAGATGCAGGCAGGAGTCGGTCTACTTGATTTGGATGTGATGCCTATATCATGATCATTGCCTTGGATAGCGTCATAATTATTTGCTTTTCTATCAATTGCTCAACGGTAAATTTTTTACCCACCGTATGCTTTCTTGAGAGAGATGCCACTAGTGAATCCTACGACCCTCGGGTCTACTTTTATTATAAGATCTATCTTATTTACTTATACAAAAATACCAAAAATACTTGCTGCACTTTTTTATCTTTTATTTATTTATCAATCTATCATATACCGTTTAATCTCGTTACTTGACCGCCGAGAGATTGACAACCTCTCGTTTGCGTTGGGTGCGAAGGTTTGTGTTTTGTGTGTAGGTGTTGTTTACATGGTGTTGCTTGGTTCTCCTACTGTATTGATAACCTTGGTTTCATAACTGAGGGAAATACTTACTCTACTGTGCTGCATCATCCTCTCCTCTTCGGGGATAAAAATCCAACGTAGTCTACAAGTAGCAGGGCTACCAGTGGCCCACATGGCACAGCGGCGCGCCCCGGGGGGGTGCCCTGGTGTCATGTGGCCACCCTGGTGCCCCTCTCCGGTACTTCTTTGCTCCAATATTCCTTATTAATTCCATAAAAAATCTCCAGAAAGTTTCAGCTCATTCTGAGAACTTTGATTTTTGCACAAAAAGAACACCATGGCAATTCTGCTGAAAACAGTGCCAGTCTGGGTTAGTTCCATTGAAATCATGCAAATTAGAGTCCAAAACAAGAGCAAAAGTTTTTGGAAAAGTAGATACGACGGAGACGTGTCAAGTTCCCCAAGCTTAACTCATTGCTTGTCCTCAAGCAATTCAGTTGGCAAACTGACAGTGATAAAGAAAAACTTTTACAAACTCTTTTTGTTCTTGTGCTTATGATTGCATTTAAATAGCATACAAGTTTTCAGCAAAGATTATAACTAACCACATTCATGATAACTCTTAGAAATCATATTCATTCATAACCATGGCATAATCAACTAGCGAGCAATAATAAAGTATCTCAAATGCCAACACTTTGTCAAAACAATCATGATATAATATGATAATGATGGTATCTCGCTAGCCCTTTCTGAGACCGCAAAACATAAGTGCAAAGCACCTCCAAAGTTCAAGCAATGACTAAGCATTGTAATTCATGGCAACAAAGATCCAGTCATGATGCATTCAACGATTAACCACACACAATGCATGAGAATGACAATAGTGATCTCCAGTCTGGTGCTTGTTTGAGAAGGTGATGACTCAACAATAAAAGTAAATAGATAGGCCCTTCATAGAGGGAAGCATGGATTTGCAGAGGTGCCAGAGCTCAAAGTTTTAAAACAGAGATAAAATTTAATTTTGGGTGGCATGCCCTTCCTGTCAACGTTACGACCGAGATTTTTCAACGTCTTCCATGCTAAACAAATTAGTGGTGGTTCCCAAGCAATAAAAGTAAAGTTTACTCCCCCTCCACCATTCGTATCACAAGCCATGGCTAACTGAATCCTCGGGTGCCCTCCATACCAACAACAGTCTGGGGGAGTTTGTTTATTATTTGCAATTTTTATTTGGGACTGGGAATCCCGATTACAGCCCTTTTCTCGTGCGATGACAAGTGAATAAACACTCATCTGAGAATAACTCATTTAGCAAAGAAGATATTGACTGCCCCCTATCGCTCCATGAGCAGTCCAGGCACACAAAAAAGATGTTTATTTGAATAATTTAGAGGTGGCACATGCAAATTTACTTAGGACGGCAGGGTAATACCGCATATAGGTAGATATGGTGGACTCATCTGGAACAACTTAGGTTTAAAGGTTTATGACGCACAAGCAGAATTCCCACTTAGTACAGGTGAAGGCTAGCAATAAGGTTGGCAAGCGACCAGCCAGAGAGCGAATATGGTCATGAACATATAGTATGCATAATCAACATTGAGTACTAGCATGAGTAGGATATGAGCACCATGAACATAAATATCATATAGGCTATGTTGGTTTTGATTCAACTACATGCATAAACATGTGCCAAGTCAAGCCACTTGAAACATTCAGAGGAGGATACCATACCATCATACCACATCATAATCATTTTAAGTGCATGTTGACATCCAAGGTAAATCATTATCAACCCCCTAGTTACTTAAGCATAGCATGAACAACTATAATCTCTAATTGTCATCACAAACATGTTTGATCATAATATGCTGAATCATGGACACCGATCTAAACACATTCATAAGGACAAGAACAGGTTGAGTTCATACCCGCTTTTCTTCACCACGGTCACTCCACCAAATCATCGCCATTATTGCCTTTCACTTGCACGACCGAATGGCTATGAAAATAGTAATAGTGCAAGGGTGCCATGGACTAAGCTGGAATCTGCCACAATTTATTCAAAGGAGAAGACAAGGTAAAATGGGCTCTATGACAAATAAGCAATAATGCATATGAGAGCCACTCAACATTTTCATCGTGGTCTTATCCTTATAAGAACTCAACCAAAAGAAAACAAAAGAAATTCAGAGAAACACACTGAAATATTTTTGGAGTTTTTGGTCTTTCTTGAAAAAGGCAAACTAAAGAAAGAAAAGCAAAAATGAGAAAAACTATTTACACGGGAAAGCTCCCAACAAGCAAAAGAAGAATTGAGAAATCTTTTTGGATTTTTGATTTTTAAAGGCTACAACTAATTAAACAGGAAAGTAAAAACCAAAAAGAGGCTAACTAATATGAATAAAATGTCGGTCAGAAATACGTACTCCCCCAAGCTTAGGCTTTTGGCCTAGCTTGGTTTACTGCCATCTGAAGAATCCATCTGGTCCCGGCGGGAACTCCTCAGGAGGCAGGATCTGAGCATCCCAACCCTGTGGCTCCTGCACGGCCACGGCCAACGCCGCTCGGTAAGCAACGATGTCATTCGGCATAACAGTATATCCGTTCCTGGCATGAACATCAAAGAAAGCAGGTGCAGGCAACGGGATAATATCCATAGAGATCACATCATAGACTATGTTATAACGGATGCGGTCAACGTCATCCGGATCAGAAATGAAGCGATGATACCTCATGGACTCAAAATCTAAATAAACCTTAGGCAGAAGGGGATCATGCGGACGGATGTTAACATTGAAGTGACTCGCTAAGCGAGTAGCATAGGTGCCCCCGTAAATCACGCCTTTGGTCCTATTAGTGTGCAAGCGTCGTGCAATAATAGCTCCTAAGCTGAAAGTGTTGTCACCAAAAAGTGCATGACGTAGGATAGCAAAGTCAGGTGCACTAAGGCAGCTTCCAGACTTTCTGGCAGTCAAGCATTTCCCTATGAATAAACTAGTGGACTTGGCTACCGACACTCCTCTTCCTTCTCCCACCGTCAAGGTGTGAAGGAAGTTCTCGAACTTAGCTGGTCGAGGCTCTCTCTAATCCCCATCAGTAGGGATCAAACATATCTCACAAAATTGCTCAAGTGTCATCTGGCGGGTTTCACCGTACATCCTGAAGCTCACTTCAGGGGGTTGTTCCCACTCAAGTAATGAAAACTTCGCACAAAGCAATTAGTAAGGATTTGATATTGATCACACTCATCTGCGATGAAGGCATTCAGCCCGGCATTGGTGATGAACTGTGCAAACTCGTGGTGGAAGCCGGCTTCATCCATGAAGGGTACATGTGGCCATTTGCATGACCGAACTTCCGCATCGCGGGGTAAGTAGAGATCATTGTCCGAAGACTCTCCCCGAATCCCCTTGGCATTCTTCCTAGAGGAGCTCCTCCTTAATATGTTCATCTTTTTCTTGAACAAATTTCTGGAAAAAAATTGGTCCACAAAAAGATGTTAACAAAACTTCACACAATTGATAGCAACTACTCATACAGGTGTCTAGAGGCCATATCAAGCATTCAAACTACTTAGCACTCAAAAAATTCAACATGCAAGCTCATTTTCAGTAGCACCAAGAGTAGATAAATATGCAAAATATAAACCACTAAAACAAAAACCAAATGGAGCATTTGAGGAGTCACATACCAAGGAACAATTCCTCAAAACAGTTTCAGAAATGGAGTTCTGAGCAAAGAGATCAAAAATGGCAGCAAGATGAGCTCAAACACGGGCAAGAACAGGTGAGGAATTTTTTTCTAAGGTGGAGGAAGAAGATGGTTGGAATGGGTAGGTGATGGGGCCCCTGGGGGGCCCACATGGCACAGGGGCGCGCCCCAAGGGGGCGCCCTGGTGCCATGTGGCCACCCAGGGTGCCCTCTTGCACTTATTTTCATGCCAGAAATTATAATATATTCAATAAAAATTCATGTAAAAATTTCAGGACATTCTGAGCACTTTCATTTCTGGGCACTTTTTTATTGCACGAAAATTTCAGATAACAGGAAAACATGGCATTTTCTTTTATTTAACTAATAAAAATAGAAGAAATAAGTTGGGTACAGAGGGTGGTGTTTTCTAGGTTCATCAACCTCATGTCTCTCAAAAAGAATCCATTAATAAGGTTGATTAAGTCTTATTAATAACCCCTTTTAATTAACATGAAATCGAAGAACTTTCGCGAAAACACTTTGTTACCTCAATGGGGACAGGCATGTCCTCTACCATAATCACTTCATATTTCTTTTTGGCAGCAGGGAGAGGTAGCTAAAAGCTTCCAATAATGATTGTTGGAGTTTTTCCAATAACATTTATACCACTCACTTGGAGTTGTTTCTTTGGAAAATGCACCGTATGCTCATTATCATTAATATGAAATGTGACCTTGCTTTTGTTGCAATCAATAACAGCCCCTGAAGTGTTCAAGAAAGGTCTACCAAGGATAATTGACATATTGTCGTCCTCGGGCATATCAGTTATAACAAAGTCCGTTAAGATAGTAACATTTGCAACCACAACGGACACATCCTCACAAATACCAATAGGAATGGCTGTTGACTTGTCAGACATCTGCAAAGAAATCTCAATAGGAGTGAGTTTGCTCAAATCAAGGCTTTTATGTAAAGAGAATGGCATAACACTAACACCAGCTCCCAAGTCACACAAAGCAGTTCTAACATAGTTTCTTTTAATGGAACAAGGTATAGTTGGTATACCTGGGTCTCCCAATTTCTTAGGAACACCATCCTTAAAAGAATAATTAGCAAGAATAGTAGAAATTTCAGCCTCAGGAATCTTTCTCTTATTAGTAACAATGTCTTTCATATACTTAGCATAAGGAGGCATTTCCAACATATCAATCAAGCGAGTACGTAAAACAACAGGTCTAAGAATTTCAACAAAGCGATCAAAGTCTTCCACATCCTTACTCTTAGAAGGTTTTGGAGGAAAAGGCATGGGCTTCTGAACCCATGGTTCTCTTTCCTTACCGTGCTTTCTAGCAACAAAGTCCTTTTTCTCATACCTTTTGTTCTTAGGTTGTGGGTCATCAAGATCCTCAGCAGGTTCAATATCAATATCATTATTTGGTTCTCCCACATTCTCTAGCTGAGCATCTGCAAGAATCTCATTAGTAACTTCAGGTGTATGTTCATCACCTGATTGGGTTTCAGCATCAGAAATAGAAACATCAGGATAAATATCAGGAGGTTTTTCTACCTCTGGTTCACTAGAAGCATGCAAAGTCTTATCATTTTTCTTTTTCTTCTTCTTCTTAGAAGAACTAGGAGTATCAATAGTAGCTCTTTGAGAGTCTTGCTCAACTCTCTTGGGGTGTCCCTCAGGATAAAGAGGTTCCTAGGTCATCCTACCACCCCTAGTCATAACTCTAACAGCATGATCATTCATATTTCTATTCATGTCATAAAGCAAATCACTTTGAGATTTAGCAACTTGTTCTAACTGAGTTTGAACCATAGAAGCATGCTTACTAACTCCCTTAACATCATTGACAATTCTAAACAATAAATCACTCAAACGATCAATAGCATGAGCATTATGTTCTAACTGTTTCATAACACGAGCATTGAAATAATTTTGCTTCCCAATATAATTATCAAACTCAAGATAGCACCGATGAGAACTTTTACCATAAGGGACATCTTTTTCATCAATCTTTAATAAAGAATTTACCTCTACCACCTATGGTGGTGGTGGTGGTGCATTGAGCCCATGTATTTCTTCAATATGTGGTAAATTCTTAACATCTTCAGCTTTAATACCTTTTTCCATCATACATTTCTTTGCTTCTTGCATATCTTCAGGACTAAGAAATAGAATACCCCTGTTCTTCGGAATGGGTTCAGGTACTGGTTCAGGAAATGTCCATTCATTATCATTCTTCAAGATATTCATTAATAATTCCTCCACTTGAGTAATGGTTCTTTCCCTAAAAACACAACCATCACAACTGTCTAGGTAGTCCCTAGAAGCATCATTTATACCATTATAGACGATATCAAGTATTTCATTCTTCTTCAGAGGACGATATGGCAAAGCATTAAGCAGCTGGAGAAGCCTCCCCCAAGCTTGTGAGAGACTCTCTTCTTCATCCTGCACAAAGTTAAATATCTCCTGCAAGGCAGCTTGTTTCTTATGAGCAAGGAAATATTTTTCAGAGAAGTAGTAAATCATATCCTGGGGACTACGCACACAACCAGGAGCAAGAGTATTATACCAAGCCTTAGCATCTCCCTTTAATGAAAAAGGAAACAACTTAAGAATATAGTAATAGCGAATCTTTTCCTCATGAGCAACCAAAGTAGCAATATCATTCAACTTAGTAAGGTGAGCCACAACAGTTTCAGACTCAGTACCATAGAAAGGATCAGACTCAACCAAAGTAATCAATTCAGGATCAACAGAAAATTCATAATGTTTATCAGTGATAAAGATGGGAGAGGTAGCAAACTTAGGATCACACTCATCCTCTCCCTCATAGATTTTTCTTTTATCACAACAATCACAGCTAAAACCTCTTCTCTAGTATTGCAATTAAGAATAGCTAAAGCAGATTCTTTATCTAAGTAGTGTTCATCAGGTATTTCAGCTCTAGCAACAGGACGAAGCAATAAAGGTGGATCAAAATTCTCAAGAGTTTCAGCACTCTTGGCTTTCTCAACCTCTCTAATCTTAGCAAGTTGTTCATCAAGAAAATCACCAAGTGGCATAGTAGTATCAAGCATAGTACTAGCATCTAGTATCATTCAAAGCAGAAGTAGCATCATTCATAGCATCATTCATATTCATAACAGAAGTAGCATCATCAATAACTGGTGACATAGCAGAACTCATAGGTGGTGGTGTTGCAAGCTTACTCAAAACAGATGGTGAATCAAGTGCAGAGCTAGATGGCAGTTCCTTACCTGTCCTCGTAGTTGAGGGAAATATTTTAGTTCTGTCATTCTTAAGATTCTTCATAGTGGCAAACAGATATAAATTCCAAGTGACTTCACAAATATTGCTATGCTCCCCAGCAATGGCGCCAGAAAAAGGTCTTGATAACCCACAAGCATAGGGGATCACAATAGTTTTTGAGGGTAGAGTATTCAAACCAAATTTATTGATTCGACACAAGGGGAGCCAAAGAGTAGTTGGAAGTATTAGTAGTTGAGTTGTCAATTCAACCACACCTGGAGACTAAATATCTGTAGCAAAGTGATTAGTAGCAAGATAATATGATAGTTTGATAGCAAGTAACCAGAGTAGCAGTAGTAATAGTAACGATGATAGTAGCAGATTTATAGCAAGTGTAACAGTAGCAGCGGTAATAGTAACTTAGCATGCAGCAGTATGTGGAAACTCGTAGGCACTGGGTCGGTAATGATGTACGTGTGTTGGATGATATCGATCATGTATCAGTCATAACCTAGGGCGACACAGAACTAGCTCCAGTTCGTCAATATAATGTAGGCATGCATTCCATAAATAGTCATACGTGCTTATGGAAAAGAACTTGCATGACATCTTTTGTCCTACCCTCCCATGGTAGCGGGGTCCATAAGGAAACTAAGGGATATTAAGGCCTCCTTTTAATAGAGAACCAGAACAAAGCATTAACACATAGTGAATACATGAAATCCTCAAACTACGGTAATCACCGAAAAGAATCCCAGTAATTGTCACCCTGGGGGATGCGGATCATAACACATAGTAGGTGCATACAACTTGCAAGATCGGATCTAAAACACAAATACATTGGTGAAAACATAAACGGTTCAGATCTGAAATCATGGCACTCGGGCCCTAGTGACAAGCATTAAGCATAGGCAAAGTCATAGCAACATCAATCTCAGAACATAGTGGATACTAGGGATCAAGCCCTAACAAAACTAACTCGATTACATGATCGATCTCATCCAACCCATCAATGACCAGCGAGCCTACGAAGGAATTACTCACTCCCGGTGAGGAGCATCATGGAATTGGCGATGAAGAGACGTTGGTGATGACGAAGATCGAAGATCCCCCTCTCCGGAGCCCCAAACGGGCTCCAGATCTGGCCTCCTGATGAAGAACAGGAGGTGGCGGCAGTTCCGTCTTGTGAAAAGCAATAATTCTTCCTCTCTCATTATTTTTGGGGAAATATGATTTTATAGGCTTGGGAGTTCGGCCAGATGGGCTACCAGTGGCCCACATGGCACAGGGGCGTGCCCTCCCGGGGCGCGCCCTGGTGCCATGTGGCCACCCTGGTGCCCCTCTCCAGTAGTTCTTTGATCTAATATTCCTTATTAATTCCATAAAAAATCTCCAGAAAGTTTCAGCTCATTCTGAGAACTTTGATTTCTGCACAAAAACAACACCATGGCAATTCTGCTGAAAACAGCGTCAGTCCGGGTTAGTTCCATTCAAATCATGCAAATTAGAGTCCAAAACAAGAGCAAAAGTGTTTGGAAAAGTAGATACGACGGAGACGTATTAGAGATCAGCAAAGAACTCAAATAAAACATGGATAGATCTGATCATAAACTCACAATTCATCGGATCCCAACAAACACACCGCACAAAGTAATTACATCGGATGGATATGCATGAAGATCATGGATACCATTGTATTGAGAATCACAAAGAGAGAGAGAGAGAGAGAGAGAGAGAGAGAGAGAGAGCCATCTAGCTACAACCTACGGACCCGTAGGTCTATGGTGAACTACTCACGCATCATCGGAGTGGCGGCAAGGGTGATGTAGATCCCCTCCATGATGAGTTCCACCTCCGGCGGAGTACCAAAGAAGGCCTCCAGATGGGATCTCGCGAGAACAGAGGCTTGCAGCGGCGGAAAAAAATTTCGTGGACTCGCCTGAGGGTTTGGGATTTCTTCTGAATTTATAGTGGTGGAGGTTGGTCAAATGGTTTAAGGAGGGGCCCACATGGCACTGGGGCGCCCCCTTTGGGCGCGCCCTGGTGCCATGTGGGGCCCTCCAGTCTTTTCTTCCTTGCCTCCAAGTTCCTGGTGATCCTTATCTTCAATAAAAAATCTCCAAAAAGTTTCGGGACGATTCGATCTTATCTGATATTGATTTTTTGTAAAACAAAAATACGGCAGAAAACAGGAACTGGCACGTGGCACTTAGTTATTAGGTTAGTCCCCAAAAATGATATAAAAATATATAAAATGATAATAAAAACATCCAAGAATAATAATATCATAGCATGGAACAAGCAAAAATAATAAATACGTTGGAGACATATCACTCTCCACGCGCGACAGCACCTATATATGTGAGGCGCTGCCAACCCTAGCCGTCATGCGAAACAGATCACATCTCTGCCTCCACGCCCGCATCGTTCCTCTGCTGCTGCTGCCGCCGGCGACTCCATCCCGTTCACCGCGTACACGATCGATGGGAGAGCAGGCCTCCGAAACCCCGCCACTACGGATCCTGTACGGGAGATGGGCTATTAGGTTTTTGGGGAGCGACTACGCGACTGCTCGCCTCTAAAGGTCCAATGATACAACAATGATTCTGGTGACGGGTGACGGAAATGGCTCGTGGTTCTCCTACGTTGATGGGGCTCCATTCCCATAGGAATGGCTGACCTGGATAATTCCTATCCTGCGTGCCTGCTATCCTACGCTCCGCACGACATCGCTGTGGTACTCCCCGTTGAAATCCTGACCTGGGCAATTAAATAGCCAGGGACAAGCCTGTGAGTATGTTTGAATGTACTCACAAACATTATGAACAAAAGATATACCGAATGCATATGCTCATGATGGGTTACAATAAATGCATGTGCTGACAGGAATTAAATCATGGCATGACAAAATATTAGCATGTGCAAAACAATGAGAATATAAAATATTAGTGACAAACAACGAAAGTTAATTGGAGAATCGGGTGAGACAGGACCGCCCGAGAATCTAGAAGAAAATAAAAGAAATGCCAGTCGGGTGTCTAAAAGTGACGCCAAGGTCGGTCTTGAAAAGAAATGTCAAACAGGTATCTACAAGAGAGTCGGGCGAGACAGGACCATCCGAGAACTCGAGAGACGCCTCGTAAGGTCTTGAAAATAAATCTGAATGCCTGGGGTGGTCTAGCCAGCCCCTGAGACACTCAGAAAATAAAATAAGAGAAACAGGTTAGTCCACAATAATAATCTTAGTATCAATAATATTTCATGATAACACCAGTAGCAGCAATATTTATCCTGCAAGATAAACCATGCTCAATTTTAATTATTTCCCCTGGAGACCGACACTAAGACCGACACTTGACCAACCCAGACTATTGTCCTTAACCGCAGACACGGCTATTCGAGTAGGTATAACTCTGCAGAGGGTGTACTCTTTACCCACAAGTAAAGGATTTCTTTATCCAGTATTGCGACGCTGGCTAATTCCCATGACGGTCTTTGGGTCGAAAACACACCTGACCAGCACACACCAGCTTAACTTTTCTGCTGCCAGGAATCACCCAAAACAAGAGTTAAGTAAAACTCTAAGTGGGAAGGCTACAACCTCCAATAGCATGGGATCACTATTTATACACACGGATTACAAGGGTATCTTCCCTCTCGGTTACAACCGGAAACACCCATGCCCCCTGACCAAGTGACATGCCTACCAGTGGCCACTGGTATCTTCCACTGTGGCCTCTCTGTACGGTGTGTGCACGGAAAGGGGTTAACAACTTACTGAACCATACCCCACCTGTGGCAGGGACAAGTGGTAGCACAAATCAAGTATGGGGGTTACCGGAACAAGACTCGATCTACGGTCGACTCAGGAGGCTTAAGTATTTCCTACAGTGGTTAGCACAACAGAGTATTCTTCCAACCGTAACACCAAAATAGGGCCACAACCCTTGCATGCTCCAACATGCATAACCAACAAGGCATGATCACGCTCCGACGTGATCACCCTTCTGTTGATAACAGTATTTCTCTTACACCCGCTCCTGCAAGTTAGTCATGACAAGCACACAATGCATGGTACAAGGAAACATGCCAACACTACATGCATGCAATTTTTATTCGAACTCAACCTATGCATGATTCATTTATTCTTGCAAAACATTTAACATGTAATCACCATATCAAGTGTTCAAGATGCTTGCCTTGAGCATGCAGAAGTATTGGGTGCACTCCAAAAGTTTGAAATATTTATCTCCCCTCCATTTCCTATTTTCAAAAATATCTAAATTACCACATATAGCAATAACAGTGCTAAAAAGTTGTCTAGAAATTTTTGAAATAAATACTAAAATAAACTAGAGGAATATTAAGGAATAACAGAAAAAGAATCAATTTATTTGGAGTTCATATGATTTACTTATGGAATTTCTAAGCTGGAATAAATGACTAAATGAACTATTTAATTGATCCAACAGAAACTAAGCTTAGGATAAATGTTCACCCTAACTAGATTAATAGAGCATGATTTTAGAAGTCTACAGAGATTTGAATCATTAAATTTGGGTTTAAAATGACCGCTACAGAAATATTGGAAATCTGCTGGAAATAGAAAAAGAGAAAGAGCTGGATGGCGCCTTGAGCGCTATTTAGCCGTGGAGTGTTATTGGGCCGAGCCCAGCCGTTCGGCTACGCAGGAGTTGTCGACATCGAAGGCATACACGTGGACTACGTATCCACTTACTGCCAGCTTGGCGTTATTTCAGTCGATGACAGTGGGACCCATGGGCCCACCTGTCATGTTTGACTGGTCGCCCGCGCCTTCCTTCTTCCGCAGCAGAACAGGGGCGAAGCTCCGGCGAACGGCGGCACCCCATGATGAGCTGAGACCACCGTCAGGCTCAGGAGCTTGTGGCGGTTCGTACTATGTGTGGCAGGGCTGGAGGAGGGTACGGGGTCGCCGGCGGCGAGGTCTGCCCGAAGAGCTCCGGCGGATGAAATTTGGGCGTTTCGCCCACGGTCCACCTCCGGTGAAATTAATGATGGGGATGGGTCTGTGGGTCTCTAGGGGAGCTAGTGGAGAAGGAATTGGGGAGGGGGAGGCTTTGGTGAGGTGGGAATCATTGGCGAGGCGGTGGTGGCAGTAACTATGGGAGGCGAGGAAGACGGCCATTCCCGGCCGTGAGGTTGCCCTGGGAGGCTTGCAGAGGGAGGATAAGAAGTTCCGTGGATGGATGCAGGCTCGGGGTACGTTTTCTAGCATAGGGAAGCTCCTCCCATGGCTTCCAGAGAACGGCACGGTTGTGTGAGGCCATTACTGTGCAGGCGAGGTGGTTATGGGCGGTGGCCATGGTCGGTGGGGTGGATAGTGGGCTCAGGTGGTTGGGAGTTAAGGCGGGGGCGTGCTGGCAGCTGCGGGTTGGGCCAGGTGTGTTGGGCGGTGCCATGCCCGAGTCGGCGACCACGGCGACGATGCTGGCCGACGCTGGACGACGCTAGGGCCAAGGGAGAGGTGTCGGTGAGCGTCGTGGCTTCCCAGTGAAGCTATACAAATAGTAAGCTCGCGAGGAGAGGCAACAAAGAGGGGCAAGGACTCGTGGCACTGGTGCGGCCATACACGCGCTCCGGCCGCGCTCTCTGCATGCACCCTGGGTGCTCGACAAAATGCTAGGGTGGGCTACAGTGATCAAATCAAGATGGTATTCGGCAGGGTAGTGCTACTGGAAACTATAGAGATGCTAGACATGTTTTCTTGTCCAATGGAGCAAGTTCCAAATGCAATTTAGGAAGGGGCCAAATTTTTGTCATGTCTGCAAGCTGTTTGATGAAATGCTAGGGCTAGCCAGAGAGATTTGTTGGATTTGAAATTTGGCAGAATGGGGTCTCTTTAGATGATAGAGATGATGGTGGAGTTAGTTTGGCAAAAAGAGATACTTGCTACTGGAAGTTTTACTGAAATTCATTTCTGGATAGAAACTACAGAGGGGTATTTGGTGGACTTTCAAGATGCAAATGGAGCTGATCTTTTGGACTTAGGGTTTTGGTTGGAAGAAATATAAGTGGGAAAATTTGGGAATTGTTTGAGCAAGGAAAATTGGGGTTGTAGTTATAACCTAGAAAATGGACAGAATGGAAAAGAGGATGTTTCACTCAAAATTTCCAAAAGACCAAGTTGGGTATTTGCATAAAAGTGATATATAGGCATCCCATGACCTCTCATATTTTTTGTGGAATTTTTAAAGAATTATTTAAAATAGTTATAGTGCAACAGAGGCATTTCAAACATTGAAAATGATATTTAATGAATTGTTTTAAGTAAACTACCAAAGCCCATAATATTATTTCCAAAAATTTCTATATGGAGGGAAGAATTTTGGATAAGAGAAAACAGAGAATGCTCTGAAATTAATAGAAGCCCTAATATAATTCAAAATTTTATTTTTGGCCAAATTTTACCTAATGAAATTATGATTAAATTTTTGGGGTGTTACAAACTCTATCCCCCTTAAGAAAATCTTGTCCTCGAGATTTGTTAAGGGCGGAAGAATTAAATGCATATCACAGCAAATAAAATACTTATATGAAAAATGCAGTCATGGCAATATATTCAAGACATATGCCCTAAGAACAATACAAAGGTCACATTATGCACACAAGCACTACATGCTACACAAACGCACTCATGTCCATCTACGGTCCGAAAGTGAGATCTACGGGGTCGTGCTGGAGGGTTCCCGATGCTGGAGCACATTCTTCTTCTTCTGGAGGGAGTGGAGGAAGCTGAGGGAGCAAACAAAGAACGTGTCCCTCCTGAGTTGGCAGAGAGGGTCTGCCAATGGCGATCCGGGGATTCAGAATAGCAAGATAGTGGAGATACTCCAGTATTTGCTGGGTGAAACACTCCTGGGCCATCACATACTGAATGACATAGACCAGGGCTGGATCGCTCTCTATACGTTCACAGCGGAACGTAGCTTCTGCTCCAAAAGTTGTGTGGCTCGGGAAATAGCAGTATTCCCTTCCGCTGGCACAGGGTACCACAAATCGAAGACGGGTAACTGCTTCATATGTAGCAGACTCAATGGCCATGTCTGGGGTTGGCATGGATCTCCCGATGAAGATAACATATGGAGGGCCTTGGTTTAAATCTGCTTGTGGGATGTGCACAGCTGCCCGGTATTTCGAGAGATTAGGAGTGATCCTCGATTTGAACATCTCATATTGGGGTGGATGGGTGGAGCCAAAAGTATTGCGGGTAAAATCCCACAATATCTTAACAAAACTACCAGGGCTTGCATCGGGGGTCCTCAGGTAAGCTCTGGGGTAAGACATGGATTGGTGGAGTGATGGATGTGGTGCTCAAGGTTGATGGTGGCTCGTGTGGAGTGGAATGTGGCCACTTATAAAGTACCTGGGCGAGAAACATGAGGCGACGCCAGTACGACTTGTGCACCGGCTCCAGCGCGGGGTTGTTTGGGTCAAAGTCTCAAGCCTCAAAAGGAATGTGACGTATTACTGTGCGTGTCGGTTAGGGGGGGTTCGGCAGTCATGTCTAGAATTTACTCTGCAACCACCGTCAAACAATTTATGCCAGATCACACATACTACTATTTGCATGATGACACACAGGTGGTTTACAAACTTACTACGCCATACAACTGCTACTATGAAATTATAGGAAAAACTGGCCACTAGGGCTCGACAACAACTCTGGTGGACTCAGTCCACCTGGTTGACATCTAGCCGGGCGTGTCTTGTGGATGCCGAGGCTTTTTCGTGAGCTTCGGTGTCGGAGCTGGCCGGGGTAGGATGGGGAGCTACAGGGCTGGGGTAGTGGTGGTGCCCTTCGTGGGGTGTCGAGGCCACCGTCCCATTGGAGAAAGTCTCCAAGAGAAGATGAAGTTCTCCTGGGGAAGCGAAAGCATTGCCCGGATGGATAACATGGGCGGAACTTGGGGGCTCAACAGGCCTCCCAAGCAGCACTATCGGGGTGTCGGTGGCGGGTGCAGCTTCACTTCTTGCCGGGGTCAGGAGAGCGAGTGTCCTGGGGTCACGATCAGATCAAGGGTGACCTGGTGGAAGAGTGCCTCTTGCGCTCTCAGGTAGCGCACTAGATGCACCAGAGCAGGATCCGACTCTTGGCCTCCGTTGGCGACATGGGTCGGCCTACCATAGCCTTCACAACTAGGGTAGTAGTAGAAAGAGTGGCTGTTAACCCTCGGTGACAGGTGCCGGAGTTGAACTATAGCTTCTCGGGCTGCAAGTTGGATGGCTTGGGGCTCGTCAGAGGTCATCCTCCCGGTGAACCGGTAAGGGCGCTCCAATGTGATGCTCCTCCCGTTGATGTGCACCGTGGCCCAGAAGTGATGGATGGAAGCACTCACGCTTCATCGGAGAGGTATAAAATATTGCTAAAAGGTAAACTAAATAAAAGTAAATAAAATTGCAGCAAGGTATTTTTGGTATTTTAAGTTTATAGATCTGAAAATATAATATGGAAAATAGACACGGGGGCCATAGGTTTCACTAGAGGCTTCTCTCATGAAGGAAAATAATACGGTGGGTGAACAAATTACTGTCGAGCAATTGATAGAAAAGCGCATAGTTATGACGATATCCAAGGCAATGATTATGCATATAGGCATCACGTCCGTGTCAAGTAGACCGACTCTTGCCTGCATTTACTACTATTACTCCACACATCGACCGACTCCTGCCTACATCTAGAGTATTAAGTTCATGAAGAACAGAGTAACGCTTTAAGTAAGATGACATGATGTAGAGGGATAAACTCAAGAAATATGATGAAAAACCCATCTTTTTATCCTTGATGGCAACAATACAAATACGTGCCTCGCTACCCCTACTTTGTCACTGGGTGAGGACACCACAAGATTAAACCCAAAACTAAGCACTTCTCCCATTGCAAGAATTACCGATCTAGTTGGCCAAACCAAACCCATAACTCGAAGAGACTTACAAAGATATGAAATCATGCATATAAGAATTCAGAGAAGATTCAAATAATATTCATAGATAATCTGATCATAAATCCACAATTCATTGGATCTCGACAAACACACCGCAAATGAAGATTACATCGGATAGAACTCCAAGAACATCGAGGAGAACATGGTATTGAAGATCGGAGAGAGAGAGAAGAAGCCATCTAGCTACTAGCTATGGACCCAAAGGTCTGAGGTAAACTACTCACGCTTCATCGGAGAGGCAATGGTGATGATGTAGAAGCCCTCTGTGATCGATTCCCCATCCAGCAGATTACCGGAAAAGGTCCCCAGATGGGATCTCACGGGAACAGAAGGTTGCAGCGGCGGAAAAGTATTTTTTTGGACGCCTCTGGTGGTTTGGGAATATATGTGAATATATAGGCGAAGGAAGGGGGTCAGGAGGTCCACCAGGTGGCCACAAGCCCTAGGGGCGCCCCCCTAGGGCGCGCCCTGGCAGCTTGTGGTCGCCTGGGAGATCTTCTGCCCTCCTATCTAGGTCTGATACGTGTCTTCTGGTCCAAGAAAAATCATCGAGAAAGTTTTATTCCGTTTGGACTCCGTTTGATATTCCTTTTCTGTAAAACGCAAAAACAGGCAAAAAACAGAAACTGGCACTGGGCTCTAGGTTAATAGGTTAGTCCCAAAAATAATATAAAATAGCATATTAATGCATATAAAACATCCAAAATAGATAATATAATAGCATGGAACAATAAAAAATTATAGATACGTTGGATACGTATCAAGCATCCCCAAGCTTAATTCCTGCTCGTCCTCGAGTAGGTAAATGATAAAAACAGAATTGTCGGAGTAATGGGCCACGGGTAGCCTAACCCGGGTCCCTGAGCATTTCAAGACATTGGGCCGGCTGCGCCCCTCAAGCATCAAGGATGAAGCGCCGCCTTCTGGTGGCCAGCTGGCTCATGAGGCCGGATGCCAGAGGACAGCCAAGCACCGGAAGACGGCCCCAAGACGGGCCGACTCCAAGCAGGCGGCCTCAAGAGAGGCCGGCTCCTAGAACAGGCGGCCCACGACGCCCTCAAAGTCTACGCCCCCATTAAGAAGACAAGACAGGATGTGGCTACAGTATAGCCCATTCCCCCATATCCAGGGCACGGCGCGGCCACAGTGCTCCGTACAGGCAGAGATCTCCTCACGACGTGGCACTGTGGCCACCCCACCCTTGACGTCATCCCTATCAGGCGAAGCCCTGTTCCCACGACGGCCTGTCGGTACGACCTGCAGGCGGCAGGCCCTACCAGGCAGCGAGAGACTGGAGGGCGGCAGAGCCTGACCAGTCGAACCGGTGGGAGGCCGGCCTCTAGCAAGCGGCCCCTCCTCCCTCGAAGTCCGCGCGCCATTAAACCAGAAAAGACACGGCGTGGCTACAGTGATCTCCCACCCGACGGCGGGACTGTAGCCATGCCCCCCTAACCAAGCGCGCGTCATCTGCATTACGGCTACAGCAACAAGCAGCTGATGAGACCCACAAGCGACGGGAGCGGCCTGTCGACTCCGAGCCAGACCAGTCGGCGGGGCCCACCAGGCGGCGGGCCGCAGCAGCTGACAGAGAAGCCGGCGGCCAGGGACGTTGACCGCCGGACCCTACACCCAGCCAGATGACTATTGTACCCCTGGGGGGTAGGCCTATATAAACCCCCCAGGGCACCCATGCAAAGGGTTCGGACCTGTGAAGCCTAGACTCATTCAGAGTGAGGAGAGAGTCGGCCCTGCTCTCTTCTACCTCTGGCATACAGCTCAAGGAGCACCTTGTACTCACTAGTGCCTTAGTGATCATGCAGAGACCCCGCAGAGCAGGACTAGGGGTGTTATCTCCTAGGAGAGCCCTGAACCTGGGTAAAGTACGCCGGCGTTCGTGTCTACGCCTCATCCCGCTTCCAGGCACCGGCGACGTTCTACTAGCTCCCACCATGATAAGCCATCCTTTGGCATATGTCGCACCCAACCCCCGACATTTGGTGCCCACCGTGGGGCTAGGTGCACCGCCGTCCGGAGACCTGTTCTGGACGGGAACCTTGTTCCTTCCTGGCGAGCGCAGCTAGCCCGGCACGCCAGACGGCGCCTGCGCCGACGCGCTGCGTGGCTTGGAGGTCGTCTGCTTGGCAAGTTGCCTCGCCGATCTTGTTGGCGAGATTCGCCTTCCCGACAAGCCCGTATCTGACGTGGGCACAGATGACAACTAGAGCCGCCTCGTCGGCCTCCTCGACCAGCTCCACGTCGGCAGCGAGCCTGCTACAGACTTGGAGTCGGTTGGCTCCACCGACCCGATGCTTGTCGATTCCGACACGGCGTCGCTCGACACATTCCCCACCAGCGTGGTGGTCTACGACGATCCGCTCCCTCGCGTGAACAGTGGAGGAGGCACCGTCACGGAGGTGCTTGTCATCGAGCATGGCGAGCACTCTGGCGGAGGTGGCCAGGATCCGCTGCAGGCGGCAATGCGGGACCTGTCCGCGCCCATAGCACCCGGTGCGAACGGTGAAACGCTGGAAGCATGCCGTATCGCGCTTCTCGACAGCGCCAACAAGTTGGCGGCCATGAGACGCCTCACCGAGGCTTACCACCACGAGATCGACCGCGCCGTCTGCGGCACGCCGGCTGCTGGTGAGCCCAGCCGCGCGGGCACGGTCCGACAGCGTGGCGCAGCCATCACCAGCATGTTGGGGGCCGACCGCCCAGTCTACGCCACGCCGATGGAGAACTTGCGCGCCGCCCAGGCGTCGGCAGAAGAACTGGACCGTCAGGAGGGCGACGAGCATCGCTGCATGACGGAGCGCGTCCAACAGCTCATCGATGCGGCCGCCGCGTGGCAGGAAGCCGGCCGCCGCATGATGGAACCCGGCTTACAGGCCGGGAACCTTCCCCCTCGCTGAGAGCACGGCGCGACCTCCCGGACGCCAACAGACGGCGCCCGCGACGGGAGAGGCCCAGAGCCGGTTGCAAGCCGCAGCCGCACACGCATCTCCATCGAGCGTGACCAAGACGGCTACCCACAAGCAGTGGAACGGCGGGACGGTCGTCCGCCTCCCCTGCGCCGGGAGAGACGCGTTTCCCCGCCGCCTGTTGACCACCCGACACTCGGCGACCGCCTTGTCCGCCGAGAAGGAGTCGGGGAGAACGATGCCCGCCACCGGATCGACCGCCTCAACCGGTCCCTGGCGCTAGAAGAAGAAGACGCATTGGGTCCGCCTTGCTTTGGCCCCTGCATCCGTGACGAGCCCTTCCCCAAAGGGTTCACCCTCCCAAGAGATACGCCCAAGTACACCGGCTCCGTGAAGCCAGAAGACTGGCTGGTCGACTACTCCACGGCCGTCAGCATCGCAAACGGCAACAAGCGCGTTGCCATGAAGTATGTCCCGCTCATGCTCCAAGGCACCGCCCGGACATGGCTGAATAGCCTGAAGCCCCGCAGCATCAACAGCTGGGTTGATTTCACCGAGGCCTTCAACTGCAACTTCACCAGCACGTACAAGCGGCCACCCAAGCCCCGCCAGCTCTCCTTGTGCGTCCAAGGCCCCGACGAGTCGACTCGCGACTACCTCACGCGCTGGGCCGAGCTGCGTAACTCCTGCGAGGGCGTGCACGAGGTGCAGGCCATTGAGTATTTCACAGCCGGGTGCAGAGAAGGCACTCTGCTCAAGCACAAACTCCTCTGCGACGAGCCGGCCACCCTCGACGAGTTGCTGATCATAGCGGACAAATACACCACGGCCGACTCCTCCATGAAGGCGGAGATTCAAGTTGATGCCTCCGGCAAAGTGGCTCCTCAAGCTCCTCGGGCCCCGGCTGGTGATGCCAGTCGGCGGCAGCAGCAAAACGACAACAAGCGCAAGGCGCCACAACCGGCTTCTACAAGCCGGCAGGTGGCGACAGTCGAAGACCAGCAGCCGGAAGGATAGCCTCCTCCCAAGCGTCATAAGGGCGGCAAGCCCAACTGGTTGCCCGCTTTCTCATACGAGCAGACTCTCGATGCACCCTGCAAGTTTCACAGCGGCGCGAAGCCGTCCAACCACACCACTCGGAAGTGCCACTGGCTCACCAGAATCGCCAAGGGCGACGGACTCCTGCCTCCTCCACCTGCTGGCCAGCCGCCTCCGCCGCCGCAGCAGCCGGCGGTTCGGCCAGTCGGAGCGATCCAGGACGAGTTCCCTAAAGAGCACGGAGCTTACATCGTCTTCACCAGCGTGACTGACGACAGGCGCAGCCAGTGTCAACAGCGCCGGGAAGTGAACGTTGTCGCTTCTAAGGCTCCGGAATTCATGCACTGGTCGGAGAGGCCGATCAGTTGGAGCCGATCCGACCACTCGGAGGTGATGCCTGCTCCGGGTTCTTATGCCCTGGTGCTGGATGCCACCTTCGCCACGGAGAGGCGGGCTGCTCGTTTCTCCCGAGTTCTGATAGATGGCGGCAGCAGCATCAACATCCTCTACCGTGACACCATGGAGAAGTTGGACATCAAAGAGAAGCAGCTCCAGCCCAGCCGGACTGTCTTCCATGGCATTGTGCCTGGCCTGTCCTGCTCGCCGATCGGCAAGATCAAGATAGATGTCCTTTTCGGAGAGAAGGATCACTTCCGCCGAGAGCCAATCTGGTTCGAGGTGGTTGATCTTGAAAGCCCCTACCACGCGTTGCTTGGCCGGCCCGCCCTGGCCAAGTTCATGGCGGTCCCCCACTATGCCTATCTCAAGATGAAAATGCCGAGCACCAGGGGCATCATCACCGTGGCTGGTGACTACCAGAAGTCTGTCGCCTGTGCCGCTGCCAGCAGTCGGCTGGCCGAGTCCCTCGTGATTGCTGCCGAGAGGAGGCTCCTTGACCGGGTTGTGGCAATGGCAGGCAAGCAGCCGGAAATGTCGCCAGAACCTAAGGAGCCAGAAGCTGAGGGCTCGTTCAAGCCGGCGAAAGAAACAAAGAAGATACCCGTGGACCCGGAGCACCCGGAGAGGTACGCTGTCATTGGTGCAAACCTTGACAGCAAATAGGAAAGCGAGCTCGCCGATTTCCTCCGTGAGAATCGGGACATCTTTGCATGGTCCCCTAAAGACATGCCGGGTGTTTCGACGGATTTCGCCGAGCACAAGTTACATGTCCGACCTGGTGTCAAGCCAGTCAGGCAGCCCTTGCGCTGCCTGTCGGAAGAAAAGAGAAGAGTCATTGGAGAAGAAATAGCCCGGCTTCTGGCAGCGGGCTTCATTATGGAAGTATTCTTCCCAGAGTGGTTAGCCAACCCAGTCCTTGTGCTGAAAAAGAATAAGAAGTGGCACATGTGTATTGATTATACCAGCCTCAACAAAGCTTGCCCCAAAGATCCATTTGCTTTGCCAAGAATTGACCAAGTGATAGACTCCACAACCGGATGCGAGCTGTTGAGTTTTTTGGATGCATACTCAGGGTACCACCAGATCAAACTGAACCCAGCAGAAAGGCTGAAGACCGCCTTCATCACACCATTCGGAGCCTTCTGCTACCTGACCATGACGTTCGGCTTGAGGAATGCCGGCGCCACGTTTCAGCGTTGCATGCAGAAGTGTCTCCTCAAGCAACTTGACAAGAACGCCCATGTCTATGTGGATGATATCGTGGTGAAGACGGAGAAGCGTGGCACCCTGCTAGAGGACCTTAAGGAAACCTTTGAAAACTTGCGTCGTTTTCAAATCAAGCTCAACCCGGAGAAATGTGTCTTTGGAGTACCAGCCGGCCAGCTTCTTGGTTTCCTGGTCTCAGAGCGCGGCATAGAGTGCAATCCTGTGAAGATCAAGGCCATCGAGAGGATGGAGGTGCCCACCCGACTGCTGGATGTGCAAAAATTCACCGGCTGCTTGGCATCCATCAGCTGTTTCATCAGTCGGCTAGGCAAGAAGGCTCTTCCTCTGTACCAGCTTATGAAGAAAACCACTTTTTTCGAGTGGAATGACAAGGCGGATGAAGCTTTTCTCCTGCTCAAAAAGGTGTTGACCACTCCGCCTGTCCTAGCGGCTCCGACTGCTAAGGAGCCGATGCTGCTCTACATCGCCGCCACCAGCCGGGTGGTCAGCACAGTCATAGTTGTGGAACGCAAAGAAGACGGCAAGGCACAGCCGGTCCAGAGACCAGTGTACTACTTGAGCGAGGTGTTGTCAGCCTCCAAGCAGAACTACCCCCAATATCAAAAGTTGTGTTAGGGCGTGCATTTCGCCGCCAAGAAGCTGAAGCCATACTTCCAAGAGCATCCAATCAAGGTTGTTTGCACCGCCCCACTTGCGGAGATCATAGGCAGCAGAGATGCATCGAGCCGAGTGGCCAAGTGGGCCATCGAGCTGGCCCCCTACACCATCTTCTACCAACCTCGCACCGCCATCAAATCCCAGGCGCTGGCCGACTTCCTCGTCGACTGGGCCGAGACCCAGTACCTGCCGCCAGCTCCAGACTCCACTCATTGGCGGATGCACTTCGATGGCTCGAAGATGCGCACCGGTCTGGGAGCCGGCATCGTCCTCACCTCTCCCAAAGGCGACAAGCTCAGATACGCGCTACAAATCCACTTTGCCGCCTCCAACAACGTGGCCGAGTACGAAGCACTCTTACACGGGCTCCAGCTTGCCAAGGAACTCGGCATTCGCCGGATCCTGTGCTACGATGACTCCGACTTGGTGGTCCAGTAGTCGTCAGGCGACTGGGACGCCAAGGATGCAAACATGGCAAGCTACCGCTTCCTCGCCCAGCGACTCAGTGGATACTTTGAAGGGTGCGAGTTCCTCCATGTGCCGAGAAACGACAATGAGCAAGCCGATGTCTTGGCACGGATCGGCTCCACCCGGCAAGCAGTACCAGCCGGCGTCGCCCTGCAACGCCTCCTCAAGCCGTCTATCAAGCCGTCACCAGAATCAGACTCCATCTTCGTGCCGACTCCCCCCGAGGCAGCCGTCTCGGGGACTTCACCAAGCGGCCCGAGGACTGCAGCAGTCGCACCCGGCCCAGGGACTCCACAACCCGGCCCGGGGGCTACAGCAGCCGTCTCGGGGACTTCACCAAGCGGCCCGGGAACTGCAGCAGTCGCACCCGGCCCGGGGACTCCACAACCTGGCCCGGGGGCTGCAGTAGCCGTCTCGGGGACTTCACCAAGCGGCCCGGGGACTACAGCAGTCGCACCCGGCCCGGGGACTCCACAACCCGGCCCGAGGGCCGCAGCAGTCAGCCCGGGGACTTCAACAACACAGCAAGACGCCGTTGGCTCCACCCCGCCACCTCCCCTCCCAACCGCCCTCGTGCAAATAGCAGTTCTGGCAGTCGAAGAAATAGCAGCACCTTCATGGGCACAGCCCGTCCTCAACTTTCTGGTGAACAAGGAGCTGTCGACTGATGAAATCTCGGCCCGACAAGTGCAACGTCGGGCAGGAGCATACACCATTGTTAACAGAGAACTTGTGAGGTGTAGTGTCACTGGCGTGTACCAGCGCTGCGTGGAGCCGGAGAAAGGCCAAGCAATCCTCAAAGATATCCACCAAGGCGAGTGTGGTCAGCACGCGGCTTCAAGACCACTTGTTGCCAAAGCTTTCCGCCATGGTTTCTTCTGGCCAACTGCTCTAGAAGATGCCAAGGATTTGGTCCAGAAATGTAAGGGGTGTCAGAAGTTCCGCTCCAAGCCACATTCGCCGGCTTATGCACTCAAGACCATCCCCATTGCCTGGCCCTTTGCCTTCTGGGGGCTGGACATGGTGGGACCATTCAAGACAGCGCACGGCGGCATGACTCATCTACTTGTCGCCGTGGATAAGTTTACCAAGTGGATAGAGGCCAAACCAATCAAGAAGTTGAATGGTCCGACCGCTGTGACTTTCATCGCAGACATCACCACCCGGTATGGCATACCACACAGCATCATCACCGACAACGGCACAAACTTCGCCAAGGGCGCCTTGGCTCGTTTTTGCGCGACGCAGGGCATCCGACTGGACTTAGGGTCTGTTGCCCATCCGCAGTCAGACGGCCAGGTGGAGCGGGCAAATGGCCTCATTTTGTCCGGCATCAAGCCCCGACTGATCGAGCCTCTGGAGCGTTCGGCCGGCTGTTGGCTCGATGAGCTGCCGGCCGTCCTCTGGAGCCTGCATACAACTCCAAACAAGTCAACCGGCTTGACGCCCTTCTTCCTCGTCTACGGTGCCGAAGCCGTCATCTCGACGGACATAGAATTCGACACCCCTCGAGTCACCATGTACACTGAGGAGGAGGCAAAAGAAGCACGAGAAGACGGCGTCGATCTGCTGGAAGAGGGCCGGCTGTTGGCACTCAGCCGGTCCGCCATCTACCAGCAGAGTCTACGACGATACTAAAATCGGAAGGTCAAGCCAAGATCTTTCCAAGAGGGAGACCATGTGCTCCGGCTGATCCAGCGAACAGCCGGCCAGCACAAGCTCTCGGCACCTTGGGAAGGCCCCTTCATCATCAGCAAAGTTTTGGGCAACGACTCCTACTACCTGATCGATGCTCAGAAGCCCAGAGCACGCAAGAGAGACGACTCCGGCAAGGAGACAGAGTGGCCGTGGAACGCAAACCTCCTTCAAAGATTTTACAGTTGAATACAGTATGTATCACGCTACCCTTTGTATTAAGTACGAAGACTTCGGGTTCTCCGAGAAGAACTCGGGGGCTACCCTCTTTTATCTGCGTGATGAGTATTACGCCTATAAATGTGTCATTTCATTATTCCGCCTGGCATCGGGTTCGACCAGTCGGCCCGGGGGCTCACCGCCTTGTACTATGTGCTGCTTCCTGCAACCGGACAAGTAATGCGTTGGCGCCTCAACTTTCTCCTGCCAAAGCCATAGTTCGCAGAGCGACTGTCCGGTGGGCAGGGGTTAAAGGCAGAAAAGGTGTCCGCATGAAAAATGGCTAAGGACCCAAAGCATGCACATAGTTCAATCCGGTTTCTGCCTCGTTGACCGGCTGCGGAGCAGCCGTGCGGCCGGCTTCTACTTATCTTACTAACGCTCTAGTCGGCTAAGTACTTGCCCTCCCGAAAGTAGCTAAGTACTTGACCCAGCCGCAGTCCGCAGAGCGGCTGTTTGGCTGGCAAGACAGCAGCCAAGGGAGGGCGGCAAAGGAAAAAAGCCAAGGAGCAGAAAGCAAGGAAAGTCAGAGCTCGGCAAGAGCGCAACTTATGTAGAAGAATATCTGCATGTCAATAGGCCCTTGGCCAGCATTCAACAGAATTTGAAATACACCCCGTGGGTGGAATTGTGCGAATTTAACAAAGTTTGTCGAGACTGATAAAACAGGAAAAATAAAAGACAAGTCGGCGGCCTAGGGAGCAGCAGAGGGGTCCGACTAGTTGGCGGAGTCGGTAGTGCTGGTTGGTGGAGCAGACGGCTGGTCAGTCTCCGCTTGGTCGCCTCCAGCAGCAGTCGGCGCACTCGAGCGCGGCTCGTTGTTTGAGGCACGATCAAGCGGAGACTGGTCGTCCGCCCCGACCTCCGGCATATCTTCTTTGCTCTCCCCGTCCTCCTCGCCTTCCCCCTCATCGCTGGAGTCGATCATCTCGGCCGAGTCTTCGTCGTCCTCTGGGTTCAGCCCGAACCACTCCGGCAGCGCCTCGGCACTATCCTCAGCCAGCTCGGGAACAAAGATGTTGGTGTTGGTGTACTCGGCGATCGCCGCTGCCCGTCTGACAAGATCGCACTCCACCGCCACCAGCTCCTCTTGGGCCTCCTGCCGAAATGTTGTCAACTGGGCTAGACTTAGCCCAGGGTACCACGCCTTGACGAATTCCAAGGCCCGGCGCGCGCCAGCCCGGGCTGAGGAACCCTTCCAAGCCTCAAGTCGGTCGGCCGCCACCTCCAGCCAGTCGGCAGTCCGACTGGGAGTGCATGGAGCCGGCATGTCCGGCCAAAGGGCGGAGATCGCTTGGGCCCCGACACGCTGAAGACGGCGCAGCATCCGATGAACCGGCCGGAGGCGGGCCTGGATGCTGAGGAGCTGTTCGCTAAGAGTCCAGGGGGCATTGATAGCGATCTGCACACCTTCCGCTCTCCGTTCTCTACGATAAGCCTCAATAGCCTGGTTGTCGGCGTCAGAGTGGCCAGGAAAGAAATCTGCTCAGAAAGAAATCAGAAGTCAGAAGCAGACACCGGCTCGATCAGCAATCGGCAGCTCAAAGAAAGAAAAAGAAGAAAGCTTACCATCAACTATGTCTTCAATCCTGCCGAAGCAGGATTTCAGCAGCGCCTCCCTGTCAGCCCAAGCGGAGCGTTCGGTCTCGAACTCGGCAAGGAGACTGGACTCTTTCAGCTTCGCCTCCTTCTGGGCCTTCTGGAGAAGCTCCGCCTGCTCCATCAGTTGCTTGGCCAGTCGGTCACGCCCTGGGCCAGCTCGTTGCACTCTGCCTCCTTGGCGCACAACACGGTGTTGGCCTCACCCAGCTGCTGCTGCAAAGTAGCGTTGGCCTCTGCAAGAGCAGAGGAAGGAAAAAAATATCAACCATCAACAAAAAAGAGGTACGGCTGCCAAGGAGATCCGGCCCGACTGCTCAGCAGTCGGCCTGAATCTCGGGGGCTACAGCCCGCGGGTGCGCTTGCGCGCCCCCGCAGAGAAAGAAAACAAAGACTTACTCCGGCTTTCCGACAAGTCGGCGGTCCGCCGGTCCAGCTCTCGGACGTTGGAGTTAAAGGTGATCGCGCGAAGGTTATGATAGTCCTATAATGAAGATAGCAGATAAAGTTAGCACTCGGAGCTTGCCAATTAAAGTTCCGAGCCGCCTGCTCAGCAGCCGGCCCGAAACTCGGGGGCTACACCGAGTGGGTGCGCTGGCGCGCCCCCACGGAGAGAATACAAGAATCAAAGACGAAGAAATAAAGGACGTACCCGAATGGCCGCTCGCGAATCCAAGATTGCACTATTGCACTGTCGAAGAGCGGTGGCCTCAGCTCGGAGTTTGGCCTAGATGTCTAGGATCGCCTGGTTTAAGGCGCCGGTCCAGCCTCCACGCACCCACTCGGCGGGCGCGAGGCTAGTGGCTTTGGCATCTGGGACGGACGAGCTCGCAGCGCCGGCTTCTAGCGGTCGCGGCACCGAAGCCGCCTTCGCGCCTCGACGGCGCGATGGTGTGCGGGCCCCAGGAATTGGGCCCGTCACTACCTTGTTTCTGGCTGGCGGCACCGGTGGGGCAGCCGGCTATTTGTCCCGCGCTCCTCCAGACGGCGGCGACGGAGGCACGACTACCTCCGGCATGATGACATCGCCGCCTTCTCTCCCCACGACCGGCTGTTCGACACCGGCTCCCCAGTCAGTGCCGTAAACTCTGGTGGTGACGGCACGAAGCTCAAGGGAGTGACGAGCAGCAGCGCCTGACAGCGCGCGGCTCCTTCACCCAGCCTCTTCTCCGCGGCATTGGCTTCAGCCTCCGCCATCCTCTTCAATGCGGCGGCTTCCGCCCTGTCCGCCTCTGCCTTATCCATGCGGGCGGCTTCCTGCTCCTCGCGCGCCACCCGCGCGTTTCGTTCCCGCGACTCCCAGAGGTCGGCTGCTAGGTCGATTCGCCGGGTGGTGGTAGAGGTCTCCACCGACCCGATGATGGAGGCGGCGGCCGACCTCTCAAGGGAGAGCGGAGCCCTAAGTCAAGGAAAATAAAGCAAAGAAGCTCAGACGGAACCAACAAGAAAAGAAAGCACAAGGAAAAGACACTTACGCCGACACCATAGGAGGCACCTTCGGAAGTTTCTGGAACTTGGTCGCCTTTGCGGCGGCCTCCTTCCGCTTAGTCGCCGTGGCCGGGTTCTTGGCCTTCTTCGGCACGCTACCGAACAAGACGACGCCTTGTTTGCGCTTGCGCGTACCGCCTCGAGCAGCCGGCCCGGCAGAAGGGCCCACGTCCGCCCTGTCAGCGCCTCGCGCATGGCGCGGCTCGTCCTCCTCGTCATCATCGTCGGGCCAAGTCTCAAGGCCGCCTCCTTCTTCGGAGCCGCCTGCTACATCGCCGCCGCCCGCGGCGTCGTCTTCAAGGGCGGCCGCCCCCAAGTCAGGGTCGTCCACTTCGCTCACTTCCCGGTCCGGCTGATAGCCTTCACCCGGCCCCACCACGGCGGCCGCCGCCGGAGCAGGCGGCGGGTCGGCGGGGGAGTATGGCCGCTTGCCGAACCGCCAGGACCCTTCCGACAGCTTGAGGTCGGAGATCTCGTTCACCATACGGGCAACTTCGGCAGCCGGCATGTCCCTCTTGCACATCCGGCTCGGGTCGCGGTGCCCGATCATCCGACAGATCAGATGAGTCCGGCCTTGGAGCGGGAGAATCCAGCGCTCGACGAAGGCGACCAGCAGGTCGGACGCCTTGAGGCCTTCTACGCCCGTCAGCACTTGGAGCCGGTTGATGGCGGCGGTGGTGTTGGCCGACAAGCGTCTCGGCTTGTAGCCCCAGTTGGCCCGAGGCTCGGCCGGAGGGCCGGCTTCATAGGGCGGCAAGTTGATGAAGTCGATTGCCGGGTCGATGTTCTCCACGTAAAAATATGATTTCTGCCATAGTTTGACCGACTGTGACAGCTTGATGGTGGGGAAGGCATTCTCCCCCGACGGACGGCGCACCGCGACGAAGGCACCGCACTGGGCCGCCTTCTCCCTGGCGGAGGTGCCCAGTTTGGTGTAGAAGAATGCTCCCCACAACTCGATGGTGGGGAGGATGCCAAGATAGCCCTCGCACAACATGACGAAGGCGGACAGCAGCGTCACGATGTTGGGCGTCAGATGATGCGGCTGAAGATGGTAGAAGTCGAGGAAGGAACGGAGGAATCCACTCGCTGGCAGGCCGAAGCCGCGGAGGAAGTGCGAGCGGAAGATGACCCGCTCGCCTCCCTGCGGCGCCGGCGAAATCTCCCTCTCCAGCGGCACGCGCACCTTGACGAAGCCCGCGCTGGGCAGCCGCCGTGTGGCACGAAGGAAGGCAAGGTGGTCCTCGAGCACGACCGAGCCATCCCAGTCCCCTCCCTTCTCGCGCGCCATGGGGACCGAGCTAGACGGAGAAATGACGCTGCGGCGGAGGCGAGGGCCGCGGCGGAGCAAGAGGCTTGGGGCGAAGGGGACCGACGGCGGCGAGCTGCGGCGGCGCCTCGGCGGAGCGCGGAGGTGCGGCGGCAGTAAGGAAAGGAGAAGGACAAAAATGGTGAAAGGAGAGGAGGGCGCGAGTGCTCCGCCGCTCCTCCTCCTCCCCCTACTTATAGCCCCTAGGCTACGAAGCCGAGGGGCGGGGCGCGGGATCGTGGGATTAACTGCACCCACGACCCCACGGCCCCGCGGTTGTTGCGCGGGTTACTGCGCGCAGTGACCCCACATGGAATCACGACCGTCTACCTCGGCCGCAGCGGATCCGCCCGCGCGCCGAGGCCCAGTAGTGGTGGGCCCGGCCTGCTGCCACATCCCATCACGCGCGTGACCGGCGGGCTAGCCCGGCTAGCTGGCGCCGCGTGGTGTGCTTGCTGTGGGCGGCGTGCCTAGAGGCTCGACCGGCCCGCCACCTGGCTCCCGCCTCAGTGTTTCGAAGTTATCAGACGAGGCCGCCTGGTCGCGACTGACTCCCAGCAGGCAGCACACCAGGAGGCGGACGAAGCATTCAGCCAAAGCATTCGGAGAAGGAAGCTGCTCAGGCCTCTTGACTTATCGGCCGCGACGCCTCACCAGCTTCGGGGACTACTGTCGGAGTAATGGGCCACGGGTAGCCTAACCCGGGTCGCTGAGCATTTCAAGACATTGGGCCGGCTGCGCCCCTCAAGCATCAAGGATGAAGCGCCGCCTTCTGGTGGCTGGCTGGCTCATGAGGCCGGATGCCAGAGGACGGCCAAGCACCGGAAGACGGCCCCAAGACGGGCCGACTCCTAGCAGGCGGCCTCCAGAGAGGCCGGCTCCTAGAACAGGCGGCTTACGACGCCCTCAAAGTCTACGCCCCCATTAAGAAGACAAGACAGGATGTGGCTACAGTATAGCCCATTCCCCCATATCCAGGGCACGGCACGGCCACAGTGCTCCGTACAGGTAGAGATCTCCTCACGATGTGGCACTGTGGCCACCCCACCCTTGACGTCATCCCTATCAGGCGAAGCCCTGTTCCCACGACGGCCTGTCGGTACGACCTGCAGGCGGCAGGCCCTACCAGGCAGCGAGAGACTAGAGGGCGGCAGAGCCTGACCAGTCGGACCGGTGGGAGGCCGGCCTCTAGCAAGCGGCCCCTCCTCCCTTGAAGTCCACGCGCCATTAAACCAGAAAAGACACGGTGTGGCTACAGTGATCTCCCACCCGACGGCGGGACTGTAGCCACGCCCCCCTGACCAAGCGCGCGTCATCTGCATTACGGTACAGCAACAAGTAGCTGATGAGACCCGCAAGTGGCGGGAGCGGCCTGTCGACTCCGAGCCAGACCAGGCGGCGGGGCCCACCAGGCGGCGGGCCCCAGCAGCTGACAGAGAAGACGGCGGCCAGGGACGCTGACCGCCGGACCCTACACCCGGCCAGATGACTATTGTACCCCTGGGGGGTAGACCTATATAAACCCCCCAGGGCACCCATGCAAAGGGTTCGGACCTGTGAAGCCTAGACTCATTCAGAGTGAGGAGAGAGTCGGCACTGCTCTCTTCTACCTCTAGCATACAGCTCAAGGAGCACCTTGTACTCACTAGTGCCTTAGTGATCATGCGGAGACCCCGCAGAGCAGGACTAGGGGTGTTATCTCCTAGGAGAGCCCCGAACCTGGGTAAAGTACGCCGGCGTTCGTGTCTACGCCTCATCCCGCTTCCAGGCACCGGCGACGTTCTACTAGCTCCCACCATGATAAGCCATCCTTTGGCATATGTCGCACCCAACCCCCGACAAGAATTTTTGATGTGGAATGCTACCTAACATATTTATCCATGTAATTTTCTTTATTGTGGCATGAATGTTCAGATCCATAAGATTCAAAACAAAAGTTTAATATTGACATAAAAACAATAATACTTCAAGCATACTAACAAAGCAATCATGTCTTCTCAAAATAACATGGCCAAAGAAAGCTATCCCTACAAAATCATATAGTTTGGCTATGCTCCATATTCATCACACAAAGTATTAAATCATGCACAACCCCGGTTTCAGCCAAGCAATTGTTTCATACTCTAGAATTTTCAAACTTTTTCAACTTTCACGCAATACATGAGCGTGAGCCATGGACATAGCACTATAGGTGGAATAGAAGGTGGTTGTGGAAAAGACAAAAAGAAGGAGATAGTCTCACACCAACTAGGCAAATCAATGGGCTATGGAGATGCCCATCAATAGATATCAATGTGAGTGAGTAGGGATTGCCATGCAACGGATGCACTAGAGCTATAAGTGTATGAAAGCTCAAAAAGAAACTAAGTGGGTGTGCATCCAACTCGCTTGCTCACGAAGACCTAGTGCAATTTGAGGAAGCCCATCATTGGAATATACAAGCCAAGTTCTTATAATGAAAAATTCCCACTAGTATATGAAAGTGACAAAATAGGAGACTCTCTATCATGAAGATCATGGTGCTACTTTGAAGCACAAGTGTGGAAAAAGGATAGTAACATTGTCCCTTCTCTCTTTTCTCCCATTTTTTTCTTTTTCCTTTTTCATTTTTTTGGTGGGCATCTTTGGCCTCTCTTTTTTATTTGGGCTTCTCTGGCCTCTTTTATTTTTTATAAAGTCCAGAGACTCATCCCGACTTGTGGGGGAATCATAGTTTCCATCATCCTTTCCTCACATGGGACAATGCTCTATAATGATGATCATCACACTTTTATTTACTTACAACTCAAGAATTACAACTCAATACTTAGAACAAGATATGACTCTATACGAATGGCTCCGGCGGTGTACAGGGATATGCAATGATCTAGCATAGGCAATGAAAACATCATGCTAGCTATCTTACGATCATGCTAAGCAATATGACAATGATGGTCCGTGTCATGATAAACGGAATGGTGGAAGTTGCATGGCAATATATCTCGGAATGGATATGTAAATGCCACAATAGGTAGGTATGGTGGCTGTTTTGAGGAAGGTATATGGTGGCTGTTTTGAGGAAGGTATTTGGGTTTAATGCACCAGCGAGAGTTGCGCGGTACTAGAGAGGCTAGCAAAGGTGGAAGGGTGAGAGTGTGTATGATCCATGGACTCAACATTAGTCATAAAGAACTCACATACTTATTGCAAAAGTCTATTAGTTATCAAAACAAAGTAATAGACGCATGCCCCTAGGGGAAGGGTTGGTAGGAGTTAACCATCGCGCGATCCCAACCTCCACACAAAGGAAGGCAATCAATAAATAAGTCATGCTCCGACTTCGTCACATAACGGTTCACCATACGTGCATGCTACGGGAATCATGAACTTTAACACAAGTATTTCTACCAATCCACAATTACTCACTAGCATGTCTCTAATATTATCATCTTTATATCTCAAAACAATCATAAGGAATCAAACTTCTCATAGTATTCAATGCACTTTATATGAAAGTTTTTATTATATCTCCCTTGGATGCACATTATATTAGGACTAAATTCATAACCTAAGCCAATTACCATGCTGTTTAGAAACTCTCAAAATAATATAAGTGAAGTACGAGAGTTCAACAATTTCTATAAAATAAAGCCACCGCCGTGCTCTAAAAAGATATAAGTGAAGCACTAGAGCAAATTGCCTAGCTCAAAAGATATAAGTGAAGCACATAGAGTATTCTAATAAATTCACGATTCATGCGTGTCCCTCTCAAAAGATGTGTGCAGCAAGGATGATTGTGGCAAACTAAAAAGCAAAGAATCATATCATACAAGACGCTCCAAGCAAAACACATATCATGTAGTGAATAAAAATATAGCCTCAAGTAAATTTACCGATGGATTGAAGACGAAAGAGGGGATGCCTTTCGGGGCATCCCCAAGCTTAGGCTCTTGGTATCCTTGAATATTACCTTGGGGTGCCTTGGGAATCCCCAAGCTTAGGCTCTTGCCACTCTTTATTCCATAGTCCATCAAATCTTTACCCAAAACTTGAAAACTTCACAACACAAAACTCAACAGGAAACTCGTAAGATCAGTTAGTATAAGAAAATAAAATCACCACTTTAGGTACTGTTGTGAACTCATGCTTTATTTATATTGGTGTAATATCTACTGTATTCCAACTTCTCCATGGTTCATACCCCCCGATACTACCCATAGATTCACCAAAATAAGCAAACAACACATAGAAAACAGAATCTGTCAAAAACAGAACAGTGTGTAGTAATCTGTAAACTTAGAATACTTAAATAATTCCAAAAATTCTGAAAAATTAGGATAACCTGGGAAATTTGTAGATAAAGCTTGTGTAAAAAATTCAGATCATTTTCACGCTTCTGTGATTTATGCAAATTATTCTATTGGGCACAAAAGTTTCTGTTTTTCAGCAAGATCAAATTAACTATCATCATAGGCCATCCTAAAGGTCTTACTTGGCACAAACACTAATTAAACACTAAAACACAATTACTACAGAGGTAATAATGTGTAATTTATTCAATAACAGAAACAAAAACAAAAAACATAAAAGCAAAATTGGGTTGCCTCCCAATAAGCGCTATTGTTTAACGCCCCTAGCTAGGCATAACGCAATAGATCTAGGTATTGTCATCTTCTCCCTTTTGGTAGTACAAAGAGAATTTCTTGTCTAAAGCATTTATCTTTCTATTTTGTGAGAGCACATGACCATTAATAGTAGAAGAAAGATTAAGCACACTACAAAAATTTGCATCTAAACTTGCCTTCATTTCTTTGATTAATTCATTTTGATAAAAACACATAAGAGTAGTCGATCCAACGTTTTCACCTTTGGAGTGCCCAAATATGGATTTCATCTTTTCATAAGTATCAAAGGCATCACCTCCCAGAAAACCATTCTCAAATATAGAATCCAGAACTTGTTTAAAAGAAAAAGGCAAACTAGCATAAAAGCTTCTCAAGTATAACTCAATATGATATGGAGGCACATGGCTAGCTTGAATTCTCAACAATCTATCCCAAGCATCTTTCAAAGATTCATCAAGCAAATAACAAAAAAGTTCGGGATCATCTTCATCAAAATTATTCAAACTTTCCTTAGCAACCTCAGAAAGCCTTTCCGTAGTATCATTATTTATGAGTTTAGAAAGGATAGAAGGGCTATCCAAAGCACTAAAACTCGGGAGGTTGCCCTTAGCCCTTTTAGATTCGGCCATAGTGATAAAACGACGGAAGGACAGAGGCAAAATAAAAGTGGCAAAAGAAAAAGCAAATCTTTTTGGTTTTTTCTGAAAATCATTTTAGAAGTGGGGGAGAGGAAAACGAGAGGAAAATGGCGAATAATGTAAATGCAAGAGATGAGTTTGTGATGGGTACTTGGTAGGCTTGATGTAGACCTCCTCGGCAACGGCGCCAAAAATTCTTCCTGCTACTTCCTGAGCTCACTATGAATCCCCCTAGACAACGGTGCCAGAAATTGATAAGTTGACGGGAGAGTTCTTGTCTTGATTTGCGTTGGTTTTGTCCCTTGAAGAGGAAAGGGTGATGCAGCAAAGTAGAGATAAGTATTTCCCTCAGTTTTGAGAACCAAGGTATCAATCCAGTAGGAGGTAGAAGCAAGTCACCAATCTATGCACCTGCGCAAACAATCAAACACTTGCACCCAATGCAAAAAAGGGGTTGTCAATCCCTTCACGGTCACTTGCAAGGATGAGATCTGATAGAGATAGGTATAAAAGATTGCTAAAAGGTAAACTAAGTAAAAGTAAATAAAATTGCAGTAATGTATTTTTGGTATTCTAAGTTTATAGATCTGAAAATATAATATGGAAAATAGACACGGGGGCCATAGGTTTCACTAGAGGCTTCTCTCATGAAGGAAAATAATATGGTGGGTGAACAAATTACTGTCGAGCAATTGATAGAAAAGTGCATAGTTATGATGATATCCAATGCAATGATTATGCATATAGTCATCACGTCCGTGTCAAGTAGACCGGCTCCTACCTGCATCTACTACTATTACTCCACACATCGACCGACTCCTGCCTGCATCTAGAGTATTAAGTTCATGAAGAACAGAGTAACGCTTTATGTAAGATGACATGATGTAGAGGGATAAACTCAAGCAATATGATGAAAACCCCATCTTTTTATCCTTGATGGCAACAATACAAATACGTGCCTCGCTACCCCTACTTTGTCACTGGATGAGGACACCGCAAGATTGAACCTAAAACTAAGCACTTCTCCCATTGAAGAATTACCGATCTAGTTGGCCAAACCAAACCCATAACTCGAAGAGACTTACAAAGATATGAAATCATGCATATAAGAATTCAGAGAAGATTCAAATAATATTCATAGATAATCTTATCATAAACCCACAATTCATCGGATCTGGACAAACACACCGGAAATGAAGAATACATCAGATAGAACTCCAAGAACATCAAGGAGAACATGGTATTGAAGATCGGAGAGAGAGAAGAAGCCATCTAGCTACTAGCAATGGACCCGAAGGTTTGAGGTAAACTACTCACGCTTCATCGGAGAGGCAATGGTGATAATGTAGAAGCCCTCCGTGATCGATTCCCCCTCCGGCAGATTATCGGAAAAGGTCCCCAGATGGGATACCATGGGAACAGAAGGTTGCGGCGGCGGAAAAGTATTTTTTGTGGACGCCTCTGGTGGTTTGGGAATATATGTGAATATATAGGCGAAGGAAGTGGGTCAGGAGGTCCACCAGGTGGCCACAAGCCCTAGGGCGTGCCCCCCCTAGGGCGTGCCCTGGCGGCTTGTGGTCACCTGGGAGATCTTCTGCCCTCCTATCCAGGTCTGATACGTGTCTTCTAGTCCAAGAAAAATCATCGTGAAAGTTTTATTCCGTTTGGACTCCGTTTGATATTACAGAAACTGGCACTGGGCTCTAGGTTAATAGGTTAGTCCCAAAAATAATATAAAATAGCATATTAATGCATATAAAACATCCAAAACAGATAATATAATAGCATGGAACAATCAAAAATTATAGATATGTTGGAGACATATTAGACCACCCGAGAATCCAAGTGAAGCCACGAGAGTTCTTGAAAAGAAATACCAGTCGGGTGTCAATAAGTGACGCCACGGTCGGTCTTGAAAAGAAATGCCAAACGGGTATCTACAAGAGAGTCGGGTGAGAGGACCGCCCGAGAACTCGAGAGACGCCTTGTAAGGTTTCGAAAATAAATCTAAATGCCTGGGGTAGTCTAGCCAGCCCCAGAGACACTCAAAAAATAAAATAAGAGAAACGGGTTAGTCCACAATAATAATCTTATTATCAATAATATTTCATGATAACACCAGTAGCAGTAATATTTATCCTGCAAAATAAACCATGCTCAATTTTAATTATTTCCTCCGGAGACCGACACTAAGACCGACACTTGACCAACCCAGACTGTAGTCCTTAACCGCGGACATGGCTATTCAAATAGGTATAACTCTGCAGATGGTGTACTATTTACCCACAAGTAAAGGATTTCTTTAGCTAGTACCGAGACGCTGGCTAATTCCCATTACAGCCTTTGGGTTGAAAACACACCTGACCAGCACACACCAGCTTAACTTTTTTGCTGCCAGGAATCACCCAAAACAACAGTTAAGCAAAACTCTAAGTGGGAAGGCTACAACCTTCAATAGCATGGGATCACTATTTATATGTGCGGATTACAAGGGTATCTTCCCTCTCGGCTACAACCGGAAACACCCATGCCCCCTAACCAATTGGCATGCCTGCCAGTGTTCACTGGTATCTTCCACTATGGCCTCTCTGTACTGTGTGTGCACGGAAAGGGGTTAACAACTTACTGAACCATACCCCACCTGTGGCAGGGACAAGTGGTAGCACGAATCAAGTATGGGGGTTACCGGAACAATACTCGATCTACGGTCGACTCAGGAGGCTTAAGTATTTCCTGCAGTGGTTAGCACAACAGAGTATTCTTCCAACCGTAACACCAAAATAGGGCCACAACCCTTGCATGCTCCAACATGCATAACCAACAAGGCATGATCACGCTCCGACGTGGTCACCCTTCTGTCGATAATAGTATTTCTCTTATACCTGCTCCTGCAAGTTAGTCATGACAAGCACATAATGCATGGTACGAGGAAACATGCCAACACTACATGCACGCAATTTTTATTCGAACTCAACTATGCATGATTCATTTATTCTTGCAAAACATTTAACATGCAATCACCATATCAAGTGTTCAAGATGCTTGCCTTAAGCATACAGAAGTTTTGGGTGCACTCCAAAAGTTTGAAATATTTATCTCCCCTCCATTTCTTATTTTCAAAAATATCTAAATTACCAATTATAGCAACAACAGTGCTAAAAAGTTGTCCGGAAAATTTTGAAATAAATACTAAAGTAAACTAGAGGAAAATTAATGAATGACAGAAAAAGAATTAATTTATTTGGAGTTCATATGATTTACTTATGGAATTTCTAAACTGGAATAAATGACTAAATGAACTATTTAATTGATCCAACAGAAACTAAGTTTAGGAAAAATGTTCACCCTAGCTAGATTAATAGAGCATGATTTTAGAAGTCTATAGAGATTTGAATAATTAAATTTGGGTTTAAAATGACTGCTGTGGAAATATTGGAAATCTGCTGGAAATAGAAAAGGAGAAAGAGCTGGATGGCGCCCTGAGCGCTATTTAGCCGTGGAGTGTTATTGGGCCGAGCCCAGCCGTTCGGCTGCGTAGGAGTTGTCGACGTCGAAGGCATACACGCGGATTACGTATCTACTTACTGCCAGCTCGGTGTCGGAGTAAATGACCACGGGTAGCCCCATCAGCTCCCTTTGGTATTTCAAGACATCGGGGCAGGCTGCGCCCCTCAAACATCAAGGACAAAGGGCCGCCTTCTTGAGGCCGGCTGGTCCAAGCAGCCGGTTGCCGGGAGGCGGCGGAGTCCACAAGACGGCCATGAAGTGGGCCGACTCCTGGCAGGCGGCCTCCTGGGATGCCGAGACCTAGCAGGCGGCCCCTCGCGCCCTCAAAGTCAGCGCCAACATAAACATGATGAGACAGGGCATGGCTACAGTACAGGCCTGCCACCCCCGAATCCAGGGCAGAACATGACCACAGTACTGTGTACCAGGCAGGCATCCTGCGCCCAACGCAGGACTATCGCCATGCTGCTCATGACATCACCCATGGCAGAGGAAGCCATGCTCCCACGACGGGCGGTCAGTACGGCCCGCAGGCGGCGAGCCCTACCTGTCCGCGACAAGCCAGAGGGCGGCGAGCCCAGACCAGTTGGCTCAGTGGGAGGCCGGCTCCCAGCAGGCGGCCCTCCTCCTCCCTCGAAGTCTATGCGCCATTAACCAGATGTGACGGGGTATGGCCACAATGAGCCCCCGCCAGGCGGCGGGACTGTATCCACGTTCCCCCTGACGAAGCCTTCGTCATCAGGGGCAATGCTACAGCATAAAGCGGGAAATGCTACAGCATAAAGCAGTCAACGCGGCCCGAAGACGACGAGACCCACCTGTCGGCTGAGATCGCGGTAGTCGGCGGACCCACCAGGCGGCGGGCCCCGGCGGTCGGTGGAGAAGCCGGCGACCAGTGATGCTGACTGCGGGGCCCCGCATCTGGCCAGATTACCATTGTACCCCTGGGGGGTAGGCTTATATAAACCCCCCAGGTCACCCCATGCAAGGGGTTGGCTCCTTGGCAGAGGCCTCGTCGAGTACTCTCAGCACCGCACACACACGCAGAGAGAGTGAAGTAGAGCTAGCCTTGCCCTCCTTCCTCCTCTAGCAAAACAGCTCAAGGAGCAAGTTTGTAGCTACTTGTTGAGGTAGTGATCATGCGGAAACCCCGCAGAGCAGGACTAGGGGTGTTATCTCCTAGGAGAGCCCCAAACCTGGGTAAGATTCGCAGGCGTATGCGGTCTCGCTCATTCCTGCTTCCAGAGCCCGGCGACGTACTTTTGTCCCCATCCATGATAAGCCATCCTTTGGCATATGTTGCACGATACCCCCGACATTTGGCGCCCACTATGGGTCTAGGCGCACCGTCGTCCGGAAACACGTTCTGGACGGGAACCCTCTTCCTCCCTGGCGATCGCAGCCAGCCCGGCATGCCCAACGGCGTTTGCGCCGACACGCTGCACGGCGTGGAAGTTGTTTGCGCTGCAAGCAACCTCGCTGATCTCATCGGCGGGATCCGCCTCTTCGACGAGCCCGCACTCGACACGGGTGCAGCTAGCTCCGAGAGCTGCCTCGTCGATCTCCTCGGCAAGCTTCACATCGCCGACGAGCCGGTCTCCGACCCGGAGTCTGTTGGCTCCACCGACCTGCTCGTCGACATGGTCATCGACGCCGACGTCGTGCTTCCTGGTGCCTTCCTCGGTGACGTGGTGATCTTCGACGATCCACTTCCCGCTGTAGGCAGCAGCGCCGGCATCGGCACCGTCGCTGAGGTGCTGGTCATCAGGCACGACGGAACCTCCGACCAGGCCAGCCGAGACCCATTGCAGGCGGCAATGCGGGACTTGTTCACTCCCGTAGCGCCCGGTGCGAGCGGTGAAACGCTGGAAGCATGCCGTATCGCACTTCTCGACAGCGCCAACAAGTTGGCGCCCATGAGATGCCTCACCGAGGCTTACCACCGTGAGATCAACCGCGCCGTTTGCGGCACACCGGCTGCTGACGAACCCAGCCGCGTGGGCATGGTCCGGCAGCGCGGCGTCGCCATCGCCAGCATGTTGGGGGCCGACCGCCCGGTCTACGCCACGCCCATGGAGAACTTGCGCGTCGCCCAGGCAGCGGCAGACGAGCTGGACCGCCTGGAGGGCGATGAGTGTCGCTACATGACGGAGCGCGTCCAGCAGCTAATCGACGCGGCCGCCGCGCAGCAAGAAGTCGACCGCCGCATGGTGGAACCCGGCCTACAGGCTGGGAACCTTACCCCTCGCCGGGAGCACGGCGCGACCTCCCGGACGCCGACAGTCGGCGCCCGCGACCGAGGAGACCCAGAGCCGGTTGCTAGCCGCAGCCACACCCGCATCTCCATTGAGCGCGACCAAGACGGCCACCCACGAGCAGTAGAACGGCGGGATGGTCGTCAGCCCCCTCCCCCGCGCAGGGAGAGGTGCGCCTCTCCGCCACCCGTTGAGCATCCGACTCTCGGGCGCCGACTGGGCCCCCGCGAAGGAGTCGGAGAGAACAACGCCCGCAACCGGATCGACCGCTTGGCTCGGTCCCTGGCGTTGAAAGAAGAAGATGCAATCGGCCCGCCTTGTTTCAGCCCCCGCATTCACGACGAGCCCTTCCCCAAAGGGTTCTCGCTCCCTCGGGACACTCCTAAGTACAACGGCTCTGTGAAGCGGAAAGATTGGCTGGTCGACTACTCCACTGCCGTCAACTTAGCAAACGGCAACAAGCGTGTCGCCGTGAAGTATGTTCCGCTCATGCTCCAGGGCACGGCCCGGACATGGCTGAACAGCCTCAAGCCCTACAGCGTCAACAGCTGGCTAGACTTCACCGAAGTTTTCATCCGCAACTTCACCAGCACCTACAAGCGGCCGCCCAAGCCTCGCCAGCTCTCCCTGTGCATCCAAGGCCCGATCGAGTCCACCCGCGAATACTTAACACGGTGGGCCGAGCTGCGCAACTCCTGCGAAGGGGTTCATGAGGTGCAAGCCATTGAATACTTCACTGCCGGGTGCCGAGAGGGCACCCTACTCAAGCACCGGCTCCTCTGCGACGAGTCGGCCACGCTCGACGAGCTGTTGGTCATAGCGGACAAGTACGCCACTGCAGACTCCTCCATGAAGTCGGAACTCCTAGTGGATGCGTCAGGAAAGATGCTCCATCCGGCCCCTCAGACACCGGCTGGTGATTCCAGTCAGCGCCAACAGTCAAACGACAATAAGCGCAAGGCCCCGCAGCTGGCTACCACCAGCCGGCAGGTGGCGACAGTCGAAGACCAGCAGCCAGAGGAGCAGCCCGGCCCCAAACGCCAGAAGGGCGGCAAGCCTGCCTGGTTGCCCGCCTTCTCATTTGAGCAAACCCTCGACGCTCCCTGCAAGTTCCACAGCGGTGCGAAGCCATCCAACCACACCACCCGGAAGTGCCACTGGCTCACCCGCATCACCAGAGGCGAAGGACTGCCTCCGCCGCTTGCTGGCCCGCCGCCTCCGCCTCCCCTGCAGCCGGCGGTTCGACCAGTCGGCGCGATCCAAGACGAGTTTCCTGAAGAGCAGGGAGCTTACGTCGTCTTCACCAGCGTGACTGACGACAGGCACAGCCGGCGTCAACAGCGCCGAGAAGCGAATAATGTCGCCTCTGAAGCCCCAGAGTTCATGCACTGGTCGGAGAAGCCGATCAGTTGGAGCCGAGCTGACCACCCGGAGGTGATGCCTTCTCCGGGTTCCTATGCCCTGGTGTTGGATGCCACCTTCGCAATAGAGAGGCGAGCTGCTCATTTCTCCCGAATTCTGATAGACGGCGGTAGCAGCATCAACATCCTCTACCGTGACACCATGGAGAAGTTGTGCATCAAAGAGAAACAGCTCCAGCCCAGCCGGACTGTCTTCCATGGCATTTTGCCTGGCCTATCCTGCTCACCAATCGGCAAGATCAAGAAAGATGTCCTCTTTGGAGACAAGAGTCACTTCCGCCAAGAGCCAATCTGGTTCGAGGTGGTTGACCTTGAGAGCCCCTACCACGCGTTGCTTGGCCGGCCTGCTCTGGCCAAGTTCATGGCGGTCCCCCACTACGCCTACCTCAAGATGAAGATGCCGGGCACCAAGGGCATTATCACCATAGCCGGCAACTACCAGAAGTCTGCCGCCTGTGCCACTGCAAGCAGTTGGCTGGCCGAGTCCCTTGTGATTGCTGCCGAGAAACGGCTCCTTGACCGGGTTGTGGCCATGGCCGGCGAGCAGCCGGACCTGTCGCCAGATCCCAAGGGGTCAGAAGCTCAGGGCTCTTTCCAACCGGCCAAAGAAACCAAGAAGATACCCTTGGACCCGGAGCACCCGGAGAGGTTCGCTGTCATAGGAGCTCGCCTCGACAGCAAATAGGAAAGCGAGCTCGTCGATTTCCTCCATGAGAATCGGGACATCTTTGCGTGGTCTCCAAAGGACATGCTGGGTGTTCCGATGGATTTCGCCGAGCACAAGCTACATGTCAGAGCAGATGCAAAACCAGTCAGGCAACCCCTCCGCCGCCTATCGGAGGAGAAGAGAAGAATTGTTGGTGAAGAGATAGCCCGGCTTCTAGCAGCCGGCTTCATTATGGAAGTATTCTTCCCAGAGTGGCTTGCCAACCCAGTTCTTGTACTAAAGAAGAACAACAAATGGCGCATGTGTATTGACTACACCAGCCTCAACAAAGCTTGCCCCAAAGATCCGTTTGCCTTGCCTCGGATTGACCAAGTGATAGACTCCACAACCGGATGCGAGCTGCTGAGTTTCTTGGATGCCTACTCAGGGTACCACCAGATCAAGTTGAGCCCGGCCGACCGCCTGAAGACCGCCTTCGTCACACCATTCGGAGCCTTCTGTTACCTGACCATGACATTCGGCTTGAGAAATGCCGGTGCCACGTTCCAACGTTGCATGCAGAAGTGCCTCCTCAAGCAACTGGGTAGAAATGCCCACGTCTATGTAGACGATATTGTGGTGAAGACAGAGAAGCGCGGTACCCTCCTGGAAGATCTCAAGGAAACTTTTGATAATCTGCGCCGTTTTCAAATCAAGCTCAACCCAGAGAAGTGTGTCTTTGGAGTACCAGCCGGCCAGCTCCTCGGTTTCCTTGTCTCAGAGCGCGGCATAGAGTGCAACCTTGTCAAGATCAAGGCCATCGAGAGGATGGAGACGCCCACCCGACTGCGAGACATTCAGAAGTTCACCGGTTGCTTGGCATCCATCAGCCGCTTCATCAGTCGGCTGGGCGAGAAGGCTCTTCCCCTGTACCAGTTGATGAAGAAAACCACTCATTTCGAGTGGAATGATAAGGCGGATGAGGCTTTTCTCCAGCTCAAGAAGATGTTGACCACGCCGCCCGTTCTGGCCGCTCCGGCTGCGAAGGAGCCCATGCTTCTTTACATCGCCGCCACCAGCCGGGTGGTCAGCACAGTCATGGTGGTAGAGCGCCAAGAGGACGGCAAGGCACAGCCAGTCCAGAGGCCCGTGTACTACTTGAGTGAGGTGCTGTCAGCCTCCAAGTAGAACTACCCCCACTACCAAAAGATGTGCTACGGCGTGCACTTTGCCGCCAAGAAGCTCAGGCCATACTTTCAAGAGCACCCCATCACGGTTGTCTGCACTGCCCCACTTGCGGAGATCATAGGCAGCAGAGACGCATCGGGCTGGGTGGCCAAGTGGGCCATCGAGCTGGCCCCCTACACCATCTTCTACCAGCCTCGCGCCGCCATCAAGTCCCAAGCACTGGCCGACTTCCTCATCGACTGGGCCGAGACCCAGTACCTGCCGCCAGCTCCAGACTCCATTCATTGGTGGATGCACTTTGATGGCTCGAACATGCGCACCGGTTTCGGAGCCGGCGTCATCCTCACCTCTCCCAAAGGCGACAAACTCAGATACACGCTGCAAATCCACTTTGCCGCCTCCAACAACGTGGCCGAGTACGAGGCGCTAGTACACGGACTCCGACTGGCCAAGGAGATTGGCATCCGCCGGATCCTGTGCTACGGCGATTCGGACTTGGTGGTCCAACAGTCGTCCGGCGACTGGGACGCCAAGGACGCAAATATGGTGAGCTACCGCTTCCCCGTCCAGCAAATCAGCGGATATTTTGATGGGTGCGAGTTCCTTCACGTGCCACGGGCCGACAACGAGCAAGCAGACGCCGTGGCACGGATCGGCTCCACCAGGCAAGCCATACCAGCCGGCGTGTCCCTTCAGTGCCTCCGCAAGCCGTCTATCAAACCTTCCCCGGAATCAGAATCCATCTTCGTGTCGGCTGCTCCCGAGGCAGTCGGATCCGACCCGGGAGCTACAGCAGCCGGCCCGGGGACTACGGCAAGCGGCACGGGGACTGCAGCAGTCGCACCCGGCCCGGGGACTTCGCAACCTGGCCCGGGGACTGTAGCAGCCGGCCCGGGGACTTCGGCAAGCGGCACGGGGACTGCAGCAGTCACACCCGGCCCGGGGACTTCGCAACCCGGCCCGGGGGCTGCTGCAGCCGGCCCGGGGACTTCGGCAAGCGGCTCGGGGACTGCGGCAGTCGCACCCGGCCCAGGGACTCTACAACCCGGCCCGGGGGCTGCAGCGGCCGTCCCGGGGACTTCAACAACGCAGCAAGACACGGCCGACTCCACCCCACCACCTCCCGACCCAACCGCCCTAGTTTCAGTAGCCGAAATAACAGTGGATGAAGTCAAAGCACCATCATGGGCGCAGCCCATCCTCAACTTTCTGGTAAGCGGAGAGCTGCCAGTTGATGAGATCTCGGCTCGGCAGGTGCAACGCCGGGCAGGAGCTTACACGATAGTAAACAGAGAGCTTGTCAGGCGCAGCGTGACCGACGTTTTCCAACGCTGCGTCGAACCAGAGAAAGGCAAGGCAATCCTCAGAGACATACACCAAGGCGAATGCGGCCACCACGCGGCCTCTAGATCCCTTGTCGCCAAAGCTTTCCGCCATGGTTTCTTCTGGCCGACTGCTTTGGAGGACGCCAAGGATCTGGTCAAGAAATGCAAGGGGTGACAAAAATTCAGCTCCAAGCAACATCTGCCGGCTTCTGCACTCAAGACCATCCCCCTTACCTGGCCCTTTGCCGTCTGTGGGCTGGACATGGTGGGCCCATTCAAGACAGCACACAGTGGCATGACCCATCTGCTGGTCGCCGTGGACAAATTCACCAAGTGGATTGAAGCAAAACCAATCAAGAAACTAAACGGTCCGACTGCTGTGACCTTCATTGCGGATATCACCGTCCGGTACGGTGTACCACACAGCATCATCACCGACAATGGAACTAACTTTGCCAAAGGTGCCTTGGCCCGTTTCTGCTCGAGGCAGGGCATCCGACTAGACTTAGCGTCCGTTGCCCATCCGCAGTCAAACGGCCAAGCAGAACGAGCAAAAGGCCTCATCTTATCCGGCATCAAACCCCGACTGGTCGAGCCACTGGAGCGCTCGGCCGACTGCTGGATCGACGAGTTGCCGGCCGTCCTCTGGAGCCTCCGCACCACTCCGAACAGATCAACCGGTTTCACTCCCTTCTTCCTCGTATACGGGGCCGAGGCCGTCATCCCAACTGACATCAAGTTCGACTTGCCTCGCGTCACCATGTACACGGAGGCGGAGGCGAAGGAAGCACGAGAAGACGGCATCGATCTGCTGGAAGAAGGCTGGCTGTTAGCACTCAGCCGGTCCGCCATCTACCAGCAGAGCCTGCACCGCTACTACAGTCGGAAGGTCAAGCCACGATCCTTCCAAGAGAGAGACCTTGTGCTCCGGCTGATCCAGTGAACAGCCGGCCAGCACAAGCTCTCGGCCCCTTGGGAAGGCCCCTTCATCATCAGCAGAGCCTTGGCCAACGACTCCTATTACCTCATCGACGCGCAGAAGCCCAGGGCGCGCAAAAGGGACGATTCCGGCAAGGAAACAGAGCGCCCATGGAACGCAAATCTCCTTCGAAGATTTTACACTTAAAAGCAGTATGTACCACGCTACCTTTTGTACTAAGGGCAAAGGCACCGGGTCCCTCGAGAAGCACTCGGGGGCTACCTTTCTTATCTATATGATAAGTTTCATGCCTGTGAGTATGTTATTTCATTCCTACGCCCGGCACCGGGTCTGACCAGTCGGCCCAGGGGCTTTCCGCCTTGTACTATGTTGGCTCTACCTGCAGTCGGACAAGTAGTGTGCCGGCATCTAAGCCCACCCTTGCCATAAGCCGCAGCTCACAGAGCGACTGTCTGGCAGGCAAGGGTCAAAGGCAGGAAATGGTGCTCACATGAAAAATGGCTAAGGACGAAAGCACCCACATAGCCCAAGTCGGCTCCTCGCCTAACCGTCTGGTTGCTGAGCAGCCGGCCGGCCGGCTTCTTACTTAAACCGCTACGTTCTAAGCGGCCAAAGTACTTGTCTTCCCAAAATGGCCAAGTACTTGACCCGACCAGCAGACCGAAGAATGGCTGTCTGGCCGGCAAGGCAGCAGCCAAGGGAAAGCGGCAAAGGAAAAAGCCAAAAGAACAAAAAGCAAGGCAAGTCAGAGCTCGGCGAAGCACATCTTGTGCGAGAATTAAATCACATAGCAAGAGGCCCTCGGCCAAATTTCAACAAAGTTTGAGTATACCCAGTGGGTGGAACTGCGCGAATTTCACAAAGTTTGTTCTAAAGATTACCAAAGCAGGAAAAGATAAGACAAGTTGGCAGCCTAGGACAAATGAGCAACAGGCGAGTCCGGCGGGTTGGTGGAGTCGGCGGCGACAGCTGGTGGAGTGGCCGTCTGGCGAGTCTCGGCTTGGTCGCCTTCAGCAGCAGTCGGTGCACTCGCACGCGGCTCGTTGCTCGAGCCCAATCAAGCTGAGGCTGGGCGTCCGCTCCGCCCTCCGGTGCATCGCCTTCACCATCCTCATCTTCCTCGTCCTCGCCTTCATCGCTTGAGGCGATTTCTTCCGCCGAGTCCTCGCCGTCATCCGGGTTCAGCCCGAACCAGTCCATCGGCACCTCGGCGCCCTCCTTGTCTAGCTCGGGGAAGAAGACGCTGGTGTCGGTGTACTCGGTGATCGCCACCGCACGATGGGTGAGCGTAGGCCCCACTGCCACCAACTCTTCCATGGCCTCCTGCCGGAACGTGGCCAACTGGGCTAGGTCCAGCCCAGGATACCACGCCTTGATGAACTCCAAGGCTCTTCGGGCTCCTGCCCGAGCGGAGGAGCCCCTCGAAGCCTCGAAGCGGCCGATTGCCGCCTCCAACCAGTCAGCGGCCCGACTAGGGGTGTGTGGAGCTTGGCTGCCTGGCCAGAGGGCGGAAACCAGCTGAGACCCGGCACACTGAAGGCGGCGGAGCAGATGGTGAATCAGCTGTAAACGCGTCCTGACGGCCAGGAGCTGCTCGTTCATGTTCCGAGGTGCGTCGGGCGGGATCTCCACTACTTCCCTCCTACGCCGGTCGCGCCGCACCTCGATGGCCTGGCTGACAGCGACGGCGTGGCCAGGAAAGAAGTCTACGCAAAAGAAAAACAAAGATCAGAAGCGACTCCCGATGCAGTCAGCAGCTATTCCAAAGAAAGAAGCTTACCGTCGATCATGTCCTCAATCTCGCCGTAGCCAGCGGCGAGGATCGCCTCCTTCTCGGCCCACTTTGAGCGTTCGACCTCAAACTCGGCCTAAAGGGCGTCTTCCGCCTCCTTGAGCTTCTGGAGCTCCGCCTTGTGCTGGTCCGCCTGGTCCGCCAACTTCTTGGCCAGACGGTCGCGCTCCAAGGCTGCCTTACGGCGCTCCTCCTCCTTGACGCGCAGCTCGGTCTGGACTTCGCCCAGATGCTGCTGCAATGTGGCGTTGGCTCCTGCAAAAATGAGAAAGAGAGAACAATCAACAAAGATGACCAAAAAAGAAAAGTGGTTGCCAGAAGATCCGGCCCGACTGCTCAGCAGTCAGCCCAAATCTCGACGGCTTTCGGTGAGGTCGGCGGTCCGCTTAGCCAACTCCTGGACCTGGGAATTGAAGGCAGCTGCGCGGATGTTATGGTAGTCCTGCAACGAAGACAAAAGAAGAGAAAACAAGTTAGCACTCGGAACCTACCTTGAAGTTCCGAGCCGCCTGCTCAGCAGCCGGCCCGGAACTCGGGGGCTACACCCAGTGGGTGCGCTGGCGCGCCCCCACGGAAGACTGCAAGAATCAAAAAACAAAGCAAAGAAGCATACCCGAACGGCCGTCCGCGTCGCCAAGAACGCCTTCATACACTGCTGGAGGGCGGCGCCTTGGGCCTAGAGCTGGGCCTGAACCTCCTGCGCAGCCTTGTTCAGCAGGCCCGTCCCGCCCCCCGGCGTCCATTCTGGTGGGGTGGCACTGGTGGCCTCTGTGTCTAGGGCCGACGAGCTCACGGCCCCGACCTCCTGCGCCTGCGGCGCTGAGGCCGCCTTCGCCGCACGCCGGCGCACCGAAGGGCGGACCACGGGAGTCGCCCCCACCACCAACTCGACACTGACCGGCGGCGCCGGTGGCATGTGAGGCCAATTGCCTCGGGCCCCAGCAGTCAGCGCTTGCGGGGGCACCTCCGCCTCCGAGACGATGGCGTCGCCTCCTCCCCTCTCCACGACCGGCTGGTCATCGCCGGCTCCACCAGTCAGCACCGGGATCTCTGGCGCTGGCAGCGCCGCGCGCAACGGAATGACAAGTTGCGGGGCCTGGCCGCGCGCGGTTTCTCCCGCTGGCGCCCTAGCGGCCGCGGCCGCCCGAGCTTTGGCGGCGGCGTCCGCCCGCACTACCTTGGCCGCCTCCACCTCCTGCCTCTCCGCCTCCTCCCGCTCCTCGCGCGCCTCCCGCGCGTTCCTCTCCGTCGCCGCCCGGAGGTCGGCGAGCGGGTCCACACGGCGGGTATTAGCGGAGCCTTCCGCCTTCCCGATCACGGAAGCAGCGGCAGACCACTCAAGAGTGAGTGGGCCCTGATTCAAGCAAGACAAGAGAAAAACTCAGAAAAAGTTTGCAAGAAAGAAGAAAGGAAAACACAAACAAGCACTTACGCGGACACCATCGGGGGCTGCTTCGGGGCCCTCTGGAACTGGGCCGCTCTTGCGGCAGCCTCTTGCCGCCTGGTCGCGGCGGCCGCGTTCTTGGACTTCTTCGGCCGGCTGCCGAACAGCAACAAGCCGGCCCGGCGCTTTTTTGGGCCGCCTGGTGCGGTTCTCGCGGCTGAGGAGCCCGCGGCCGCCCTGTCGGTACCGTGCGGGCGGCGCGGCTCGTTCTCCTCCTCATCGTCATCCGGCCAGTCCTCAAGGCCGCCTCCTCCCCCGGAGCCGCCTGCTCCACCGCCGCCACCTGTGGCGTCATCCTCCTCCATGGCGGCCGCCCCCAAGTCGGGGTCTTCCACGTCGCTCCTCGTTCGGTCCGGCATATACTCCTGACCTGAATCTAGAGCGCCGGCGGCCGACTGAGCCGGGAGGACCTGCACCATGGCCGACTGTTCAGACGGCAAAACAAGAACTCGGACCAGCAAAGAGAAAAGAATTACAAGACTCACCGCAGGAGGCGGATGTGCGCGGTCGTACGGCCGCATGCTGAACCGTCAGTCCACCTCCGATAGCTTGCAGTTGGAGATATAGTTGACCAGCCGGACCACCTCCACGTCCGGCAAGTCCCGTGTGCACATCCGGCACGGGTCCCGGTGCCTGCTCATGCAGCTGATGATGTGAGGCCGGGCTTGGAGGGGGAGCACTCGGCGCGTCACGAAGGCAGCCAGCAAGTCCGAGCCCTTCAGGCCCTCCAACTCCGTCATCACCTGAAGTCGGGCAAGGGCGGCGGAGGAGGCGGCCGACAGGGAACTCGGCCTGTACTGCCAGTTGGCACGCGGCTCGGCTGGCGGGCCGGCTGCGTAGGCCGGCAAGTTGACGTAGTCGCTTGTCGGGTGGATGTTCTTGACGTAGAAATAGGACTTCTGCCACAGCTTGGCCGACTGTAGCAGGGAGATGGGCGGGAAGCGGTTCCCGGTGCCCGGGCGCCGCACCGCCACATAGGCTCCGCATTGAGCCGCCTGGCCCTTGGCGGCGGTGCCAAGCTTGAGGTAGAAGCACTCCCCCCAGAGTTCGAGGGTGGGGAGAGTACCGAGGTACCCTTCGCACATGGCAATGAAGGCGGCCAGCAGCACCACCGTGTTGGGCGTGAGGTGGTGCAGCTGGACTCGGTAGAAGTCGAGGAAGGAGCGGAGGAAGCCGCTAGCCGGAAGGCCGAAGCCGCGAAGGAAATGGGACCGGAAGACGACGCGTTCATCGTCCTCCGGCGCCGGCGAGATTTCTGCTTCGGGGGGAATGCGCGCCTGCACGTTCGCCTCCCGGGGCAGCCGCCGTGTTTGACGGAGGAAGGAGAGATGATCATCATGGACGTTGGAGCCGTCCCAGTCGCCGGCTCATGAGCGCGCCATGGACGAAGGAGCTCATCGCAGGCGCGGCGCGGTGGCCAGTGGGCGAGGCTGCAGCGGAGCAAGGAAGCCGCAGCGAGAGGACGCTCAGCGACGGCGGGCTGCGGCAGCACTTCGACGGCAGTGGAGATGATGAAGAACGGCGAAGGGAGAGGAGGGCGCGCGTGCATCTGCCGCCCCCCTCCTCCCCCTACTTATAGCCCCAGGCGGCGAAGCTGAGGGGACGGGGGCATGGGGGATCATGGGATTAACTGCGCCCACTCCCCCACGTTCCCACGATTGCGGTGCCAGTAAAGGCGCGAATTAACTGCCGCAGGAGCCCAACCGTCCACCTCGGCCGCAGCGGATCCGCGCGCGTGCCGAGGCACTGTGGCGGCAGGCCCCGGCCTGCGGCGCCGTCCCGTCACGCGCGTGGGCTGGCAGGCCGGCTTGACCTGATGACGCCACATGGCTGACATGCGCTGGCGGCAAGCCTGACGTCTGGCTAGTATGCCACCTGGTCCCCACCACGACGTTTCTAAATCGCCAGGCGGCTTGCCTGGTCATGGCCGACCCCTACCAGTCAGCACCTCGGAAGACGGGCGAAGCAGAATACCAGACGACCCGGAATATGAAGCTGTTGAGGCTTCTCGCCCCTTCAGCCGCAGCGCCTCATCAGCCTCGGGGACTACTGTCGGAGTAAATGACCACGGGTAGCCCCATCAGCTCCCTTTGGTATTTCAAGACATCGGGGCAGGCCGCGCCCCTCAAACATCAAGGACAAAGGGCCGCCTTCTTGAGGCCGGCTGGTCCAAGTAGCCAGTTGCCGGGAGGCGGCAGAGTCCACAAGACGGCCATGAAGTGGGCCAACTCCTGGCAGGCGGCCTCCTGGGATGCCGAGTCCTAGCAGGCGGCCCCTCGCGCCCTCAAAGTCAGCGCCAACATAAACATGGTGAGACAGGGCATGGCTACAGTACAGGCCTGCCACCCCCCGAATCCAGGGCAGAACGTGACCACAGTACTGCGTACCGGGCAGGCATCCTGCGCCCAATGCAGGACTATCGCCATGCCGCTCATGACATCACCCATGGCAGAGGAAGCCATGCTCCCACGACGGGCGGTCAGTACGGCCCGCAGGCGGCGGGCCCTACCTGTCCGCGACAAGCCAGAGGGCGGCGAGCCCAGACCAGTCGGCTCAGTGGGAGGCCGGCTCCCAGCAGGCGGCCCTCCTCCTCCCTCGAAGTCTGTGCGCCATTAACCTGATGCGACGGGGTATGGCTACAGTGAGCCCCCGCCAGGCGGCGGGACTGTATCCACATTCCCCCTGACGAAGCCTTCGTCATCAGGGGCAATGCTACAGCATAAAGCAGTCAACACGGCCCGAAGACGACGGGACCCACCTGTCGACTGAGATCGCGGCAGTCGGCGGACCCACCAGGCGGCGGGCCCCGGCGGTCGGCGGAGAAGCCGGCGACCAGTGACGCTGACTACGGGGCCCCGGATCTGGCCAGATTACCATTGTACCCCTGGGGGTAGGCTTATATAAACCCCCCAGGTCACCCCATGCAAGGGGTTGGCTCCTTGGCAGAGGCCTCATCGAGTACTCTCAGCACCACACACACATGCAGAGAGAGTGGAGTAGAGCTAGCCTTGCCCTCCTTCCTCCTCTAGCAAAACAGCTCAAGGAGCAAGTTTGTAGCTACTTGTTGAGGTAGTGATCATGCGGAAACCCCACAGAGCAGGACTAGGGGTGTTGTCTCCTAGGAGAGCCCCGAACCTGGGTAAGATTCGCAGGCGTATGCGGTCTCGCTCATTCCCGCTTCCAGAGCCCGGCGACGTACTTTTGTCCCCATCCATGATAAGCCATCCTTTGGCATATGTCGCACGATACCCCCGACAGACGGGGATGGGTCTGCGGATCTCTAGGGGAGCTAGTGGCGAAGGAATTGGGGAGGGGGAGGCTTTGGTGAGGTGGGAATCATTGGCGAGGTGGTGGTGGCAGTAACTACTGGAGGTGAGGCAGACGGCCATTCCCGGCCATGAGGTTGCCCTGGGAGGCTTGCAGAGGGGGAAGAAGAAGTGCCGTGGATGGATGCGGCCTCGGGTGAGTTTTATAGCACAAGGAAGCTCCTCCCATGGCTTCCAGAGAACGGCACGGTTGTGGGCGACCATTACTGCGCCGGCGAGGTGGTTATGGGCGGTGGCCATGGTCGGTAGGGTGGATAGCGGGCTCAGGTGGTTGGGAGTTAAGGCGTGGGCGTGCTGGTGGCTGCGGGTTGGGCCAGGTGTGCTGGCCAGTGTCGTGCCCGAGTCGGCGACCATGGCGACGATGCTGGCCGGTGCTCGATGGTGCTAGGGCCAAGGGAGAGGTGTCGGTGAGCGTCATGGCTTCCCAGCGAAGCTATACAAACAGGTAGCTCGCGAGGAGAGGCAGCAGAGAGCGGCAAGGACTCGTGGCACTAGTGCGGCCATACACGCACTCCGGCCGCGCTCTCTGCATGCACCCTGGGTGCTCGACAAAATGCTAGGGTGGGCTACAGTGATCAAATCAAGATGGTATTAGGCAGTGTAGTGCTACTGGAAACTATAGAGATGCTGGACATGTTTTCTTGTCCAATGGAGCAAGTTCCGAATGCAATTTAGGAAGGGGCCAAATTTTTGTCATGTCTGCAAGCTGTTTGATGAAATGCTAGGGCTAGCTAGAGAGCTTTGTTGGATTTGAAATTTGGCAGAATGGGGTCTCTTTAGATGATAGATATGATGGTGGAGTTAGTTTGGCAAAAAGAGATACTTGCTAGTGGAAGTTTTACTGAAATTCATTTCTGGACAGAAACTACAGAGGGGTATTTGGTGGACTTTCAAGATGCAAATGGAGCTGATCTTCTGGACTTAAGGATTTCGTTGGAAGGACTATAAGTGGGAAAATTTTGGGAATTGTTTGGGAATTGTAGTTATAACCTAGAAAATGGACAGAATGGAAAAAAGAATGTTTCACTCAAAATTTCCAAAAGACCAAGTTGGGTTTTTGCATAAAAGTGATATATAGGCATCCCATGACCTCTCATAATTTTTGTGGAATTTTTAAAGAATTATTTAAAATAGTTATAGTGCAACAGAGGCATTTCAAACATTGAAAATGATATTTAATGAATTGTTTTGTGCAATTTTTATTATGAAAATAATTCCTACTGTTATTAAAATGAAATGAAATGGTTTAAGTAAACTGCCAAAGCCCATACTATTATTTCCAAAAATTTCTATATGGAGGGAAGAATTTTGGACAAGAGAAAACAGAGAATGCTCTGAAATTAATAGAAGACCTAATATAATTCAAAATTTCATTTCTGGCCAAATTTTACCTAATGAAATTATGATTAAATTTTTGGGGTGTTACAAACTCTACCCCCCTTAAGAAAATCTCGTCCCCGAGATTTGTTAAGGGCAGAAGAATTAAATGCATATCACAGCAAATAAAATACTTATATGCAAAATGCAGTCATGGCAATATATTCATGACATATGCCCTAAGAACAATACAAAGGTCACATTATGCACACAAGCACTACACGCTACACAAACGCACTCATGTCCGTCTACGGTCCGAAAGTGAGATCTACGGGGTCGTGCGGGAGGGTTCCCGGTGCTGGAGCACATTCTTCTTCTTCCGGAGGGAGTGGAGGAAGCTGAGGGAGCAAACGAAGAACGTGTCCCTCCTAGGTTGGCAGAGGGGTCCGCCAATGGTGATCCGGGGATTCAGAATAGCAAGATAGTGGAGATACTCCAGTATTTGCTGGGTGAAACGCTCCTGGGCCATCACATACTGAATGACATAGAGCAGGGCTGGATCGCTCTCTATACGTTCACGGCAGAATGTAGCTTCTGCTCAAAAAGCTGCGCGGCTCGGGAAATAGCAGTATTCCCTTCCGCAGGCATAGGGTACTGCAAATCGAAGACGGGTAACTGCTTCGTATGCAGCAGACTCTATGGCCATGTCTGGGGTTGGCATGGATCTCCCAATGAAGATAACATATGGAGGGCCTTGGTTTAAATCTGCTGGTGGGATGTGCACAGCTGCCTAGTAGTTCGAGAGATCAGGAGTGATCCTCGATTTGAACAGCTCATATTGGGGTGGATGGGTGGAGCCAAAAGTATTGCGGGTAAAATCCCACAATATCTTAACAAAACTACCAGAGCTTGCATCAGGGGTCCTCAGGTAAGCTCCGGGGTAAGACATGGATTGGTGGAGTGATGGATGTGGTGCTCAAGGTTGATGGTGGCTCATGTGGAGTGGAATGTGGCCACTTATAAAGTACCTGGGCGAGAAACATGAGGCGACGCCAGTACGACTTGTGCACTGGCTCCGGCGCGGGGTTGTCTGGGTTAAAGTCTCAGGCCTCAAAAGGAATGTGACGTATTATTGTGCGTGTCGGTTAGGGGGGATCGACAGTGATGTCTAGACTTTACTCTGCAACCATCGTCAAACAATTTATGCCAGATCACACATACTACTATTTGCATGATGACACACAGGTGGTTTACAAACTTACTACGCCATACAACTGCTACTGCGAAATTATAGGAAAAACTGGCCACTAGGGCTCGACAACAACTCTGGTTGACTCAGTCCACCTGGTTGACATCTAGCCGGGCGTGTCTTGTGGATGCTGAGGCTTCTCCGTGAGCTTCAGTGTCGGAGCTGGCCGGGATAGGATGGGGAGCTACAGGGCTGGGGTAGAGGTGGTGCCCTTCGCGGGGTGTCGAGGCCACCGTCCCATTGGAGAAAGTCTCCAAGAGATGACGAAGTTCTCCTGGGGAAGCAAAAGCATTGCCTGGATGGATAATATGGGCGGAACTTGGGGGCATAACAGGCCTCCCAAGCAGCACTACCGGGGTGTCGGTGGTGGGTGCAGTTTCACTTCTTGCCGGGGTCAGGAGAGCGAGTGTCCTGCGGGTCACGATCAGATCAAGGGTGACCTGGTGGAAGAGTGCCTCTTGCGCTCTCGGGTAGTGCACTAGATGCACCAGAGCAGGATCCGACTCTTGGTCTCCGTTGGCGACTTGGGTCGGGCTACCAGAGCCTTCACGACTAGGGTAGTAGTAGAAAGAGGGGCAGTTAACCCTCGATGACAGGTGCTGGAGTTGAACTACAGCTTCTCGGGCTGCAAGTTGGATGGCTTGGGGCTCGTCAGAGGTCGTCCTCCCGGTGAACCGATAAGGGCGCTCCGATGTGATGCTCCTCCCGTAGATGTGCACCGTGGCCCAGAAGTGATGGATGGAATCACTCATGTGCTCTTGGTACATGACATACTCCGACGGCTCTTCGATGCCGAAAGCACGACGGGTGAGATTGGCGAGGAAGGCTACAAAGCCTCCTAGCTCGACTGCGGTGGTCTCGTTGTGAACGATGGGGCCAGGCATCTTGGTGGTTGGATACCGAACTGAGAGTGAGGTTGTGATGTGCTGTGTTTGGGGCAAGGCTTCCTTTATAAGCCAGTGGAGTCTTCTATCGCACGCTTGCGGATGGGACAACTCAGGTGTCGGCCACAGGCACACGGTCTATGGGCTGGCTGCTAGGTTGGGCACCGACTGTCAAAAGATGTTGGCTGCCATTGTGCAGGCTTATCGGATGAGATGGGCTTGGCTACGGACAGGAAAGATTTGGACGGTGTGGAAACCTAAGGATAATGACCAGGCTAAGATAGGATTAGCCAACGGTCAGCCTGACTCTGATACCAAGGCTGTCGGGGCAGGATTTTCGGGACACAAAATCCCAGAAATTTAACCCCTCATGTCATCACCAGCCCAGGATTACTGTTACTGGTTGACACGTCCTTGTTATAGATTACCAAGCTATTACAAGAATTGGATACAAGACCATAAAGGTCCAATGATACAACAATGATTCTGGTGACAGTGACGGAAATGGCTCATGGTTCTCCAACGTCGATGGGGCTCCATTCCCACAGGAATGGCTGACCTGGATAATTCCTATCCCGCGTGGCTGCTATCCTAGGCTCCGCACGGATGTCACTGTGGTACTCCCCGTTGAAATCCTAACCTGGCCAATTAAATAGCCAGGGACAAGCCTGTGAGTACGTTTGAATGTACTCGCAAACATTATGAACAAAAGATATACCGAATGCCTATGCTCATGATGGGTTATAATAAATGCATGTGCTGACAGGAATTAAATCATGGCATGATAAAATATTAGCATGTGCAAAACAATGAGTATATAAAATGTTAGTGACAAACAAAGAAAGTTAATTGGAGAATCGGGCGAGACAGGACCGCCCGAGAATCCAGAAGAAAATAAAAGAAATGCCAATCGGGTGTGTAAAAGTGACGCCACGGCCGGTCTTGAAAAGAAATGCCAAACGGTTGTTGTCGTGGATTTGTCACGGCAGATGTCCTTAGTGTGAGGACTTAGTCGTGAGGCCAACGCATTCATGTGGTAGCTTGAGAGGGGTTGAGTGGGACGAGAGACGCAAGGTTTTACCCTGGTTCGGCCCCTCACGGTGGAGGTAAAAGCCTACGTCCTGCTTCATTGATATTGATCATGATGATGCTCACGGTTACAAGGGCGAGGTTTCGCTACCTCTATCTCCAGAGCTATTGATTTGTCTATCTAGACTTGTAAAAACCTGTCCCTCTTGGGGTGCCATGTCCCTCCTTATATAAGTTGGAGGGGCGGGTTACATGTGGAGTCCTAGTAGGACTAGTCTATCTTCTATTACAAGCCAGATATAAGTCCGTGTCTTGCTTCCTTTGTAAGGGAATATTCCTTATGCTTTCCCCTTAAGCCGGCCCACCATGACATAAGTCGGCCTTCCATGAGCCGCCTTCTAGGCCACCGGTTCTTGTCGCTCCTCTGACCCGCCTGCCGGGTCACCAATGAGTCACCACGCCCGGCTGGGTCATCAGTGAGTCGCCAGGTGAGGGCGGGTCACTAGTGAGTCGCCAAGTCCCGGCCGGGTCATACATCCGGCCGGGTCATACCGCGGGGTATATCCCCGACATTAGCCCCCAGTTTAATTTGGATTTATCCATGTTAAACTCATCCTACAAAATAAACACAAGAACATATTTGACAGGTTGTGCTCCGGGTTAAAAGTTTTTTTCGAACCAGCACCTGATCATCCTTAAGTCCTTGTCATTTCCTTCTTCTAAAAAGTCCGGGTCAATAGACCAGCTTCATAATCAATTTGCTGACATTGGTTTCTCACAGAAATATTGTGAAGAATAATTCATTTGATTCAGCTCCCAATGCTTAAAAAATATTGGTCTTGAAATACTCATCTGATTTTCAGCCGGCTTGAAAATATAGAACTTGCCGGTTTATAATTGCCTTTAGCCCCCAAGTCTTAAGAGGGGAACGTAGTGATAGCTTTAAGACATGCTTCAACAAGAACATCGCAACCTTGAAGGAATCCGGGTTGTTCATCTTAGTCACTAGTCATAAACTGAATATCCCACATATGTAGCCCCCAAGTATCGGGTTGTCTTGCTCAGCAACCTGGGACTTGTAATTGCCTTATACTCATAAAAACTTCAACCAGTGTAGCCCCCAAGGGCTAGATCATTATGCAATAATGAGCAGGGACTTTGTATGTACTTTATTGAAAATAATAACAGATGATGTGGCTCCCAAGTTTCGGGTTACCTTTGACAGGAGCAATTAGTAGCCCCCAAGGGCCGGCTCATCACAATGTGACGGGTCGGGTCTTCAATAAAGCAAGTTAGAAATGACCTTGCATTAGCCCCCAAGTGTCATGGTGCATGCTTGCAGCGACATGGGACTTCCATATTTGATATAATCATGATTTGAATAATGTAGCCCCCAAGTGCCAGGTCGTGTGCCTGCAGCGACTCGGGACTATTCCTTCCATTGTAGAATTAATCATATCCGTTGATAAAGAAACAATAGCCATTGCGCTGAAGCGACTTTGAAAACCTCAATCATAATACTGGTTATTGATAACCATAATAAAAATCCAGCCATGTTGGCTATTCCAGATTTGAATAATATAAACCGGTATGAAAACCTCAATCATTCAATATCATAATGAAAATCCAGCCAAATTTGGCTATTAAAGATTTGAATACTTTATCTGTTGACAAGTAAATCCGGAGTTAAATACCCGGCGGCTCTTGGCCGATGGCGACTTAATACGCATCCATGGTAATCCAGGATTTTTGTAACCCGGCGGCTTATAGCTCTGCATGTTCTGCATAAAGTTTAAACAACATATGCCCTGGTGACTTATCGTCAAAAGCCAGGGCGGGTAACAACCCAAACATAATATAGTCTTATGCAATCATGGAAAAGACTAGAATTAAGGCCATTCAAGCCTAAACATACTGGCGACTTAAAGTCGAAAGCCAGGGCGGGTTATCAAACCTCGCATATTTATATAACCAGGAAAATCATACCTGTAGAATTGGCTCATACTGTCGGCTTACATTGCCATATCCAATGAGGGTGACAACCCAAAGATTTATAAGCATATGATTCCAATTGCACAATCCAAAGTATACTGGCGACTTAACGTCAAATGCCAGGGCGGATTATCAAACCTTGCATATTTAAAAACATACCTGGAACATTGGCTCAAATTGCCGGCTTACATTGCAATATCCAGTGAGGGTGACAGCCCAAAGACTTATAGCGCATAATTCCAATGGCGCAATCAAATTATACTGGCAACTTAATGTCCAAAGCCAGGACGGGTTATCAAAAACCCCAAATATTCATACAATTATTGAAAAACATACCTGTAGATTAATACCATGGTGATGCCTTGACAATTATTAACCCGGAACCAGTATCAACCTGGAGTTATGAAATATCATCATTTTGATTGCTCAAGGCAAAATATCCTGTCGACTTAAAGTCTGCTATCAGGGCGGATTACCAAACCCAAAGATGCTCAATTATGAGTCGGATAATCGAGGCTACATGGCCTGCGAAAATCGGTTCATACTGCCGGCTTACAGCGCCATATGTAGTAAGGGTAACAGCCCAGAAACTTAGAGCTTATAACTCCAAGTGCACAATCAAAATACACTGGCGACTTATCGTCCAAAGCCAGACCGGATTAATAATACTCCGGATAAAGATATACATGAACCATAAGGCAACATGGCCCTAATTGGTGTTTCAACCATGTATTGATATGTGATAAAGAGACAAATCTCCAAAAAATGTTCAAATGAAAGACAAATCAGAAAACAAGGCTTTCATAGGCCGCCAAGCCTAAAACCCAAGTGCTTTTATGGGCCGCACAGCCGCTGAGTTAAACCTTAATTCAAAACCTTGTAAGCCGGGCCTCACATGACCAATCGTTGTTTTAACGTTGACAAGTTCAGTGCCTTTATAAGAATAACTGTCAAGAGTACAGCGGGTCATTTCAGGATTACCTGGGCGGAGTGGCCAACTTACAAAGGCAGGATAACCCGGATTTTTTGGTGAATACACCTAGGCGTCCAAGCCTAAAGGGTCATAGCTATGCTAGTGAGCCCCCAAGTTTTATTCCAGGTCTATAAACCGGAGTCAGAGCTATGCTCCATGAGGAAACCCCCAAGTATATTTCAACCATGGCGTATAAGCCGGACCAATAGGGTAGTCATAGCTATGCTCAATGAGCAGGAAGCCCCCAAGTTATTTGTAACAAGGCGTGCAAGCCGGATCAAGAGGGTAGTCAGAGCTATGCTCAGTGAGCAGGAAGCCCCCAAGTGACCAATAATATGATAAGCCAATAAAGCAGGATACCCATATTTGAACCGCGCATCATGGCAGCAAGTTCTCTTTGGCAACCTTTATTTTTTCCTGAGAACTCGAACTTGCGAGAGATGGAGTCTTTTTAAACCGGATATTGAGAGCTTCAAAGCTTTGTGAGACAGATTTCCCTTGAGCCGGATTTTAAACCGGAATTCTTTATTTTAAGCCGGAAATTTTCTGACGGCTTTCAAATTTTCAACAATATAGCAGTAGCCTCCGGGACCGGTTTATCTTCCCTCCAATGACCCGGAGTTCTTGAATTCATTGAAATAGGCCAATTCTGCCGAGTCATGTCATTGTAGCCCCTGAGTCTCAAGACGACTCGAGGAGTTGGCTTGAGATTCTTCATATTTAACCGTGACGTAAACCGGCATATAGTTTGAACAGCGGATTGCTGAAATATGTTGAATCTCGGCGGGTTATAATGACCCTGTCCATTGATCCATCCGGTGTAGGCAAAGGCCATAACTTGATGGTCTCCTTTGTAATGATAAATTCTGCATAAGAAATTGCACAAACGAGAGTAATTGTTCTCGAAGAAAATAAAAATGTATCAATAAAAATTGATTGGACAGCTGAGTCGGCCGAGGCGTTGTAAGCCGGTGCGGACAGGCGAGTCAATTGCAGGCGCGGTAAGCCACGCGGACGGGTAAGTCAGTCGCAGTCACGATAGCCGCACGGACGGGCGAGTCAGTCGTGTCGTGTTGATGTAGACTGGGTCGCAAGGGTGGCGATTTACGCACGTCCGTAGAACAGCGAACAGGCGCGGTCCCGGCGAGTCATTGTAACCCAGGTCGGGGGCGGCGGCTTGCGCACATACGTTCCTCGGGCAGTATGGCACAGACAAACGCTGGTATAGACTGTTGCCAACTCATGCTCCATACCCGTACGTATAAACATAATTGTCTTGCGTACAAAAAATACAGCAGGGCGGAGTAGTTGTTTGTCGAAAGAAATCAACATGTACTTAACAAAAAATATACATGATAAATATCACCTGATATTTTCGTCGCACGAACACGGATGCTGATGATCAAAGACATAGTAAATGTCCGATGTAGCTCTTGATGTGAGCAGTAGCAGGAGTAATCGATCCAACTCGCCTCTGCCCCACTGTTGTACTGGTTTTTACGTGCAGACGCAGCAGTCTCCAGAGATCGTGCAGACGCAGATCGCTGGGACTTGTGCTCCAGTTCAGTTGGCAGAGTGGTCTTCAAAGCAATTATGCATGCATGCACTTCCTTTCCACGTGAATGCTCCAACGGAAACAGATTTTTACTTTGACTAGTATTGTTTTTCGCTTGGTTCACCGAGCGGTAATGATGGAAGCCCGATTTAACAATGATTCAAAGTGCAGCCGTTCGGCGAGGATGGCTTGAAGCAGCTCGATGCGAGGCGACAGGCGGCTCGCGGGTCAGCCGCGGGCCAGCGGAGGCGGCATGGGGTCAAGGAAGCAGCGCGGCGGCTTAGCGAGGATGGCTACGGGGCGGCGACTCTAAGGGCCACGCGTGTAGCAGAAAACGGTGGATCAACCAGAGGCAGCCTGCAACATACAGGCGGCTCAAGGCGACCACGGCGGAGACCGGTGCCAGCGGCGGAAGAGGCGGCGGCCTTGACGGTGGCTCAGAAGAAGCAAAGCACGCCGGCGGCTCAAGAAAGCGGGGGCGCGGGCAGGGACGGAGCCAGGATTTGAACATAGGGGGGCAAAAAAAAATCCTCTAGTGTAGAGACTCGTAAAAAAATAGAAGAGACAGCCTAGTTAACGAACTAAATCTTCGTCAAAACATGTTCTGCTGTGAGCAAGTTGAATTTTTATCAGAAGTTACCATCAAGCAAATGCCAAAGCAATTCACGTGTTAATGAACTAAATCTTTCTACTATTGGATGGGATAAACAATGCAAAAGCTTGTCCGATGGGTACAGGGATATATCCCCAATCTTTTACTTTTATACAGTTACTACCATTCGACTTGTGTAGTTCTGAAGGCATCCATTAATCTGATTTAGAAACATAAGCAAGGACAAACCAATGAGTGAGAAACAGACTAACCTAACCCCTTTCCTTGGTCGCCGCTTCTCTCCACTGGTTGCGCGGCCGGCCGGCCGAGCGTCCGCGCAAGATGGCCCTCGTTCACGTTAGACGCGATCTCGTCCAAGCAAGGATTCTCCGCTCAAATTGAAACGGTGCTGGTCATGAACTGCCCTAGAGCTCAGATTGAAACGACGCTGGTCATGGACTCAGATTGAAACGGCGCTGGTCAGGAACTACCCTAGACAGCTAGACCTTGGCGACAGGCATCGGACGATGGAACATCAAACGATCTGACCGTCTCCCTTCGTGCTGGGCTATTTCCTGCGGGGTGTTAAAGAGGAGCTTTGTGATTTAGTTGGGCTTCAGGTGGTCGGGGGGGGGGGGGGGGGGGGGCGATATTAGCTAAATATCCACTTTTTTTCTACCGACCTGCTAATCGCTAACGAGTAAAATGAGATCGTTAGGGGGGTCTCGCCCCCCCCCCCCCCCCCCCCCCCCCACCCCCCCCCCCCCCCCCCCCCCCCCCCCCCCCCCCCCCGGATTCGTCGGAGAGCAAGCCTTCACACGAGCGAGTCAACGGAGCCGGAGGCGGCAAAGGTGGAGCCGAGTCAACGGTCGAGCCCGAGTCCGAGGAGACGTCCGCTTCCGGGTCGTGGCTGGATCAATTGGCTCACGTCCGTGTCCTCCCCCAAGTTGTGGTCTTCTTTCCTTTGCTATGTACGTACCGGTCGCAGCAGAGATCTGTTTTCTCGGTGGAAACTTTGCCATCGGACCGATTCCACGGCGTACGGCACATCGCCTAATCAAAGAAAAAATCTTCTGAACTCCTGTCCATCTCGGCAATGCACGGTAGCAGTAGTGCAAATTGATCTCTGCTTGGATTCGACTTGCAAAGGCGGCGGCTCACGGCGCAGCCCTAAATTTTTTTTAACCTCAAAAACCCCACAGATCATCAATCTGGTCCGACGATCCTGAAACTGATGCAGATTCTTTCAAACCGGCTCTTCTTCATCCAGAAAATTGCGAGCTCCTTGATTCCTAGGAGAGATCCCTCCAAGAACTCAACACCACCGTGCGCAAGCTCCACGGTGGGCGTCAACTGTCGTGGATTTGTCACGGCAGATGTCCTTAGTTTGAGGACTTAGTCGTGAGGCCAACGCATTCATGTGGTAGCTTGAGAGGGGTTGAGTGGGACGAGAGACGCAAGATTTTTCCCAGGTTCGGCCCCTCACGGTGGAGGTAAAAGCCTACGTCATGCTTCATTGATATTGATCATGATGATGCTCACGGTTACAAGGGCGAGGTTTCGCTACCTCTATCTCCAGAGCTATTGATTTGTCTGTCTAGACTTGTAAAAACATGTCCCTCTTGGGGTGCCCTGTCCCTCCTTATATAAGTTGGAGGGGCGGGTTACATGTGGAGTCCTAGTAGGACTAGTCTATCTTCTATTACAAGCCGGATATAAGTCCGTGTCTTGCTTCCTTTGTAAGGGAATATTCCTTATGCTTTCCTCTTAAGCCGGCCCACCATGACATAAGTCGGCCTTCCATGAGCCGCCTTCTGGGCCACCGGTTCTTGTCGCTCCTCTGACCCGCCTACCGGGTCACCAATAAGTCACCACGCCCGGCTGGGTCATCAGTGAGTCGCCAGGTGAGGGCGGGTCACTAGTGAGTCGCCAAGTCCCGGCCGGGTCATACATCCGGCCGGGTCATACCGTGGGGTATATCCCCGACAGGTGTCTAAAAGGAAATTCGGGCGAGACAGGACAGCCCGAGAATCCAAGCGACGCCACGAGAGTTCTTGAAAAGAAATGCCAGTCGGGTGTCAATAAGTGACGCTACAGTCGGTCTTGAAAAGAAATGCCAAACGGGTATCTACAAGAGAGTCGGGCAAGACAGGACCACCCGAGAACTCGAGAGACGCCTCATAAGGTCTTGAAAATAAATCTGAATGCCCGGGGTAGTCTAGCCAGCCCCTGAGACACTCAGAAAATAAAATAAGAGAAACGGGTTAGTCCACAATAATAATCTTAGTATCAATAATATTTCATGATAACACCAGTAGCAGCAATATTTCCTGCAAAATAAACCATGCTCAATTTTAATTATTTCCTCCGAAGGCCGACACTAAGACCGACACTTGACCAACCCAGACTGTAGTCCTTAACCGCGGACACGGCTATTCGAGTAGGTATAACTCTGCAGAGGGTGTACTCTTTACCCACAAGTAAAGGATTTCTTTAACCAGTACCAAGACGCTGGCTAATTCCCATTACGGTCTTTGGGTTGAAAACACACCTGACCAGCACACACCAGCTTAACTTTTCTGCTGCCAGGAATCACCCAAAACAACAGTTAAGTAAAACTCTAAGTGGGAAGGCTATAACCTCCAATAGCATGGGATCACTATTTATACGCGCGGATTACAAGGGTATCTTCCCTCTCGGCTACAACCGGAAACACCCATGCCCCCTGACCAAGTGGCATGCCTACTAGTGGCCACTGGTATCTTCCATTATGGCCTCTCTGTATGGTGTGTGCACGGAAAGGGGTTAACAACTTTACTGAACCATACCCCACCTATGGCAGGGACAAGTGGTAGCACGAATCAAGTATGGGGGTTACCGGAACAAGACTCAATCTACGGTCGACTCAGGAGGCTTAAGTATTTCCTGCAGTGGTTAGCACAACAAAGTATTCTTTCAACCGTAACACCAAAACAGGGCCACAACCCTTGTATGCTCCAACAAGGCATGATCACGCTCCGACGTGATCACCTTTCTATCGATAACATTATTTCTCTTATACCTGCTCCTGCAAGTTAGTCATGACAAGCACACGATGCATGGTACGACGAAACATGCCAACACTACATGCATGCAATTTTTATTCGAACTCAACCTATGCATGATTCATTTATTCTTGCAAAAGATTTAACATGTAATCACCATATCAAGTGTTCAAGATGCTTGCCTTGAGCATGCAGAAGTATTGGGTGCACTCCAAAAGTTTGAAATATTTATCTCCCCTCCATTTCCTATTTTCAAAAATATCTAAATTACCACATATAGCAACAATAGTGCTAAAAATTTGTCTGGAAAATTTTGAAATAAATACTAAAATAAACTAGAGGAAAATTAAGGAATAACAGAAAAATAATCAATTTATTTGGATTTCATATGATTTAATTATGGAGTTTCTAAGCTGGAATAAATGAGTAAATGAACTATTTAATTGATCCAACAGAAACTAAGCTTAGGAAAAATGTTCACCCTAGCTAGATTAATAGAGCATGATTTTAGAAGTCCACAGAGATTTGAATCATTAAATTTGGGTTTAAAATGACTGCTGTGAAAATACTGGAAATAGAAAAAGAGAAAGAGCTGGATGGCGCCCTGAGCGCTATTTAGCCATGGAGTGTTATTGGGCCGAGCCCAGCCGTTCGGCTGCGTAGGAGTTGTCAACGTCGAAGGCGTACATGCAGATTACGTATCTACTTACTGCCAGCTCGGCGTCGTTTCAGTCCCTGACAGTGAGACCCATGGGCCCACCTGTCATGTTTGACTGATCGCCCGCGCCTTCCTTCTTCCGCGGCAGAACAGGGACGGAGCTCCAGCGTCCGGCGCCGGCGAACGGTGGCACCCCACGGTGAGCTGAGACCACCGTCAGGCTCAGGAGCTTGTGGCGGTTCATACGATGTGTGGCAGGCTTGGAGGAGGGTACGGGGTCGCCGGCGTCGAGGTCTGCCCGAATAGCTCCGGCGGACGAAATTTGGGTGTTTCGCCCATAGTCCACCTCCGGTGAAATTAATTACGGGGATGGGTCTGCGAGTCTCTAGGGGAGCTAATGGTGATGGAATTGGGGAGGGGGAGGCTTTGGTGAGGTGGGAATCATTGGCGACGCGGTGGTGGCAGTAACTACCAAAGGCGAGGAAGACGGCCATTCCCGGCCGTGAGGTTGCCCTGGGAGGCTTGCAGAGGGAGGAGAAGAAGTGCCGTGGATGGATGCGGGCTCGGGGTGCGTTGTATAGCACAGGGAAGCTCCTCCCATGGCTTCTAGAGAACGGCACGGTTGCGGGCGGCCATTACTGCGCCGATGAGGTGGTTATGGGCGGTGGCCATGGTCGGTGGGGTGGATAGCGGGCTCAGGTGGTTGGGAGTTAAGGCGGGGGCGTGCTGGCGGCTGCGGGTTGGGGCAGGTGTGCTGGGCGGTGCCGTGCCCGAGTCGGCGACCACGACGACGATGTTGGTCAGCGCTGGATGGCTCTAGGGCCAAGGGAAAGGTGTCGGTGAGCGTCGTGGCTTCCCAGCGAAGCTATACAAATAGGTAGCTCACGAGGAGAGCCAGCAGAGAGAGGCAATGACTCGTGGCACTGGTGCGGCTGCTCTCTGCACGCACCCTGGGTGCTCGACAAAATGCTAGGGTGGGCTACAGTGATCAAATCAAGATGGTATTAGGCAGGGTAGTGCTACTGGAAACTATAGAGATGCTGGACATGTTTTCTTGTCCAATGGAGCAAGTTCCAAATGCAATTTAGGAAGGGGCCAAATTGTTGCCGTGTCTGCAAGGTGTTTGATGAAATGCTAGGGCTAGCCAGAGAGCTTTGTTGGATTTGAAATTTGGCAGAATGGGGTCTCTTTAGATGATAGAGATGATGGCGGAGTTAGTTTGGCAAAAAGAGATACTTGCTACTGGAAGTTTTACTGAAATTCATTTCTGGATAGAAAATACAGAGGGGTATTTGGTGGTCTCTCAAGATGCAAATGGAGCTGATCTTCTGGACTTAAGGTTTTGGTTGGAAGGACTATAAGTGGGAAAATTTGGGAATTGTTTGAGCAAGGAAAATTGGGGTTGTAGTTATAAACTAGAAAATGGACAGAATGGAAAAGAGGATGTTTCACTCAAAACTTCCAAAAGACCAAGTTGGGTTTTTGCATAAAAGTGATATATAGGCATCCCATGACCTCTCATAATTTTTTTGAAATTTTTAAAGAATTATTTAAAATAGTTATAGTGCAACAGAGGCATTTCAAACATTGAAAATGCTATTTAATGAATTGTTTTGGGCAATTTTTATTATGAAAATAATTCCTACTATTATTAAAATGAAATGAAATGGTTTAAGTAAACTACCAAAGCCCATAATATTATTTCCAAAAATTTCTATATGGAGGGAAGAATTCTGGATAAGAGAAAACAGAGAATGCTTTGAAATTAATAGAAGACCTAATATAATTCAAAATTTTATTTCTGGCCAAATTTTACCTAATGAAATTATGATTAAATTTTTGGGGTGTTACAACTGCCGAGGACGCCGCGGCTGCCACCGACGCTGCATGGCCTACTGGAGGGTATAACTCATTTATCCCGCTCCTGTTTATTTCTGTGTTAGCAGTACTAGCATTATGGTTAGTTGTGTCTACTGTTCGTGTAGTGCGTGCTTGTCTAGATCATAATCAGTATGTCCTTAATTCTGTCGATGCCATGTTCATGATTATTTCCTAGATTAAATTAATCAAGAAATTGCCTATTTACTCAACAATCCAAAAACCTAATTTGTGTAGGCATTTACGGCTAGTGGCTTTGCCACAGCACTGAAACCGGATAAGTTTACCGGTACATACTTTAAGCGCTGGCAGACCAAAACCATCTTATGGCTCACGGCTATGAATGTGTTCTGGGTCGCCGGTGTCCCTTCCACGGGAACGATTGCTCCTGAACAGGAGAAGGCGTTCAAGGAAGCCACCGTCGTATTTCTCGGAGCAGTTCTTAGCGTGATCGGAGATAAGTTGGTTGACGCATATTTACATGTGCAGGTTGCCAAGAACTTGTGGGAGACGCTCGAACCTAAATTCGGGGCCACCGATGCTGGGAGCGAGATGTACATTATAGAGCAGTTCCACGATTACAAGATTGTCGAGAACCGTCATGTATTGGAGCAGGCTCATGAGATAATATGCATCGCTAAGGAGCTTGAGCTTCTTAAGTGCGATTTACCGGGCAAGTTGGTCGCGGGATGTATAATCGCTAAGCTTCTTAATTCCTAGAGGAACTTTGCTACCACTCTGAAACATCAGAGGCGTGAATTCTCAGTGAAGGATGTCATTGGCCATCTGAGAGTTGAGCAGAACTCTAGGGCAAAGGACATGCATGGAAAAGGGGTCGAAGGAACTTCTGTGGCCAATATGGTGCATCAGAAGAACTTCAATTCCCACAAGCCCACAGGAAAGAACGGTGTCCAATAGAATACCGACTTTAAGAAGAAGCGTAAGAAGACCTTCAAGAAGAATAAGAAGGGAGATGGCTGCTTCACTTGTGGTTCAGAAGAACATTGGGCCAACAAGTGCCCAAACAAGTACAAGAATCCAGGGCAGGACTCCAAGTCTGTCAATATGATTATGAGCAACAATGAGAGTGGTGCATCTGTGTACGGTAATTTATTTGTTGTATTTTTAGTTTGTCAGTCAGACACAGGTGCAGGTGTTCATGTGTGTGCTGACATTTCATTGTTTACTTCTCACTAGGCCACAGGTCACGGGTCCGTATTGATGGGGAATGGCGCGAGTGCTTCTATTCATGGTGTTGGCACGGTCGATCTGAAGTTTACTTTGGGAAGGATCGTGCAGCTGAAGAACATGTAGCATGTCCCCGCCATCAAGAAAAACATCGTTAGTGTCTCCCTTCTATGTAGAGAAGGGTTTAAGTTGGTCTTCGAGTCTAATAAAATAGTTGTTACGACAAATGGACTATTTGTTTGAAAGGGTTATGAATGCGGAGGAATGTTCCGCCTTTCCCTCTTAGATTTTTGTAATAAAGTCATGAACAATGTTCATTCGAGTGTTAACGAATCTGAAGTTTGGCATTCACATCTTTGTCACGTTAGTTTTGGTGTTATGATGCGGCTAGCAAAACTGAATTTAATCCCAAGTTTCAGTTTAGCCAAAGGTTCTAAGTGCCTTTCGTGTGTGCAGTCTAAGCAACCTGGCAAGCCTCACAAGGCTGCGGAGGAGAGACACTTGGCACCACTAGAACTCATACATTCTGATCTTTGTGAGATGAATGGTGTGTTGACTAAAGGTGGAAAGAAATACTTCATGACTTTGATAAATGATTCCACTAGATATTGCTATGTGTATCTGTTAAATACTAAAGTTGAGGCTCTACACTACTTTAAAATCTATAAGGCAGAAGTTGAGAATCAACTTGAAAAGAAAATTAAACGAGTCTGATCAGATCATGGTGGAGAGTACTTCTCGAAAGAGTTTGATACCTTTTGTGCGGAACACGACATTATTCACAAGAGGACGCCTCCCTACTCACCCCAATCAAACGGGGTTGCCGAGCGGAAAAACCGTACTCTAACTGATTTGGTTAACGCCATGTTAGATGTGTCGGGTTTATCCAAGGAATGGTGGGGGGAGGCTATAATGACATCATGTCATGTCCTGAATAAAGTTCCGACAAAGGATAACGAGATCACTCCTTATGAGAAGTGGACGAAGAGAAGGACAACACTCTCGTACTTACATACTTGGGGCTGTTTGGCTAAAGTCAATGTGCCGATCCCCAAAAAGCGTAAGCTTGGGCCAAAGACTATGGACTGTGTTAATTTCGGCTATGCTAAGAATAGCGTTGGCTATAGATTTCTAGTAGTGAAATCTGAGGTACCTGACGTGAAGGTCGGTACAATTATGGAGTCTAAGGATGCTACATTCTTTGAGGATATTTCTCCCATGAGAGATATGCAAAGCACTTCTAGACAAGAATCTGAGGAGACACCTGAACCTGCTATTCCGATGGAATATTATGAACAAACACATGATGAAAATCCTGAGGAGGATGATGAGGAAACCCTTGGTAGGGGCAAGAGAGAAAGGACTGTAAAGACCTTTGGTGATGATTTCCTCATATACCTCGTGGAAGATAATCCCACTTCTATTTCAGAAGCGTATGCATCTCCAGGAGCTGACTACTAGAAGGATGCAATCCGTAGCGAGATGGATTCCATCATGGCTAACGGGATTTGGGAGATTACTGAACGTCCTTATGGTTGCAAACCATTGGGATGTAAGTGGGTGTTCAAGAAGAAGTTTAGGCCCGATGGTACGATTGAGAAGTACAAGGCTAGGCTTGTGGCTAAGGGCTATGCCCAAAAAGAAGAAGAAGATTTCTTCGACACTTATTCACCTATGGCCAGACTGACCACCATTCGAGCATTACTCTCATTGGCGGCCTCGCATGATCTTCTCATCCATGAGATGGATGTTAAGACGGCTTTCCTGAACGGAGAGCTAAAGGAGGAAATCTACATGCAACAGCCTGATGGCTTTGTGATAGATGGTCAGGAAGGAAAGGTGTGTAAGTTGGTGAAAACTTTATATGGCCTGAGACAAGCGCCTACGCAATGGCATGACAAGTTTAATGAAATGTTGACATCTGTTGGCTTTATTGTTAATGAGGCTGACAAGTGTGTATACTATTGCTATGGTGGGGCCGAAGGAGTTATACTGTGCTTGTATGTTGATGACATACTGATATTTGGAACTACCCTCAAGTTGATTGAAGAGGTTAAGTCCTTCTTATCTCAGAACTTTGAGATGAAGGGCCTTGGAGTGTCTGATGTTATCTTGAACATCAAGCTATTGGGAGATGATGAGGGTGGGATTACACTTCTGCAATCCCATTATGTTGAGAAGGTGTTGAGTTGTTTTGGATATTTGGACTGCAAACCATCTCAGACACCATATGATCCTAGTGTGCTGATCCAAAAGTCTAAAGGCACAGCTAAAGAACAATTGAGATACTCTCAAATTATTGGTTCACTCATGTATCTAGCGAGCGCAACGAGGCCTGACATCGCGTTTGCCATCAGCAAGCTGAGCCGGTTTGTTTCCAAACCGGGCGATGTACATTGGCATGCTATTGAAAGAGTTATGCGCTATCTGAAAGGTACTATGAACTATGGACTTCACTATACCAGATACCCGTCGGTACTTGAAGGGTATAGTGATGCAAATTGGATCCCTGATGCTGATGAGATGAAGGCCACAATGGGGTATATGTTTACTCTTGGAGGTGGTGCTGTTTCCTGGAAGTCTTGCAAGCAAATGATCTTTATGATATTGACAATGGAAGCAGAATTAACAGCATTAGACACATCGGGTGGCAAAGCATAATGGCTTCGAGATCTATTGATGGACTTGCCAGTGGTTGAGAAGCCGGTTCCGGCCATCCTTATGAACCGTGACAATCAAACAGTTATTGTCAAGGTGATGAGTTCAAAGGACAACATGAAGTCCAACAAACACATAAGAATGAGGTTAAAAGCTGTTAGAAAGTTAAGAAGCTCCGGAGTGATAGCGTTGGATTATATCCAAACGGCTAAGAATTTGGCAGATCCCTTTACTAAAGGGCTATCACGTGTTGTGATAGATAATGCATCAAGGGAGATGGGTATGAGACCCACATGAGTTGCCATGGTAGTAACCCAACCTATGTGATCGGAGATCCTGTGAAGTAGCACCAGGGAAAACAAGCCAGTGGTGAACTGAGGAGAGTAACTTTACTAACCCACTCCGTTGGAGATGCAATACTCTCAAAAACTGTATGGTAGGTTGACTACTGCCTTAATGTGTTCCAAGGCTTATATGTATAAGCAAGATGCTATCCTACAGGGCGATCTTTGGAGGACCACACCTATATGAGACCGACTACTGGTCACATTCTATGAGATTGGGGTGATCTCTAGCAAGCTCATGAATAGGCCAGGAGTGTCACTAATATGCTCCACCCGAGGGGTCAGCTTTTGGTAGCCTAGTACTAGTAAGACATGTGGTGAAACTTCCTGACGCCAAACTGACAATTCAAGGCATAGTCCATTGTTCAGTTGTGAAGAAGTGTAGCTACTTGGTCTAGATGGAGCTCAACCTTAATCGGTCTCCACTGAAATGTTGGTATATCAAAATAGTGTTTAGAACAAAGGACAAAGTGGGCCCTTGAGATCTGGTGGGGGTTGTTGAAATGTGAGATGGGCTTAGGGCCCATATAACAATTTCAAAAAAATCTCTAAGGGCCCATGTGGGATTATTTGGCACTAGGTGTGGTGGGAGTATAGTCCCATACCGCTAGTGGAGGAGGAGTTACACCTCCTCATAAGGGATTTTCTTCTACATGCTATTGGAGCTTGAGAAGAGAAGAGGCCCTCGCGCACTCCTCCTCCGCCGCCCGCCTCGCCACGGCACGCCTCGTCACGACGCGCCGCAGGTTGCGGACACCTATGCGCTTCTTTTTGCCGGTTAGGAACGGAGAGTCTTTGACAGGTGGGTCCATGATCTGAGACGTCGGATCGTGGGCTACTGACTTGGATGAGGGTTCAGCCCACGTCTCTCCAGGCGCGGCCGCACCTATATATGTGAGGCACTGCCAACCCTAGCCGTCACGTGAAACAGATCGCATCTTCGCCTCAACACCCATGTCGTTCCTCTACTGCTGCTGCTGCCGGCGACTCCATCCCCTTCACCACATAGATGGTCGACGGGAGAGCAGGCCTCTGTAACCCTTCCACTATGGATCCTGTACGGGAGAGGGTGATTAGGTTTTTGGGGAGTGACTACGTGACTGCTCGCCTCTGTTCATCCGCTTCCTCTACGTCCACGTCAACTTCGTCATCACCATGTCCACCGACACCGAACGTGTCGCCGCCAAGAAGATCGAAGCCGACAAGAAGGCCGCCGTGGACACCGCGGCTGCCACCGCCATCGCCACTGCATGGCCTACTGGAGGGTATAACTCGTTTATCCTGCTCCTGTTTATTTCTGTGTTAGCAGTACTAGCATTATGGGTAGATGTGTCCACTGTTCGTGTAGTGCGTGCTTGTCTAGATCATAATTAGTATGTCCTTAATTTTGTCAATGCCATGTTCATGATTATTTCCTGGATTAAATTAATCAAGAAATTGCCTATTTACTCAACAATCCAAAAACCTAATTTGTGTAGGCTTTTTCGGCTAGTGGCTTTGCCTCAGCACTGAAACCGGGTAAGTTAACCGGTACATACTTTAAGCGATGGCAGACCAAAACCATCTTATGGCTCATGGCTATGAACGTGTTCTGGGTCGCTGGTGTCCCTTCCATGGGAACGATTGCTCCTGAATAGGAGAAGGCGTTCAAGGAAGCAACCGTCGTATTTCTCGGAGCAGTTCTTAGCGTGATCGGAGATAAGTTGGTTGACGCATATTTACATGTGCGGGTTGCCAAGGACTTGTGGGAGGCGCTTGAACCTAAATTCGGGGCCACCGATGCTGGGAGCGAGATGAACATTATAGAGCAGTTCCACGATTACAAGATGGTCGAGAACCGTCCAGTATTGGAGCAGGCTCATGAGATAATATGCATCGCTAAGGAGCTTCAGCTTCTTAAATGCGATTTACCAGGCAAGTTTGTCGCGGGATGTATAATCGCTAAGCTTCCAAATTCCTGGAGGAACTTTGCTACCACTCTGAAACATCAGAGGCGTGAATTCTCAGTGGAGGATGTCATTGGCCATCTGAGTGTTGAGCAGAACTCTAGGGCAAAGGACTTGCATGGAAAAGGGGTCGAAGGAACTTCTCTGGCCAATATGGTGCATCATAAGAACTTCAATTCCCACAAGCCCAAGGGAAAGAACGGTGTCCAACAGAATACCGACTTTAAAAAGAAGGGTAAGAAGACGTTCAAGAAGAACAAGAAGGGAGGTGGCTGCTTCACTTGTGGTTCGGAAGAACACTGGGCCAACAAGTGCCCAAACAAGTACAAGAAGCCAGGGCTGGACTCCAAGTCTATCAATATGATTGTGAGCAATAATGAGAGTGGTGCATCTGGGTACGGTAGTTTATATGTTGTATTTTCAGTTTGTCAGTCCACCGATTGGTGGGTAGACACAGGTGCAGGTGTTCATGTGTGTGCTGACATTTCATTGTTTACTTCTTACCAGGCCACAGGTCACGGGTCCGTATTAATGGGGAATGGCGCAAGTGCTTCTATTCATGGTGTTGGCACGGTCGCTCTGAAGTTTACTTCGGGAAGGATCGTGCAGCTGAAGAACGTGCATCATGTCCCCGCCATTAAGAAAAACCTCGTTAGTGGCTCCCTTCTATGTAGAGAAGGGTTTAAGTTGGTCTTCGAGTCTACTAAAATAGTTGTTACGAAATATGGACTATTTGTTGGAAAGGGTTATGAATGCAGAGGAATGTTCCGCCTTTCCCTCATAGATTTTTGTAATAAAGTCATGAACAATGTTCATTTGAGTGTTAATGAATCTAAAGTTTGGCATTCACGTCTTTGTCAGATTAGTTTTGGTGTTATGACGCGGCTAGCAAAACTTAATTTAATCCCGAGTTTCACTTTATCCAAAGGCTTTAAGTGCCTTTCGTGTGTGCAGTCTAAGCAACCTCGCAAGCCTCACAAGGTTGCGGAGGAGAGACACTTGGCACCACTAGAACTCATACATTCTGATCTTTGTGAGATGAATGGTGTGTTGACTAAAGGTGGAAAGAAATACTTCATGACTTTGATAGATGATTCCACTAGATATTGCTATGTGTATCTGTTAAATACTAAAGATGAGGCTCTGCACTAATTTAAAATCTATAAGGCAGAAGTTGAGAATCAACTTGATAAGAAAATTAAACGAGTCTAATCAGATCGTGGTGGAGAGTACTTCACGAAAGAGTTTGATACCTTTTTGCGGAACACGGCATTATTCACGAGAGGACGCCTCCCTACTCACCCCAGTCAAACAGGGTTGCCAAGCGGAAAAACCGTACTCTAACTGATTTGGTTAACGCCATGTTAGATACGTTGGGTTTATCGAAGGCATGGTGGGGGAGGCTATAATGACATCATGTCATGACCTGAATAAAGTTCCGACAAAGGATAACGTCATCACTCCTTTTGAGAAGTGGACGAAGAGAAGGACAAGACTCTCGTTCTTACGTACTTGGGGCTGCTTGGCGAAAGTCAATGTGCCGATCCCCAAAAAGCGTAAGCTTGGGCCAAAGACTATGGATTAATTTGGGCTATGTTATGAATAGCGTTGGCTATTGATTTCTAGTAGTGAAATCTGACGTACCTAACGTGAAGGTCAGTACAATTATGGAGTCTAAGGATGCTACATTCTTTGAGGATATTTTTCCCATGAGAGATATGTAAAGCACTTCTAGACAGGAATCCGAGGAGACTCTTGAACCTGCTTTTCCGATGGAATATTATGAACAAACACATGATGAAAATTGATACGTCTCCAACGTATCTATTATTTTTGCTTGTTCCATGCTATGATATTATTATTCTTGGATGTTTTTATTATCATTTTATCCATTATTATATCGTTTTTGGGGACTAACCTATTAACTTAGTGCAAAGTGCTAGTTCCTATTTTCTGCCCTATTTTTGTTTTACAGAAAATCAATATCAGATAAGATCAAATCATCCTGAAACTTTTTGAGGATTTTTTATTGAAGATAAGGATCACAATGAACTTGGAGGCCAAGGAAGATCAAGCTGGAGGGCCCCACACAACACCAGGGCGCGCCCCAGTGTTGTGTGGGCCCCTCCCTGCGCCTCTTGCCCTACCTCCGCCACTATAAATTCAGAAATATTCCAAAACACTTAAGAGAGTCCACAAAATACTTTTTCCGCTGCCGCAAGCCTCTGTTCTTGCCAGATCCCATCTGGAGGCCTTTTCCGATAGTCCGCCGGAGGGGGAACTCATCACGGAGGGGCTCTACATCATCCTTGACGCCTCTCCGATGATGCGTGAGTAGTTCACCACAGACCTACGGGTCCGTAGGTAGTAGCTAGATGGCTCTCTCTGTCTCTCTTTGTATCTCAATACAATGGTCGCCACGATCTTCATGGAGATCCATCCGATGTAATGACTTTGTGCAGTGTGTTTGTTGATATCCGATGAATTGTGAGTTTATGATCAGATCTATCCTTGTTTTATTTGAGTTCTTTGCTGATCTCTTTTATGCATGATTTAGTATAGCCTTGTATTTCTTCTTCGAAGTTTTGGTTTAGTTTGGCCAACTAGATTAGATCTTCTTGCAATGGGAAGAGGTGCTTGGTAATGGGTTTGATCTTGCGGTGTTCAGTCCTAGTGACAGAAGGGGAGTTGATACGCATCTGTTGTTGCCATTAAGGATAACAAGTTGGGATGAATTCTTATATGCTTTTGTCTTGACTACATCATGTCATCGTTCTTAATGCATTACTTCGTTCTTATGAACTTAATACACTAGATGCATGCTGGATAGCGGTCGATGTGTGAAGTAATAGTAGTAGATGCAGAATCATTTCGGTCTACTTGATTTGGATGTGATGCCAATATCATGATCATTGCCTTGGATAGCGTCATAATCATTTCCTTTTCTATCAATTGCTCAACAGTAATTTGTTTACCCACCGTATGCTATTTTCTTGAGAGAGATGCCACTAGTGAATCCTACGGCCCCCGGGTCTACTTTTACTATAAGATCTATCTTGTTTACTTATACAAAAATACCAAAAATACTTGCTGCACTTTTTTATCTTTTATTTATTTATCAATCTACCATATATCTTTTAATCTCGTTTCTTGACCGCCGATATATTGGCAACCTCTCGTTTGCGTTGGGTGCGAAGGTTTGCGTTGTGTGTGCAGGTGCTGTTTACGTGGTGTTGCTTGGTTCGCCTACTGGATTGATAACCTTGGTTTCTTAACTGAGGGAAATACTTACTCTACTGTGCTGCATCATCCTCTCCTCTTCGGGGATAAAAATCCAACGCAGTTTACAAGTAGCAGGAAGAATTTTTGGCGCCGTTGCTGGGGAGACATCTTCAACATTACCAAGTACCTACACTATCAACTATTATCTTTGCATTTACTTTATTTGCCATTTGCCTCTCGTTTTCATCTCCCCCACTTCTAAAAAAATTTACAAAAAAATATTTGCCTTTTCTTTTTCCACTTTTATTTGCCTTTCCTCTCACCGTTTTTCTCTTTTTAGTTGCCGTTCTCTTATTCGCTCATTTTATTCCAATCATGATGTCTCGTGAAAATATTCAAGATACCAACTATCATAAGATCTTGAATGAGATCAAGAAAAATACCAAAAATTACATGATTGCACAATTTGAGCATAATAAGTTCTTCACCGAAGAATTCAAGGCTCGTTCAATTTTGCTTGATGCTATTTCTAAACAATTTGATGATGTCAGTGAGGAGGTTTCTCACCTCTAGACACAATTTGCTCTTACTGAGAATTTACTTGAAAAAAATTCTGATGCACAATCTACTTTAGTAAATCAAATGGCCGCTAAGCCAAAATCCTTTGAACCAATTGGTAAGGACAAGGATCTAAAGATGATTGGTGTGTCCTCTATTGATTCTTTGTTTAGTAATATTAATCTTGTTGAAAAGGAGACTAAAGAAGAGTCAACTTTGGATAGAGGGCATCTCCATGATTCGGAGGGTGAAACTCTAGTTGCTAAAAATGATGAAAGTGGGTTTGAAGAGGTTAAAAATTTAGCTAGTAATGCACCCTCTATTTTGGATTACAAGGACTTTAATTATGATAGTTGCTCTTTGGTTGAATGTATTTCTATGTTGCAATCTATGTTGAACTCACCAAATGCTTATGAACAAAATAAGGCTTTTACTAAACATATCGTGGAAGCCTTAATGAAAACTTTGGAAGAAAAACTTGAGTTAGAAATTTCAATTCCTAGAAAACTAGATGATGAATGGGAACCTACTATCAAAGTTAAGATTAAAAATTTTGAGTGCAATGCTTTGTGTGATTTGGGTGCAAGTGTTTCTACTATTCCAAAATCTCTTTGTGATGTTCTTGGTTTTTCCCAATTGGATGAGTGTTCTCTTAATTTGCATTTGGCGGATTCTACTATTAGAAAGCCATTGGGGAGGATCAATGATGTTCTTATTGTTGCAAATAGGAACTATGTACCCGTGGACTTTATTGTTCTTGATATAGATAGCAATCCGTCTTGCCCTTTGATTCTTGGTAGACCATTTTTACGCACCATCGGTGCGGTGATTGATATGAAAGAGGGAAATATTAAGTTTCAGTTTCCTTTGAAAAAATGCATGGAACACTTCCCGAGGACCAATATTAAACCGCCCTATGAATCCATTATGAGGTCTACCTATGGATTGAAGTCCAAAGATGACAACACTTGATGTGTTGCTTTATGCCTAGTAAAGGGCGTAAAACGATAGCGCTTGTTGGGAGGCAACCCAACGAATAAAATAAATTTTTACTTTTTGTTTCTATTATTTTGATTTTCCTTTATTTGCTTCTGTTTTGAGTTGGTTTTATATATTTTAATTAGTGTTTGTGCCAAGTAAGACCTTTGGGATGATGTGGATGCTTGTGAATGCAATTCTGTGAGAAACAGAAACTTTGACGCCCAGTCCAGGAATTTTATAAATTCATCAGAGCGCCAAACATGTCTGAATTTTTTACAGAAGATTGATATACAAATTTTCCACGTTGTCCTAATTTTTCAGAATTTTTTGAGTTACAGCAGTATGGCTTTTTGACAGATTACTATAGACTGTTCTGTTTTTCACAGATTCTGTTTTCATTGCATTGTTTGCTTATTTTAATGAATCTATGGATTGTATCGGGGGGTGCAAGCCATGGGAAAGTTAGAATACAGTACCTATAATGCAATTATAAAATTTGAATGGGCTTTGGACAGTACTTATAGTAGTGATTTGTTTGATTATACTAACGGATATCACGAAGGTTTTGTTGAGTTTTGTGTGCTTGAAGTTTTCAAGTTTTGGGTGTGACAACGATGGATGAAGGAATGAAGAGATGAAAAAGCCAAAGCTTGGGGATGCCCAAGGCACCCCAAGGTAATATCTAAGGAGACTCAAGTGTCTAAACTTGGGGATGCCCCAGAAGGCATCCCCTCTTTCTTCTAACGACTATCGGTAACACACTTGAGGCTACATTTTTATTCGTCACATGATATGTTCACATGATATGTGTTTTGCTTGGAGCATCTTGTATGATATGAGACTTTGCTTACAAGTTTTTCACAATCATCACCTCTGAACACATTTGCTTGGAATGGCCTCACGTCATCATAATTTGTTAGAATTGCTCTTTGTGCTTCACTTAAATTTGTTGAGCTAGGTGGTTGCTCTAGTGCTTCACTTATATCTTTTTGAGCATGGTGGTGCGAATGTTTTGAAGAAACTTGCTCTCATGCTTCACTTATATCTTTTTGAGAATGCTATATGTTTTGAATAAACATGTTCTCTTGCTTCACTTATATCTTTTTGAGAATGTTAGAAATTTTAAAGAAATTCACTCTCTTGCTTCACTTATATCTTTTTGAGAGTGTGAAAATAGTCTTGGTAATTGGTACAAGATATGATGTTTGGTCCCTATGTGATGAATATCCAAGTAGAACAATGAAAACTAGCATACAAAAAATTTATGGGACATGAAAAACATGATTCTTTGTAATAGTTTTGAGATATGTAGATGATGATATATGAGTTATGTTAGTGAGTCAATTATGCTCTAGTATGAATATTGATGTTAAGGTTTATGATTCCCTATGCAAGCACATAAAGTCAATAGTTATGCAATGAAGTTATATCCTACTTGTGGTGTACTGTTCGATGTTGGTTATGTTTTATGTATGCATGTGCATCATCATGATTTTCTAGTTGGGCGCTTCTCAATCTTTATGCTAGCCTTCATCTTGTACTAAGCGGGAATACTGCTTGTGCATCCATTATCCTTAAACCTTGTTTTGCCATTTGTGTCCACCATACCTACCTATATGCGGTATTTCATTGCCGTCCAAAGTAAATTTGCATGTGCCATCTCTAAAAAAATTCAAAAATAATTTCTCTTTTGTGTGCCCGTATCGCTCATGAAGCGGTGAGGGGTGGCCAATGATTTTCATGTTGGATATGTTATTCTCACGATGAGTGTTTATTCACTTGTCATTGCACGAGAGTGTGGCGGTAAATGGGATGCCCAGTCCCAAAAATAAATGGAATGTGATGGTATGGAGGGCACCCGTGAATACGGCTAGCCATCGATGGTGAAAAGTAATGGTGGAAACAAAAAAAATCATTCTCTTGGATGTGACAGTAGAAAGACCAAAGTCTTGATGAAACTGAAACGATGATGGGGGAATAGAGATATAAAAATATTTATTTTCTATTTGGGAACCATCTATGATGTATCCAATGTGAAAAGTGTTGGGAACCTTAAGTCGTTCTCGTTGACGAGAAAAGCATGCCTCCCAAAATAAATTTTTCATCTCTTTTAAAACTTGAGCTCTGGCACCTCTGTAAATCAATGCTTCCCTCTGCGAAGGACCTTTCTATTTAATTTTTATGTTGAGTCTCATCCTTCTCTTTAAAAGCACCAACTAGGGGGTCATGTGGTCATGTGTGTGCATGGAGTATGATTGATATTCGAGTGTGCATCATGAATGGATCAATGATTGAGCATAATGGGCTAGGGATAATTTGCTTTAGCATTGTTATTTTGAAAGGCATGGTTGCTTGTTAGCATCACTTGAGTATCTATGTCTTCATGTCAAATATAGACTATTGTTTTGAATCATCTAAGTCCTCATGTCTATGCTATGAAAATAACTTGAAGTATGTTGGGTAGCATTCCACAATCAAAAATATGTTTTATCACTTTCCTACTGGAGGACGAGCAGGAGTTAAGCTTGGGGATGCTGATACGTCTCCAACGTATCTATTATTTTTGCTTGTTCCATGCTATGATATTATTATTCTTGGATGTTTTTATTATCATTTTATAGATTTTTATATCATTTTTGGGGACTAACATATTAACTTAGTGCCAAGTGCCAGTTCCTGTTTTCTGCCCTGTTTTTGTTTTACAGAAAATCAATATCAGATAAGATCAAATCATCCTGAAACTTTTTGAGGATTTTTTATTGAAGATAAGGATCACCAGGAACTTGGAGGCTAAGGAAGATCAAGCTGGAGGGCCCCACACAACACCAGGTGGCGCGCCCCAGTGTTGTGTGGGCCCCTCCCTGCGCCTCTTGCCCTACCTCTGCCACTATAAATTCAGAAATATACCAAAACCCTCAAGGGAGTCCATGAAATACTTTTTTCGCTGCAGCAAGCCTCTGTTCTTGCCAGATCCCATCCGGAGGCCTTTTTCGGTACTCCGCCGGAGGGGGAACTCATCACGGAGGGGCTCTACATCATCCTTGCCGCCTCTCAGTTCACCACAGACCAACGGGTCCGTAGGTAGTAGTTAGATGGCTCTCTCTCTCTCTTTGTATCTCAATACAATGGTCTCCATGATCTTCATGGAGATCCATCCGATGTAATGACTTTGTGCGGTGTGTTTGTTGAGATTCGATGAATTGTGAGTTTATGATCAGATCTATCCTTGTTTTATTTGAGTTCTTTGCTTATCTATTCTATGCATGATTTAGTATAGCCTTGTATTTCTTCTCCGAAGTTTTGGTTTAGTTTGGCCAACTAGATTAGATCTTCTTGCAATGGGAAGAGGTGCTCAGTAATGGGATCTATCTTGCGGTGTTCAGTCCTAGTGACAGAAGGGGAGTTGATACGCATGTGTTGTTGCCATTAAGGATAACAAGTTGGGATGAATTCTTATATGCTTTTATCTTGACTACATCATGTCATTGTTCTTAATGCATTACTTCGTTCCTATGAACTTAATACACTAGATGCATGCTGGATAGCGGTCGATGTGTGAAGTAATAGTAGTAGATGCAGGCAGGCAGGAGTCGGTCTACTTGATTTGGATGTGATGCCTATATCATGATCATTGCCTTGGATAGCGTCATAATTATTTGCTTTTCTATCAATTTCTCAACAGTAATTTGTTTACCCACCGTATGCTATTTTCTTGAGAGAGATGCCACTAGTGAATCCTACGGCCCCCGGGTCTACTTTTACTATAAGATCTATCTTGTTTACTTATACAAAAATACCAAAAATACTTGCTGCACTTTTTTATCTTTTATTTATTTATCAATCTATCATATATTGTTTAATTTCGTTTCTTGACCGCCGAGAGATTGACAACCTCTCGTTTGCGTTGGGTGCGAAGGTTTGCGTTGTGTGTGCAGGTGCTGTTTACGTGGTGTTGCTTGGTTCTCCTACTGGATTGATAACCTTGGTTTCTTAACTGAGGGAAATACTTACTCTACTGTGTTGCGTCATCCTCTCCTCTTCGAGGATAAAAATCCAACGCAGTTTACAAGTAGCAAAAATCCTGAGGAGGATGATGAGGAAACCCTTGGTAATGGCAAGAGACAAAGGATTGTAAAGACCTTTGGTGATGATTTCCTCATATACCTCGTGGAAGATAATCCTACATCTATTTCAGGAGCGTATGCATCTCCAGAAGCTGACTACTGGAAGGATGCAGTCCGTAGAGAGATGGATTCCATCATGGCTAACGGGACTTGGGAGATTACTGAACGTCCTTATGGTTGCAAACCATTGGGATGTAAGTGGATGTTCAAGAAGTACAAGGCTAGGCTTGTGGCCAAGGGCTATGCCCAGAAAAAAAAAGATTTCTTCGACACTTATTCACCTGTGCCCAGACTGACCACCATTCGAGTATTACTCTCGTTGGCGGCCTCGCATGGTCTTCTCATCCATCAGATGGATGTTAAGACAACTTTCCTGAACGGAGAGCTAAAGGAGGAAATCTACATGCAACAGCCTGATGGCTTTGTGATAGATGGTCAGGAAGGAAAGGTGTGTAAGTTGGTGAAATCTTTATATGGCCTGAGACAAGCGCCTAAGCGATGGCATGACAAGTTTAATGAAACGTTGACATCTGTTGGCTTTGTTGTTAATGAGGCTGACAAGTGTGTATACTATCGCTATGGTATGGGCGAAGGAGTTATACTGTGCTTGTATGTTGATGACATACTGATATTTGGAACTAGCCTCAAGTTGATTGAAGAGGTTAAGTCCTTCTTATCTCAGAACTTTGAGATGAAGTACCTTGGAGTGGCTGATGTTATCTTGAACATCAAGCTATTGAGAGATGATGAGGGTGAGATTACACTTCTGCAATCCCATTAGGTTGAGAAGGTGTTGAGTCATTTTGGATATTCGGACTGCAAACCATCTCAGACACAATATGATCCTAGTGTGCTGATTTGAAAGTCTAAAGGCATAGCTAAAGATCAATTGACATACTCTCAAATTGTTGGTTCACTCATGTATCTAGCGAGCGCAACGACGCCTGACATCGCGTTTTCCGTCAACAAGCTAAGCCGGTTTGTTTCCAAACCGGGCGATGTACATTGGCATGCTATTGAAAGAGTTATGCGCTATCTGAAAGGTACTATGAACTATGGACTTCACTGTACCGGATACCCATCGGTACTTGAAGTGTATAGTTATGCGAATTCGATCTCTGATGCTGATGAGATGAAGAGCACAACGGGGTATATGTTTACTCTCGGAGGTGGTCCTGTTTCCTAAAAGTCTTGCAAGCAAACGATCTTAATGAGATCGACAATGGAAGCAGAATTAACAGCTTAGAGACATCGGGTGGCGAAGCAGAATGGCTTCGAGATCTTTTGATGGACTTGCCAGTGGTTGAGAAGCTGGTTCCGGCCATCCTTATGAACTGTTACAATCAAACAATTATTGTCAAGGTGAAGAGTTCAAAGGACAACATGAAGTCCAACAAACGGATAAGAATGAGGTTAAAAGCTGTCAAAAAGTTAAGAAGCTCTAGAGTGATAGCGTTGGATTATATCCAAACGGGTAAGAATCTGGCAGATCCCTTTACTAAAGGGCTATCACGTGTTGTGATAGATAATGCATCAAGGGAGATGGGTATGAGACCCACATGAGTTGCCATTGTAGTAACCCAGCCTATGTGATTGGAGATCCCGTGAAGTAGGACCTGGGAAAACAAGCTAGTGGTGAACTGAGGAGAGTAACTTTACTAACCCACTCCGTTGGAGATGCAATACTCTCGGAAACTATATGGTAGGTTGACTACTGTCTTAATGAGTTCCAAGGCTTATATGTATAAGCAAGATGCTATCCTACAGAGCGATCTTTGGAGGAACACACCTATATGAGACCGACTGGTCACAGTCTATGAGATTGGGGTGATCTCTAGCAAGCTCATGAATAGGCCAGGAGTGTGACTAATATGCTCCACCCGAGGGGTCAGCCTTCGGTAGACTAGTACTAGTAAGACATGTGGTGAAACTTCCTGACGCCAAACTGACAATTCAAGGCATAGCCCATTGTTCAGTTGTGAAGAAGTGTAGCTACTTGGTCTAGCTGGAGCTCAACCTTAACCGGTCTCCACTGAAATGCTAGTATATCAAAACAGTGTTTGGAACAAAGGACAAAGTGGGCCTTTAGATCTGGTGGGGGATTTTTGAAATGTGAGATGGGCTTAGGGCCCATATAACAATTTCAGAAAAATCTCTAAGGGCCCATGTGGGATTATTTGGCAATAGGTGTGGTTGGAGTTTAGTCCCATACCGCTAGTGGAGGAGGAGTTAGACCTCCTTGATATGTCTATTTTGCATCATGTTTTATTGCTATTATTTATAAAGTTTTTATTCAATATAACACTTCATGGAGTATTTCTAATGCCTTTTCTCTCTTAATATGCAAGGTTTACACAAAGAGGGAGAATACCAGTAGCTGGATTTCAGGGCCTGAAAAAGCTACAGGAGAGATACCTATTCTGCACAACTCCAAATGGGCTGAAATTCAACGAAGATTATTTTCTCAATATATAAAAAATACTGGGCCAAGAAGATACTGGAGGAGGCAAACCAGGTGCCCACGTGGCACCTGGGCGCGCCCCCTGGTGCCATGTGGAGGCCCTGGCCCACCTCCGGCCTTCAACTTCTGGTATAAAGTTCATTTTACCCTAAAAATTTTATGAGGAGACTTTCGGGACGAGGCGCCGCCGCCACAAGGCGGAACTAGAGCAGGAGCACTTTTGCTCTCCGACGGGCAGATTCTGCCGGGGACACTTCCCTCCGGGAGGGGGAAGTCGAAGCCTTCGTCATCACCAATAACCCTCTCATCGTGGGAGGACCAATCTTCATCATAATCATCAACAGCACCATCTCATCTCAAACCCTAGTTCATTTCTTGTATCCAATCTTTGTATCAAAACTATAGATTGCTACTTGTGGGTTGCTAGTAGTGTTGATTACTTATCGTAGTTGATGCTAGTTGGTTTGCTTTGTGAGATATTAAATGTTCAGATCCTTTATGTTATTCAACACCCCTCTGATCTTGAACACCATGATGATGAGTGAGTAGTTACTATTGTTCTTGAGTACATGGGAGAAATCTTGTCATAAGTAATCATGTGAATTCCGTATTTGTTCGGTATTTTGATGATATGTATGTTGTGATTCACTTAGTGGTGTCATGTGAACATCGACTACATGACACTTCACCATTTTTGAGCCTAAGGGAATGCATTGTGGAGTAGTAATTAGATGATGGGTTGCTAGAGTGACAGAAGCTTAAACCCCAATTTATGCGCTATTCCGTAAGGGGCTGATTTGGATCCACACGTTTATTGCTATGGTTAGACTTTGTCTTAATTCTCTTTTCGTAGTTGTGGATGCTTGCGAGAGGGGGTAATCATAAGTGGGAGGCTTGTTCAAGTAAGAACAGCACCCAAGCACCGGTCCACCCACATATCAAATCATCAAAGTAGCGAACGCGAATCGAATGAACATGGTGAAATGACTAGATGAAATTCCTGTGTGTCCTCAAGAATGTTTGCACCATTATAAGTACTTGTTCCGGCCTGTCCTTTGCACTCAAAAGAATTGGGCTATCTTGCTGCACTTTATTTACACTTGTTACTTGTTACCCGTTACAAATTATCTTGCTATCAAACTATCTGTTACCGCTTGTTTCAGCGCTTGCAGAAACTACCTTACTGAAATCCACTTGTCATTTCCTTCTGCTCCTCGTTGGGTTCAACACTCTTACTTATCGAAAGGACTATGATTGACCCCCTATACTTGTGGGTCATCACTCCTTATAAGGGATTCTCTTCTACATGCTATTGGAGCTTGAGAATAGAAGAGGCCCTCACGCACTCCTCCGTCGCCGCCCACCTTGCCACGCCACGGCTCGTAACGCCGCGCCGCGGGTTGCGGGATTGAGCCGAGCTGAGCTCACACCTCTGCACTTCCTTTTGCCGGTTAGGAATGGAGAGTCTTCGACAGGTGGGGCCACGATCTGAGATGTCGGATCATGGGCTACCGACTTGGACGTGGGTTCAGCCCACGTCTCTCCACACGTGGCCGCACCTGTATATGTGAGGCGCTGCCAACCCTAGCCGTCACGTGAAACAGATCGCATCTCCGCCTCCACTCCCACGTCATTCCTCTGCTGCTGCTGCCGTCGGCGACTCCATCCCGTTCACCGCATACATGGTCGACGGGAGAGTAGGCCTTTGAAACCCCGCCTCTCCGGATCCTGTATGGGAAAGGGGCGATTAGGTTTTTGGGGAGCGACTACGCGACTGCTCGCCTCTGTGCATCCGCTTCCTCAATGTCCATGTCAACTTCGTCATCACCATGTACACCAATGTCGAACGTGCCGCCGTCGGGTATAACTCGTTTGTCCTGCTCCTGTTTTATTTTTCTGTTAGCAGTACTAGCATTATGGGTAGATGTGTCTACTGTTCGTGTGGTACGTGCTTGTCTAGATTGTAATCAGTGTGTCCTTAATTCTGTCAATGCCATGTTCATGATTATTTCCTAGATTAAATTAATCAAGAAATTTCCTATTTACTCAACAATCCAAAAACCTAATTTGTGTAGGCATTTTTTGGCTAGTGGCTTTGCCGCAGCACTGAAACCGGATAAGTTTACCGGTACATACTTTAAGCGTTGGCAGACCAAAACTATCTTATGGCTCATGGCTATGAACGTGGTCTGGGTCGCCGGTGTCCCTCCACGGGAATGATTGCTCCTGAACAGGAGAAGACGTTTAAGGAAGCCACCGTCATATTTCTCGGAGCAGTTCTTAGCATGATCGGAGATAAGTTGGTTGACGCATATTTACATGTGCGGGTTGCCAAGGACTTGTGGGAGGCACTCGAATCTAAATTCGGGGCCACCGATGCTGGGAGCGAGATGTACATTATAGAGCAGTTCCACGATTACAAGGTGGTCGAGAATCATCCTGTATTGGAGCAGGCTCATGAGATAATAGGCATCGCTCAGGAGCTTGAGCTTCTTAAGTGTGATTTACCGGGCAAGTTTCTCGCGGGATGTATAATCACTAAGCTTCCTAATTCCTGGAGGAACTTTGCTACCACTCAGAAACATCAGAGGCGTGAATTCTCAGTGGAAGATATCATTGGCCATCTGAGTGTTGAGCAGAACTCTAGGGCAAAGGACTTGCATGGAAAGGGGTCGAAGGAACATCTGTGGCCAATATGGTGCATCAGAAGAACTTCAATTCCCACAAGCCCAAGGGAAAGAATGGTGTCCAACAGAATACCGACTTTAAGAAAAAGGGTAAGAAGACCTTCAAGTAGAACAAGAAGGGAGATGGCTTTCAGAGGAACATTGGGCCAACAAGTGCCCAAACAAGTACAAGAAGCCAGGGCAGGACTCCAAGTCTGTCAATATGATTGTGTGTGATACGTCTCCAATGTATCTATTATTTTTTGTTGTTCCATGCTATGATATTATTATTCTTGGATGTTTTTATTATCATTTTATACCTTTTTATATCATTTTTGGGGACTAATCTATGAACTTAGTGCCAAGTGCCAGTTCCTATTTTCTGCCCTGTTTTTGTTTCGCAGGAAATCAATATCAGATAAGATCAAATCGTCCCGAAACTTTTTAAGGATTTTTTATTGAAGATAAGGATCACCTGGAACTTGGAGGCTACGGAAGATAATGCTGGAGGGCCCCACACAACACCAGGGCGCACCCTAGTGTTGTGTGTGCCCCACCTTGCTCCAACCGACCTACCTCCACCTCTATAAATTCCCAAATATTTCAAAACCCTATAGGAAGTCCATGAAATACTTTTTCCACCGCCGCAAGCCTCTGTTCTCGCCAGATCCCATCTGGAGGCCTTTTCCGGTACTCCGTCGGAGGGTGGACTCATCACGGAGGGGCTCTACATCATCCTTGCCACCTCTCCGATGATGCGTGAGTAGTTCACCACAGACCTACGGGTCCGTAGGTAGTAGCTAGATGGCTCTCTCTCTCTCTCTCTCTTTGTATCTCAATACAATGGTCTCCATGATCTTCATGGAGATCCATCCGATGTAATGACTTTGTGCGGTGTGTTTGTTGAGATCCGATGAATTGTGAGTTTATCATCAGATCTATCCTTGTTTTAGTTGAGTTCTTTGCTGATCTCTATTATGCATGATTTAGTTTAGCCTTGTATTTCTTCTCCAAAGTTTTGGTTTGGTTTGGCCAACTAGATTAGATCTTCTTGCAATGGAAAGAGGTGCTCGGTAATGGGTTCAATCTTGCGGTGTTCAGTCCTAGTGACAGAAGGGGAGTTGATACGCATGTGTTGTTGCCATTAAGGATAACAAGTTGGGATGAATTCTTATATGCTTTTGTCTTGACTACATCATGTCATCGTTCTTAATGCATTACTTCGTTCTTATGAACTTAATACACTAGATGCATGCTGGATAGCGGTCGATGTGTGAAGTAATAGTAGTAGATGCAGAATCATTTTGGTCTACTTGATTTGGATGTGATGCCAATATCATGATCATTGCCTTGGATAGCGTCATAATTATTTGCTTTTCTATCAATTGCTCAACAGTAATTTGTTTACCCACCATATGCTATTTTCTTGAGAGAGATGACACTAGTGAATCCTACGGCCCCCGGGTCTACTTTTATTATAAGATCTATCATGTTTACTTATACAAAAATACTTGCTGCACTTTTTTATCTTTTATTTATTTATCAATCTATCATATACTGTTTAATCGCGTTACTTGACCGCCGAGAGATTTACAACCTCTCATTTGCTTTGGGTGCGAAGGTTTGTGTTTTGTGTGTAGGTGTTGTTTACGTGGTGTTGCTTGGTTCTCCTACTGGATTGATAACCTTGGTTTCTTAACTGAGGGAAATACTTACTCTACTATGCTGCATCATCCTCTCCTCTTCGGGGATAAAAATCCAACGCAGTTTACAAGTAGCAGGAAGAATTTCTGGCGCCGTTGCCGAGGAGACATCATCAACATTACCAAGTACCTACACTCTCAACTCTTATCTTTGCATTTACTTTATTTGCCATTTGCCTCTCGTTTTCATCTCCCCCACTTCTAAAATTTTTACAAAAATATTTGCCTTTTGTTTTTCCACTTTTATTTGCCTCTTTCTCTTCGCCATTTTATCGCTATGTCTAGTTCATCTATCCCTCCTTTGTCACCGGATTTTGAAGTACTTTACTTCAAACAGAAACAAGGAGAAAATCTTAAAGATGCTTGGTATAGGTTGTTGGAATCCTTTCATATATGTTCCATAAAAGGAGATCTGAAAATTTTGACTCGTACCTTTTATGTTGGTTTGGCTTTACATCATAGACAACTCTTGGATTTTGCCGCAAAAGGGAACTTTGTTGAAAATGAGGCCAACACCGCTTATGAAATAATAGTGAATATGTTGGGAACTCCCCCTTTGCAAAAGGCTTTTATTTTCACTAAAGAGGGCTCCCAAATTCTGTACAAATTTGGTGATTTGCAGAAAATCTTGGTTGAATTACACAAGTCCCATGAACCTCTTAAACACATTGGTGGAAATATCAACCGCACGAATACTTTGCTTACACTTTGCAATAAACGGTTGGATATTTTGGATCTTAGAATGGTTTGTTCCTCTGAAAATGGGAAGCGTAAAGAGCCTCCCGGATTTGAACAAAGCCTTAATAAAATAGCCAAATCCAAAGATGACAATACTTGATGTGTTGCTTTATGCCTAGCTAAGGGCGTAAAACGATAGCGCTTGTTGGGAGGCAACCCAACGAATAAAATAAATTTTTGTTTTTCACTTCTTGTTTCTGTTCTTTTGATTTTCCTTTATTTTCTTCTGTTTTGAGTTGGTTTTATAAATTTTAATTAGTGTTTGTGCCAAGTAAGACCTTTGGGATGATATGGATGCTTGTGAATGCAATTCTGTGAGAAACAGAAACTTTGACGCCCAGTCCAGGAATTTTATAAATTCATCAGAGCATCAAACGTGTCTGAATTTTTTTACAGCAGATTGATATACAAATTTTCCACATTGTCCTAAGTTTTCAGAATTTTTGGAGTTACAGTAGTATGGCTTTTCGACAGATTGCTACAGACTGTTCTGTTTTTGACAGATTCTGTTTTTGATGCATTGTTTGCTTGTTTTTATGAAACTATGGATTGTATCGGGGGTGCAAGCCATGGGAAAGTGAGAACACAGTACCTATAATGCTAAATAAAATTTGAATGGGTTTACTTATAGTAGTGATTTGTTTGGTTATACTAACGGATCTCACGAAGGTTTTGTTGAGTTTTGTGTGATTGAAGTTTTCAAGTTTTGGGTGTGACGACGATGGATGAAGGAATGAAGAGATGCAAAAGCCAAAGATTGGGGATGCCCAAGGCACCCCAAGGTAATATCTAAGGAGACTCAAGCGTCTAAGCTTGGGGATGCCCCGGAAGGCATCCCCTCTTTCTTCTAACGACTATCGGTAACACACTTGAGGCTATATTTTTATTCGTCACATGATATGTGTTTTGCTTGGAGCGTCTTGTATGATATGAGTCTTTGCTTTTTAGTTTGTCACAATCATCACCTCTAAACACATTTGCTTGAGATGGCTACACGTCATCATAATTTGTTAGAATTGCTCTTTGTGCTTCACTTAAACTTGTTGAGCTAGGTGGTTGCCCTAGTGCTTCACTTATATCCTTTTGAGCACGGTGGTGCGAATGTTTTGAAGAAACTTGTTCTCATGCTTCACTTATATCTTCTTGAGAATGCTATATGTTTTAAAGAAACTTGTTCTGGTGCTTCACTTATATCTTTTTGAGAATGCTATATGTTTAGAAGAAACTTGTTCTCATGCTTCACTTATACCTTTTTGAGAATTCTATATGTTTTAAAGAAACTTGTTCTCTTGCTTCACTTATATCTTTTTTGAGAATGTTAGAAAATTTTAAAGAAATTCACTCTCTTGCTTCACTTATATCTTTTTGAGAGTGTGAAAATAGTCTTGGTAATTGGTACAAGATATGATGTTTGGTCCCTATGTGATGAATATCCAAGTAGAATAATGAAAACTAGCATACAAAATTTTTATGGGACATGAAAAACTTGATTCTTTGCAATAGTTTTGAGATATGTAGATGATGATATGTGAGTGATGTTAGTGAGTCAATTATGCTCTAGTATGAATATTGATGTTAAGGTTTATGATTCCCTATGCAAGCACATAAAGTCAATAGTTATGCAATGAAGTTATATCCTACTTGTGGTGTATTGTTCGATGTTGGTTATGTTTTATGTATGCATCTGCATCATCATGATTTTCTAGTTGGGCACTTCTCAACCTTTATGCTAGCCTTCATCTTGTACTAAGTGGGGATACTGCTTGTGCATCCATTATCCTTAAACCTTGTTTTGCCATTTGTGTCCACCATACCTACCTATATGCGGTATTTCATTGCCGTCCTAAGTAAATTTGTATGTGCCATCTCTAAAAAAATTCAAAAATATTTTCTCTTTTGTGTGCCTGTATCGCTCATGAAGCGGTGAGGGGTGGCCAATGATTTTCATGTTGGATGTGTTATTCTCAAGATGAGTGTTTATTCACTTGTCATTGCACGAGAGTGTGGCGGTAAAAGGGATGCCCAGTCCCAAAATAAATGGAATGTGATGGTATGGAGGGCACCCGTGAATACGGCTAGCCATGGATTGTGAAAAGTAATGGTGGAAACAAAAAAAATTCATTCTCTTGGATGTGACAGTAGAAAGACCAAAGTCTTAATGAAACTGAAATGATGATGGGGGAATAGAGATATAAAAAATATTTATTTTCTGTTTGGGAACCGCCTATGATGTATCCAATGAGAAAAGTGTTGGAAACCTTAAGTCGTTCTCGTTGACGAGAAAAGCATGCCTCCCAAAATAAATTTTTCATCTCTTTTAAAACTTGAGCTCTGGCACCTCTGTAAATCAATGCTTCCCTCTGCGAAGGGCCTTTCGATTTATTTTTATGTTGAGTCTCATCTTTCACTTCAAAAGCACCAACTAGGGGGTCATGTGGGCATGTGTGTGCATGGAGTATGATTGATAATCGAGTGTGCATCATGAATGGATCAATGATTGAGCATAATAGGCTAGGGATAATTTATTTTAGCATTGTTATTTTGAAAGGCATGGTTGCTTGTTAGCATCACTTGAGTATCTATATCTTCATGTCAAATATAGACTATTGCTTCGAATCATCTATGTCCTCATGTCTATGCTATGAAAATAACTTGAAGCATGTTGGGTAGCATTCCACAATCAAAAATATGTTTTATCACTTTCCTACTCGAGGACGAGCAGGAGTTAAGCTTGGGGATGCTGATACGTCTCCAACGTATCTATTATTTTTGCTTGTTCCGTGCTATGATATTAATATTCTTGGATGTTTTTATTATCATTTTATACCTTTTTGTATAATTTTTGGGGACTAACCTATTAAATGGTGGCAAGTGCCAGTTCCTGTTTTCTGCCCTGTTTTTGTTCCGCAGGAAATCAATATCAGATAAGATCAAATCATCCCGAAACTTTTTGAGGATTGTTTATTGAAGATAAGGATCACCTGGAACTTGGAGGCTACGGAAGATAATGCTGGAGGGCCCCACACAACACTAGGGCGCGTCTCGGGGGGGCTCCCCAGTGTTGTGTGGGCCCCTGCTAGCTCCAACCGACCTACCTCCACCTCTATAAATTCCCAAATATTCCAAGACCCTACAAGGAGTCCACGAAATACTTTCTCCGCCACCGCAAGCCTCTGTTCTCGCAGATCCCATCTGGAGGCCTTTTCCGGTACTCCGCCGGAGGGGGAAGTCATCACGGAGGGGCTCTACATCATCCTTGCCACCTCTCCGATGATGCGTGAGTAGTTCACCACAGACCTACGGGTCCGTAGGTAGTAGCTAGATGGCTCTCTCTCTCTCTTTGTATCTCAATATAATGGTCTCCATGATCTTCATGGAGATCCATCCGATGTAATGACTTTGTGCGGTGTGTTTGTTGAGATCCGATGAATTCTGAGTTTATGATCAGATCTATTCTTGTTTTACTTGAGTTCTTTGCTGGTCTCTTTTATGCATGATTTAGAATAGCCTTGTATTTCTTCTCCGAAGTTTTGGTTTGGTTTGGCCAACTAGATTAGATCTTCTTGCAATGGGAAGAGGTGCTCGGTAATGGGTTCAATCTTGCGGTGTTCAATCCTAGTGATAGAAGGGGAGTTGATACGCATGTGTTGTTGCCATTAAGGATAACAAGTTGGGATAAATTCGTATATGCTTTTGTCTTGACTACATCATGTCATCGTTCTTAATGCATTACTTCATTCTTATGAACTTAATACACTAGATGCATGCTGGATAGCGGTTGATGTGTGAAGTAATAGTAGTAGATGCAGAATCGTTTCGGTCTACTTGATTTGGATGTGATGCCTATATCATGATCATTGCCTTGGATAGCGTCATAATTATTTGCTTTTCTATCAATTGCTCAACAGTAATTTGTTTACCCACCGTATGCTATTTTCTTGAGAGAGATGCCACTAGTGAATCCTACGGCCCCCGGGTCTACTTTTATTATAAGATCTATCTCGTTTACTTATACAAAAATACCCAAAATACTTGCTGCATTTTTTTGTCTTTTATTTATTTATCAATCTATCATATACCATTTAATCTCGTTACTTGACCACAGAGAGATTGACAACCTCTTGTTTGCGTTGGGTGCGAAGGTTTGTGTTTTGTGTGTAGGTGTTGTTTACGTGGTGTTGCTTGGTTCTCCTACTGGATTGATAACCTTGGTTTCTTAACTGAGGAAAATACTTACTCTACTGTGCTGCATCATCCTCTCCTCTTCGGGGATAAAAATCCAATGCAGTTTACAAGTAGCAGTGAGCAACAATGAGAGTGGTGCATCTGGGTACTGTAATTTATTTGCTGTATTTTCAGTTTGTCAGTCCACCAAATGGTGGGTAGACACAGGTGCAGCTGTTCATGTGTGTGCTAACATTTCATTGTTCACTTCTTACCAGGCCACAGCTCACGGGTCCGTATTGATGGGGAATGGCACGAGTGCTTCTGTTCATGGTGTTGGCACAGTCGATCTTAAGTTTACTTCGGGAAGGATCGTGCAGCTGAAGAACATGCAGCATGTCCCTGCCATCAAGGAAAACCTCGTTAGTGGCTCCCATCTATGTAGAGAAGGGTTTAAGTTGGTCTTCGAGCCTAATAAAATAGTTGTTACGAAATATGGACTATTTGTTGGAAAGGGTTATGAATGCGGAGGAATGTTCCGCCTTTCCCTCGTAGATTTTTGTAATAAAGTCATGAACAATGTTCATTCGAGTGTTAATGAATCTGAAGCTTGGCATTCACGTCTTTGTCACATTAGTTTTGGTGTTATGACGCGGCTAGCAAAACTGAATTTAATCTCGAGTTTCACTTTAGCCAAAGGTTCTAAGTGCCTTTCGTGTGTGCAGTCTAAGCAACCTCGCGAGCCTCACAAGGCTGCGGAGGAGAGACACTTGGCACCACTAGAACTCATACATTCTGATCTTTGTGAGATGAATGGTGTGTTGACTAAAGGTGGAAAGAAATACTTCATGACTTTGATAGATGATTCAACTAGATATTTCTATGTGTATCTGTTAAATACTAAAGATGAGGCTCTACACTACTTTAAAATCTATAAGGCAGAAGTTGAGAATCAACTTGAAAAGAAAATTAAACGAGTCCGATCAGATCGTGGTGGAGAGTACTTCTCGAAAGAGTTTGATACCTTTTGTGTGGAACACGGCATTATTCATGAGAGGATGCCTCCCTACTCACCCCAGTCAAACAGGGTTGCCAAGCGGAAAAACTGTACTCTAACTGATTTGGTTAGCGCCATGTTAGATACGTCGGGTTTATCCAAGGCATGGTGGGGGGAGGCGATAATGACATCATGTCATGTCCTGAATAAAGTTTCAACAAAGGATAATGACATCACTCCTTATGAGAAGTGGACGAAGAGAAGGACAACACTCTCATACTTATATAATTGGGGCTGGTTGGTGAAAGTCAATGTGCCGATCCCCAAAAAGCGTAAGCTTGGGCCAAAGACTTTGGAGTGTGTTAATTTGGGCTATGCTATGAATAGCATTGGCAATAGATTTCTAGTAGTGAAATATGAGGTACCTGATGTGAAGGTCGGTACAATTATGGAGTCTAAGGATGCTACATTCTTTGAGGATATTTTTCCCATGAGAGATATGCAAAACACTTATAGACAGGAATCTGAGGAGACTCCTGAACCTGCTATTCTGATGGAATATTATGAACAAACACATGATGAAAATCCTAAGGAGGATGATGAGGAAACCCTTGGTAGGGGCAAGAGACAAAGGACTGTAAAGACCTTTGGTGATGATTTCCTCATATACCTCGTGGAAGATAATCCCACTTCTATTTCAGAAGCGTATGCATCTCTAGAAGCTGACTACTGGAAGGATGCGGTCCGTAGCGAGATGGATTCCATTATGGCTAACGGGACTTGGGAGATTACTGAACGTCCCTATGGTTGCAAACCATTGGGATGTAAGTGGGTGTTCAAGAAGAAGCTTAGGCCCGACTGTACGATTGAGAAGTATAAGGCTAGGCTTGTGGTCAAGGGCTATGCCCAGAAAGAAGAAGAAGATTTCTTCGACACTTATTCACCTGTGGCCAGACTGACCACCATTCGAGTATTACTCTCATTGGCGGCCTCGCATGGTCTTCTCATCCATGAGATGGATGTTAAGACGGCTTTCCTGAATGGAGAGCTAAAGGAGGAAATCTACATGCGACAGCCTGATGGCTTTGTGATAGATGGTCGGGAAGGAAAGGTGTGTAAGTTGGTGAAATCTTTATATGGCCTGAGACAACCGCCTAAGCAATGGCATGACAAGTTTAATGAAACATTGACATCTATTGGCTTTGTTGTTAATGAGGCTGGCAAGTGTGTATACTATCGCTATGGTGGGGGCGAAGGAGTTATACTATGCTTGTATGTTGATGACATACTGACATTTGAAACTAGCCTCAAGTTGATTGAAGAGGTTAAGTCCTTATCTCAGAACTTTGAGATGAAGAGCCTTGGAGTGGCTGATGTTATCTTGAACATCAAACTATTGACAGATGATGAGGGTGGGATTACACTTCTGCGATCCCATTATGTTGAGAAGGTGTTGAGTCATTCTGGATATTCGGACTGCAAACCATCTTAGACACCATATGATCCTAGTGTGCTGATTCGAAAGTCTAAAGGCACAGCTAAAGATCAATTGAGATACTCTCAAATTGTTGGTTCACTCATGTATCTAGCGAGCGCAACGAGGCCTGACATCATGTTTGCCGTCAGCAAGCTGAGCCAGTTTGTTTCCAAACCGGGCGATGTATATTGGCATGCTATTGAAAGAGTTATGCGCTATCTGAAAGGTACTATGAACTATGGACTTCACTATACCGGATACCCGTCGGTACTTGATGGGTATAGTGATGCAAATTGGATCTTTGATGCTGATGAGATGAAGGCCACAACGGGGTATATGTTTACTCTTGGAGGTGGTGCTGTTTCCTGGAAGTCTTGCAAGCAAACGATCTTAACGAGATCGACAATGGAAGCAGAATTAACAGCATTAGACACATCGGGTGGTGAAGCAGAATGGCTTCGAGATCTTTTGATGGACTTGCCAGTGGTTGAGTAGCCGGTTCCGGCCATCCTCATGAACTGTGACAATCAAATAGTTATTGTCAAGGTGAAGAGTTCAAAGGACAACATGAAGTCCAACAAACACATAAGAATGAGGTTAAAAGCTGTCAGAAAGTTAAGAAGCTCCGGAGTGATAGCGTTGGATTATATCCAAACGGCTAAGAATCCGGCAGATCCCTTTATTAAAGGGCTATCACGTGTTGTGATAGATAATGCATCAAGGGAGATGGGTATGAGAGGCACATGAGTTGCCATGGTAGTAACCCAACCTATGTGATCGGAGATCCCGTGAAGTAGGACCTGGGAAAACAAGACAGTGGTGAACTGAGGAGAGTAACTTTACTAACCCACTCCGTTGGAGATGCAATACTCTCGGAAACTGTATGGTAGGTTGACTAATGTCTTAATGTGTTCCAAGGCTTATATGTATAAGCAAGATGCTATCCTACAGAGCGATCTTTGGAGGAGCACACCTATATGAGCCCGACTGATGGTCACAGTCTATGAGATTGAGGTGATCTCTAGCAAGCTCATGAATAGGCCAGGAGTGTGACTAATATGCTCCACCCGAGGGATCAGCCTTCGGTAGCCTAGTACTAGTAAGACATGTGGTGAAACTTCTTGACGCCAAACTGACAATTCAAGGCATAGTCCATTGTTCAGTTGTGAATAAGTGTAGCTACATGGTCTAGGTGGAGCTCAACCTTAACCGGTCTCCACTGAAATGCTGGTATATCAAAACAGTGTTTGGAACAGAGGACAAAGTGGGTCCTTGAGATCTGGTGGGGGATTGTTGAAATGTGAGATGGACTTAGGGCCCATATAACAATTTCAGAAAAATCTCTTAGGGCCCATGTGGGATTATTTGGCACTAGGTGTGGTGGGAGTTTAGTCCCGTACCGCTAGTGGAGGAGGAGTTAGACCTCCTTATAAGGGATTCTCTTCTACATGCTATTGGAGCTTGAGAAGAGAAGAGGCCCTCGCGCACTCCTCCTCCGCCGCCCGCCTCGCCACGCCTCATCACGACGCGCCGCGGGTTGCAGGATTGAGCCGAGCCGAGCTCACACCTATGCGCTTCTTTTTGCCAGTTAGGAACGGAGAGTCTTTGACAGGTGGGGCCACGATCTGAGACGTCGGATCGTGGGCTACCGACTTGGACGTGGGTTCAGCCCACGTCTCTCCACGCGCGGCTGCACCTATATATTTGAGGCGCTGCCAACCCTAGCCGTCACGCGAAACAGATCGCATCTCCGCCTCCACGCCCACGTCGTTCCTCTGCTGCTGCTGCCGCTGGCGACTCCATCCCGTTCACCGCGTACAAGGTCGACGGGAGAGCAGGCCTCCGAAACCCCGCCTCTCCGGATCCTGTACGGGAGGGGGCGATTAGGTTTTTGGGGGAGCGACTACGCGACTGCTCACCTCTGTTCATCCGCTTCCTCTACGTCCACGTCAACTTCGTCATCACCATGTCCACCGACGCCGAACGTGCCGCCGCCGAGAAGATCGAAGCCGACAAGAAGGCCGCCGAGGACGCCGCGGCTGCCACCGCCGCCGCCGCTGCATGGCCTACTGGAGGGTATAACTCGTTTATCCCGCTCCTGTTTATTTCTGTGTTAGCAGTTATGGGTAGATGTGTCTACTGTTCGTGTAGTACGTGCTTGTCTAGATCGTAATCAGTATGTCCTTAATTCTGTCAATGACACGTTCATGATTATTTCCTGGATTAAATTAATCGAGAAATTGCCGATTTACTCAACAGAGTAACCCACCTCTTTCAACGATTCAGTAGAGCAAGATGATGGTTTTGTTGGTGGTGAGTTATTGTATGAGACATGTCTCAGTATGTTGTTTTCGGACAAAATTCATTGAGCCAAATAACATGCCAGAAAGTAAATTTTGTCACCCAAGCCTATTTTCCATCTTCTATAAAAAAAAGGTCTAGAGGCGCCAATGGCCTAAAACATGCCCTTGCAGCAAAAGAAAATAGGCAAGGAACTAAACCAGAGCAGCTTCAGTTTACTTGTATTTGAAGTGGATATGTTTTTGGCAAATTTTATCGCCTCCCATGGAATCTCTTTTGGCCCGATATGCAATGAAATTGGGAGCTATGATGCTTTAGTCGGAAAATTAAATAAGCCATGTAGCCAACAAAGAGAAATTAAAGAATAGGAATGCCATTCCTCAGACCAAAAGGAATACCAAGCCCATAAAGGATTACTTCAAAAAAAAAACATCAAGGATCCTTTTCTAGGAAACCAAGTTCCAATCAGTATTTGTGAACATTTGCTCCTTCAATAAATATTTAATTTTACTTGTGAAATAAAGGCAGGGCCTTGCATTACGGCTTTTCAGGTCAAAAGTTATTTGTGGACATTGTCTATATTCGCCTGAAAAAATTATAGTTGGATGATAAACTACAAATAAAAGTGTATATGAGGGTAAAGGGGAATAATAAAAAGGGTAAAGAGGTGAAAGTGACAACACTTGATCCACATGCATAACTATCCACCCCCGTTAACATCATGCATACACCCACCCACCCACACACACAAAAACATCAAGCATACACCCGGCTGCCTACAATACCCAAAAATGAAGAAACCGGTATTAAAGTGTCGCAGGCATCGCCATCCCAGAAATACGATCCAAATGCATGCGTATGTGCTCTGTCCCATCGCCCTCCCCTCTTGCACAAAAGGAGTACCTGGGATGGCCAGCACAATTGCACAACGGCTGTACTCTTGGCTCTCGCCTTTTGTGCCACATGAGCTTGCAGCCACATGACTCTATGGATTTGCTCACTACTAGTCAAACCGATTCAACCACTGTGACCGTCTCCACTCTCCAGGCCCGGCCCTGGTAGTAATGTTTTTAGGCCTGACCCAAGTAATAATGCAGGGGTGCGGCTGTGCGCTGTGAAGCCGATGCCTCGTTTGCATCGAGCGACCAGGAGGGGAGGTGGGAAATGAGTCGAGCGCCGATTCGCCTGCGTTGGTCAGCGGCCGCCAATTTGAAACAACTGAGACTCGTGAGAGAAGGTACTATACGGTTATTAGCGATGTCCAGCAACTTTAGGGGCTCCAGATTTGTAACCCCATGGGACAAAGTTCCTCAATTCAAAATGTTTTTCATGTAAGATAACACTACAAGAGTTCATGCTGCATCAGCCATCACGTGGAAGGGTAATTCGCTTACCTTCACAAAAGTTGCAGGCCGTCAATTACTGGATCAGAATTTACGGAGAATGGCGCATATTTTGATTCATCTAACAAGTCTGAATAGTTAGCGTTTCATTCAGGAAAGTAGATGTGTTTTTGAGAAATTTGAAATCATATTTTACAGTTTCAACTTTTTTTAAAATACACATGAACATTGAGATGTATATTAAATTTCCATAAAGTTTCATGATCAAATACACTTGTGTGTGGGCTGAATTAAAAGAAATCATAGACCATTATAGTGAATAGTGAATGTGCTAGGAAGACATGATTTTGTTTTTTGTAGCTTGAACTATAACGTATTTCATCACGAGAATTTACGGAGATGTAGTATACATCCCTAAGTTCATGTTTAATTTTTTTAGCATCTTTTAAAACTTGAAAATATGGCTTTTATATTTTCAAAATTCAGGCTCCGGGATCCAAAAGCAATTTCTAGTCATTCAGGCCTAAACTATTGTTGTCTAAAGATAATTTTAAAGTGATACGTACAGATTATTGGATACTAGTAAGCTTGCACGTGCAACGCACGTTCTCGGCTAATGCTCTTCTCAAAGATGCATCTATTCCCAATCAAATATAGTTGTTGATGGTAGTGTAAGAAAATGACACACACACACACACAAAAAGTCAAGGTAACGTTCATCATATAGGCTCTAAACCATGTTTTCAGGCCCTTAGATCTAGCGAGAGTGAGGTTTAAGGTTGTTGAATTTCATTTTTTTTTCATAACTTATCTCCATATAAACAGAGATCATTCATGGTGCTTTCAAAAACTCCGAACATTCTGGTTGATCACAAACTACATAAAATAGATATGTGTGAACACCACGTATTTTGGGATCAATGTTGCAACTTGCAAATTGCAAGTTATACTTTTCCTCCCCAAGAGAATTTACAAAGGTATGCTTAGCAAGGGAGCATCAATGTTTGATTCTGTCAGATGGCAAGAAAGCACTCATATATTTTCAAGGCAATATTATTTCCAATCAAATGTCATGCATGGCTTCTTTTACCCAGGAGATGAATTTGTCAAGATAATCTTGTAGACCATCCATCACTTTGTTTTGCATGCAATTGCAATTCCAGTATGTATACCATTCAACAGGGTGCACATGCACAGAAAAAGAAATCAACAAGACAAGTTGGGAGGTGTACATTACTAACTGAAAATGATCTTTTATCTGTTTTCTTAAAATATTCATTTATTGTTGATTCTTCTTGGTAAGTAAAAGTAAGTAGGAAGACAAGATTGTGGCGGAAGGTTTTCTTCCTTGTCTCTGTCCCTATGGACTGTAGGAGTGATAAAAATGGTTTCTTTTCCTTTAAGCATTAACATTTTACTTGAGCACACAAGCGATAATATTTGCATTTAGAATATATAAATATTGACATTGTTTGCTTTGGGCAAAAAGATTGTGAAGTATTGGTTGAGCCACGATATGAGTATTCATTCATATGGTTCGACGAATGATACAAGCAAAAAAATCTCATCAATTGATGATCGGACTTCTTGGATTGAGGTTAGCTGGAAAAAAAATCAAGAGCACTCATTATTTACTATTTTGCAAAAGAAAATGTTCTCATTTAATGAGAGCAATCTCCAATTTTGCTCTCTAAGTGCTAAAAAGGCAATGAGACATGTGTGAATGAAAAATAAACATACATAGAATATATAAACTTTAGCCCTTGGATATGTTTGTTCACTTATATGATCACAATAAGTAAACGTATCTTGTTGTCCATAAGTAAAGCGAAACATATCATGTGCTGAAGTACATGCTAACTATGAAATAAATGCCAATTATGTCATCAGATACGATAAGCCCACAAGCAAAGATAAATGGAATGACATGCCATGAAATCTCTAGCCAGGTTCTCTTTTTAATACCCGGAAGAAGAATCTGGCTGGTCTCTTTCAATTGTGCCTCCAACTTTGTTATGTGACAGCGATGTGGAGTTTGGACCAGATTTCCTGGGAGCATAAGAGAAGTCGTGAAGAAATGATCTTTACCTATGCAGTAGTTCGAACATGGTCCTATTGATCAGTTCTAAGATGAAGCCCTGCTACTTGGTGTTGCTGCCTAAATGGACACCTAAAATGATCATCGAGAACATTCTATTAATCCTTCTATTTTCTAAATGACATCAAGAAGTAACTTCCTGGAATGGTATGATAGTTCTAGTACTTAGGAATCTATTATCCTTTTCATTTTCTAGGCATATATTTTATCACGTACAGCCTGATCCTTCTATTTTCTGTACAAGAAAACTGAATTCCAGTTTGAATCAGATTTATCATCATATTCCAATAGTAAAAATGAATTTTGAACAAGCAGTAGAAAAGCAAGCACATCTAAAATGTATTTTCGAAATAGCATGACCAGAAACCTTGTACACACAGACATCAGAAACCTTGCAAATTGCAGTACAACCATAATATTAACATCATTTATGATTTCCAAAAATTACCAAAAAGGAAACCTACATGTATATCTTCATAACATAAAAAGGAGATATTGGGGCAATGATCATGGTGCCCAGCTGCGACGTATCTGCAATGTTGTCTGCTGTCCCATCTATGACCTCTAAGAATTTTTCGTAAGTAACTACTGTAAAATATACCCAGCAAGCTACATGTGTAATATCAGTCGAATTTAAACAAATGATAACACAATCTTCAGATGGATAAAATCACATCACCATTGGATAAAGAATGCTGCTATCTGAGAGCGTGGAAAGTCCACGACCTGTTTGGAATCATTGAATACTAACAGATGTTTCAGGAAGCAAACCCTCATTTCATTAGTATTATCAAAGCATGCAGATCAGAGTCCTTCTCTCGATCATAACTAATTCTAAAAATTAGCATAAGTCTAAAAGCTTTCGAGGTGGTATGTTAAAAAGAGGGAGAGAGAGAACAAGGTAATAAACAAAGAACAGTTGCTCCCATTGACTGGTTTTACCTGTAGTCAAATGTAGGGAAAATATAATGAAGAGCATTCACTACTAAATCCACGGTGGCGATATCTATTACAAAAGTATGTACCAAGTGGTCGTGTTGAACCTGTAAGCCAAAACAGGGTCAAAAAAGTGAAAGACAGACAGCAAGCTGGTTAAATTTGAACTCTGATGTCATAATTTAGGAGTTCAAAATTAACATAAGTGAACTCGAAATGAACTGCAATCTTTTCTTATATAATAACAACAACCTTGACAGCGACTTTTTTTCACATCATGTGTTGTGGCGGCATGGACTTGCACAAGAGAAGCACTTGCAAGCGGGACAAGGAAGAATTGTGCAAAAACATACACCACCGGGAATAGGGGGAAGCCAAATTTTATGTCAGAGTTTCTTCTAAACTAAAAACAAGCTGAGCATAAATCCAGGTTCTGATTCAAGATGAATACTCTGTTGGCCAACAACTAAACTAAGCACGCTCAGTCTGATTGTTTGGTTTTGCTAATCAATACAACAACCAAGTTACTTCAGCAGGGTGTAGGACAACGTTGTAATGCAACAAAGGAACTAACAGTTTGTGGCAATTCTCCAATCTCTTTCTTGAAGACTCCGCAGACATCCTCGTATGAGGAAACTGGGCACCTCTTGAGCATCGGCACCCTCATCGTGTGCACATACACCTGTGGTAGTACAAGCAAACAAGCAGCTATTCCTCAGCCACAAAATTATGCAATCTTACAACAGATGAATCCAAAGCGAATTCAGGCATATCCACACAAAGTTGGGAATTCCTTTTCGTACCAGTTGTGCGGTGTGCTGGCCGAGCTTGATGTAGATGCCACTGTTGCGGAAGCAGAGCTCTGGAGGCGGTTGGCGAAGAGGCCGCCCTGCGTGCACCCACTTCGTAGGAAGGGAGGAGACGTGCGCCCGGAGAGGCGAGGGATGCGGGCGCCGCCGGGCCGCTGGATCGCGCGCGGCCGCGTTCGCTGGATCCCACCCCGCGTGCGCCCACTTCGTGGTTAGGGAAGCGACGTGCGACCGGAGAGGCGAGGGATACGGGCGCCGCCGGGCCGCTGGATCGCGCGCGGCCGCGTTCGCCTGAGCCCGCACCGCGTGTGCCCACTTCGTGGTTAGGGAGGAGACCAGTGCGGCCGGAGAGGAGGGGGGTGCGGGCGCCGCCGCGCCGCGGGCTGGAGCGCGGCATCCTTCGCCGGTGGCTGCCCACACTCGAGGAGGGGTGAGATTAGGGGCATTAGGTGGGTGGTTAGCGTTAATTTCGGGGTGGGAATACGTGGGTGCGGCACTTCTGCGTGGCAGAGTTTTCGTCTGCCCTGTGAAATTGGTAAGCATACTTTTGATGAGGGTTATTTATTATCTTAATGGTTAGATCTAAATGAGTGGATCCCATCGTGTGGCTTGAATTAATCTAGGATGTTGTGTGTACGTTAGGCGAGATGCACTTAGCGATGAATATGTTTGCTTGTTTAATAGTAGTATAGAAGTATAGATTAACATTAGTTTTGGAAGTAATTTAAGTGTTTACTATCAATATTTTCTAAATGTGCATACATTAATCTCTTATTTTAACGCTCATATTAAGGGTCCCGGTTTTTAGTTTGCCACGGGCCCTTGAAATTTCAGGACCGGCCCTCCGTCTCCTCTCTACTCTACTCTTTGTTGCAAACTTTCCATGAGGAGGCTCTCCTTGTATCAGCCAACCTTGCGCGTGCGTGCCTAAGGCCAACTCTAACTCACGACGCCATTTGGTCCACGCACGTCCATTTGGCTCGAAAGAGACAAAAATCGCGGCCCAACGCGGCAACCCAAACGGACGGGCGTCCGTTTTTTTGTCCGCACGTGAACCATTTGCAGCCCAAATTTGGGCAGGGTTTGCATCGATGCGGACGCACACGGTGCTCTCCTTGTTCTCCTCCCTGGCTCGCCCGTCGGTGGCACGTAGGCCATTCCCCCTCCCCATCCATGCCCGACACCCTCCGTCCTTGCCGCCTTCGCCCACTTTCCGGCCGCTCGGACGCTGCCTAGGCCGCCGCTCGCATCAACACACTCCCCCACCCCAACGCCGCATCAGAGGCAGTTCTTGCCGGCATTGGTGGTCTCATCTCGCCACCGTCGGTGTACAAGAAACCACGACCGCCAGCACCACCCATCTCTACCGCCGGCACCGCTCATCTCCTCCATTACCGTCGGCCTCTCGCTCCACGGCCGCCTGCCGCCCTCTCATCTCCGCTTCAATAGGTCTGCTGCATGTATGGGGAGGCTAAGGTGCTCTTCACCGGACGCATCTCCACCACGACCGCAAGGTACAATGGATAGTGGGGATGCGTTTTTTAACAACTTCATTTGTTCATCGAACGATTAATCGTTGGAGGATGAGGAGCTTGTGGTTGTTGCTTTGGTCGTCAATGACCACATTGCTAGGCAGTGGCCGAGGTTCAGGGGATCAATCCTGGGCCATGCTCCAGCACTGAACCGCAATAGAGAGAGTGACCATTGCCTACTCTTTGCCGATTACTTTCAGTGCACGTCCCTTCAATCCCAAGCTTTTCCGGCGCCGCTTCCGGATGGGGAGCCATGTGTCCAATCGTATTCGGGAGGGAGTGGTAGCATAAGATGATTACTTTGAGTGCAAGGAGGATGCCCTTGGAAAGGCTGGTTTCTCTTATCAAAATGCACTACGGCTATTTGTATGCTTGCATACCAAATTCCCGGTGATCTTGCGGATGAGTACGTCCGCATGAGTGAGTCCACATGTCTTGCATCATTGTCAAGTTCTGCCAGGCCTTAGTAGCAGTGTTTGACCTGGAGTACCTGAGCAAGCCAAATGTTGCGGATACAACCCGGTTGTTGGCGATCAATACAGATAGAGGTTTTTCAGAAATGCTCGATGGCATAGATTGTATGCACTGAAACTGAAAAAAAACTGTCTATTTATTTGGCAGGGGCAATACAAGGGGCATGTGAAAGCTTGCAATGTCATATTTGAAGGAGTGGCTTCACAAGATCTTCGGATTTAGCACTCTTTTTTCGGCATGGCGGATTCTCACAATGACATTAACGTGCTTCAGTGCTCTTCAGTGTTCGGAAGGCTTGCAGAAGGCAACAGCCCAAAGGTCAACTTTGAAATCAATGGCAACCACTACAACAAGGGATACTACCTAGCTGATGGTATCTATCCTCGGTGGTCCACTCACATGAAGACAATATCCAATCTGGTAGGAGAAGAGGTCTAGATTTTTCCAAGCACAAGAGAGTGATAGGAAGGATGTTAAGCATGCTTTTGGTGTGCTTCAATTTTGATGGGTTATCGTTCGACACCTTACTAGAACATGGAGCACCAAGAAGCTTTGGGAGGTGATGACTGCTTGTGTGATCATGCACAACATGATCGTGGATGATGAGCATGATGACATCATCTTCGATCAGGGTTTCAATTCAGGGTGAAAATGGTGTGCCTGAGAATGGAGGACCAACAATTGCACAGTTCACCCAATTTCATCATGAAATGCGTGATTGGCAAAGTCACATTTAACTTCAAAATTACTTGGTTGAGCACATGTGGACTCACCTTGACAACCAGTAGATGTATCGGTTCTTATTCTTTCAATGTATTTGTGACAATTTGAATTTGATTGTAAACTTTGAGATTTTATTGGGTTGTAAACTATTTATTATTGTAGTACTATGTGAATTATTTGGCTGTAAACTATATCAATGTTTATTTTTAGTTAGACATATACATGAAAAAAATTGTGTACATTTGGTCACCGGCTGGTCGGGTGGACCAAATGCGTCGGCCGATTGGACACACTACCCACGCAAACACAGAAGAGGCCGGACACCATCCCTTTGGCCGACCCAAATGGACGAAAAGCGGAGAAAAACCGATTCCCGGTCGTGTGTTGGAGTTGGCCTAATAATAAGCAGGTGCGGTAGTAGAATATGTTGAGAAATTTCGGCCTTTGGTGGAGCATCCCATCAACATTATGGACCAAATCCCTCCATTTATATAATGTTAAAATAAGCACTTATCCTTCACCCTTAGTACAATTGATGGCTACTGGAGTAAGAGGATGCTATATGTATCAGATTGTATCGGGGTGATAAATGACATCAAGCAAAGCATAATGCAAAGGAAAATATGGGACAACCATCAAAGAAATTATCACTAGAAGGAGCAAGTTTCAGGAGAGCGTGTTCTCTCATGAATGACGCGAGCCAAATGGAGAGGCGCACATGATGGCGAGGACGACTCTATCTCTTGCACCTAGTCGCCAGCAAGCCTTACATATGAAGGGGTTCAATGAATCCTGGAGATCTCAGGTGGATTCATTCATACAGAAAGGCAGTGTCGGGATAAAAGTCAATGATGACATAGGACATTTTTTTCAGACACATAAGGGGTTAAGACAGGGGGACTCCATGTCTCTTGTGCTGTTCAACATTGTAGCGGATATGTTGGTGATACGCCCATTTTGCAACATGTTTTATTACTATTATTTATAAAGTTTTTGGCCAATATAACACTTCATGTAGTATTTCTAATGCCTTTTCTCTCTTAATATGCAAGGTTTACACAAAGAGGGAGAATACCGGCAGCTGGATTTCAGGGCCTGACAGCAGAGATACCTATCCTGCACATCTCCAAATGGGCTGAAACTTCACGGAGAATTGTTTTTTAATATATATAAAATACTGGGCCAGAGAGTCACCGGAGGAGGGCTACCAGGTGCCCACATGGCGCCTGGGCGCCCCCCCCCCCCCCCCCCCGGGGCGCGCCCAAGTGCCATGTGGAGCCCCTGGCCCACCTCTGGCTCTCTCCTTCTGGTATATAAGTCATTTTACCCTAAAACTTCTATGAAGAGATTTTTGGGACGAGGCGCCGCCGCCACGAGGCGGAACTAGAGCAGAAGCATTTTTGCTCTCCGGCGGGCAGATTCCGCCAGGGACACTTCCCTCCGGGAGGGGGAAATCAAAGCCTTCGTTATCACCAACAACCCTCTCATCGTGGGAGGACCAATCCTAATCATCATCATCAACAGCACCATCTCATCTCAAACCCTAGTTCATCTCTTGTATTCAATCTTTGTATCAAAACTATAGATTGTTAATCGTGGGTTGCTAGTAGTGTTCATTACTTATCGTAGTTGATGCTAGTTGGTTTGCTTTGTGAAATACTAAATGTTCAGATCCTTTATGTTATTCAATACCCCTCTGATCTTGAACATCATGATGATGAGTGAGTAGTTACTTTCGTTCTTGAGGACATGGGAGAAGTCTTGTCATAAGTAATCATGTGAATTTGGTATTCGTTCGGTATTTTGATGATATGTATGTTGTGATTCTCTTAGTGGTGTCATGGGAACGTCGACTACATAACACTTCACCATTTATGGGCCTAAGGGAATGCATTGTGGAGTAGTAACTAGATGATGGGTTGTTAGAGTGACAGAAGCTTAAACCCTAGTTTATGCGCTATTCCGTAAGGGGCTGATTTGGATCCACACGTTTAATGCTATGGTTAGGCTTTGTCTTAATTCTCTTTTCGTAGTTGTGGATGCTTGAAAGAGGGGGTAATCATAAGTGGGAGGTTTTTTCAAGTAAGAACAGCACCCAAGCACTGGTCCACCCACATATCAAATCATCAAAGTAGCGAACGCGAATCAAACAAACATGGTGAAAGTGACTAGATGAAATTCCCGTGTGTCCTCAAGAACGTTTGCATCATTATAAGTACTTGTTCCGGCCTGTCCTTTGCAATCAAAAGGATTGGGCAATCTTAATTGAGCTGAAATACCTGATGAGCATTGTTTAGATAAATAATCTGCTTTAGCTATTCTTAGTTGCAATACTAGAGAAGAGGCTTTAGCTGTGATTGCTGTGATGAAAGAAAAAACTATGAGAGAGAGGATGAAGTGTGATCCTAAGTTTGCTACCTCTCCCATCTTTATTACTAATAAAGATTATGAGTTCTCTGTTGATCCTGAGTTGATTACCATGGTAGAGTCTGATCCTTTTTATGGTACTGAATCTGAAACTGTTGTGGCACATCTTACTAAGTTGAATGATATTGCTACTCTTTTCGCCCATGAGGAAAAGATTCATCATTACTATATTCTGAAGTTATTCCCTTTCTCGTTAAAGGGTGATGCTAAGGCTTGGTACAATACTCTTACTCGGTTGTGTGCGTAGTCCCCAGGATATGATTTATTACTTCTCTGAAAAATATTTCCCTGCTCATAATAAACAAGCTGCCTTGCAGGAGATATTTAACTTTGTGCAGGTTGAAGAAGAGAGTCTCCCACAAGCTTGGGGGAGGCTTCTCCAGCTACTTAATGCTTTGCCAGATCATCCTCTGAAGAAAAATGAAATCCTTGATATCTTCTATAATGGTATTAATGATGCTTCTAGGGACTACCTAGACAGTTGTGCTGGTTGTGTTTTTAGGGAAAGAACCGTTACTCAAGCGGAGGAATTATTAACGAATATCTTGAAGAATGATAATGAATGGACACTTTTTGAACCAACACCTGAACCTATTCCGAAGAAAAGGGGTATTCTATTTCTTGGTCCTGAAGATATGCAAGAGGTAAAGAAATGCATGAAGGAAAAATGTATTAAAGTTGAAGATGTTAAGAATTTACCACCTATTGAAGAAATACATGGACTTAATGCACCACCACCACGGGTGGTAGAGGTAAATTATTTATTAAAGTTTGATGAAAAAGATGTCCCTATTGGTAAAACTCCTCGTCAATGCTATCTTGAGTTTGATAATTATATTGGTAAGCAAAATTATTTCAATGCTCGTGTTATGAAACAGTTAGAACATAATGCCCATGCTATTGATCGCTTGAGTGACTTGCTATATAGAATTGTCAATGATGTTAAGGGAGTTAGTAAGCATGCTTCTATGGTTCAAACTCAGCTAGAACAAGTTGCTAAATCTCAAAGTGATTTGCTTATTGAAATGAATAGAAATGCTCATGTTATGAAACAGTTGGAACATAATGCTCATGCTATTGATCATTTGAGTGATTTGTTGTTTAGAATTATTAATGATGTTAAGGGAGTTAGTAAGCATGCTTCTATGGTTCAGACTCAGTTAGAACAAGTTTCTAAATCTCAGAGTCAATTGCTTGATGAAATGAATAGGAATATGCATGATCATGCTGTTAGAGTTATGACTAGGGGTGGTAGGATGACCCAGGAACCTCTTTATCCTGAGGGACACCCCAAGAGAGTTGAGCAAGACTCTCAAAGAGCTAATGTTGATATTCCTAGTTCTTCTAAGAAGAAGAAAAATAAAAATGATAAGACTTTGCATGCTTCTAGTGAACCAGAGGTAGGAAAACCTCCTGATGCTAATCTTGATGTTTCTGTTTCTGATGCTGAAGCCCAATCAGGTGATGAACATACACCTGGTGTTACTAATGAGATTCTTGCAGATGCTCAGCCAGAAAATGTTGGAGAACCAAATAATGATATTGATATTGAACCAGCTGAGGATCTTGATAACCCACAACCTAAGAATAAAAGGTATGAGAAAAAAGACTTCGTTGCTAGAAAGCACGGTAAGGAAAGAGAACCATGGGTTCAAAAGCCCATGCCTTTTCCTCCTAAACCTTCCAAGAGTAAGGATGAGGAGAACTTTGATCGCTTTGTTGAAATACTTAGACCTGTTGTTTTACGTACTCGCTTGATTGATATGTTGAAAATACCTCAATATACAAAATATATGAAAGATATTGTTACAAACAAAAGAAAAATTCCTGAGGCAGAGATTTCTACTATGCTTGCTAATTATTCTTTTGAGGACGGTGTTCCTAAGAAACTGGGTGACCCAGGTATCCCTACTATACTTTGTTCCATTAAAATAAACTATGTTAGAACTGCCTTATGTGATTTGGGAGCCGGTGTTAGTGTCATGCCTTTCTCTTTATATAAAAGACTTGATTTGAACAAACTCACTCCTACTGAGATTTCTTTGCAGATGGCTAACAAGTCAACAGCCATTCCTATCGGTATTTGTGAGGATGTGCCCGTTGTGGTTGCAAATGTCACTATCTTAACAGACTTCGTTATACTTGATATGCCTGAGGATGATAATATGTCAATTATCCTTGGTAGACCTTTCTTGAACACTTCAGGGGCTGTTATTGATTGCAACAAAAGCAAGGTTACATTTCATATTAATGGCAATGAGCATACGGTGCATTTTCCGAAGAAACAACTTCAAGTGAATGGTATTAATGTTATCGAAAAATCTCCCACTATCACTATTGGAAGTTTTCAACTACCTATTCCTACTGTCAAAAAGAAATATGAAATAATTATGGTAGGGGACATGCCTGTCCCCATTGAGGTAACATAGTGTTTTCGCAAAAATTCTTCGGTTTCATGTTAATTGAAAGGGGTTATTAATAAGACTTGATCAACCTTATTAATGGATTCTTTTTGAGAGACATGAGATGGATGAATTTAGTAAACACCACCCTCTGTACCCAACCTTTATTCTCTGTTTTTATTAGTTAAATAAAGTAAGATGCCATGTTTTCCTGTTTTTTGAAATTTTCGTGCAATAAAAAAAGTGCCTAGAAATGAAAGTGTTCAGAATGTCCTGAAAATTTTACATGAATTTTTGTTGATTGTATTAGAATTTCTAGCATAAAAACTAATGTGAGAGAGCAACCGGTGCCCTGGTGCTGTGTGGGCCCCATAGGGGCCCCCTCACTTATTCCTTCCAGCCATCTCCTTCTCCTACCTCAGAAAAAAATCATGCCCAGTTTTTGCCCGTGTTCAAGCTCTCTTTGCTGTGATTTTTGATCTCTTTGCTCGGAACTCCGTTTCTGAAACTGTTTTGAGGAATTGCTCCTTGGTATGTAACTCCTCCAATGCTCCAATTAGTTTTTGTTTTAGTGGTTTATATTTTGCATATTTATCTACTCTTGGTGCTACAGAAAATGAGCTTGCATGTTGAATTCTTTGAGTACTAGGTAGTTTGAATGCTTGATATGGCCTCTAGGCACTTGTATGAGTAGTTGCTATCAATTTTGTGAAGTTTTGTTAACATCTTTTTGTGGACCAAAATTTTCAGAAATTTGTTGAGGAAAAAGATGAACATTTTCAGAAGTAGCTCCTCCAGGAAGAATGCCAAGGGGAGAGTCTTCGGACAATGACCTCTACTTACCTCGTGATGCGGAAGTTCGATCATGAGAATGGCCACATGTACCCTTCATGGATGAAGCAGGCTTCCACCACTAGTTCGCACAGTTCATCACCAACGCCGGGCTGAATGCCTTCATCGCAGATGACTATGATCAATACCAAATCCTCACTAACTTCTTTGTGCAAAGTTTTCATTATTTGAGCGGGAACAACCCCCCTGAAGTGAGCTTCAGGATGTACGGGGAGACACGTCAGATACCACTTGAGCAGTTTTGTGAGATTTGTTTGATCCCTACTGATGGGGATTTGAGAGAGTCTCGACCAGCTGAGTTTGAGGACTTCCTTCACATCTTAATGGTGGGAGAAGGAAGAGGAGTGTCGGCAGGTAAATCCACTAGTTTACATTTCCCCGCTGTGCATTACTTTGCTTTATTCATAGGGAAATGCTTGACTGCCAGGAAGGCTGGGAGCTGCCTTAGTGCACCTGACTTTGCTATCCTACGTCGTGCACTTTTTGTTGATAACACTTTCAGCTTAGGAGCGATCATTGCACGCCGCTTGCACACTAATAGGTCCAAAGGCGCGATTTATGGGGGTATCTACGCTACTCGATTAGCGAGTCACTTTAATGTTAACATTCTTCCGCATGATCCCCTTTTGCCGAAGGTTTATTTAGACTTTGAGTCCATGAGGCACCATCACTTTCTTTCTGATCCGAATGACTCTGACCGCATCCGGTATAACTTGGTTTATAATGAGGATACTATGGATATTATCCCACTGCCTGCACCTGCTTTGTTTGATGTTCATGCCAGGAACGGATATACCGTTATGCCAGAAGATATTGTTGCCTATCGAGCGGAGTTGGCCGCAGCTACGCAGGAGCCACAGGCTTGGGATGCTCAGATCCCGCCTCCTGAGGAGTTCCAGTTGGGACCGGACGGATTCTTCGGATGGCAGTAGACCAAGCTAGGCCAAAAGCCTAAGCTTGGGGGAGAACGTATTTCCCACCGACATTTTATTCATGCTCATGTATTTCATTCTAGTTGTCGGTGTTCATACTCTTTCATTGTATTATCCATGTTAGTTTTATTTTTCTCACTTTCTTCTTGTGTGTTTGAAAAAAAATTAGGAAATCAAAAAAAAATTAGTTAGCTTCTTTTTGGTTTTTGCTTTCCAGTTTATTCAGTTGTAGCCTTTAAAAATCAAAAACCCCAAAAATATTTCTCGATTCTTCTTTTTGCTTGTTGGGAGCTTTCCCGTGTAAATAGTTTTTCTTGTTTTTGCTTTTCTTTCTTTAATTTGCCTTCTTCAAGAAAAATAAAAAAACTCCAAAAATATTTCAGTGTGTTTCTCTGGATTTCTTTTCTTTTCTTTTGGTTGAGTTCTTAAAAGAAGAAGACCACAATGAAAATGTTGAGTGGCTCTCATTTATATTATTGATTATCTATCAGAGAGCCCATTTTACCTTGTCTTCTCCTTTGGATAAATTGTTGCAGATTCTAGTTTAGTCCATGTCATCCTTGCACTATTATTATTTTCATACCATTCGATCATGCAAGTGAAAGGCAATAATGACGACAATTTGGCGGAGTGTCCGTGGCAAAGAAAAGTGGGTATGAACTCAACCTGTTCTTGTCTTTATGAATGTGTTTAGATCGGTGTCCATGATTCAGCATATTATGATCAAACATGTTTGTGATGACAATTAGAGATTATAGTTGTTCATGCCATGCTTAAGTAGCTAGGGGGTTGATAATGATTTACCTTGGATGTCAACATGCATTTAAAATGATTGTGATGTGGTATGATGGTATGGTATCCTCCTCTGAATGTTTCAAGTGGCTTGACTTGTGTCGGGGTACGACACCTATGGGATCCAAAGGGACCCCTTTACGATTCGGCGGGGGGAGAGGGATACGCAAAGAGCAGAACCAACGATCGACGCGGGAAGATTTTACCCAGGTTCGGGCCGCTGATCAGCGTAAAACCCTACTCCTGCCTTGTGTTCTTATTAGTGTTCTTGAGCCCAGCCTTCAGGAGCGCTCGCTGTGAACAGTACGTTCAAAGAGCAGCTACGCATGCAGAATGGGCCAGAAGTTCTCCTCCCCTGTAGCAGTTGCCTTGGGCCTCCTTTTATACGCTCAAAGGGGTCACCACAGTGGCAAAATGTACATACATTGAGGTGTAAAGTAGCTACAGGGTAATCATACCTAACCCCTGACGGACTAGGACGAACACATTTAATGCACCGTGAGGTGTCCGTTTAGGTGTCCTTACTTTCTTGGGGATGGAAAAAGGGGCCATCCCATCAGCACCGCTTAAGCTCTCCTCCATTGGCGTGTCGCCACGTATCCAAAGAAGGACCCAGAATGTCGGGTTTATCGCTGTGCCAAAGCGGTGGCACATCAACAAAACCTTGCCAGGTGCCAAGCCCTGCCGGGCGCCAAGCCTTGCCGGGCACCGATCCTTGCCGGGCTCCGCAGGCCACCCCGGCAAGATCTTGCTGGGGAAGCTGGCCTTCGGATTCCAGCTCTCCTTATCTGCTGATCCTCAGATCTCTGACTGGATGGTTTCTTTGATGGCTTGAATCAACCTCGAACTGTTCCCCGGCAAGCCTTGCCACGAGGATGGCTACAACTGCCCGTGCACAAGTACGGGGTACTAGTGGCCCAATACTTAGTACACCGATAGGAGCCCCTGGGCCTAGGCCATACACGAGTGCAAGGCATTGTTGGGCTAGGCCCAAACAGTGCACGGGCACGCGTGGCAGGGGATTAACTGCTCGTAAATATCCCGTTTACTGTGCCCCCCACTACGCGCGTCGAACGCGCGGCGTGGGGAGCGTGCCTCAAAGGCTGCAACTGCGACGCGCCTATAGAGGCGCATTCACATTGGGGAATAAAAGAGGCGGCCCCGCTCCTTCCCCATAAAAAGGAGAAGCCGCAGAGGCACAAGCCTATTTACTCCCCTCTTCTTCTCAATCTGGTCGTCGCCATCACCTTCCTCCTCTCGAGCTCAGAGCGAAGCTTTTCCTCTTTCGCCCGCCGCTTCCACGCTCGCTTCACCCCCGGCTTCCGCCCTCACAACCGCCATGCCGCCCAAGGCCAGCAAAGGCAAGGGCAAGGAAGCGAAAGCCGACGTCCCGGAGAGCGAACTAGTGAAGATGCGGAAGAAGTATGTCGTCTTCGCCCCATCGCTCGATGCAGAAGCTCTGAAGAGGCGGTACCAATGCATGTGGGCGAAGGAGACACAAGCTCACCCCGCCACACGCGTGATTCCAGGTTCTTGTTCCAAAAGTGGGTCGGACAGATACCCTTTCTTCGCTGCGTATTTCTATTGCGGGTTCTGCCCCCCATTTTCCGACTTCTTTAATGATATCATGTACACATACGGCTTTCATCTTCTCGATTTCACGCAGAATGCGGTACTATGCATGTCCATCTTTGCCCATCTTTGTGAAAACTTTGCCGGAGTGATTCCCAACACTACTCTTTTTCGCCATTACTTCTTCCCCCACATCCAAAAAGGAGAGGCCCTCTCTGGTTCTATCGCCTGGATCCCAAGGGCTTGGAATAAGGAAATATACCTAGAAGGAGTTTACCGCGAAAAGTGGGACGAATGGCGGGCTGAATGGTGTTGGATCAAGGAAGCAGATCCCCATCCATTTTGTCTTCCTCGGCAACAGAAAGTGGTCCGCGGTAGCGGTTGGAGCAGTCTTGCCGCTGATGACGAAAAGCTCACAATCGCCACCACCAGGATTCTTCGCGTGAAAGCTGCCGGGCTGACAATGGAGATGATTGGCTTCGACTTTCTCCGCCGCCGCATCGCCCCCTTGCAGAACAGGGGAAGGCCAGCTTGGGAATACCGAAACACGGCAGATATCATGAGATTGCGCCCCGGGTTGAATAATAATCTGACCACTATGCAGCTTGGCGCTCTCCGTCAAAAACTATTCCAGCGCGAAGACAAGCATCGGCTGCCGGCAAGGATTGTCCCTTTGTGCAACAACTCCGCCTTGGGGTCAATCATCGCCTTCATGCCGACGTTCAACGCCCACGGTCTTGACGCGACTTGGGCCGAGCCAACCGAGGAGGAAGCACAGAAGTTTTTTGACAACTTGACGGAGAGACCCGTCCGGCAAGAGACAGATTTCATCCGAGCCACCACTGACCAAGAAGTAGCTTACATTGCTACTAGGGTGTAGGAGGCAAATCTTGCCGCGGAGGCCGGCAGTGTTGGATTCACAGAATGGGAAACCAGCGACGCAGAGGTAGTAGTGGAGGTAAAACCTGCTGGGAAGGACAAAGCTGCCGGGGAACAGAGCAGCACAGCCGCTGAGAGCTCGTCCGACGAGGACACGGCCGAAGAAGAACCGCAAGAAGAGCTCCCAGCCCCGAAGAAGATGAAGCGCGTTCTTCGGAAGGCTGCATCTGGCATCCCGGCAAGCCAGCCTTCTTCGAGCGGCGAGGCTCCCGGCAAGAAAGTGGCCGGCAAGACTGCACCGTGGCAAGGGGTTCGTCAACAACCTGCGCGGCCCGCGAGACCCACACCAGCGGCCACTGCTGGGGCGGCAGGGGTGTCTCGCACTACCGTACCGGAAGCTGCCCCGGCGCCTGCCACAGCCAAGCGACCTAGGACCCCTCCTCCGCCTCCCCACTCAGACATCGCAGCGGAGGCCGATTTCGACATCTCCGGCTTTAGTTCGGAGCGAGAAGAAGAAGAGTGAGTACTTTGCCACAGCCTTTATATTCCAATCTTGGATCGATCTTACTGACTTGCTCGTATTGTCTCTGCAGTGATGCAGAAACCTTGCTGGAGAGGATGGCGAAGAGGACAAAGACTTCCACGGGCGACGAGCCCCCGGCAGGCTCCACGAGCGTGCCAGAAACCGTCGTCGTCAGCCCGGAGCCCAGTCCTCAATGCAGCCCCCAGCACAGCCCCCAGTGTAAGTTCACTGTTCTTTTTCCGCTGGCGGGTGCTGAGGCTTCCATTCTTTGCCGCTGATATCCTTGGGCTCGCAGGAGAAGAACGGCAACAAGGAGAGTTGTCGGAAGACATCCCCGTCGTGCCACCTTCATCGACCACGCCACCCACAAGCACTTCCCCGGCAAGAGATCCTACCGACGAGCCCATCCTAACTGAGGAGGAGCCGGCAAGCATGGACATCGGCAACCCTCCCCCGGCAACCGAAGTTGCCGGGAAGGGCGAGGCCACCTCTCAACAGCTCGACACAGGTAATCGATTGCCTCAGAATGCTTGTTACTCTTTCCCTTATCTCTCTGTCTTTAGTCGCTTCAAACTTCAATCTTGATCTTATTCTGTTCTCCTCCTTCGTCCTTCAGAGTTCCCTGTGATGGAACACATGGATGTCGACGTTGTCATCGAGGAGACCGCCAGGGACGCCGCTGCCGAAGCAGACAGGATCGCTGCCAGCGAGGCCACCAAGGATGACACTGTCGAGGCTGGTGGTGTTCTTGACGGGGAGGCCGCCAAGACTGCACAGGAGGAACCCGCCAAGGAACCTACTGAAGGGGGCGACAGGGAGGCTGATGACCGTACTGACGGCATTCCTGCCGCAGGAGCGCCAGGCGCTGCACCTGCCACAGAGCCCCCTGCCACTGGTGAGGCGGTCGCTGAAGACCAACCGTCAACATCTGAAGGCCCCTCATCCAGCAAATACCTCAAGGTTGGCGAGAACCTGTTTGTCAACTTGTCGGGGACAGCAAGCATTGGGGCACCAGCCGAAGAAGAAGTTTTTGACGAAGAAATCATCGCTGCTGCCGGGCTCGAGGTTGTTGACGATCCCAGCACTAGCAGCGGCAAATCTGAAGAGGATCAGCTCCTTCAGGCCATAGGCGAAAATTTCCGCAAGCTCCAGGCTCTCCACCGCGCCCGGAAAGATAAAGCGGATTCCAGAATGGCAGTTGTCGAGGCGGCCGAGGCAGATTTCCAGAGGCGCGTCGAACAAATGCAAACCAGGTACGCCGAGGCCCTCCAAGAGCTGACTGCTGGCCGGGAACAGGTGAGCCAACAGTGGACAGAGATCCTCCTGAAGCAATCTGATATGGAGAAGGCGCAGGATGAAGCTACTCAAAGGATTGCTGCTGAAGATGCCCTCCTGACGGGGCGCCGCGTTGCTCTTGATGCTCACGAGGAAGATCTCACCGCACGTGAGCAGGCGCTCACCGCCAAGCTTCACAGCAAAGATGAAGATATCGAGAAGCTTGTCGCGTGGCGGACCCAGGAGCTAGAGCAAAAACATAAAGAGGCGCTCGAAGCTCTGACTGCAAGTCACGCCGGCAAGCTCAAGGAGGCCGTCGATGCTGCCGAAGCTGCAGAGGCCGCCAAGAATGAGCTGAGCGACAAGGTAAAGAAGCTGGAAATAGATCTCGAAGAGAACGGCAAGGAGCTCTCGACGCTCAAAGGTGATAGGGAAAAAACCCTCCACTCCTTGGCGGAGATGCAAGTTGCCCTGTCCAACAAAACCAAGCAGCTCTCCTCTGCGGCTGATGCTATTGCAGTTCTGGAATTGAAGCTGACCATGTTGCAGAAGTCTCTCGAGGCCGGCAAGGCCCGTGAGAAGGCTCTACTCAAGGATCTCCAAGGAAAGAGGAACCTGCTCAAGAGCGCTACCGCCGCCCAAATCGATTACGAGAAGGGGGTGGAGATCTGGACTGGACGTCTCATCGCCGCTGCGGAGAAGCTTACGGCAGAACTGTCAACCATGGGCCTGTCGAACTTCAGGTATCCTTCCGAGGAAAGGATATCTTCAAGTGCATGGTTGACGATGTTCTTTGAAAGCATCATCGACGCCTTGAGGGTGCTCCAGTCTAGCCGGGCGACCCAATTGGCCAACGAGACTCGCCGGCTTTGCCGGGCCGTCCTTTGCAAGGTGCTTATCAAGGTGGTGCACAGCAATCCTGGCATCGACCTCTCCAACGCGCTCGACCATCTGCCAAGGGACGCAAATGTCGAGGCGCTTGAAGAACTTATCACGCCTATCCTTGAGAAGGTGGACTCCATTAAAAGGATCGAAGGCCAGCGCAGGGATTAAGTGCTCCGCCTTTTCTTGCCGTCATCATTCCATGTAAAAGACAATTAAGTCTCAAGTTAGAATTGCGGCAACTCATGAATGTAATATAACTCGCCTATGTTTAGGTTCATGCTTGCTATTTTCCTTGTCTGATTCCTTTATGTATGGAGTTCACCCTACGCTTACTGAAAAACTTGCCGGCGCGCAACCTGCCGCGAGCGCTGGGTGCGGGACTTCAGCAGCCTGCTAGAGGCGCAGTGGCCGGCAAGACTCCTTGGCGTTCTTAGTGCAGCCACTTAAATCGTTGAGCGGGCTCGAAACAAAATAAGGGCGCAACTGATTACAACAAGGGTTCCTTCGCGTGCAGATTTTCCATACAAGAGTCGGAATCGTCCAAGGAAATAACTTGCAATAAAGGAAACTTGCTCTAAGTTTTTCGAACTTAGCTTTCGTCACTGTCCTTCCTCCGGCAAGCGTGATTCCGAACGTCGCCAACTGGTACTCATATCTCCCTTCCCCCCCCCCCCCCGGCAAATGTGCATGCGAGGAATCCTTCTGTCTTTAAAAAGAAAGAAGAGAAAATAAAGACATGAAACCTTGGCGGTTCGTTAGAACTTACCGGGAGTAGGTGTTATACAACATCTTAGACAAACATGCATATATAAATATGAACATGGGAATCAATAAGGGAATGTACAACACTTAAATTTATTCATCTGCACTCAGGGTCTGCGCCTGGCTTTGTACAAAGGATCACATGCTTTGCCGGTAAGACTTGTACAAAAGGGTGGTTGCCGGGAGCCCCCGGCAACCGCGCCTTATGGGTAGAACTTGCGAAGATGTTCAATATTCCAGGAATTGCTCACTGGAACGCCATCTTCGGTCTCCAAGCGGACAGCACCGGGCCTGGTGACTCGTACTACCCGATAAGGGCCTTCCCACTTTGGCGTCAACTTGTTTGAATTCTTGGCGGACTGAATCCGCCGAAGAACAAGGTCGCCTTCCTCAAGGCTTTGGGCATGAACTTTGCGGCTATGGTAGTGGCGCAAAGCTTGCTGGTAGCGTGCAGCTCGCACAGCAGCCTGAAGACGATTCTCCTCAAGGAGCACAGCGTCATCTTGCCGCAGTTGCTCTTGCTCAAGCTCATCATAAGCGAGCACTCGAGGTGATCCGTACGTGAGTTCCGTGGGGAGAATTGCTTCCACTCCGTAGACCAGAGCGAAGGGCGTCTGGCCGGTGGCTCGATTTGGTGTCGTTCTGATTGACCAAAGAACCGCCGGCAACTCATCAATCCAGCGTCTTTCGCACTTTTTCAGTCTGTCAAAAGTCCTGGTCCTGAGACCGCGCAGCACTTCAGCATTAGCCCTCTCTGCTTGGCCGTTGCTTCTCGGGTGAGCAACAGAGGCAAAACAAATCTTGCCGCCAAAGTCTTGGACATACTGCATGAAGGTGCGACTTGTGAACTGCGTGCCGTTGTCGGTGATGATCCTGTTGGGTACACCGAAACGGCAAACTATCCCTTTAAAGAACTTGACGGCTGATTGTGCTATCACCTTCCTCACTGCTTCCACCTCCGGCCACTTTGTGAACTTGTCGATAGCAACATACAAGTACTCAAAGCCCCCGGTAGCACGGGGGAAAGGGCCCAGTATGTCGAGCCCCCAGACCGAAAATGGCCAGGAGAGAGGGATTGTCTGAAGAGCTTGAGCTGGTTGATGTGATTTCTTCGAATGAAACTGACATGCTTCACACTTGCTGACTAGTGCAGTTGCATCCTGGAGAGCGGTGGGCCAAAAGAAACCTTGCCGGAATGCTTTCCCGGCAAGCGCTCTTGATCCTATATGAGAACCACATATGCCTCCATGTATCTCTGCCAACAGCTCTAGCCCATCCTCCCGAGGAATGCACTTCAATTTCACACCGTTTGGTCTCTTTCTGTACAGGACGTCATCGACGAACTTGTACATAACAGACCGATGGGCTACTCTTTCTGCTTCTTCCTGTTCCTCCGGGAGTTCTCCTGTCTGAAGGAAATGGACAATGTGCTGCGCCCATGCTGGAGCCTGAGGCTCGACAGCTAGGACTAAAGGCATCTCCTCCGCTGGGGGAACGTTTGTCTCGACAGCAAGGGCCTGAGGCCCTGCCGGAGCCTGTTGTTCCCCGGCAGGCATGTCGATCCCGGCAACTTCCTTGCCGGCAGCTCCGGGGAGCTCTGCCGGGAAGTACTGACCAGAGTTCAACTTTCTTCTCTTTTCTTGCCGCATCGATGGCGCCACGGATGGTTGAGTCAACTGGAGCACAAAAGTTCCTGGTTCCACAGGCAACTTGAGGGCGGCACGCTTTGACAGGTCGTCAGCAACACTGTTCTCGGCACGAGGAACGTGCTCCATTTGCAGACCGTCAAAGCGCTCTTCCATTTTCCTCACTTCATCCACATAGGCTTGCATCAATGGACTTTGATAACTCTTGTTAACTTGCCTGACGACAAGTTGTGAATCGCCTTTGACGACGAGCTTTTTGATACCAAGGTCTGCCGCGATCCTGAGACCGGCAAGCAAACCCTCGCATTCTGCAGTGTTGTTGGTCGAACTCTCCCGGGAAAAGTGCATTTGGACTACGTACTTGAGGTGCTCTTCGGTGGGTGCGACAAGCAGCATGCCAGCACCGGCGCCTTGCAGCGAGAAAGCCCCATCAAAGTACATAACCCATTGCTGATCGATTTCCTTGCCGGGGAGAGTTGTTTCCTGAGCCTCTTCGTCCGGTGTTGGGGCCCATTCTGCAATGAACTCCGCCAAGGCCCTGCTCTGAATCGTCCAAGTGCTTTAAAACTTGAGGCCAAAGCTCGACAACTCCAACGCCCACTCCACGATCCTGCCGGTTGCTTCTGGATTTTGCAAAATCCGTTGCAACGGAAAGCGAGTGACGACGGTGATTTCATGTGCTTGAAAATAATGGTGCAGCTTCCTCGAGGCCATAAGAAGGCCAAAAAGCAACTTCTGCACACCAGAATATGTTGACCTAGCTCCTTGTAAAAGAGAGCTAACAAAATAACTGGGCGCTGCACCACCTTCTTCTTCTGCACTGGTTCTTCTGTTTGCGCAGATCCTGTCTTGCCGGGATCAACCCTTGCCGGGGAAGATCTTGCCGCGTCACCTGGCGGTCCTGCCGCTGGTGTTGCTTCCTCATCAGCCTCTCTCTGCGCCACTAGCGCAGCACTAACCACTCGATTTGTTGCTGCCAGATACAGCAGCAACGGCTCTTGTGGTTTAGGCGTGACTAGCGTCGGCGGAGAGGAAAGGTATTTCTTCAAATCTTGCAGCGCAGCCTCCGCCTCCGGAGTCCATTTCATTGGACCTGCCTTATTCAAAATTTTGAAAAAGGGCAGGGCGCGCTCAGCAGATTTGGAAATAAACCTGCTTAGAGCAGCAACACAGCCGGCAAGACGACGCACATCCTTGACGCGTCTCGGCGCTTCAATTTGCTCAATAGCTTTGATCTTGTCGGGGTTCGCTTCGATTCCCCAGCAAGATACAAAGAATCCGAGGAGCTTGCCGGAAGGAACACCGAACACGCACTTCTCAGGATTGAGCT